>VDFB02047230.1:132320373-132966914 GCA_007258455.2 Sequoia sempervirens
TCTCTCCCACTATCTTCCTCCCTCCCACTCTCTCCCACTCTCCCCCACTCTCTCGCTCCCTATCTCCCAATCTGCCACACTCACTCCCATTCTCTTCCTCCCTCTCTCTCCCACTCTCTCCCATGCCCTCACACCCTAAACCCTCTCCCACACTCTCCAACTCTCTCCTACTCTCTTCCACTCTCTCCTCCCTCCATTTCACCCTATCTCCCACTCTCCCATACTCTCCCACACTCTCCCCAACTTGTTAGGAAACTCTCTCCCACTCTCCCACACTCTCTACCACTCTCTCCCACTCTCTCTCGCACTCTCTCTCCCACTCTCTACCACCCTTTCCCACTCTCCCACCCTCTCTCACAAAATCCAACCCTCTCTCACTCTCCCACCCTTCCACACTCTCTCCCACTCCCACCCTCTCTCACCTTCTCTCCCATAAGCATAAATATATATTTTTTTCACTTTTTGACAATGTTAGGCCTTTCATCCATAATTTATTTTGTTTGTATGTCTATTTTTTATCAAAAAGCAGTATTTGGTATTTTTTCATTATAAATTAATCGCTCATCAAAATTTCAAATAAATTACATTTTTAGAAACTAGACTCCATTCTACAAATTTTAAAAAAAAAAAATCTATTACTTTCCAAAATTTGTAGGGGGGGTACGGCCAAAATTTTTCTCTTTAGGAAGTTCCCACTTAGAAAATTAGTAAAACAAATATTCATTAAAAAATCAAAAAATTGTGCATCAACTAGATGCTATTAGCTAACTTCTGACAATTGTGATTTTAAAAATACTAAAAAAGAGTTCACCATGCTCAGGTCGTACAAGAGTTGCTATGTTATGTTTTTCTGACAAAAAAAACACCAATTTGTGTACATCCCTCTATTGAACCCATTAATTTCAACCATTTTCAAAATAAATAAGTAGTTTAGAAAGTACACTCAGAGCACTTCGATCCTTGTTTTTGTTCCATCTCAGAATTTTGAGTGTAACTATCCTCCATTTCATGTCCAAGGTCATCATTTCCTGATTAAAAAAAAAAAGTGGCCACTTAAGCCCCCTTTTTAGTAACCATGTTGGTGCACTTACCCCTTTATATAAAAAAAAGTTATGTCGTATGACACAAACTTTACTTTTTGAAAATGTTGTTTTCTGTCTAAAACTAGTTATTAAACATTACTTTACTATTTTCTGTCTACAAACAAATTTCCACAAAACACTACTTTACATCATCTTCAAAGTATTAATGGTTTAGATTCTATAGATCTCAGAAGATTAAGATTCAGTTAAAAATACTGATGTAAATGTCCATCTTGAGAAAAAAGTGAGACACAATATTGTGATTTCACCCTGTTTGCATATGTTTTCTCTTGTCTTTTGATAATCTAAACTCTCAGTCTAGTCAATTAGCTGTTAATTAGGCTTCTAGTTTAGTCTAAAATATCAATTTGCACTAGTTACCTAGACACTAAAAGAATCTAAATATTTTTCTTATCTTTGTTTTAGGTTCTTTCAATTGCAAACAATCCAAAATAAAATAGATTCAACATTAACTAATTTTTTTATAGATTTTATATCATAAAATTCATTTAAGTGGGAAATATTCAACTTTATCATAATATATATTAAACTTAATATATATATATATACATATACAATCAATATTAATGAAAAACATACATTAACAACTACTTAGTCATAATAATACATATTATGTGTTTCTATTACAAAAATAGTCAGTTTATTCATAAAATAAAAAATATTCATAAACTAGTTAGTCTATTACCCTAAACCATAAACCGATGTCTTAAGGGGTCCTAATATGACATTTATTAAGGGAATCAAAGAATTATTCAATATTTTGTGAATCTTCCCAAGGCTACCAAATTTAACAATATAATAAGATCATGCAAGATTATAATATGAATGAGATTTCATGAGAGGTTTGTTAGTTGAAATAAGAGCTATCTCAATCAACTATTCCACAAGAAAATGTTGTTCACTAACTTTCAAGTCCATTATTCCAATGGCCAACCAAACTTCACCCTAAGTTCCCTAAACCCTAAACTTAAACATTAAAATCTAAACCCTAAAGCATTCATTTTTTCCTAGGACCTTAAATTGAGATTTGGTTGCCTTGGGAAACTCCACCAAATTTTATTCCCTTAATCCATTCCATTTTGTCCTAGGAACTTACTACATAGATCTACTTAAGAAATCCTATTACCCTAAATCCTAAACTCTAAACTCTAAACCCTAAACCCTAAAGCTGTCACTTTTTCCCAGGCCCTTAATAAAATTTGGGTTCCTTGGGCAACTTCACCAAATTTTATTCACTTAATCCTTTTCATTTTTGCCTATGACCTTACTACAAATATCCCCTTAAGCCATCGTATCACCTTAAACCATAAACCAATGTCTTAAGGGGTGCTAATATGAAATTATTAAAGGGGATCAAAGAATCTCTCAAAATTTGAAGTTTCCCATGGTAACCAAATTAACAATGTAATAAGATCATGCAATATTGTAATATGAATTATATTTCATGAGGTTGGTTAGTCAAAACAAGAGCTATCTCAATCAACTATTCCACAAGAAAATGATTTTCACTAACTTGTAAGTCCATTATTCCAAGGGCCACCCAAACTTCACCTAAGTTCCCTAAACCCTGAACCCTAAACCCTAAAGAATTCATTTTGTCCTAGGACCTTAAAATGAAATGTGGTTGCCTTGCACAACTCCACCAAATTTTATTCCCTTAATCCAACTCATTTTGTATTACAACCTTACTACATACACCCCCTTAACCAATCATATTACCCTAAACCCTAAATCCATCATTTTTTCCTAGGCCCTTAATGAAATTTGGTTGCCTTGGGCAACTTCAAAAAATTTAATTCACTTAAACCATGTTGTTTTGTCCTAGGACCTTACTACATAGATCCCTTTAAGCCATCCTATCACCCTAAATTGTAAATTGATGAATTAGGGGGTCCTAATATGACATTTCTTGAGGGGATCAAAGAAGTTCTCAAAATTTGGTGAGGTTTTCCAAGGCAACCAAATTTAACAATAATAAGATCGTGCAAGATTATAATATGAATGATATTTCATGAGAGGTTGGTCAGTTGAAACAAGAGCTATCTCAACCAACTGTTCCACCAGAAAATTTTGTTCACTAACTTGCAAGACCATTATTCCAAGAGCCACCCAAAATTCACTAAGTTCCATAAACTCTAAACATTGAACTCTAAAATCTAAACCCTAAACCCTAAATCATTCATTTTTTCCTAGGACCTTAAAATCAAAATTTTGTTGCCTTCGAAAACTCCACAAAATTGTATTCCCTTAAGATATGCGATTTTTTCCTAGGACCTTACTACATAGATCCCCTTAAGTAATCCTATTACCCTAAAACTTAAACTCTAAGCTCTAAACCATCATTTTGATGTAGGAGCTTAATGAAATTTGGTTTCCTTGGGAAACTACACCAAATTTTATTCACTTAAGTGATGTTATTTTTTCCTAGGACCTTACTACATAGATCCCCTTAAGCCATCCTATTACCCTAAGCCCTAAATCCTAAACTCTAAACAAAAAACCCTAAAGCATTCCTAATTTGTCCTATATATTAATAGGTAATTTTTTTTTCACTCAAGTAACATGTGTTAGACATAAATGAGGCTTACAAATTTTATCATTTGTATTCAATTAGGCCATTTATATTGAATGGTTTAAGGGTATTTCATAAACATGTATCTTACATTTTTAAATCAAAAATTTAATGTAGGTTCACTTATATCCTA
Source organism: Sequoia sempervirens (assembly GCA_007258455.2). Classification (NCBI taxonomy): domain Eukaryota; kingdom Viridiplantae; phylum Streptophyta; class Pinopsida; order Cupressales; family Cupressaceae; genus Sequoia; species Sequoia sempervirens. The sequence goes on from VDFB02047230.1 coordinate 132,324,182, forward strand.
GAGATCACATGGATCAATTGAATAATATTCATAATTTACCTACACTCCCTCCATCTCGACCAACTTCACCTCCACCTCCACCCACTCCACCTCATAGCCCCTCACCTACACCACCTAAAATAAATGGTGCTTTCTTGCAAGCATGAATCAATGTTGATGTTAGAAGGTCATTCAACATTAAATCAACATTATTCAAAATGAAGAATGTATCACACCACCTTTGAGAATGTCTGCATCTAGGATGTAAAATGTTGTTGGTGTTATTAGGGCTATGGATGGGATATTAGATGATCAAAGATGATGGCTAGAGGAGAGGAGAATGTTTGATTCTAAAAATGAAAACACAAAGAAATGAAGAGATGCAATAGAAAGACAAAACACTTTATAAATTAAGACAATTATCTTATAGTTATGAATTTGGTTCGATGGATATTTTTTGTGATGAATTTATGAATTTGGTTCGATCGATATTTTTAGTGAAAAATTTATGATTTTGGTTGGATGGATATGTTTAGTGACATGAATTTATGAATTTGGTTGAATTTATGAACTTATAATGATGAATTTATAATAGTATATATTTTATGACTATCTACTAGATCATGATTTGTCCTATTGGAAAAATGTAATATATATGCATTAGACATAAATGTGCTTTTTGTGAATGTTTCAAGTTTTTTTTTAGTATGTACATGTAGTATAATTGATATGCAGTTCTAGATCTTAAATTTTGAAATTTGTGTGTACACATAGTTTAGGTGAATGGTTTATGCATGCGTTATGCATCGTATTTTTTATTTTAAATGTATGTACATGTTAAATTTTGAAATTTTTATACAAATTCTCAAGTTAAATCAATGTATGTATATGTATATATATGTATGGACATCTAATTTAAACAAATTTGCATGTATGTGTTTCAAATTTAAATATTTCTTATAAATTTGTAAGTTCCTATGTTAATTTTCTATAATTTAATGCAAGTGAATAGTTATATAGATATCATGTGTAATGACCCACCATAGAACCCTAGTGGACAACACAAACATGCAACAATAATGGATCAATTTTATTTATTTATACTTAAAGATAAATAAAAATGAGTTGCACATGATACAACATAACATATAATCTAAATCAGAGTCCTCTAAGGTTCCATGAATACATTACTAACACAACTATAAACATGAACATGACATCAGATAAATAGTATTAAAGATATTTTATAAAAAACTAACAAATATATATCTTCCTTTACATGGGGGTACATCATTACATTGTGTACAATAAGGCTTCCCCCATACAATTGGGAAGTATACATCAGCATTACAACACATGGTACATTTGATATGCAAGTCCAATACATATACATGGTAGCTATCTCCTCAAACTAGTACAAGGTCTAGAATATACTACATGAGGTACATCCTTCATGCACATTAACATTAGCAAGGGAAACCCAATGGTTGAAAAAGCACAAGCCTCCCAACCATGTGGAACCTTAAGGTCCACCCCCTATTATAGGAGATAACATAAGGTCCCACTACATACAAATAGTTAGGAAGATAGAAGGATAACATAACAAGGCTATACATGACTCCAACACAACATTGTAACAAGGATGACATCACATGCAATCAATACACATCTTCTAGAGGAACTCATGCAACATAAGGGGAACATAAAACTAGGAAATTATAGATTTCAATAGGGAGGAGTGTCATCACATGGATTCATATGGGTTATCCATGTAGATCTTCCAAGGCCTCAACCCCCATCTTGGGTTATCTTGTTGACCTCTATCGATCCTTGGACCCCATTCAAACTCATGTAGAATCATCATACCTGTCATCAGAACAAGGTAGTTGATCTTGCCATTCCAAGCCTTCTCATCTCATCTCAAGCTTAAATGAGCACTTCAGCCATGAGTGAGGCAAACATTATCTTGATTAATGTTAGAATCTACCCAACCCCCTAATGCATTATTTAGGTTATCATTGGATTAAGAAACTCCCAATGGTTTATTGTGGTCAACCACTTTGGGTTCTGGCCCCCATTGAGAGCCACTCCCCCTAATTGCAACTAGTAGACCCTAAAAATCAAGCAAGGCATATACCATCTTGCAAACTTAAAATAATTCACATGAATCCTATAGAGTAAGACATTAACCATCTTGCTCACATATCAAATCACAACAAAGTATAAATAGTGCAAGGCATAGGCCCACTTGCACACATCTCAAGGACATAATCTATCCCTTCCAAGATGGACAATCATATAATCCACATACAAGATTCTTCTAAATGAAACAGTCATAAAATCCACATACAAGATACTTTTCCCCAAGCCTTTGGAGGACAACTTAATCACTTGCACATTAACTTGATCACATGAAACCATACCTAGATAAAAGGCTGACCCAAAGGGTTTACAATCGCACATAAAAAACCCCTTCCTAGTCATCTAGAAACTAACCTTAACCATTTGCACAAATCACTCCCACTTTATTCAATTACCAAAATAAAATACATTGACCAAAAATCATCCCAATTTCCAATAATCAACAAAATATCCAACACATGCAAACAAACAAACCACACATTACAAACATAAATAGTCCTTAACTAAAAAATTAATTGCACATTGCAAGATACTCATTACCTCAACCACCTAATTCATGTAATGGCCATTTTACACAATAACAAGTATTCTAATAATTTAATTACATAATGAACTTGTATTTCAACTATTAAAATAATTATGAAATAAATCAAGATTTAAAAGATAGTCTAACTCATTTATGAGTAACTCAATTTTCCCATATTTTATTTTCCAATTCATTTATTTACTAAATCTAATAACTCACCTAAACATAAATATTCTTAGAAAAAGAGTAGATAGATATTCCTTCAAGTCATACAACCAACATTATCTACGTGCATGATGGTTCATCTTGCACATTGATTATTTAAGCATCCTCTAGATTTGACCTTAACATTTATCCTATCTCTCTACTATAGATTTGAGAAATGAATTAACAATTTAGGAAAGATTTTTAAGGTTTATTAACCTAATGGCTTCGTCAAGGTTATGATGATCTTCCAACCTTCCTCTTCAATCTTAAGCCAATATCATGATACATTATATTTAAAATGAAATGGTGTCTAGTTATTTATATCCACCATTCTATGTTTTCATGATGAACATCTTACTCACCATCAAGTTATCATAAGAATATTTAAATGACTAGGTTCAAATCTAACAGTTGGTTGTAACCTTCTTCCTTAGGTCAATTTCAAGGTAGGGAACCCTTTAATAAAAATTCTATTTCAATAATTTTCACTTTGTTCCTTTTATGGTCAAAGTAGCAAATGTGGATTCCAATTTAAGACTCCATAATACCTCCATGTTAATGCGCATAATGATAGCAAGACTAACACATTCACTTAAACCTTATGCAAGCATCAGATTCGCTTTTATCTTATTTTGTAAATAAGGAGTTTCATTGAAGTAAGACTATATATATTTATTATCAACTAAGGTATTTGTACAAAACAAGACCATAAATCCATGATCATAATAAATAATTTCAACAACTAATTCCTTGGCCAACTAATCTTATTCCAAGAATCCAATCCTAGGAAAAAATCATCATAACCTTTCTTATATTTATGGAAACTAGTGATAGACACTACAGTTTTACAATCTCATTAGACACTTCCATTGTTTAAGTTATACAATAATCAGGTATATATTTCTTTAGTGAAGGAAACCATCGAATACCAACCTCTTGAGGAAAATGACTATTCTGACTTCAAGGAATCATTTTAAATTTTTCTTAATCCTCTATTAAGAAATAACTATAATATTCCATTCCATCACATAGGTGGTTTCAAACTTATTGACATATATGTGTAACTATAAACTTTTTCCTACCCTATAGGAAATGTAATACAAATAAGCTATTTAAACAATATTATTAGTTATCACAATTATGTAAGTAAAGAGGATTAATTTATAACCCATCTCAGTGAATGGGCTAGACTACCTTTTACCTAGATCCCAATTCATGAGCAGGCATTTGAAGCATCATAAAAAATAAAAGGAAATAATCAAGCCCCGTAAACAAGATAACTAAACATACTATACATATAGGAGTCAAAGGTACTTGTTGTCTTCAACATGAAGAAAATTTATCCAAGATATTTGAGGACATGAAGAACAGTTAGCTTGCTAATAGTAGGATTTTCAAAGCTTAAAATAGAGTATGAATGTCCATTATCTTAGAAGAACAAGGATCTTTGGCAGTTAAAGATAGTAGGGTAATATCTTGAGTGCAACCATTTATATAATGCAAATAGAAGAGGAAGAAAGAGAATTATTTATTTTCCACCACAGTGAGAAGTTGGAAATTGAATTTTCTTTGTTAAGTCTGCCCCTTGGATCATCTTGAACCAACAATTTTAGGTGGTTCTATGTGCTTCTCTTGCACTCTTTGGATTTTTCACCTAAAAGGAGAGAGATAGAACCCAAAAATTGTGGTGGTTCACTCAAAATAAGGAATGTAAGATGTAATTATGACTAAATTCAATGATCTAAATGCAAATAATTGGTAAAATTGATTGATTATGAATGCAAAACTAATGAAATATGCAATGTTTTAAAACATAGTGTGATATGCATAAATGAACTAAAAACATAAGAAAATGCAAACAAAAATGAATAAGATTGAATAGAGTCCACCTGGAAGTTGAATGCTAATTTTGGAAGGTTCTAGAAACTAGAAAGAATCATTATTAATGACTGGAGTGGGATTCATTACCCACTAATGGTGAATCAATCCTGCTTCTAGTAAACTACCCTGAAATTGGTTTTTGACTATCGGGAACTGAATTATGACAAAATAAACTTTTCCAACCTATAGGGTGGAATCATTCACCACTAATTGAAAATTATTCCTCCTCCAAAATTCTACAAATTCAAGGGTCAATTCTATAGGTCTGGATTTGTACTTGTCTTCTTTTCGAGTTGACAGAGTCAAATCTGTAGAAAATGTGTTGAATATTGTCTCCAAGCTTGAATTAGGGTTTAGTTGAATTGAATCACTTTGATGACTTATTGACCACTTTCCAACACCTTTTTCTTTGCCAAATCTGCCTACAAGACCTACAAACACACATGCAAAGAGGGTGAAAATGGTTAAGGGTTAGAGTATAGGGATTTTCCTTAGTCAAATCTTGCTTTGGTAATCAAAACCTTGATAAGAAATGAAATAAAAACAAGAAACAAATGATGAATAAACAACATGTATGTTTCCTATACACACTAAATTTTTGTTGTAGAAGTCTGAAGATATGTCAATGGCTGCTTTGAGATTCTTGGTATTTGCTTGATCAAATGATGTAATGATGATTTGAATGCAAGAGTACTTATTGATTTTGAATGAGTGAATGAGATGAATGTGGGTTAAAATGGATGGAAAAGAACTTATTTATACACAATTATTCCATAATTACCCAATAATACATCACAGGTCAACATAAGGTCTTAATGAATAAAAACCTGAAAGAAATTTTGAATTATTTTGAATTTTGAGCTAAGAGGGATGCATTCACCACCCATGGTGAATGGGTCCCACTCTAGGATTTCAAGTGGGTGTTGGCATAAGAAAGGTGTAATTATTGATGAAAAGCCTAGAAAAGTGTGAAATCTTGTTACAAGACTTTACAACACTTTAAAATAGGACTTGATAAGGGATAAAAAGGTGATTTTTAGATGAATTATAATAAGAATAGTCTACAAAAGTGTAGAAATGTGTTACAAAATTTCACAATACCTTCACAAGACATCATAATTTGAATATTTATGAGCTAATGTGAATGTTTAAGTTACATTACAACATTAAATCTAAGAAAAATGAATGAAGAATCATAGGAAAAGACCTAAATAACCATGAAAATGTCAATGATCCATTTTTATATGGTACATTTAGGCCCCACTTTAGTGAGAGGATGAACTTGCTTCAAACTCACACTAAAGTAGCCATGCACATCAAGAGGGATTCGAATGCACTTATGTTAGCAAGATGGAATGACAATGATCAAGAGGGATGATCCCCATAGGATGTAGATCCCATGGAAAACTAAACATAATAACAAAGGGCCACACATATGAAAGAGAAAGAAGGAAGATGGAAAATTAAATTTAGATCAAGCTTCAATCCTTTTTTCAACTAGTTGTGAATTAGATCTAGGTTATTTTTCTAAAAAGAAAATGCATACTCACTCTAAGGTGACATAACTCATGGATTTTCATTGGGTGAGAAGGTGCAAAAGGTGAGAAACATACACGCAGGTCGTATGTACTCAGAAACACATAGGTGGCTATGGGGAAAACCATGCTTCAGAATGGGATTCCTACTCAACCATACCAAAGTTATACCTCATGGTAATTTTAATAAGGAACCACAAAGGAGAAATTTTGGTTCATACTTCATGAGACAAACAAAGGTTCATATGCTTATAACTTATGAACAAATAGGATGGTACCATAGGAATGCAAGCTATGTTATGCAAGGTGACCATGTGAAATGAAAAAATGTAAAATGTAAAAGAAATGTTCAAATGAGTCTTGTTAAGTTTATGCGACACCTATCACTTATGAAACATTTTGTCTAATGTACCCAAGAGAGGACTAATCAAATAATAAAATATTCGCAACTTAGGGGATGCAGTGCATCGTATTAGGCCACTGAGAGGAATGTAATATGCTAAGATAGATCACATTTATGAAGAACATCACATGCAATATCATCCAAACAGTGACAAATGCATCATATGAAATGACAAGGCTGCACTAAGAACTAAGAATGGAAATGAATACTTCTAATGTATGCCCCCACTTCAAAGGAAGTGTTACACATTGTTTTGTGAGAAATTACTTTAAAGTAGAAAAACAAAAAATGCAAAAAGAAAATAAGACATGAGAGCCAACTTGGAAAGCCCCTATGCCAAGTCATACGTATTCGAGTAAGGTTGATTCATGTGAAGGAAAAGGAACAAAAGAAAGAGGGATTTCCCCCAAAAAGGAACACTTGAAAAACGTAAGGGATCTATGGATTTTGGATCAATATGCTTGTTGTTGCAATGTTTTGGTAAAAGAGCTTAGAACTATCATCATTCCTTGAATAGATAGAGCCAAAAGAATGACACAAAGAGAGTGAAAACAAAAGGAAAAGAAATTTTATTTTGGGTCAACATGGAAGAGACATTGTAGTCTCAAAGCTTTTCATCATCCCCAAAAGGAGAAAAGCAAGCAATAAAAAAATGAAAAGGAAAAAGAAAAGGGACCAATTGGGTCAACATGGAAGAGACAGAGGACATCTCAATTCTTTGTGTCATCCCCAAAAGGAAAAAACAAAACAAAAAGGAAATAGAAAGGAAAGGACCTTTTGGGTCAACATAGAAGAGATATAGGGCATCTCTATGCTTTTCATCATCCCCAAAAGGAAAAAACAAAACAAAAGTGAAAAAGGAAATATATGACATATATAAGAATAGAGGTACAAATAGAGGAAGTGCACAAAGAGAGGAGGAACATCAAAACACACATTATGGGGGAACACAATACACACATACAAGATAAAAAATACTAGTAATGCAAAGGCAAGTCGACCATCAACCAAGTCATTCACCTCTCAATCTCAATCGGTATAAGCAAAAGGTGAATAACATAGCTAAGGGAAAGGGACAAATACATTACTAGGACAAGGCTAACAACAACTTGCCCCTAATGAATGTTAGGAAAGATAGGTGATGAGAAAGATCATGCAATATTGCGAATGGAGAAATTCTACAACTATTGCATGATGAGGTTGTTTGGTAGAGTTTATGGGATGATAGGATAATAGTCAATGTCATCAAAGTGATACTTATTCAGTATTTCCTTCAATGTTCGACACTCATTAGTTTAGTATCCAAGAACACAATGGTATTTACAATAAGGTACATTTGAATCTTTAGGAAAAATGACCAACCTATTCATAGGTGGTAATAGGATAAGACCTCCATTTAAAATAATTTAAGTTTCCTTTCACATTCAGGTAGTGGATGGAGAGGAATCTTTAGTTTTTTCAATTTATAAGGTCATTTACATTTACTAGATTCACCTTTTTTAGTGGATTGAAGGAGGAAGAGGACATGTGGGGATTGTAGAATCCTTGTCATTGGAGTCCTGTAAAGGTTTTTCATATGGAAGGAGAACATTCAAGTCATGAGGAGAATCAAAGATTACTGTGCCATCATCACGAAGTCTCCAATATTCAAAAGGAGGCTTGTTGTCATGAGGAGGATCTTGATATCCTAATCTTGTTGTGTTTTCATTTGCTGGTTTTTGTTCTAAAATTTGGTAAATGTCATGTTGATTTGTTGTATCACGTCCTTGTTCACTTAAGATAGTAAAACCATTGCCATATGTTTCTTGAAGATTGATTCATGTGTTGTTAACTTTACTATCATAAAATGGTTGCGGATGTGGTTGTTTAGAGGAACTAGGACCACTTATTGAAGGGAACTTAGGTCTATTGTTTATTTTGAGATGTAGGTATCCAAACATGTTAGGAGGTGACATAGTAGGAAGATCTTGTGCCTTCATGGATGGGTAGAAGTATGCATTGGATTCAAGGTTGTCAACGCATGAATTTAAGAAATTGTTCATGCTTTCATCATCTTCTCCAATGATGTCTACATCATGAGGAGAATAATCACGAGTTGAAGGAGCATGAGGAAGCTCAAGGTAATTAGGATCATAGCCAACGGCACAATTGAACATGTCCACTAAGTATTGGACATGTCCACTAAGTATTTCAATGAATTCTAAAACTTATTAAATGAAAAATCCATGATGACAATGAGTAAGAATAAACTAATATGCAAGAAATAGAAGAAAACAAGAAATTTGGAAGGTATAACATAAAGTAATAATAGGAAATTTTAATGAAGAAAATTCCCAAAAAATGCCTAAAAACGCAATTCAAAATGTGCAAGTGGATTGATTCGCCTAGGGTGGCAAAAGAGTCTAGGGATGAGATTTTTTTGTGTTTTTTAGAAAATGGAAAGTGATCTTTTATGATTTTTAGATACAAAATGAAAATGTAGATGTAGAATTTAATTTTTGTAATGTTTTAAAGTTCAAGAATGCATTCTATGTGAGATATTCACTAATGCAAATGTGTAAATCCTAGGATGCAAAAACAATGTAAAAAGCTAATGCAAATATTAATGCTAGGAGTCTTAGGATATAAATGCAATGCAAATTAGAAAGATAATGTGTTCAATATAAAAGTTCACCAAAATGAACCAACAATTTTAAGTGTGGGGTAAATGTGCTTCTCTTGCACTCTTAGGGTTTTTCACCTAAAAGGAGAGAGATAGAACCCAAAAATTATGGTGGTTCACTCAAAGTAATGAATGTATGATGTAATTATGACTAAATGCAGCTAACTAATAAAATTGATTGATTATGAGGGTATGTGTGTAGGATCATCATGGAAAAAGAAGGACCTTAAGTGGTGATAAATTCATAAAAATTAGAGTTAGGCAACTTGACGTAAAAATTTGAATAAGTTATCTATATTATTTCAAAAATATGTAAGAATAGAATATGTAGCAAATTGAATGCAGTTTCTAAACTACAAGGTTTGTTTAAAAGAAAAAAATCTATTTGGTGAAAGTTTGAAATTTTAATGCAGTAGCACTTAAATTTCAGAGAAAAAATAAGTAGATGTCTATCTGACCACCCTAACCACAATAAAATGATTTTTTTTTAATAATATTTTAGATATATGTAGAGGACTCATGTCCTAATGTGATGCATATTTTTTTGTAATTATTTTCTAAGTAAATAATTAATTATGATTTTTTTATTACAACTTTTAAAAAGTGTAAAAACTTGTATGTTTGACCACCTTAACTTGGTCAAAACTTCATGATTTTTTTTTTAATCATATAGTATGTGAAGCATAGAATATGACACATGTTTTAGATTCAAAAAATGTGATACCATTTGAAAGCTATAGATGTTTTTCAATCAACCTATCAATTAGGACTTTAGTCATAATTCAAATAGAAAATGAATAATGATTATTTATTAAATTCAAAGTAAAGCATAATTTATACTAGGGGAAAGCTGAGAATCTACTTTAAAAACACTTTTTGTTTCATCAAGTTTGGGTAAAAAAAAATCCGTCATCCACATACCCTACACATACCCATTATATGACCACTTTTTGGCTCATCATGCTCCTGCACATACCCATGAATAAAAAACTAATAAAATACACAATGTTTGAAAACATAGTGTGATATATGAAAATGAACTAAAAACATCAACAAATGCAAATAAAAAAGAATGAGACTGAACAAAGTGCACCTGGAAGTTGAATGTTGATCTTGGAAGGTTCTGGAAACTAGAAAAAACCACTGTTGATGACCAGTGGGACTCATTCACCACTAATGGTGAATTAGTCCCACTTCTGGTAAACTCCCCTAAAACTAGTTTCTAATTGTCAAGAACTAAATTTTGACAAAATCAACTTTCCCAGCCTATAGGTGGGACTCATTCATCACTAATGACGAATCATTCCTTCAAAAATTTTCAAATTCAAGTGTCAATTCTATAGGTCTAGATCCGTACTTGTCTTCTTGTCGGGTTGACAGAGTCAAATATGTAGAAAACAAGTTGAATGTTGTCTCCAAGATTGAATTAGGTTTTAGTTCACTTGAATTACTTTGATGACTTATTTACCACTTTATAACACCTATTTCTTTGCCAAATATTCCTGCAAGACCTGCAAGCACACTTGCAAAGAGCAGAAAAATGGTTAAGGGTTAAAATATACGGATTTACCTTGGTCAAATCCCACAATGGTAATCAAACCCTTGATAAAGAAATAAAATGAAAATAAGAAAGGAATGATGAATAAACAACATGCAAGTGTCCTAAACTCACCAAATATTTATTGTAAAATTTTGAAGATATGTCAATGGCTGCTCCAAGATGCTTGATATTTGCTTGATCAAATGATATAATGATGCTTTGAATGTAAAAGTGCTTATTGATGTTGAATGAGTCAATGAGATTAATGGGGGTTAAAATGGATTAAAAAACACTTATTTATACACACTTATGCCCTAATTACCCAATAATACAACATCACAAGCTGACATAAGGTCTTAACGAATAAAAACCCGAAAGAAATTTTGAATTATTTTGAATTTTTAGCTAAGAGGGACTCATTCACCACCCATGGCGAATGGGTCCCACTCTAGGTTTGCAAGTGGGTGTCAGGAATTAAGTTTCATTTAATGTTATTTGTTGGGTTTATATTAAAAACTACATTTAAATAAGGCCTATAAGTGCATAAAGGGGGCAAATAAAGCATAAGAAAGGTGTAATTAGTGATGAAAAGCCTAGAAAAGTGTGAAATCTTATTACGAGACTTTACAAAACTTTAAAATAGGACTTGATAAGGGATAAAAAGGTGATTTTTAGATGAATTATAATAAGAATATTTTAGAAAAGTCTAGAAATGTGTTACAACACTTCACAACACCTTCACAAGACATCATAATTTGAATATTCAGGACCTAATATGAATGTTTAAGTTACATTGTGACATTAAATATAAGCAAAATGAACTAAGCATCATAGGAAAAAGACCTAAATAACCATTAAAATGTCAATGATCCATTTTTCTATGGTACACAACTATTAGAGTAATTAAGAACCTTGGAGTATGCTTTGATAGCCACATCGTAACTAAGTTTATCCCTCGTAATTTTGCAAGAGAAATTATTTTGAGTGAGGTGAACCTTTTCAAAAAAGTGTTCATATGGATCTTAATGATAAATGAAAATAATATAAGATGAGGATTGTATAGTGAATCAAATTTCTAGTGTTAGCAAAGAGGAACCCTTTAAGAGCCCTTTTTGAACTATGCTAAGGACTTAGTTATTCCTTCACACTTGTGTCATTACACAAGAATAATCTCGCTAAAAGATCATGGATGAGATGAATGAATTAAGGCCGACATGATAGATTTGTTGGTAGATGATCAACAGTCCCCTCGAGATTCGTGACATGGACTAACTGTATCCTATGGATCTGCTAACTTTAGTAGTTGTATCAGGCATTAGCAGGTCAATTTTTTGGTACAACAATAATTGTGGGCCATAAATTGGTATTAAAGCCAAAGGTTATAGGTTTGAATCTCCTCAGGTAATGCTAAGGGGGAGTTTGTTGGTAGACGGTCAACACTCCCCTTGGGATTCACAACATTGACTAACTACCTCCCATGGATCTGTTAACTTTGGCAGTTGTATCGAGCATTACCAGGTTGATCTTTTGGTGCAATGAAAACTATGAGCCAACAAGATTTAACCATAGCTAAGGGATTATCATAAACATAATACCAAAAAAACTGTAAGGATACATGGCTTCCATACCTTATTTTAGAGATATATTATATTCTAAATGCTTGTTTATTGATGCCTGAAGACTTAACCATATATTATTATAGTCTTGAACATCTAAAAAATGTTATAGATCTAATACTATAAAGGTTGGTAATGCTCTATATTAGCTTATTATAATGGTAATTATATAAACAATAAAAGAGTAAGCTATCAGGTTAAAAGAGCATACCCATGAAATGAGAGACCATTGGCCAAATTCTACCTTGAGAGATCACTATATTGTGAACAAAATGTATTATGTTGAATCCAAAAGAAGGTAAGAATTAAAATGATGGAACAGAGACATGTATGCGTAGGATCATCATGGGAAAACTAGGCCCTCAAGTGGCAGAAAATTTAGAATAATCAGAGTTAGGAAATTTGACAGAAAAATTTGAATAAGTTATCTATATTATTTCAAAAATATGCAAGAATAGAATCTGTAGAAAATTGAATGTAGTTTCCAAACTACTATGTTTTCTTTAAAGAAAAAAATCTATTTGGTCAAAATTTGAAATTTCAATGCAATAGTACCTAAATTTCAAGGAAAAAATAAGTAGGTTTTTGTCTGACCACCCTACCACAATAAAATGATAATATTATTTTATAATATTTTAGATATAAGTAGAGGACTCATGTCTTGATGTGATGCATATTTTTTTGTAGTTTTTTTCCAAACAAATAATTAATTTTTAATTTTTAATTATAAGTTTTAAAAAATATAAAAACTTGTATGTCTGACCACCTTAACTTGGTCAAAAAATCATGTAATTCAATTTTATTTTAATCCTATATTATTTGAAGAATAAAATGTGATACCGTTTGAAAGCTATAAAAAAATTTAAATCAGCCTATCAATTAGGACGTTAGTCATAATTATGTAGAAAATGAATAATAATTATTTATTAAATTCAATGTAAAGCATAATTTATATTTGTGGAAAGCTAAGAATCTCCTTTAAAAACCCTTTTCATTTCATCAATTTTGGGTAAGAAAAAAGTCATGAACCACATACCCTACACATACCCATCATATCACCACTTTTTATCCCATCATGATCCTACACATACCCAAACGCTTATGCACCATGGCCTCCAAATATTTCTCCATCGAGCTCACCAAAACATTTATTCCCTTTCTTTTTGTAGACTATTGGCTTAAATGGAAAATCCAAACTAGCATTCCACATTCCCCAAGCTCTTACAGTCTTTGATAAGTCCTTGTATAGACATTCTTTGTCTCTACCTTTGCAATGCAAGCATATCTCTGAGAATTATTGACCATAGCTGCGCCCTATTGTTGTGTGTACCATTTTTCATATTATTTTTCCTATTTTCCCCACTAAGCTACAAGTACATAACCCTCAACATTCTTCAATTCCCCCTAAATTATTTTTCTTTCTCTCCCAAAGATGATAGTTATTCACAACTAGGAAAAGTCATTTTATTCTTGAGAACCAAAAATCAAATAAAAATCTCACAAGAAAACAAGTTTATATTCTAAAAATAGTTTGAAGTCATGCATGTGCTCTAAGACAATCTTTTTCTATCTTTTTAATTATTTTAGCTAATTTTCCATTATCTCCTTTCGATTTAATATTTTATTTTATATTATAATATTTTCCTACCTTCTAGGTTATTAAAATCCCAACATTAATAATAATATCTTTATATATAATTATCAAAATAATTTATAACTTAATAATTTATTTTTTTATATTAATTAACCAAGGCAACTCAAATACTATTTATCAACATCATGAAAGGGTGGATCACAGAGGGGCACTACATCCCCCCCTTGAGATTTGACTTACTCTTAGAAGTCACAAGGTTAGAATGAAACATACACACATTAATTCAAAAATTCATTAAATGACACCATGTTCACCTTCCTTTAACATAAATACAAGCAAAATAATATAATCAAACAACCCAAATGTCAAACAATTACCTAAACCTTAACCAAGGTCGAGAAGTAGGACCAATTGACCACAAAAATTGGATGACAGAAATGATGTGATGGACTAGATACTCATCCTCCTTGAGGGTGATGGCTAGGGTAGAGGACCATACACTATCTTTGTTCAATAATTTCCACTAGGCTTAAGGCACACTCAAACCTATCAATTTAGGTTAAGTTGATGTCTGGTACCTATAACCTACAACAAACAAAATGGTTGAACATATATATATATATATATAACCATACAATTAGGCACACAATGAAAAGAAGTCACAACATATTAGGGTACTCACAAATGAGTAATGTGACACTATCCCTTTCACCAAGACACATTTGGAAGAGGCAGAAAAGGAAGTATTTATCTACTACCATAGTGAGAATTTGGAAATTGAATTTTCTTTGTTAAGTCTTCCCCTTGGATCAACTATTAGAGTAATTAAGAACCTTTGAGTATGCTTTGATAGCCACACTACAACTAAGTTTATCTTCCATAATTTCACAAGAGAAATTATTTTGAATGAGGTGAACCTTCTCAAAACAACATTCATATGCATGTTAATGCTAAATTAAACAAATTTGAGATGAGGATTGTATAGTGCATCAAATTTCTATTGTTAATGAAGAGGCACCCTTTAAGAGCCCTTTTTGAACTATGATAAAGAATTAGTTATGCCTTCACACTTGTGTCGTTGCACAAGAATAACCTTGCTAAAAGATCGTAGAAGAGATGAATGTATTAAGGTTGACATGAGAGATTTAACCCTGGCTAAGGGATTATCATAAATGTCATACCCAAAAGGCTATAAGGCTACATGGCTTCCATAACTTATTTTGGACATATATTATATGCTAAATTCTTGTCTATTGACACTAGAGGACTTAACCATATATTATTGTAGTCGTGAACATCTAACAAATGTTATATCTAATACTATAAAGGTTGGTAATGCTCTAGATTAGCTTATTAGAATGGAAATTATATAAACAATAAAAAAGTAAGATCTCAAGTCGAAAGAGCGTACCCATGAAATGAGAGACCACTAGCTAGACATTACCTTAAGAGATAAAGATATTTTGATGAAAATGTAATATGTTGAATCCAAAAGAAGGAAAGAATTTAAATGATGGAAGGGAGACACCTATGCACCATGGCCTCTAGATCTTGCTCCATCGAGCTTATGAAAATAATTATTCCCTTTCTCTTTGCATACTATCAACTTAAAAAGAAAAGCTAGATGATCGTTCTCCATTCCCCAAGCTCTTATAGGCTTTGATGAGTCCTTGTACAAACATTCTTTGTTCTACCCCTACAATGCAAGAATCTCTCTAAGAATTATTAGCCATAGTTTCCCCCTATTGCTGTGTGTATCATTTCCATCTTATTTTTCGTATTTTCCCCACTAATTGATAGTTATAGAAAAATTATTCTCCCTCAACATTCAACTCCCTTCAAATGATAATTATTCACAACCAGGAAAAGTTGTTTTATTAAGATTGAAAATGAAAAATCAAATAAAAATATCACAAAACAACAAATTTCTATTCTACAAACACTTCGAAGTCATGCATGTGGTCCAAGACAATATTTTTCTATCTTTTTAATTGTTTTAGCTAATTGTCCATTATCTCCTTCTGATTTAATATTTTATTTTATATTATAATATTTTCCCACCTTTTAATTTATTAAAATCCCAACATTAATAATATCTTTATATTTAATTATTGAAATACTTTATAACTTAATAATTTAATTTAATAAATTAATTAACCAAGGAAACTCAAATACTATTTATCAACATCATGAAAGGGTGGATCATGGAGGGGCACTACATAATGGATAAATTTAAGATTGATAATATCATCAATCTAGCACCTCAACAACCTCCACCTCCACCACAAGCTCCACCTCAACCGCCTCCACCTCCCCCTTCACCTCTACCTACTAGATCAAATGAGGCATGCTTGAGAACATGTATAAATGAACAAGTGACATCTATTCAAAACCAAATCAATGTTATGCAAAATCAAGCATTGAATCCACCACACGTGAGATGTTTTGCATCTACGATGCAAAATATTGTGAATGCCATAATTAGGACTATCAATTCCTATTTAGATAAGCATCAATGAGAAAGAGAGGAGATGAGAATATTTTATGGATATGGTCTCTCATATAAAAAAAATTAGACCTAAAAATAACAAAATCCCATCTAGCTCCTTATTTTATCAACCCTAATACTTAGCAACCCATTCCTTCCAATAAATATAGAATATCCATGAGGTGGTGTATACATCCATAGATGAATACACATTTTTGGGATTGATGGTGTATGGTATTTTACAACCCACTACATGCTAATCTAGAGATCCCATTATATTTTTTGATGAAACTATATCTAGAGATTTTTATGGGCCAAAAGCCCAATTATTTTGATTTTAAATAATTTTAGGATGTTGGTGGCAGTATGCCACAATAGAGGTTAGGGGAAAGGGTTGATTCCCAATTCCCTATGCATGCACAAGCATTTGTTTCTCCTCTTGGTCCTACCATTCCCACACCTATGCATCAACGTGCGGTGGTATCAACATTGGGATCCCTTGGTATGCTCGTAGGAGAGCTCGATCAATATGCTTTTGCGATAGTGAGTAGGGAGCATAGAGACAATGATGATCGAGGATTTCATGGAGTCGGTCCTAGTACCACTCCATGGGTGTTGAGACCACATGTATGTACTAGTTGCCATCAACTATGCTATGAACCCGATTATGCCACACCTAGTTCAGATGGATGTGGAGATTCTGGTGGATCATCTGGTCGCCTCAATTCTTTTGTATAACTTCTTACTAGAGATCATCACCCTAAGGACAGTGTGGCATTAGTATAAATATGTATTTACATGTTGAATTTATAAGAATTTTAATGAATGCATGTATAAAAAAAATTGCAATACTTTTTAATAGTTAAACTATTTGGTGGAAAAATGACACTAGTGATGGGGCAATCATCTACACCATGAGTACATATGTCGACACTAGTACTAGCTTCAAACCCTTGTAGGGTATTTTGATTTCAATTTTTCAAATTATGTATCATGAAATAATTTTTAACTTGAGTTTTAAATTTATAATTCAATCATCAACATATGTTTTAAATATTTTTGTTGGTTCAAGGGAGTCAATCGACTTCCACGTCGATTCCACTGGAGGGGTTGTCGAGCACTTCTCCAATGTTGAGAATCATATATCAAGGGAAGGTACATTTATATTGTTGATTGTTTAACTTACATTACTATCTAGTTACAATTATGAATTTTAAATTCACTATATATAAAATGTGCTTGTACACTTGTAAATATTATAAGTGTTAAATTTTTATATGTATTTCTAGGTTGATACAACAATGAGAATGAGCATCACAAAAACATTAGATCTTTTTGCTGCTCATGAGGCCTCTGAATTTCTGGTTGTTTAAAAAAAATTTGAAAAAAAATGTGCAAACTTGAATATATATATATAAAAACCTAATTCAATTATACATGCTTTAAATTTGATCTTTTAGGAATTTGTTAGTGTGACTTTGTGCCATTACTCAATCATAGTTACACCTCTAGGAGAACATGCAAAGTAGGCTCTAGGTATCATTGTAATTGAAATATTTTATTATATTTAAATCCAATTACAAATTATACATCTTGTGAATAACTTCAATTAAAATTAAAATTGAGGGGTTAAATTATTTTTCTTTTATAGCATGAGACACATCTTGTAGTTGAGCATGTGCAAACAGGTCCTTGAGCGGAGGGTGCACAACCTCAGATTATGGTACAATTTAAATATGATAAATTATAAATTAAATTGAATTAAATCATTTTTAATTTTAGACTTACATCTAATTTCAAATTTCTTTGTCTTGTATATTTATGTTGATTAAGAGAATTTAGAGGTTGGTCCAAGTGCACGAGAGCATCTAGACCCATATATGATGGTAATTTAATTTTATGATGAACTATGAATTAAATTGTCATTAAATCATTTTTCATCATCTTACATCTAATTTCATCTTTCTCTTGTATAGAGTGTTTCAGGTCATCCATGTAGTCCACATGGTGTGATGAGGTCTCTTGATTATAGAGATGATACATGACCTAAACATGATTTTATGGGTTATATTTGATTATTTCATGGACTGCATATTTGGTTTCTCATGTACTCTAGTGGACTTTATATTTCATGGTTCAAGTACTTTGATGGACTTTAGTTCATGGATTTTACTCTGATGGACTTTATTTCATGCACTGAATACAAACTTCATGCACTTAATATATTATAAATAATGGACTTTATTATTGTTCAATTTTAATTTACACATGTACATTTATGCATTTTATGTTCATATTCAAGACATTAATATAGAACATTTATTTCAAATTAAATATAAATATGAAATTAAAGTTGAAATTAATAAGACATTTTAAGATTTCTACTTTACAAATTTAGCGATCTCATACATGATATACATGATATATACATTCAATAATTAGTGATAATTAGTCAATGAAATTATTCAATTCATGTCCTAATAGGATGTCTTAAGGGGTCCTAAAAGGATGTCTTAAGGGGTCGTAATACGCAGGTTAGATCTAATAAAATAAGAAAATAAATCATAATCTACAAACAAAAGAAATCCATTTATATACCTCAAAGGATGAAATTTTAATAAATAAACAATACCATACAAGATTAGAGAACAAAATAATTAATAAATTATATAAACTAAACATAAATACCAATAAAAATGCAACAACTTTTTCCAAAAATGTTGCTCCATAAGCATACACCATATTCCCTAGTTCTAAATTACAACATTAAATTAAAGAACTTAATTATCCAAAAATAGGCTAAAGTTTTGAAACTAAATTATGTAGTCCCATATTCATAAATCATGCAAAATGCTAGATAAAACATAAGAATATAAAAGTCCTCATGACCTCATGTTCCACAAAAAACACTAGTTTATAAGTTGTCATAAGAAATAATAGCACCCGACACTAATTTATATGTTGTCTTAAGGGGATGTCTTAAGGGGTCATAATACATAGGTTAGATCCAATAAAATAAGAAAACAAATCATAATCTACAAACAAAAACAAATTTTTTATATACCACAAAGGATGAAATTTTAAGAAATTAACAATACCATACAAGATTAGAGAACAAAAGAATTAATCAATTCTATAAACTAAACATAAATACCAATCAAAATATAATGATTTTTTTGAAAAAAATTGTTCTATAAGTATACACCATATTTCCTTGTTCTAAATTATAACATTAAATTAAAGAACTTAATTAACCAAAAATAGGCTAAATTTTTGAAATTAAATCATGTAGTCCCATATTTACAAATCATGCAAAGTGCTAGAGAAAACTTAAGAACATAAAAGTCCTCTTGACCTCATGTTCCACAAAAAAAAAAAATTATAATCTATCAAAAAAAATAATAGAATCCAACACTAATTTATAGGTTGTCTTAAGGGGATGTCTTAAGGGGTCCTAATATGACGTCTTAATAGGATCAATGAAGACTATAATTAAGTATAAATATTAAGTCATATAAACAAGTATTATACTTTAGGTTGACTCATCATAACAAATGATATAATTAAGTATAATATTTAGGATATGTACTAATATGACACATCTTAAGGGGATGTCTTAAGAGGTCCTAATACGACATCTTAAGGATATAATTGGTTTAACAATAATTTATACATAATGTTTCATTGTGTAAGTATGTATGTACATATATGTCATCTCAAAACAATGTTTACAAAATTTGGCTATGCCATCTTAAGAACATCTCAAACTCATGCACGGAATGTAGTAGGTCTTCATGTAACCTAATATCAAAAAGGTACAACAAATATTAATGAAATCATCAAAACATACATATTTTAATTTATATAAAACTATCTATATGTACACAAGTCAAGTAAGGTTTGTATTTAAAAGTATTCCATACATGTGTGTAGGTTGAATCTAGGCACCCTCTCTCCTTTTTATTTCAAAGTGTGAGATCAATGCGATGATGGATTAAGGATACAAGAAAGGATAATAAATCAATGTTAACTACACTTTATTTGTAGGTCTTCCACGATACCGATCTAGTTTTATATTTGTTGCCACCACCAAATGTGAATATTTTATAATCTTTTTATGTGTTTCATAATCTTCAAATATAGGTAGACCATTCTTCCTTATTAGGTATTCCCATAGCCAAGTGCCAACAACCACCACTGATCCCATTGAAAAACACGAAAACCATCATCCAATAAGTTCTCAAAATTTTCTTAAGGGGATCAAAGACTTGTTCTAAAAATTTGCTTGAGGGGATCAAAAACATGTTATCAAAAATTGCTTAAGGGGATGTCTTAAGGGGATCACCATACCTGTTGGATAATGATAGCCATCATCATCTTCTCAAGGTGTTATTAACTTATGCTTAGTCTCCACAAAACAAGGAAAATGATATTCTTTTTCCTCTTTATTCCCCTTAGGTTCAACAATAGCTTACACATCTCCTGCAAAAAAAAATTGATTTAATAACTTGCATGTATCCATATAAATAATTTAGTATTAAAATTTAACTTAATAAAGTGAAATAAAATGAAATAAATTGAAATAAAATTGTACCTTCTTGTACAAGGTCTGAAACATGGTCATAGCCTTTAGATGTAAACACTTGATCATTGTCTTCAATAATTCTTTCATATCGATTGTGTGCTTGTGTAGGTGTCAATGATCTTTTCTTCCACTCTTCAACCCATTATGTATTTTTTATATTCTTCCCAATCTCCTAAGATACAAAATTGATAAAAACATGCAAGCTCCCTTGTCTATATAGTCCATGTTCTTGTTGGAGATCTCTTAAATGAATGTCATTTAGTAGATCAACTAACTATCTCACAGTCAACTCTAGGTAGAATGTTATATTCTTCAACCAACCAAAAGAATCGATGAACTATAGAGTAATCACTCGAACCAAGTGTAGATAGTCTTGTATTGCACCAATCTAGAATCCCATGTGCATCTGTAAATTTTATTACATCCTTAAATTTCAATTATTCTCTAGCAAGAATTATTTTAACACATGCACCAACTCCATCATGTTCTCCTTGACCATGCACAACTTAAAAAAATTTCATATATGTTGGGATTATGTTCCTTGTGAAACCTTCTTGACCAATAGAAAATTCGAGCATTCTTGAACTGCCCCGTACAATTATCTAACCATATGAGGTGTTTTGTCATCTGGATTCCTCTTTCTCTTAAATTTATATAAAATCTATTGAAACAGTATTGAACAAACTCTAACCAGTTTAACCGGTTGTCACTCAAATCAAAATGATACTCCCTCAAAAAATTTATATCTTCCCTTGTGCTATCATATAAATGTCTATAAACAATATGGAAAAACATAGCTACTTGCATTGAATTATAATACTATGAATGAATTTCTTCTTGTGGAGCTAGAGTATAATTTTTTGTAAAATCAACAACTGAAAGTATAGTGATGCAGGAGCATCTATGGCCTTATGCAATCTTGCATTACCAAAAATATTGCTCTTATGGTTTTTGTTTATTTTCAATAAGGGCTTAGGGGTTAGGAGAATAATATTTTAATTTGCAACAATTTAGATTCCTTTGGTGTGAAATTGTAAATGTAAATTGCATGGAAAATAAGTCTTGGTAAAATAGTGAAAGCATCTTAGTGGGGAATATGCCTTTGTGGTGTCCACTTTTGGAGAAGGTCAAAAAGTCTTGTATGCATATATATGTGTCATAAAATGTCATAATATGGGCTACAAAGGAATCTTGCATGTTGCTTGCACGTATTTTCATGTTGGCCACAAGCTTTGCATGTTGTTGCATGTCTGAAGTCGTATCTATGAGACCCAGTTTTAGTAAAATGAGCATAACTTTGTCATATGGTAACGAAATTAAAAATTTCAAAATGATTCAAAAAGATGAAAACAAGACGCACTAAACCTAGAAATTTTTTGAGGATTTTCAGAAAAATGATAGATCATTGATAGGCAGAAAGTGACGGGTTTTCTTGGTGGTTTTGTGGAGGTTGTTTTGAGAAAGTAATAGTGGTTTCTTTTCACACAACTTCTATGTATTGATGCTACTCATTTGGAGAAGGTGGATTTGGAGAGTTGGTGGTTGCATATCTAGATGTTGCTGGAATGATGTTGAAAGTTTAAGTTGTAGATTTTTGTATGTGTGAAGCCCATGTTGTATGTGAGCATATGAGCTCCATTATTGTGTAATTCAAATTCAGATTTGAAATCAATATATATATTTCTCTTCCATATTTATTGTTAATGTTTATTTGCAGCCTTCTTCCATAGTGGTTAATGTGTGTGGTTTTAGATTTGAAAGGGGAGAGTTTCCCCTCTCTACATCAGTGGTATCAGAGCCAGAAGGTCTTGAGTGTGTAACAGATCGCCGAAGAGAGGCAGTTGCATCAGGATTGAGCTTGTGGGTATTGGAGGAAATGTATGCAAGAGGAGCCCATCATGGTAGAGGAAGAGGAAGAGGAGATAATTTTGTAAGGTACGATGATTTTAGAGCTTTTATTAGACAAGTTGAGGCTCTACAAGAAGAATTAAGGAGAGGATTTGCAAAAAATAGAGACTCGAGAAGTGAAGATGAAGATGAAGATGAAAGTACAAAGAATGCAAGTTTAGATACTGAACAAAGAGAAGAAATTACAGCAGTTGCAAATGACCCACTGCTAAAAGATTTAACAAAAATGGGAAAGAGATGAAAAATGGAGGTTCCTACATTCAATGGTAGTTTGAACTCAGAAGAACTGATAGATTGGCTAAATGAAATGGAAGATTATTTTGAATTTGAGGAGGTAGAACACCCTGATAAAGTGAGATTTGCTAAGACAAGGTTGAAAGGACATGCCTCAATATGGTGGAGAGAGATTCAATTAGAAAGGGGAAGAAAAGGAAAAGAGAAGATTATCAAATGGGATAAAATAGTAGACAAATTAAAAAGACAATTTATTCCAGTTGATTATGAGTTAGATTTGCTTAAAAGAATGCAAGGTTTGAAACAAGGCAGCAAAAGTGTTAAAGAGTATACAGAAGAATTTCATAAAATCCTCATAAGAACTATACATTTAGAGGTAACCAAGAAAAATATTGCAAGGTACATGAATGGGTTGCGGTCAAGCATTCAAGAAGAAATGGCATTTTTTAGAGTTGTGACAATGGAAGATGCTTATCAAATGGCATTGAAGATAGAGGAAAGGTTGAACAAGAGATTTAAAAACAAACAAAGAGGAAAAAGTTATGAAGGTAAGGTTGAGAGAAGAACATATGAAGAATATGATGATCAGAAAAATTAGAAAAATAGAGGCCAAGGCAGCAGCAAACAACATAGGAATGAAGAATTTTATGAGTCAAGAGATCAAAATCAGAGAGGAAGAGGAAGATCGGGTAGAGGTTTTGGAAGAGAAACCTTTCGAGGAACTTGTTTTAAGTGTGGGGAAGAGGGTCATAGAGCATATGAATATTCTAATGAAGAGGAAAGACCAAGAAGAAGGACTGAAAATCATAATAGGGAAACAAATGTGAATAGAGAAGATGTAGGATCATCACATTTTGAAGAAGCAGAAGATGGTGAAACTTTAATGGCTAGGAGAACACTATTAAATAAAGATGATAAATTCATTCAAAGGATAAGTTTGTTTAGGACAAGATGCAAGTGTGAAGAAAAGGTATGTAATGTCATTATTGATAGTGGAAGCACAGAGAATCTTGTGTCTAATGAAATGGTAAGAAAATTGCATCTAGAAAGGAAGAAGCACCCAAATCCATATCAGATAGCATGGGTAGAAGATGACAAGAAGCTTTTGATCAATGAACAATGTGAAGTAAAATTTAAGATAGGAGGATATTATGATGAATTTTTATGTGATATTCTCCCAATGGATGCTTATCATATTCTTCTAGGAAGACCTTGGAAATTTGACAGGAAGGCAATGCATGATGGATACAGAAACATGTACACATTGACAAAGGATGGAGTGAAACACAAATTGAAGCCATTAAAAGAAGAAATGGGTAAGGTTTGTAGCAATTCAAGGTCTTGTTTGGTTAATGAACTTAGACTTTTAGATGGTTTGAAGCAAGAATATGTTAGCTTTGTTGACACTAATCATCAAGAAGATGAGAAAGGTGAATTGTTGGCTCATATTGAAGAAGAGATCTCAAGTGGAATGAAGAGAGCAGCAAATGATAAGGTAAAATCTAATTTTATTATTTCCTTTGATGAGGAAGAGAGTGAAGGAGTATATAAGTTTTTTGCAGCAATAAAGATAGCATCCAAGAGAGGTAAATTGAAAGATTTGATGGAGAAAGAAGAGGTAAACCTTGATCTTTATAAAAGTTTTGTTGAAGTTGAATTGTTTACAAATGACAATATTAGCATAAAGAAGAATATTGCAGCAAATACCCCATTGGAAAATGAAGGTATGATTGATGAAGAAGATGAAGAGGTGAATGAGAAATGGTTTGATGATCTCTTGTTTGATATAGAGATTGTTATGGATGGAGATATTAATGATGATAGTTTTATGCAAGATAGGAAAGATACAAGTCCCTTGATTAATAGAGTTGATTACTTGTGAGGAAATGAAGAAATTGAGTTTTTTGATTGTTGTACTAATGATTTTTTGAGTGAAATAAATCAGATTGCAGTGATGATACATATTTTAGAGGGCATTGAAATAGTGAATTTTCATAATGGAGACAAGGTGGGAGTAGGAAAAAAAGTTATAACATTGATAGAGGTAAAAGGAAACATTTGTTTTGCTAAAGGAGAAGGATGGAGAATGAAAGAGGATAGAATTGTGAAAGTACAAAGAATTATGAATAAGAAATTCTCAGTGGACAAAGTAGAGAGGTGGATCAAGAAAAACATAGGTCTACAAATGTAGTTTGATTCTTGGGAAACATTTCAATTTACCATGGGTGTCTGATGTAGGAGCATCTATGGCCTTATGCAATCTTGCATCACCAAAAATATTGCTCTTTTGGTTTTTGTTTATTTTCAATAAGGGATTAGGGGTTAGGAGAATAATATTTTAATTTGCAACAATTTAGATTCCCTTGGTGTGAAATTGTAAATGTAAATTGCATGGAAAATAAGTCTTGGTAAAATAGTGAAAGCATCTTAGTGGGGAATATGCCTTTGTGGTGTCCACTTTTGGAGAAGGTCAAAAAGTCTTGTATGCATATATATGTGTCATAAAATGTCATAATATGGGCTACAAAGGAATCTTGCATGTTGCTTGAATGTATTTTCATGTTGGCCACAAGCTTTGCATGTTGTTGCATGTCTGAAGTTGTATCTATCAGACCCAATTTTAGTAAAATGAGCATAACTTTGTCATATGGTAACAAAATTAAGAATTTCAAAATGATTCAGAAAGCTGAAAACAGGATGCACTAAACCCAAAAATTGTTTAAGGAGTTTCAGAAAAAAAAAAAGATCATTGATAGGAAAAAAGTGACGCATTTTCTTGGTGGTTTTGTGGAGGTTGTTTTGAGAAACTAGTAGCAGTTTCTTTTCACACAACTTCTATGTATTGATGTTGCTCATTTGGAGAAGGTGGATTTGGAGAGTTGGTGGTTGTATATCCAGATGTTGTTGGAATGATGTTGAAAGTTTAAGTTGCAGATTTTTGTATGTGTGAAGCCCATGTTGTATGTGAGCATATGAGCTCCATTATTGTGTAATTCAAATTCAGATTTGAAATCAATATATGTTGCATATTTCTCTTCCATATTTGTTGTTAATGTTTATTTGTAGCCTTCTTCCATAGTGGTTAATGTGCGTGGTTTTAGATTTGAAATGGGAGAGTTTCCCCTCTCTACATCATATAGTACCAATTGGAAATGTGTTTCTACATGCACAAAATTGGTTAGCAAGCCATTGAGCATGTTGAGAGTGCACCACATATTTTGGTACAATATTATTCTTAAATTCTAATATGAATGCATGTAAACTAATTTTTTCTATAACTAAATCACAATTCTTTTCAATTTTTCAATTTTTTAGAGAATAATTAGCAAATTCTTAAATATTTTAATATCAACTAATTATTTTCCAAAATCATTATCAACACTTTCATGCATGCAAACTCTTAAGAATGAAAAATTTACACAATTAGTGCATTATGTAGAAATACAAGAACTTAAATAAAATATTTTTTTATTAGATCTTTCACAAAATAAACTTGATATAAACTCCCTTATTGTTTTAGGTGGCATATTAATACCACATCCTATATAATCATGTTAATATGCAAAGTAAAATTTATATATCGAAAAAAATCATAAAAATGATGAAATTGAACATGTGTTTTAACCAACTACAAGATATCCATTGCTTATTAATTTTTACATACCATGGTGTACATTTTTCAAAAGATGTTTGACTTATTTTAATATTACCAAGTGTAGACATGAAAAATTAGCATATTGCATTTAATCAATTCCATTCATTAAATAAATCAACTTTATTTAATTTGATCCCATCATTATCCACCTTAGCTAAATAAATCAAATATTTATTTAACTAAATCTTTGTCATCTTTTATCTCCTTTTTTATTTAGTTTAATCTTTAAATCTAAAGGAAAAATGTCAAATCACCTAATCCTCTTTTTAATTAAATAAATTAGGATTAAATCTAATCTAATGCATGTCACATTCTCTAGATTTTTCCACTTGCACAAATAAATGATTTTAATTAATTTATTAAATCCTCATTTTCCCTCAACAAGGAATCTTTGGAAAATATTCCCTCAAGCTTGAATTCAAATCAAGTTGACTTGTCCCTTCCAACATGGTGTTAAGTCTCCTCTTACATGTCCCCCACTTGGCATTTAAGCCCCTTTTTCTCCCTCCAATAAGCCAAAATTGAAATTTGAAAAGGCCAACTAATGTCATTTATTGGCACATTGACCAAAAATTGCACATCCTCCATCCACTCACATGGTGACAAGTGGCTCCTTCCTATTGGTTGAATCGTTGTCTCACATTGCTCTCTTTTAGGAATTCTTCCAACTAGATATTACATAAATTGGAGGTCCAATTCCTCATTTTAGCATCCACAATCTCATGAAAAGTTACTCTTCACATTGAGAGCTAATTTTTTCCTATTGTGTATTCATCATTGGCCTGTCAAGGGTTGGGAAAGGGTCACTTTTCACAACAAAGTGACACCAATCCACTATGGGATAGGAAAATGATGAAGGAATAAGGAAAAGAGAGGAGGAGGGATTTTTTTTTGCACAAGGAGCTTGCAAGAGGAGATCTTTGAAGAAACTTGGAGATAAATTAAGCATTAAATTTTGAGTTGATAAATTATTTTTTAATGCTTGGAGCTTTTTTATTATGCTTTAATTTTTTGTTTTAGAATAACTCACTTGTTTTTGGGCTTTAAAATGAACATTACAAAAGATTTCAATTTTCATTGCAAAGGGGTTAAAATGAACTTTAGGCAAATTGACTAGATTTCATTTGAGGTTAACAATTGAACAAGATAACTTTCATATCTCCTTTTCGTGCTTTAAAAAGAATCAAAATCGTTGCTTTGTGGACTTAAAATGAACATGTGCAACTTTGTTTTTTGATTACTTACTCAAACTAACACCATCAAAAATGATTATGCGCTTCTCTCATGCCTCATGGAAATCTTGAGAATCAAATTTTTTTTTGATGGTCTGAGAGTGGGAAAAAGCAATCACCTCCACATTTCATTTTGGGGATAAAATTGAACAATAAAATTTGTGAGTGTGAGTAGACCTATTGCATGTGTTCTCCCTTTGTTTCTAAATGAATGTGGATTGAACTATGAATATGTTTGCTCATTTTTTTTTATCTTAGAGGGATTACCTTGGGGTAAAAGTACTCACCCAAGCAAATGACTCAACTGATAACACTCTAAAGCCAAGAGTATTTCCAACCAGGATATAAATGTAGGTATTGGAATAAATGCCAGTATCACGTGGTTGGCTCCCACAAGAAGGGAATCAATGGTGTCTCACAAAGTTGGGTCAACTCCTACAAATGGAAAGTCCAAATTAAAACCCTTGTTGTAGAAAGGCCAAAATCCCTATCTATTTGTTGGTGCAAGAATGGTCATTCTAAAGCCACCCCACACTTTTACGGTCTTTAGTAGAAATGGAAATCATGCCATGCGAGTTTCATGGGTGTTGATGCTTTGATGCTCCATATAAGTGAGTGTCATGGAGGGGACCCAGTGGGGTCAAGCATCTAACCATTCACTAAAGATAGGTGTAGCTAGACTTGTCCAAGTGGGGACTCAACAAATATAGTCTTTCATATCCATAAGGTTGTGCTTGTTCTTGGTTACAAAAAACTTTTCTTGTTCGAAAACATTTGGAAACAAACATTTAACATCATCATAAAAATTTCAAACCGTTTAGGAGGAAAATACAATTGACCAAATTCATGTGTTATTGTTTTCCCTTGGGATTTTATCCTTAGAAGGTTTCTAAAAACTTGTATTTACATCTTAATTTTCCCACTAAAGTTAAACAATAAGTAACCCTTTCCTTGAATTCATCAAAATTCCACATAAAATACTTTGTGGGATTCGAAGAAATTGAGACGTTGGACATCTAGTTTGGAAATCTAATCAAAGAAGTGATTGTGGTAAAAAAATCACTAAGAAAAGATAAAAAATTGGCTCTCACACATGTGTTAATTCCTCATCATTTCCAAGAAATTCAAAATCCCAAAACAAAATTCCTTGAGACAAAGTTCAAAATTTAGGAGTCACACTCGAAAGGCCATCAAGAAATACATTAGGATGTGCAATCAAAAGAAACATATCAAAATAAGCAAAAAATTCACAAGGTTCTATACACTCATTCCTTTGAACAATCTAGAAATGTAAGCTCATTTTGAGCCACTTCTTAGTTATAGAGGTCCTTAGAAGTATCGTATGTTCTTCAATACTGAGGTCTAGTAAACAAGTGTCTTTTTAGGTACATCCTAGGATCAAAATCAAACCTTCATCCATCTTTTAACATCAAAAAATAAAAATCATCTCATCATCAACTCTTCAAAAATATTGGAAAATTCCTTCATGTTAAACTTTGGGAAAATCATTTGAAACCAATCCAAAATCACCTTGTTTGATTGAATGTGTGTAGATGCATCTTTCTCTGCATATTTGATCAAATTATCAAAACTTGTGAAAAAATTCATCCCTTGATAACATCCAACATCTTGAGATTTAGGATTTCATTATCAAAATCATCTTGTTTGGATAGGAGTGTTTAGATGAATTCCTTTTCTCACACATAGAAAATATGGCATCTTGTGAACGATTTAACTCTAGGACAACATCCAACCACTTAGAGTTTATGATTCCACCAAAATCCAAATCCAAATCAATCCTAAATCAAGTCCTAAAGTTTAACTTAACTGTCAAGATTTTCTCAAAGAGTTCCAATCATCCATCAAAAATCCATCTTACATCCATATCATTATCACCTGTTAATCCTTAAATCATCTTAAATTTTCTCTTTTGTACCTAAAGTTAGATCAGTACAAAGAATTATAGAATTCACCTTCCAAATTCAAGATTTATCCCTATTTTATGGTGCAAACTAGATCACAAAACAAGAGCAACAAAGCCAAAAAAGAAACATCTTCTTCGAGTGACTTAAGTCAAACCGCTCCTAAAATGAATCCCATTGGGTCTAGAAGTCTCATGGTTAACCTTCCTCCATTTTCAAAAGACCATCAAGAGGAAGGTGTCCAAGTGGAGGATCTTACCAATAATCCCTTTGGAATGTCACATGAGGAAATCACTAAAATAATTCAAAATCTAGAGAATCATAAGATTATCAATATTATGATGAGAATCAATCCCTCATTGTACATGCTCAAATTAGCAAAGCAAGGGGCTAAACTCCCCTCCTATTTTGATGTGAGCACTATTGTGGAGCCATCTTTTGGATTCATGCCTCCAATGTCATCTACCATCTCCATTTCATCTACCCTCTCATTTCAAAGCATCACTCAAAACATCCCCCAAATCACATCATCCATTGCTCCAATGTAACCCATTGTTAACAAAGGAAATGCATTTGTCAATGCATTACAAATACATCCTCTCGTAAACAATCAAGATTTGGACACAAACACCATCTTGGGACAAACCATACCCCAAAATTCATTACATACATATGTCCCTCTCACCTTTCATAATCCAAATGACCTATCATCATCATCATTCTGCGCAACACCCCTCCCTATAACCTCGAAAGGAGAGGGTGACATGTTTGGACTAGGGGGCATTTTCGACACTACACCATTTTTCTTAAGAGGTTACACCCCTCACATTTTCACCACTTCCACTATTGCCATCATCATCCACACCACTACTTGGCTTAGGGTTTCCACCTTTACCAAATATCAATCAAAATCAAACCAACATCCCAAACATGAATCAAAGCATCACATCAAACTCTCAAAACTTGTCGTTGACATTACAACAACAGATGCTAACTACACAAGTAATCACCACATCATCAACCACCCCCTAACATCTCAAAACATGATCTCTCAAGGACCAACCACATTGATTGCACCATCTACCACTAAAACCCCAATCATCAACATGATGATGCCTCTCACCACCACAACAAGCACCATTCTGAATCCACCACCACCTCCACCACCACCAAGCTCCAATACATCAATCCAATCTAGTATGGTGTTGTAAGCCAGTTAGCAAGCTACTTATCAAAAGGCATTCCTACATTACAAAAAAAACAAGCTACATAATTAGCTACTCAACGAGCTATGCAACTAGCTGCTCAGAAAGCCGCTCAAGCAATGCAAGCTGCTTAAATTGCCCAAGTTGCACAACAAGAATAGTAGGCTACACAAGCCCAATCCTTACTGTAGCAACAACAAAAACAAGCTGCTCAAGTAGCTTAAGCTACATAGGCACAAGTGCAAGCTCAAGCTACACAAGCTCAAGGTCAAGGTCAAGGTCAAGCCTAAGCTCAAGCACATGCTCAATCCAAAGTCTAATATCAAGCACAACAAGCACAAGCACAAGTGTAGTATCATGCACAACAACATGCAACACAAAAAAAAGCATATCAGGAAGCACTAAAGCAATATCAAGAATAGTAGGAAGCAACCCAATTAGAAGCTCAAGAGCAAGCACAACAACAAGCTCAACAACAAGTATTAATAGCACAACAACAATAGGATGAACAAAAATCGTTGTTGGTACAACAACAATTGCAAACATACTTTTCCCAATAGAATATACAAACCTCATCCATCAACATACCAACCTATCCACCCATCCCATTGACAATTGAACCACCTCAGAAAATTTTCATCTGACCCCCTAATCCACAAAATGATGTGACAACACAAATTAGGTTTCTCTCACAACAAGTGCTTGACCTTCAATCAGGGCGATCCACAAAAACACCTAGCAACTTTTGTCCTTATCTATTCGACAAATTCCTTGTAATGAAGTCATTCCCAAAGGGATTTGAGATCCCCAAATTTTATAATTACTATGGGATGGGAAACCCTAAAGACCATATGAGAGAATTCTAGGTTCATTCCATGGAAGTCATGTATGACGATACCTATCTGATGTAGCTATTTCCTAGGAGTTTGGCTGACCATGCCATGGAATGGTTCTCTCGACTACCTACATGTATCAAGACATTTCAAGAAATCATAAACACATTCATAAAAAAATATGCATGCAATATTACCATGGATGTTACTCTAGAGGAGCTCTCAACTTTGAAACAAGGTAAGAATGAATCATTTGCTTCATTCCTACAACAATGGCAATCCAAGGAAAATCAAAGCAAATGGGTCATGCCCAAGGAACATCAAGTGTGCACTATCATATCCAACCTTGACGGCCTCTTGGCATTCCATCTCAAAGTCCAATGGATCACCATGTATGACCAGTTGATTTCCAAGGTACTCAACATCAAATGAGCCCTTATGACACAACCTAGAGGATCAACTTCATATCCTAAACAACAAAATAATCTCCCACCCACCAATTACAATGACAAACCTCACATATGGGAAAGAAAAAAAATATTACCAATGATGGTGTCTTCGATTCCAAAGTTGTCATCAATTCCCCTTAACAAAACACATTCACACCACAAAAACAAAATCAAAACCATCAAGAAAACACAACACAATACCCAAACAATCAAGTGATAAATAACGTCAATGATCAAAGGGGACTACCCCAAAGAAACAAGAATTCCATCAAGCAAAAGTACACCACTCTTAAGGAACTACTTGAATTCATCATGAAGAAACTAATAAACAAAAACCTCATCAAGATTCCCACCTATGAGAACTACCAAGAACCAGATGTTAAACCACCTTGGTACAACAAAAATTAGCTCTGGGACTCCCACAAAATCAAAGGGCACACAACTAAAAATTGCATGAGGTTAAAGAACATAGTCCAAGACCTCATTGATCAAAGAATCATAAATGTGGAACAACCAATAGGAAACCAGAACCTCAAAATATACACAAATCTGATGCCTAACCATAACAATAAAGGGAACAATAACACTGATAAGGGAAAGGAACCTTCAAAAACATGAATCATGTGTATGAAAATGTCATCACTTCCCTAGATGACATTGAGTAGTAATCACTATTAAAGGAGCTCAAGCCTATTGTGGAGTCACCATAAGAGGCGTAAAATTTACTATCATAGGATCATCTCAACTAAATGGAACTTTCATGTCCAATTCAAGATCTATTCCCAATGGTTGCAATGTCCTTGATTAGCTAAAAATAATCCCAACAAAAATCTCCATCATGGAGTTATTAAAAATTTCATCTGCACACAAGAAAATCCTTGAGGAAGCATTGACTTCATCCACTGTCTCCGTAAATCTTGATGCAGAACAATTCCAAGATATGGTCAGAAACATCATTACCCCGAATCTCCTTACATTCTCCAACCAAGATTTTCCCACTAAACCATCTCATAATCATGCACTCCATTTAGAGGTGCTAGTGCAAAAAAGTAAAGTCAAGTGAGTGTTGGTGGATGGATGTGCAGGCTTGAACATTTCTTCCCTCAAGCTCATCAAGAACTTAAAAATCTCACAGGATTCCATTGAAAAAGGAAAAGGTATTACAATTAGAGCATATGATGATTAGGAAAGAGTGTCCCAAGGTACAATAAAAATCCCTATTCAAGTAGGGGCAACTATCATGGAAACCACTTGTCTAGTCCTAGACCTCAACTTGCCTTATAACATTATCCTAGGACATCCATGGATCCATGCAATACAAGTGGTAGCATCAGTTTTCTATCAATGTGTGAAATTCACATATGAAGGACAAGAGGTCACCATCCATGGAGATCCTAAACCATTCTCTTGCTACAAGAACCTTGACAAAAAATAGTACAAAATCCCTCAAGTGCCTAAAAATGATGAAGGCCCATCAACACCATACATTGATCAGGCCACTCTCACTTCCACCTCTGTGAAAGAGACACTCACCACTCTCACCATTCCCACCATATCTAATATCAAATTCATCATCTAGAATAATGGTTGCAGAAAACACATGATTCCCAAAAATTATTTTGTGGTAGGAGAGTTACTACAATCTCCCAGATCACAAGGATGTCTGCAATCAAATGAAGCCTCGACATCTCAAACATCCCTTGAAGAATATCTCAACTTCAGAAGTTGGGGAGATCTTGGATGAGAAGTCATAGAGGAAGACCCATCTCATCTCCTATACCAAGATACTAGACCAACAGCCAATTTACCAATGAATGACAGAAGTAAAGGTTTGCAAATGATGCTTGCAATGGCCTACGACAGAAACTAAAGACTTGGGAAAAAATACAATAGGGTTATAATACCTATCATTCTAAAGACGTGAATGAGAAATATTTTCCTTGGATGTACCCCTCTGAGTATAACCATATGTGGCCGAAGTCCTCTAGTTAGAAAGGTCAATAGTCCTCCTCAACAATCTGTAGTCGAACTTTGCTTACCCATATCTATAGGTTGAGTCATAGACAACTTCACATTTGACATAACTGACATCTGTAGTAGTAGTGATGAGAAGGATCCCATAACCAACCTACCCATGCTCTTCGAGGATACCACCCTTCTCATGATTAGCACCTTATCCTTTGAGTTAGACCATCAAAATTATGAAATCTTCTTATTTTACCCCCAACTCATTTATTACGATCAATGAGGACCACCAATTCTTGACACATTCAAAAATGATGAGGCACTCTTAGAATTCATGGGACTATAGGATAATATTTCGTGTGGAGATCACAAATTAGGATTCATCATTGAGCTAGATACATAGGCCTATTATGGGGAAATAATTGAATCCCTCAATCGCAAAAGTGAGAAATTAAGAATAATATCTAAGTCCTTGAGTGAAAACCACACTGTGGCACTCTTGGACATGAATAAAGTAAAAAGAAAGGACATATCCAATGGTAAAAACCTTTCTGAGGTGCCTAAGGATGGGGGATTCAATCTTCCTTTCAGAGATCTCCATCAGGAAAAATCAGTGGTCCTTGTAGAAAAGTGCAAACTAGTTAATCTAGGAACAAAGGAGACCCCACACATCACATTCTATGCAGAGTCATTACTGTTAGAGGAACAAGAGATCCTAGTATCCTTCTTCAGAGAAAGACAAGTTAATTTTGCATGGAGCTATGCAAACATGTTAGGCTTTGACTCAAAAATTATAGTTCATCACCTAGTAGTATACTCTGAAGCAATGTCCATTAGACAAAAGCTCAGGAAAATGCACCCTCTGATCACCCTGCTAGTCAAAATGGAACTAAAGAAGCTATTGGACGTAGGATTCATTCAACCAATATACTAACTAGAATGGGTGTGAAACCTGGTGCCTATCTCAAAACTCGATGGTGGCATCAAAATCTACACAGATTTTAGGGACTTGAATAAGGCATGTCCAAAAGATGATTTCCCATTGCCCAACATTGACATGATTGTAGACATGATGGTAGGACACAAAATGATTTTCTTGATGAATGGTTTCTCAGGATACAACTAGATAATGATTTCTAAAGAAGACCAACACAAAACGACCTTCACTTGTCCATGTGGGACTTACTACTAGAATATGATGCCATTCGGCTTGAAGAATGTAGGAGCAACATACCAAAGAGCCATGACGTTAATCTTACATGACATGATCCATAAAATGTTGAAGATTATGTCAATGAAATACTAGCCAAATCCAAAAAGAGGAAGGATCACATATAAAATTTGAGTACTATTTTTGATAGGCTAGAGGAATATAAGGTCTGATTATATCCAAAGAAGTGCATCTTCAACGTGCAATTAGGAAAGTTATTAGGATACATAGTATCAATGAGAGGTATTGAGGTAGACCCCACTAAGGTAAAATCAATCCTTGAGATGGAGGCACCCAAAACATTGAAAGAATTAAGAGGTCTCCAAAGAAAGCTTCAATCCATCCAAAGATTCATAGCACAGCTGGCAGATAAACAAAATCCATACTCTCACCTACTTCACAAGGGAGTAGTGTACAAGTGGGATAGCAAGTGTGAAGAAGTCTTCAATAAGATTAAAGAATATTTACTTACACCACCGGTCCTCATGTCATTGACCCCATGAAAGCCATTAATTATCTATGTGTCAGCAACAACAATAGCCCTTGGAGCTCTCCTAGCTTAGCATGACGAAAACAAGACAGAAAAGGGCCATATATTACATCAACAGAACAATGGTTGGCCATGAGTTAAATTACACATTCATTGGGAATGCATGTATAGCAGTAGTATTTTCTTCACAAAAATTTAGACATTACATGTTGGCAAACAAAATAAAAATCATCGCCAAAATCGACCCTCTCAAGTACTTACTGTCAAAATCAATGCTCACTAGAAGAATCATGGCCAAATGGGTCATGATACTATCAGAGTATGACATTGAATATGTGGAATAGAAAGCAATTAAAGGCCAAGTAATCACATATTAGCTTACAAAAGCACCAATCTATTCAAATAATCCTCTCATCTCAGATTTTCCACACAAATCCATCTTCAATCTCAATATAGCCAACAACTACAAACTTTACTTCAATGGCTCATACATGCGACATGGATTAGGAGCCGGTGTCTTCTTTATCACCCCATAGGGGGACTACATACCTAGATCCTATAAATTGGCATTCCCCTACACCAACAACATTGTAGAATATGAGGCTTTAACCATAGGTCTTAGAATAGTAGTGTAGTGGCACATCATGGCCCTTAGAGTATACGAAGACTCTTAGCTGATAATAAACCACGTGAACATTGAGTACTAGACTAAGGATGATAAGCTCACTCCATGCAAGAAATTGATGGAAAATCTCAAGGAATCCTTTATTGAGATCACATTTGAGCAGATTCCTAGAGAAAATAATAGAGCAACATGTGCCATGGGAATGATTGGATCCTTACTGGACATCCCTCACAATGTACCAAAATATGAATTCTTGGTAGTGTGGCTTCTTGTGCCCACATTTGAGGTAACAAGATTATAATTTGTGTGTGAAATAATTGGTCCTGGTGATCCCTCGTACCATGACACTTATACCTACCTACAAATAGGTGTCCTTCCTACTAACTTAACCTCAGCCTTAAAATGAAAATTTGTCAAAAAAGTATCCTGATTCATCATCCTAGTAGATACCTTGTATCGTAGGAGCATAGAAGGAAACTTATTACACTATTGAAATGTTGAGGATGCATTGAATACTTTAATTGAGGTGCATAACAACATCTATGGATCACACTCAAGTGGAATGACCCTAGCCAAAAAAATTGTTTAGGATGGGGTATTATTGGCCTACAATGGAAAGAGAGGCACATGACTATGTTAGAAGGTGTCTACAATTTTAACAACGTGGGGACCTCATCCATGCTCTAGCTTAATAACTTCATCCCATCATCACATCATGGCCCTTTCCATAGTGGGGACTCAATCTCATTTAAAAACTTACTCCCACTTTATCTAATGGCTACAAGTTCATTATAAATTCCACTGAGTACTTTACCAAGTGGGTGGAAGCCATACCCATGACATATATAACTGGGAAATAGATATCAAAGTTCATCCTGAACTATCTCATTTGTCACTATGGTGTCCCACAAGCCATTATCTTAGGTAATAGGACACCATTTAAGAATCAGGATGTCTGTGACTTGTGTAAAAAATTCAAAATCCAACATTGCTTCTCCACCCCATAGTTATCCCTAAGGAAATGCCTAAGCAAAAGCCACAAATAAAACCATTTTAAAGATCCTCAAGAAAATAGTCAATGACACAAGTCATGACTGGCATTTATAGCTATATCCCACCCTTTGGGCCTACCAAACTAGCATCTACACACCCACAGGCTCCACCCCTTTCTCCCTGGTCTACGGATCAAAAGCAGTACTCCCCATTGAGATCAAGCTCCCATCACTAAGAATATCATTGCAAAACCTCACCATAGATGAAGAGTACCGAGTACCAAGACTAAATGAGTTGGAGCTACTGGATGAGTAGCATATAGATGGTTTAAATAATTTGCAAGTCTATTAGAATAGACTCAAGAGGAGCTATAACAAGAAAATCAAAAGCAAGACTTTCCAACTCAGAGAACTAGTACTAAAGGAGAATCAGAAGAATGTCCCAAATCCAAACAACAAAGGAAAATTTGAACCTAAATGGTTGGGAACATTTGTTATCACAACAAGCTATAAGTTAGGGGCATATCAGTTATCAAGACCCAAAGGGGAACCTTTGTAGGAGCCCATGAATAGCTCCCATCTCAAACAAATTTATGCCTAATATTTCAAGGTATAGAACCAAAAAATAAGAAATCAGAAAATGTCCTGAAAAAATAGTTACCTTGATGAAAACCTGGAAAATAGGCATCTTGGTGAGAATTAAAAAATAAAAAAATAAAAAAATCCAAAAAAATCAGAAAAAGGATTAAAAATAGTAAAGAGAAAAAAATAGTCCTCTAGTGAAACCCACTTTAGTGGCACTTTGGGCGAGTACCTCGGTGAAAACCTAGAAAACTGACACCTTATGTAAATAAGCACTTTCCATCCACTAGGATCTTTACGACTTGTTCTGCACCATCCATCCATTATATTTTCATCATCCATCACATTCGGATTTCCATCCATCACTCATCCATTTGGTATCTACATCATAGCTTGGTCCTGTGTTTGTATCATGATCCCTCCTAGTACTACTTGGCCCATTCCTAAGGTTATTTTTTCCTTCCTTAATTAGAGTAGTCTATTGCATCATGTTGGGGGAATGTTCTCATTGGATCAGATTCATTCATATTCTTGAAGTTCTAAAATCTTAGAAAATAAAAAAAAATCCAAAAAACATCAAAAAATAAAAAAAAATTCAAACATATCAAAATCCAAAAATAGGTCAAAAATTTAGTCAAACTACGAGTCTTTGATCCTTGAATGTAGGCAAGGTTGATCTTTGAGCATCCCCAGAGACACTTAGGTCAATACTTTAGAAGGTTTTCATAATAAACAAACATTTCATCATGTATATCTTCATCT
Organism: Sequoia sempervirens; assembly: GCA_007258455.2. Lineage (NCBI taxonomy): Eukaryota > Viridiplantae > Streptophyta > Pinopsida > Cupressales > Cupressaceae > Sequoia > Sequoia sempervirens. Next base: position 132,363,404 of record VDFB02047230.1, read on the forward strand.
GTAAATCAGTCAAGTCATCAATCAAACTATGCGGTCTCTGCATGTATAACATAGGCAAGGCTAATATGTTGATCATCGCCCAAGGACCCTAGTATAGGTCCTTAGGTTAGTATCTTGGTCAAAATCTCAAAAAACCCCAAAACATTGGAAAAATCTCAAAAATACCAAAAATAGCCTCAAAACATTTCAAAAACTCCAAAAACATCCAAATATTTGAAAAATTTCATCTATCTCATCTCGCTTTCACTCGAATAGCATCACTCATAATAAACAATCGTCATGCTCAACCTTTGGTGAAACAATTAGATACAGGTCTAGCAGGTCAAAAGTGAAAACTCAAAATGTTAAGTCTTAGGTCCAAGTTAGTATGTACATGAACAAGTTGGTCAAATTCTTTGTGTCGATAGCCTATCATCCAATCAATCACATTTCAATCATCTAATAACATCATTTCCTCTGATGTATCCTTCCTACAATGGTTATTATTTATCAAAAAGAACACTTTGGATAAATGAAATGATGTGTCACCATCCACTAACATGTCCTAGGATGTGTACAATGGGCATTATCTTTTAGCAATAGTTTTAATTCTTATCCTTAAAAACAAATTTCCTTTTGGTTAGCAGTATTGAAGACCATCAACTTGTTTGTTTACTTTATCTTTCTCTTTTGATTTATCTCTTTGCGCTCATTCCAATAACCTCTCGATTATGTCCAAACAAATGGATTTAGAGAGATAGGAATGCAGCAACGATCATTATCTTTTGTCTATTGTTCTTGTTGGACATTCTTGTAATATAACTTAATGAATACTTGCTTTGTTAGATATGTATGAAGGGTGTTTTGTGCAACTTGTTGACTATTGCATTGATAGGTTATACCTTTTTGTGTTTTGGTTTGAGTTGTTTGAAACTTTTGAAGTGCATCCTAGCAAGGTTTCCATATGTCAGGTATGAACAAGAATACTCCTATCAATTATTCGAGTCAAAGTCCATCACACTAAGTGCAACACCATCCTGGTTCTTTATACCTCGATGCATCATGCTTATGTGTGTTATCAAACATAAGGTAAGTGGCCCTTTTAAAATCCCAACTCTTGATAATAAAATCATCCATTTCTCTTGATCATCTCTCATAAAGTTGGCTTGTTGGATCCTCTTTTTATCATCGGGTATGTGCAAGATCATGATGGGCCAAAAAGTGGCAATATAATGGGTATTTGTAGGGTATGTGGCTGACAACTTTTTTCTTACCCAAAATTGGTGTTCAACAAAAAGGGTTTTTAAAGGAGATTCTTAGCTTTCCATCAATATAAATTATTCTTTACTTTTAATTTAATAAATAATTATTATTCATTTTCTATTTGATTTACGACTAAAGCCCTGATTGATAGGTTGATTGAAAAACATCTCTAGTTTTCAAATGGTATCACATATTTTGAATCTGAAACATGTGCCATATTCTATGCTTTACATACTATAGGATTGAAAAAGAAAATTTAATTTCATGAAGTTTTCACCAACTTAAGGCAGTCAGACATACGAGTTTTTATATTTTTTAAAAGTTGTAATAGGAAATTGATAATTAATTATTTACTTGGAAAGAAATTACAAAAAATATGCATCACATCTGGACATGAGTCCTCTACTTATATCTAAAATATTATCATTTTATTACAGTTAAAGTGGTCAGACATACACCTACTTCTTATTTTTTCCTTGAAATTTAAGTACTACTACATTGAAATTTCAAATTTTCACCAAATAGAGTTTTTTTCATTTTAAAATAAACCTAGTAGTTTAGAAACTAAATTCAAGTTTCTTTAGATTCTATTCTTACATATTTTTGAAATAATATAGATAACTTATTCAAATTTTTATGTCAAGTTGGCTAACTCTGATTTTTTTAATTTTTTTGCCACTTAAGGGCCTATTTTTTCCATAATGATCCTGCACATACCCCATCTTATTTCTCATTTCTTCTTTTTTTCACTAACATCATGCTAGAATAGTTAATCATCATCACCAGTGCATCCATCCTTCATCCACAAACCATCAACATTCTACACATCATCTCACATGTATGTTCACCATTATAATATAGATCTGTTAGTCCAAGCATCTCATAAAACCATACATTTGCATAAAACAACCATTGCATAATCATATACACATTATTGTATCATCCATCATGACATCATATCATCATTTAAGTTGTTTAAGATAATATAGATTGGTTATTCTAAGTGCATCTAAAAACCATCTCATTTGCATCATCATCATAACTATCCATTTTGAACCTGTTTATCATGAGACCGACCCTCAAATCGTATCTTTTCAGTCGATCTCTCGAGGGGGGGAAATGCACTAGTGTAGTTCTTTTTGCCGGGACATTTGAAAAAATAAAATAAAAATTGAATTTTTATCATGATAAGTTTATTCTTTGAACCAATGTAGCAAGTACATTGCTTCAAAGAGGGGAAAAATGTAGACATACAAAATTAGCATATTTCATTTAATCAAGTCCATTCATTAACTAAATCATGCTTATTTAATTTAATCTCTAAAGTCATCCATTTAAATTAAATAAATCAACTTTACTTATTTTGATCCTATCATTATCCCCCTTAGCTAAATAAATCAAATATTTATTTAACTAAATCTTTATCATCTTTCATCTGCTTTTTGATTTAGTTTAATCTTTAAATCTAAAGCAAAAAGGTCAAATCACCTAATCCTCTTTTTAATTAACTAAATTAGGATTAAATCTAATCTAATGCATGTCACATTATATATATTTTCTCACTTGCACAAATAAAGGATTTTAATTAATTTATTAAATCCTCATTTTCCCTCAATAAGGCATCTTTGGATAATATTCCCTCAAGTTTTAATTCAAATCAAGTTGAATTTTCCCTTCCAACATTGCATTAACTCTCCTCATACATGTCCCCCACTTGGCATTTAAGCTCCTTTTTCTCCCTCCAACAAGCCAAATTTGAATTTTGAAAAGGCTAACTAATGTCATTTATTGGCACATTGACCAAAACTTTCACATCCTCCATCCACTCACATGGTGACAAGTGGATCCTTCCTATTGGTTGAATCTTTTTTCCACATTTCTCTCTTTTAGGCATTCTTTCAACTTGATATTCTATAAATTGGAGGTCTCATTGCTCATTTTAGCATCCACAATCTCATGCAAAGTTACTCTCCACATTGAGAGCTAATTTTTTCCATTGAATATTCATTATTGGCTTGTCAAGGGTTGGGAAAGGGTCACTTTTCATAAAAAAGTGACACCAATCCACTATGGGATAGGTATGCATTTGTGCTTCTTTGATACTTTCAATTAGTGTATTTGATCATTTTGTTTATGAAGAATTATGCATTATTTCATAGGAGCATTTAGTCAGTTTGCATGAATTAACCTTTGTCATTTTTTTCAGATTGTGTGCAATTTTTTTGGTACTCACATGAGGTAACACTAAATCACCACATAATTTTCTATAAAATTTATTTTTTGTTGTATCTAATAGGCATTTTGGATGAGGATCATGAACTTTGGACCCCACCCTTAATTTTAAAACAACTCTAGCATTAGATGATACCCTATTATTATCATGCCAATATTTTTCAATCAAAGATTTAATTTCAACATCCAATTTCATATCAAACATCAAGATTCTAACACTGAAACTCCAACATCGGTTGATAGGATCATTTTCTATACTTTTTCTTTTTTCTACTCTTAACAATGTTTCAGGATGTATTTTTAAAACTTCACTAATATTGCTTACCATTCTTTTATTCAAATTTCTTTATTAACTATAGTAGTTGTTATAGCTCTTCTTGTTGCATTCTTATCTTTAGATCTACTATTTTTTCCAATAGATTGAATTAAACTAGCAATAGTAGACATAACATGTTTTATTGATTGATCTTTTCTTTTTTATTTAACAAAAATTCCTTAATTTTTGATTATTTTTCTCATATTTTGTATTCTCATTAATTGCATCATTAGTTGACATTGAATGAAAGTTTTTTATGAAAAAAATTTTGATCGTATAATCTATTAGCATGTGTTCTTATTTGTCTCCAAGAAATTTTACCAGGAAGATTATCCAAAACATCACTTTCAATTTAGAAAAAAATATATTCAAAACTATTTTCATTTTCATTTTCATCATGATCTTCATTTTCATTTTCATCTTCATCTTCATTTTTATTTTCATTTAAAAAAAAAAATGGTTTTCATTTTCATTTTCATTACAAGGACTTTTCTATTCATTTTCAATAAAAGTATTTTCATTTTCATTTTCAACAACAATTTTACTCAATTATTGAAATCTATGAATATTATCAATTTCAACATTGTAATATACAACATCTTTTAAATCTCTAATAAAAACCATTTCCATAAGGCTCAAAGGTGGATTTGAAGACGTACCTAGACTTGTGCCTATTGAAACATTTTCTATAGCATTGGAGGGGATTTTTGAAGACATACTAGGAATAGTTTGTATATTCATATTAGTTTCCACACTCACCTCTTGTAAGTTTGCATTGTCTACATCTATGGTCTCCTCAATATTTTTATCTTCAATAGTTGTGGAACTAGATGCTTCACCATTATTCATTGATCAAATTATCATTCTTCTTTATCCTTTCATTTGTTTCTCCATCTCTCTCTTTACTTGAATTTCTTCAGGGGTCAATACCTTCCTATCTTTCCTCTTATTTTGACATTGTGATCCCATGATTGAAATTTTTTGAATTATACACAAATGAATGTCAAAAGATTGAGTCTTCATTGTTTGTTCCTCCTTCAAACAAGTAGCAATTTTTCACAAAATTCCTCTTCCTCCTTCAAAAAAGTAGCAATTTAAAAAATTTCCTCTTCCTCCAAAAAGTATCAATTAAACAAAATTCCTCTTCCTCCTTCAAACAAGTAGCTCAATAAAACAAAATTCCTCATCCTCCTTTGAAAATAAATAGGAGTTCAACAAAATTTCTCTTCTTGCTTCAAACAAATAGCAAATAAATAAAATTCCTAGATTCCTCCTTTGAAAACAAATAGAAAATGGACAAAATTTCTTTTCCTCCTTCAAACAAGTAGCTCAATTAAACAAAAAATTTCATCCTCCTTGAAAAAAAATAGGAATTCAACAAAATTTCTCTTCCTCCTTCAAAAAAATAGCAAATAAATAAAATTCATCTTATTCCTTTGAAAAAAAATAGCAATTCAACAAACCTTCTCTTCCTCCTTCAAACAAGTAGCAATTAAATAAAATTCCTCTTCTTCCTTTGAAAACAAGTAGCAATTCAACAAAATTCCTTTGTCACAACATTCTAATGATGCCTCCTTTCAAAATTGAAAAAAATCCCAAATTGAAGAGCTTCAACAAGAAAAAATGTGATAGAAAATAGGGAATATGTCACAATCATCCATACAAAATAATTCTCAGACTCGAGATGCCCCTTTTTGACAGTAAAATTAAAAAAATATGGTCAAAATAAATTCAAGATCTCGTTTAGTAAACAAGATCCTGAGTTAAACAAATTAGGATCTCATTTAATACTAAACGAGATCTTGTTCCATTTTTAAAGGATCCACTAGTAAATGGGATCTCGTTTATTAACCGAGATCCCATTCTATTTTCAATGTATAAATTGCCAACAAGATCAAATTTATAAAAAAATTGGGATCCTGTTTTTTAAAATTTGAAATGTAGGTCATGTTTTTACTTTGTCACTAGGTTCAAGAAAAGCTTTGGGATTTAAACCTAGGTGTTGGACCTTGTTTGACTTGCAAGTTGAAGGTCCTAGCAATGTCACAAAAAATTATTAACTTTGGGCATACATCTGAAGGATTTTTTGTATATTTTTTCAATGAAATTAAAACCCATTATATATTAGATAGTGTAGATTCCAAATATGTAATTTATTTTATAATTTGATTATTTGTTTTTATTTTTCATTTAATTTTTGATCAAATAGGTCCATAAACATGAATTGTCAAGGTTTTTAGTATTTTAATAAGTTTTTATCAACATAACATTTTCATGAACGGATTGCATGAAAGTGTACTTCAAACAATTCTTTTCAGTTTTTAAAAAATCAAAAAATCATAAGTTTAGGTCATCTTATGCATGACGTACACTTCAATTTTTTAAAACACCAAATATGTCCAATAAAAAATTTACCAAAAAACAATATTGAATAAAAAATTACAAAAAAAGATGGGAAGCATGCTTTAGTGAGTTACAAATATTTTCCCAAAATGATTTAGAAAAATATGATTATTTAGGTCAAAATATCGATGGTGTACACATGCATTGTATGGTAAAAAAAAGACTTTTAAATAGTGGTTTTTAGAAAAACCTATTGAAAATCAATTTGTATTATCTAGGTATTGAAATAAATTACATATTTGGAAACTAGACTCTGAGTACTACATTTTATGGTCAATGGATTTTTTAAAGATTTCATCTCTATGTGCTTCAAATTATAAGGTCAAATCTCTCAAATTCTGAAAATTAGGGAAAACAATTCTACTAAATGGCCAAAAAGTGGACTCAACTTCTTTCCAACACCCAGTATTAGGCTACTACTGATGTCTTAGTTTAGTATCTCTTGAGAAACATTTTGTTTCAAAATTTGTAAAGGGTTTTAGGTTCCTTCAAAACCTATTTTTCCCATATAATCAAAAAATTATAATGAAGCATATATTATATTTTTAGAATATCGAGAGTATTAAATAAATCATTTTTATAATCACATTTTAATGATAAAAAAATTGTCAATATCAAAAAATAGATCACAAAATATAATTTTCAAAATTCCATATAGAATTTTAATACAATCCCAAAAAAATAAAAAAAATAAAAACATATATATATATATATAATTCTTAAAACATATTTGTAGTTGGAATGCAATCTTAATATTTCTAAAATATATGGTGTCCTCTACGCAATAATTTTTTATTAAATGAATTTGAAGATACATCCATATCCTTTTAGTCACAATGTTGTAGAGGGAATCACAATGTAAAACTAACATTAATTTGTCTTAGTTTCAAGATGCATACAACAGATTTTTTTATTCTTTTAGGACAAACTTGATCCTCATCAACACATTTGTGAATAGAACAATCCATAGAATGTAAATAATAAATAAATTTACCTCTTTAATGAACACATTTGAAGTGTTGCAACTTTATTTAGTTGTGTTAAATTAAATATAATATTTCTTCTATAGTAAAAGTCTACTAAAAAATATCATTAATTTTATGTAAAAAAACCAATAAATTATATCATAAAAATTAACTTTAAAATAAAAATATAAAAATATAAAAATGTACAGGTACTTTATTAATACATTATTTATATAAGTATTATAATTAAAATAGTGAAATAACATAAGATTTATTTATTCTTTTGTAAGAAATGAAAAACATAATTAATATTTTTTTCATAAGCTTGAAAAGTAAGATATCATATTTGTTTAGGTATAATGGAATTACAAAGCAATCTCATTATCATAACAAGTATTTGAAGAAAATAATTTTACATTTTCCCACTATTATTACCTATTTATCAATCTACTCAATAAACTAATTGCCACCTCATCTAAGACTTGAATGAATCTTCTCCTCCAATGCCTTTTATAGCTAGAATTCCAAACACTCCCCAAAATCCAACAACAACACTTGCCATCCACTGTACATACCAGTTCCATGGAATTTCACCTCCCCCATCATCTTAGTTTTTAGGAAGAGGAGCTTGTATGTTTGAATATGATCTCTTTCCACATCTACATGATCTATTATTAATTGGGAATCCACAAAGATCAAGGTTACCTGAGAAATAGGTAGAATTGAATGTATTGAATTGTCCTCCTATTGGTATTTTTCTACAAAGCATGTTGTTAGATATAATAAAAAAACTAGAAGAGTGAACTTGTAGAATGTTATTTGGAATCTTGCCATGCAATTTTTTGTTGGAAATATCAAGCAATTCTAACTATGTAAGCATTCAAAAGCTTCTTGGAATATCTCCTGTAAGATTATTATCTAATAAGATCAATGTGAGAAGACCTTGAAGGTTTCTAATTACTGAAGGAATGCTACCTGATAGATTATTTGTAGATAGATCAATGCATGTTATAAGTAGCATCACTAAACTGAAGTACACTATTTATAATCCTTTGTTGAACACTTGGATATCTTCTTTGTAGTAATAGGAGATATCACAATTATCATGTGACCTTCCCACTATAGAATTCCACATACCTTCCAATTTTTCCTAATTGTGGTGGGATGAAACCAAACAAACTATTGTATGAAATATCTAAAACATGGAGACTTGATAGATTCCTTAATTGATGTGGAATGTGTCCTTCAAATTTATTTGACCTCAACACAAGTATCATCAATTTAGAGTACATTCCTAACCAGGGTGGTATGCTCCCAAAGAAGAGATTATTAGCCAAATCTAAAATTTTCAAGCTAGAACAATTCTTAAGGCTTGATGTCAAGTTTCCCTTCAACATATTGTCATTGAGATGAAGTGAACTGAGCCCACTTAGCATTCCCATATGATATTGTATCTCTCCTATTAAACCAATATTTTCTAGGTTTATTCTTGTTAAAATAGAGAAATTAGTTATTCTTGATGGAATTTTACCAAATAATTTTTTGTTTGAGAGATCCAAAACCTCCATATTTTGTAGAAAACCAATTGAAGAAGGTATATCACCTCTTAGATCATTTGCTGAAAGTGAAAAAAACTAAATTCCTAGTATAATATTACTAACATCCACTACAATAGATCCTATGAATCTATTATGAGACAAGTGTAGTAGTATCATATTTGATGTTGGCATTGAAAAAAATGGAAGATGATCTTGTAATATATTATTATGTAATTCCAAACTTGGGAAATATCACTTATAATCAAGCTTGAGTGAACAGGGCCTTGCAATTTATTGTATGACATGTTAAGATCTTCTAGTTGAGGAAGCAACCCTAACCAATTTGGAATATTCCCAAATAGACTATTGTTGGAGAGATCTAATCTATACAATCCATATTGTGTGGAAAGGAATGGTGGAATACTACCCCCAATACTACATGAAGCTAAGTGTAGTTCATAAAAGTTTATTATGGGTATCCACTCAGGTTCAATGATGATAGTCAGCTCATTGTATGATAGATCAAGATTAGAAAGCTTAGTCAAATTGCTAAAAGAACTAAGAAACAAATTTCCTCCAAGATTGTTTGAAGATAAGAAAATTCTTGTAATACTAATAATATTTCTAATTGAAATGGAAATGCTACCATTTAATTGATTGTTTCAAAAATAAATATTTTCTAAAGATGATAGTTTTCCTATTTGAAAAGGTATATTTCCCCTCAAGGAATTGGAAGAAAGATTTAAAACCACCAAATAGAAAAGATTAAAAAAATCATAAGTTATATTGTCACAAAACATATTGAAATAAAGGATTAAATTAGTCAAAGATGGAATTTTGCAAGTAGAAGGAATAGGCCCTTTCATCTTTTCCATATATTCCAACTCAAGATAAATGAGGGAGGAAATATTTGCAATAAAAAATGGAATAATTCTTGTCATATTGAAGCTTTAAAGACAAATAATGTGAGCTAAGACCATTCTCCACATAAAATTTGACTCAGATTTCTAGTTACTAGATTCCCCCTACCAAGAGTGAGCTCTTTTAGGTAGGAAAATGAGAGAGTCTGAGGGGAAATGAACCACTCAATAATGTAAACTCAGAAAACCAAAGTTAAATGAGAATAGTCATATTTACTAACCACAAAGACAATGACCCGTGAAAGTCACTGAAACCAAGTAAAGGTGGGAGAGGAAGGTATGGTTTTGGATAGCATTGGGAATGTGCCCTTAAAGCATGTTGTCTATAAGATGGAGGTGTTGGAGATTGTGAAGGTGAGAAAGAATGCTTCCAATTGATTTCCTATCATATTCAACACTACTCCATTAAGGGACAAGTGTTCTAATTTCTATAGATTTTCTATCCACACTAAATTCAAACTATGCACCATTCCTATACAAGAGGAAAATGATGAAGAAAAATCATCCAGACGTGTAACAGATAGACCGTCCAAAAATTCCAATTGAGAGAGATTCCCCAACTAGTGGGAAATTGTACCATTAAACCCAGCCCAAGACAAGTTGAGACAAGCTAAGTTGGGCAAGGAGGAAAATGGCTTTGGTATTTCATTGTCAAAATGGTTGAAGCTCAAATCTAGATGTCTCAATTCTTATAGGGAAAATAGACCTACATGTTAAAAAACCAAAAAAACCTACTCAAATTATTACAAGGGAAAGATTAAATTAGAAACCATGAAATATCTCTTCATAAAAGGAATCTTTGGGTATAACACCACTCAAGTAATTGAAGCTTAGATCTAAATGTTGTAGTTTTTTTAATTCAAACATATCTTTAGCAAGTTTTCACTTACTCTTGCTAAAAAAAGTAATGATTCAAAATATAGAAGTGATTGCCAAGATGGAACAGATCTTCAACAAGTCTACCATTGCAACAACTAGAATAATGGAGTTTGACAACATGTGATCAATGTGGGAGCTACATTCTACTTCCCTCCATTCATAGCAATTAAAGCCCTTCCATGAATTCAATAGAATTGTAGGATGTAATTTATTCTTGAATGAAAGAAGAGCATCTCTTTCAATAGGGGGGCATGTCACATTGCAACTTGTGATGCAGGAGCATCTAACCATGTAGGGAATTATTACATCACCCAAAAAAGAATATTTTCTTTATTTTCTTCAGTTGTTTTGAGTCCCTTGATGGAACTTAAGGAGTGTAAGAAAGTTAGATGTCAAAAAAAGCAAAAAAATGGGCACTTACTAATTTTAGTAAGCGAGCCTAACGGGCTCCTATGGACCTAGAAATTTACCACAAGGAGCATAACTAAAAAATATTTTTGATCATGAAAGAATCACCTCAATAACCTATACAGTTTGGTAGAAATTAAATTTTTCATTCTAAGAAATTTCTCCAATGTAGCTTCAAATTCAGATATAAAAATGTAGAGGCCCCAAAACAACTCAAAAAAGTGCCTAAACCGACCTATGATGAGTTCATGCAATGTAGAGATGATCAAGATATTTTTAGTGCTATGTAATAATTGTAAATAAGACACCCATATCAAAAGTTATGGCCTTGTGAAATTGGTCCTCTAAAAAGTGAATTTCATTAAAAATTTCTTCCTAGACCAGAAATCAAATGGTGGGACTTTTGGCACCAAAACAAAAGGGTAAATTTGAACTTTCTAGAGAATTATAGGGTAGTTATGGGAAAGTAAAAAGGGGTAAATAGGGGTTGTAGAAGGTGGCCCCAATAGTGCAGATTATGGCTTCGAATAGTAAATGCTTTCTACAAAGTTGATTTTGTTGTAATGAATCAATCCCATGAGGTTGTAGCATGTAAACTTTGAATTTGTAATTTCATTTTCTAAAAATAATTGAAAGTGAGTCATTTTTCTATCTTACATCTTTTTTGTTGGTATTTTTTGTGATTTATATGGGTTTTGGGTAGTGTGGCCTTGTTCAAGTGGTATGAGTGTAATGCCCATCGTGCAAACCCCAAAAATTGCACACATTTTTTTTTAAATAGTACAAAGTAAACATATGATGAAACATTAAAACATATTTACATTGCACATAACATCATAACGTCAAGTCCTCTAGGGCACACGAAGTCACATTGAATAACAAACTCATAACAAAAAGATAGAATATAAAGCTAAATAACTTATCTAAATTTACATCCATCATAACATTACAATAACCATTTACAAAAGTACATCCATGTAACCATAAGTGAAATTATAATTACATCATGTGATACAACCTTAATAAATCTCATAAAAATGAATGATTACAAAGGTTCATAATTAATACATCATTGTATAATACATTACATTTTCTCAATAAATAAATTACAACAAATCCTCCCATACATGTAGGATAAATACATAGTACAAAATAATATCTAAAATGCAAGATAAATAACTTGTACAAACTTCATCTGAAGAATGTAGTGAAGGACGAACGTTGATGTGAAACCCAATGAGTATGAAGCATGTTCCACCCGACCATGTGGGTTTTAGAGAAAACCCACCCCACATGCTCAGAGGTGACAAGGAAGTAATCACGACCATGAAAGCCATAAGACTAACTCCAATAAAGAATATCATAGTATAGTAACTCTAATAACAACATCCAAGAGACAAGCATAATAAACATAAAGCCATAAAACTCATCACAAATAAACCAAGGAAATATCCATTAACCACATGTCAAGTAAACCAAAGAAGCGATCATAATACATTTCCAAATGAATCTAAAACAACAATCATAACACACTTCCACAGGCAACCAAGAAGTAAATCACAAGGGCAACAAGTGGAGAGTGTCATCGCATAGCCTACATGGGTTATCCTGTCCCTTCCTCTAGCATGAGGCATCAACCCCCGTCTATGGTTATCCTGGACCTTCCTCCTACTTGAGGTGCCGGCCCCATAGGGTGACTCATGTGGAGCCGTTAACCTCTCCTTAGAACGAGGTTACGAATTTGCTGACCATGGCCTTCTCAGTCTACCATTAGTCTATGATAGCCCTAATGGATAGATGAGGTATCTAAAATTATCTTATATGTTTTTACTACCCATCCCCCTAAGTTCTATTATTAGGTTTTCACTTATTAATCTACTCTTACGTGGGTTATCCTAAGCCCTTCCTCCTTTTGAGGCACCAACTCCCACAAAGAGCCACTCTCCCTGAGACCCCAAACATAACAAAATCAAGCAAGGGTTGTACCATAGGAACAAAGCATATGTCTCAACCAAATTATTGTGAGGCAATACCCATATCACTAAAACACATAATCAAAGTCTCAACAAAACTCGTACAACCCTTCCAAAATAATAATACTATTATCTTGCAACTTCAAGAGCACATAAAATGAGGATAAACATCTAATGATAAAATCATGCCTTTGGAAAACTAAGGTTTACAACAACCATAAATGGGTTCACAATTACAACAAAGTTTTGACATAGAAAGAAAAGCCAACAATAATAAAATGGAAAAATAAACTATTTCATAGGGTTTTAAATTCAAAACAACATAATCAGCAACACATTTTATTCTATCACATAATCTCTATTCCCATAATGAAATTTTGAAATAAAAAGTCAATGATAAATAATTTCACTTTTTTTTAATAATCCATATAACCATAAATTCCATTTTCCAAAATAAAACAATATATCATCATTTTATACGATTGAAAAAAAAGAAAAGAAAGTATATATATATATATATATATATATATATATATATATATATATATATATATATATATATATATATATATATATATCTTTTTTGTTTTGTTTTCAATCATTATATATGTATATATTTTAAAACACCCTTTTCTCATAGAGGGGAAATAAATTTTCTAAAATCAAAATTATAGACACACTGATCATTTTCACATGTTCAAACAATAAATTTCTCCATAGCCAAATTGTAAACACAAAACACTTTCAGAAAATCAATTTAATTTCTTCCATTTGCTTGCAACTCAAAAAAATTCTAAAACTCCAAAAGAATTTCCTTCCCAGAAAGTATATCTATTTATTTATTTCGATTTTTCTTTTGAAATAGAAAACTAGAGAAATAAGAAAATGGAACTTGGAGTCCTGCACTATTGAAAATCTGATGAAGCTTGGCTTGATCTAGATAGCCTTTTGAAGAGATCTCGTTCCTTCTTCAAAATTTCTCCACCCGATTTCGTTGTTCAAATTTCTAATCTAATATTCAATTCAGAAGAACCTCCCTAGAACAATGAAGAGAAATGAAACAATTAACTAGAAAACCCCAGAGGATCCAATATTTCAGAACTATTTTTTTTTTGTAACTTCTATCAAAATTTTCCCGTGAATGAAAAATCTCACAAATTTGCAATTAAATAAAAATATATCTCTTCTTTTTCAAAAACTATAAAAATCCAAATTAAAATAAGTTTTCTAATTTCCTCTCAGCTTTTCAGCCCAAAACTCAATATTCATTGGTCCTTTTATCTTTTCTTTCTTTTACTGATTTTTTTCCATTTAATAATACTTTTTCTTTTTAATTATGATTTTTCAAGATTTATTTGTAATACACACAATTCAATATCTTTAATTAATTTATTTCATAATTATCCTCAACATGATAATTTAATTAAATTATCAAAATACTAAATTTTAAATAATTTAATTTACACGTTTTCAATAAATCACAAGACTTTTAATATAAGACTTTTATATTTTAATACAAATTATTCCAACACTTATAATAAACATATATTAACAGTATTTAATTATATAAATAACATCATACAAAACATCAACATAAAATAAATACCAAAATACACTCACACAAACTACTATAATAAATTGCAAGAATGACAAAAGTCAAAGATGCACAATACCACAAGACAAGACGGTTTGACAAACATGGGACAGGGTGAATTCCTTGTCATCTTTGTTTCAACATCATGCCCATTGGGTTAAATTGATGCTCACCTTGTCTTATTGAAGCAGGTGGAATCAGAACTCTGTACCTACAATTCCTACATACAAACAAGATCATGTACATATATATATATATATATTCAAAACATCACATTGTGAGAAGGAATTACAGCGTAGCAGAGCACTCGTGAACGAGTGATGCTACATTTTCCTCTCACCAAAACTATTCTAACAATTACAACATTAGATATAAAGTATCAATTTTAACTAACTAATCACATCATAAACTAATTACTAAACCACTGCATCACAATGTATTACTGAAATCAAATTAAACATCACTAACCAAATGTAACCATAATGTCATATCAATTATCCATGTCATCAAATGAAGTAGCATAATCATCAATCAATCTAAACTAACCTTTCCACCAAACCAACCAATAAATAGTACTATCACAGTCTCAAAGTATCAAACAAAAGCATAGGAAAATAACAAGTCCAAACAACAACATGAGGGGTATTACAATGAGAGCAAGAGTTCATAAGCCTGTAATAGAGTGTCAAATGTGAGGCTATTACAATAGGACCTGTGAGTGTGGTTTTAGTTCAAGATTCCTCCAAGACTCTCCTAGTATGGGAGAGGTAGAGGATGAGGTGGTGGAGGAAGGGATCCACCTAGAGATGAAATTAGAGCCCTTAGAAGGCAATTAAAAACCTTGCAAGAAGAAGTTTGAAGAAGAGATGTGCAATGAGACAGAGATGAGATTGAAGATGAAACAAAAGAGGAAATGGAAGAGGAAGAGTAGGATCCAATGGATCCTAGAGAAAGAATATTGTTGTGAGAAATCTCAAGCATTGGAAAGAGACCCAAAATGGAGGTTTCAACTTTTAGTGGAAATCTGAATCCTGAAGAATTGATTGATTGGATCAATGACCTTGATGAATTTTTTGAGTTTGACGAGATTGAATATCGTCACAGAGTGAGGTTTGCAAGGATAAAATTGAAATTTTATGCCAATATATGGTGGAAAGAGGTCCAGTTAGAAAGCGGAAGACAAGGGAAAGAAAAAATTTCAAGATGGGACGTAGTGGTGTCAAAATTGAAGAAATAATTTATTCCAATCGATTACGAATTGGAGCTGCTCAAGAAGATGCAGAGCTTGAGGCAAGGGACAAGAATGGTGAAAGAATACATAGAGGAATTTCACAAGATCCTAATTTAGAGAGGACATTCTGAGGTGAATAAAAATAAATTTTCTCATTATATTAATGGGTTGAAGCCAACCATACAAGAAGAATTGGAACTGATAAGAATAACCACCATTGAGGACGCTTATCAGTTTTCTCTAAAGGTTGAAGAACAACTAAAAATGAGATTTGATAAAAAATAAAGAGGTGGAGGTCGTGAAGGAAAGATCAATGGGTGGTCATATAGAGGCCGAAATGAAGATCAAAAGAAAGGTGAAGGCTCTAGTAGCAGACAAAACCATAAAGGAGATAAAACCTATTGTCCTTGTGATCAAAATAATGGAGGAAAAATGAGAAGGGGAAGATATGGATGAGGACTGAGAAGAGGAGGCTTTTGTGGAACCTATTTCTACTATGGAGAAGAAAGACATAGAGCCTATGAGTTTCATCAACATCAAGGAAGGATAAATAGAAGACCTAAGGGTAATGCACGAGTTGCACATGTTGATGAAGATGTTGAGTCTTCACATTATGAGGATGTAGAAAGAGGAGAGGTTCTTATTACTAGAAGAGCTTTGTTGAATGAGGAGAAGGATCCAAGTCAAAGGAAGAATTTGTTTCACACTAGATGTAAGTGTGAAGGTAAAGTTTGCAATGTTATTATTAATAAAGGTAGTATTGATAACCTTGTTTCAAAAGAAATGGTTAGTAAGTTGCGGTTGGAGAGAAGGCATACAATCGCTTACTTGATTGTTTGGTTGTAGAAGTACAATAAATCCTTGGTAAATGAACAATGTCTAGTAAATTTCAAGTTTGGAAATTACCATGATAAGGTATTGTGTGATATTATGCTTATGGATGTTTGTGATATGTTGTTAGGAAGACCATGGAAGTTTGATCGATGAACAGTACATGACAGTCATGCCAACACCTATTCATTAACAAAGGATGGAGTTAAACATAAGTTGAAGCCCTTAAAAGAGGCAAAGGAAAAGATATGCAATAATGCAAAAAAATTTCTAGCTGATGGAAGAAAGTTCCTAGAAGGTATGAAGCATGAGCATATGTGTTTTACATTGACCCCTAGAATTGACAAAGATACTACTTAGGTACCTATGAAGGTTTTGGATTTTTTGAATGAGTTTCAAGATATTTTTTATGATAACATAACCTGAAGGTTTTCCTCCAATAAGGAAGATTAGTCATTAGATGGACCTTATTCCTAGAACCAGTTTTCCAAATAAAGAATCTCATCATATGACTCCAACAGAGAGTGAATATTTGAATAGAAAAGTGCACGAGTTGTTGCAGAAGGGATTAATTCAAGAGAGTTTGAGTCCATGTGTAGTATTAGAACCAAAGAAGGATGGGGAATGGTGGATTTCTACAGATTCTAGAGCCATCAAAAATATCACCATCAAGTATAGATTCCCCTTGCTAAGGAAGGATGACATTATGGATTATTTGAGTAGAGTTGAGTACTTCACAAAGATAGATTTGAAGAGTGGATATCACTAGATCTGTATTAGAGGACATGAATGGAATACAACCTTTAAAATTGAGAGTGTGTATGAGTGGTTAGTCATTCCTTTAGGCTAACGAATGCACCAAGCACATTTACGTGGTTTATGAATGAGGTACTAAATTTTTTTTTTTCAAAAAAATTCCATTGTGTATTTGGATGATATTTTTACTTTTAGTAAGACATTGGAGGAGCATGTGATGCATGTCCAAAAAGTTTTTGAGAAGCGAAGGGAGGAGAAGCTATTGATTAATTTGAAGAAATGTAATTTTTTAAAAAGGGAGTTGGTGTATCTAGGATTTTTTAATCTCAATAGAGGGTCTTAAAATGGATCCAGAGAAGGTGAGAGCTATCATTCAATGTATTACCCTAAGGAGTGTTATAGAGGTAAGATCATTTCATGGACTCGCAAGTTTTTACGAAAAGATTGTTAAGAGTTTCAATAGTATTTGTGCACCTCTAACTGAAACAATGAGAGAGGATAGAAAAGAATTTATGTGGACTATAAGAGTAGCCAAAATTTTTGATATTTTGAAGAAGAAAGTTACAGAGTAGCCTATTTTGGTACTTCTAGATTTCAATAAGATCTTTTAGGTAGAGTATGATTCTAGTGGCACTACCATAGGAGTTGTTTTGAGTCAAGAAGGTAAGCATGTTGCCTATTTTGGTGAGAAGTTAAATGATGCTAAGAAGAAATATTTTGTCTATGATAAAGAGTTGTATGCTATAGTTTAGGCTTTGAAGAAATTGAGACACTATTTGTTGCCAAAATAATTTTTTTATATATTGATCACCAAGCTTTGCAATATCTCAATAGTCAAGGAAAGCTGAATGAAAGACACTTAAAATGTGTTGAGTTTTTGTAGAGTTATACTTTTTTTTTTAAGCATAAGAATGGAAGGTAAAACAAAGTTGCAAATGCCTTAAGTAGAAGGAAATATGTTTTGACAGAGATGAATATAGAGGTTGTTGGGTTCAATGAACTCAAGAGTTTATATCCAGAAGATCCAGACTTTGCAAAAGATTGGAAGGATTTTTTGGAACCCATTACATTGGATAGGACGAGATGGTTGGATTTCTTAATACAAGATGGGATGTTGTTTAGAGGAAGACAATTGCGCATTCCAAGGAGTTCTATGAAAGTGAATCTAATCAAGGAGAAAAATAGTGAAGGATTGGTTGGACATTTTGGTCAAGATAAAACCATTGCTTTTGTTAGTGAGAATTATTATTTTCCATAGTTACAACAAGATGTGAAGAAGTTTGTACAAAGTTGCAGAGTATGTTAGATGGCGAAAGAAGCAAGTTAGAATATAGATTGTATTAGCCATTACCTATACCTAAGAGGCCATGTGAGGATATTAGCATGGATTTTGTTCTTGACTTTCCAAGGACACGAAGAGCCCATGGCTCCATATTTATGGTGGTTTGTATATTCTCAAAGATGGCACATTTAATTTTGTTTCATAAGACCGGTGATGTTGTCCATGTTGCAAAGTTATTTTTCAAAGAGGTGGTGAGGCTACATGGTTTACCAAAGAGGATAGTCTCAGACAAACATGCATATGTGCTGGATCATGATGGGATAAAAAGTGGTGATATGATAGGTATGTGGCTGATGACTTTTTTTCCCCCAAAATTGATGAAATGAAAAGGGTTTTTAAAGGAAATTCTCAGCTTTCCACCAATATAAATTATGATTTACTGTGAATTTAATAAATAATTATTATTCATTTTCTATTTGAATTACGACTAAAGTGTTGATTGATAGGTTGATTGAAAAATATCTATAGCTTTCAAATGGTATCACATTTTTTGAATTTGAAATATGCGTCACATTCTATGCTTTGCATACTATAGGATTAAAAAAATAAAATTGAATTTCATGAATTTTTGACCAAGTTAAGGTGGTTAGACATACAAGTTTTTTATATTTTTTAAAATTGTAATAAAAAATCATAATTGATCATTTACTTGGAAAAAAGTTACAACAAAATATGCATCACATCAGAACATGAGTCCTCTACTTATATCTAAAATCTTATAAAAAAATTTATTGTGGTTAGGGTGGTCAGACATACACCTAATTATTTTTCCCTAAAATTTAAGTACTGCTACATTGAAATTTCAAATTTCAACTGAATAGATTTAAAAAAAAAAAAAAAAACCTAGTAGTTTAGAAACTACATTCAATTTTCTATAGATTATCTTCTTACATATTTTTGAAATAATATAGATAACTTATTCAAACTTTTACATCAAGTTTCCTAACTCTAATTTTTCTAAATTTTTTGCCAACTAAGGGCCTATTTTTTCCATAATGATCCTACACATACCCAGATACCAAATTTTTTTTGTTATTTGTGGAAAAAATTATGGAAGAATCTAAAGAAAAATTTGAAGTTTAGTTTTGGAAACCATCCACAAATTGATGGACAAACAAAGGTGGTGAATAGGAGTTTGGGCAACATGCTAAAATGATTAGTTGGAGATAATCCAAAGGGATCGGATTTGATTATACCATAGGAAAAAATTTCTTGCAACAATTCTATCAATAAGAGCATTGGTAAATCTCCATTCCAGATTGTATATGGGAGTAGTCCAAGAACTGATTTTGAATGAAGAAATATGGATAAGAGGGAGAAGAGTAGTGTTGAGGTTGAAAATTTTGCTGATAAATTGAAAAATTTGCATGAAGAGGTGAAGAAACATAACAATAAGATGAACTCACAATATAAGGCCTAGGAAGATTAGAATAGGAGGTATAAGGAGTTCCAGGTAGTAGATGAAGTAATGGTTCATTTGCGAAAGGAAAGGTTTCCACTTGGTACTTACAACAAATCAAAGGTGAAAAGGTTTGGACCATGCAAGATCTTGAAGAAGTATGATTTAAGAAATTCTTATGAGGTAGAGTTGCCTAATGGAATAAAAATTTCTCCTATGTTCAACATTACATCATTGACAGAGTATCATGACGGTGATTAGAGGAGGGGCTGATAAATGAAAAATTGAAAATTCTAGCTCCTACTTCAGAGAAGGAAGAGATAGCACAAGAAATGGGAAATATGCAGAGTACTTGGTGAAATTAAGAGGAAGGCCTATTGAAGATTCATCATGGTTGTCTAAGGTTGAGGTTAACTATCTTGGTTTCCCTCTAACTCCTCAGAAATGACAGGGTCACTTTTCAAATTACTCTAGGTGTTTGATGCAAGAGCATCCAACAGTGTAGGGCATTCTTGCATCACCCCAAAAACATGTCTTCTTTATTTTATTTAGTTTTTTGAGACCCATGATGGAACTTAAGGGGTGTAAGATAGTTATGCATAAAAAATAGAAAAAAAGGAACTTACTATTTTTAGTAAGTGGGCCTAAATAGGGGACCTAAAAATTTACCCCAAGGAGCATAACTAAAAAAAAATTTCAGTCACAAAATAATCACCTGAATACCCTACATGGTTTGGGATAAATTCAAGTTTTCATCCTGAGAAATTTCTCCAATGCAGCTTCAAATTCAGATATAAAACTTTAGAGGCCCCGAAACAACTCAAAAAGTGGCCGAACTGACCTACAATGCATTCATACATTGTAAAGCTCATCGAGAGCTTTCAAATGATATGCAATAATAGCAAATTGGACACCCAGATAAAAATTTATGGCCTCACGAAGTTGTTCCTCTAAAAGGGGAATTTCATTGAATTTTTTTTCCTACACTAGAAATCAAATTGTGGGACTTTTTGCAGCAATAAGAAAAGGGTGTTGGTATGTGGTGACTGATCATGCTATACTATATAATCCATGGTATACTGTACACCCTGACATGTATCCTTGCTGGTCCTCCTACTTTTTCGCGTCATCACCGAAAAAAGGAAAAATCAATGAAAAATAGAAAAATCTGATTTTGTAGAACTTGAATCTAGAAGCTTCTAAGCTTGTTAAAAAGGGGTTCAAATGGGTGCTACAGTATGATGAAAAACACAATTATTTGCAAGATTGTAATAATTTTTGCACTAGATAATAAAAGTATTGGATGGTTACAGTTTGGTGGATGTAGCCCAGATTGGGTGAGCTAAGTTAAATTTATGTTTTATGATTTATTTTGTGTCTTTTAGTTTCTCTACTTATTACTTAAATATGCATTTAATTGTTAGATATCTGCCTTTCTAACCCTAACAAGTGGTATCAGAGCGGGTTGTGTTTCAATTATCGTCTATAGGAAAGGTCTCACAGTTGAGTAGGAGCAATGGCAGATGAAGGTAAGAAGGTTGAGAAGTTTAATGGGCAGAACTATCAATTATGGAAGATGTAGATGGAGGACTATCTCTATCAGAATGATTTATGGCTGCCATTGGAAGGGAAAACCAAGAAACTTGCAGCAATGTTTAATGAGGACTGAGAGATTTTGGATAGAAAGGCTCTTGGTAGTATTCATTTATGCCTAGCACAATCGGTGGCATTCAATATTACAACAACAAAGACAACTCAAGAGTTGATAGAAACCTTGGTGAAGTTATATGAAAATCCTTCTGCTTCGAATAAGGTATTTCTTATGAAGCGTTTACTTAATATGAAAATGGTAGGTGGGTCAGTTACTGATCATTTAAATGAGTTTAATACAGTCACTAGTCAATTAGCTTCTGTAAAAGTAAAGTTTGATGAAGAAGTTAGGGCTCTTTTGATTCTATGTTCTTTTCCTGAAAGCTGGAATAGCTTGGTAATGGTTGTTAGCAATTTTGTTTCTAGTTTGAATACATTGAAATTTGATGATGTTGTTGGTGTTATTTTGAGTGAGGAAATTTGTAGGAAAAGCTCAGGTGGAACATCCACATTAGGCAGTATTTTGAATGTAGAAAGCAGGGGTAGAACAAAGGAGAGAGGAAACAATTATGAAAAACATGGGAAGTCACAAGGAAAATCAAAGGACAAAAGGTCTCAATCTAGAGACAATAGATATTGTTGGTACTGTGGTAAGCCGGTCATCTGAAGAAAGATTGTTGGTCTCGAAAAATAAAGAAGAGAAAAAAAGGAAGTAAAGAGGCAAATGTGGTAAGTAATAAATATGATGAGTATGCTTTGATTCTTTCCCTTGATAATGCTGACGATTCTTGGGTGTTAGATTCAGGGGCTTCATTTCATGCTACCCCCCATAGAAGTTAATTTCTTGATTATGTCCAAGGGGATTTTGGGCTGGTTTATTTAGGAGATAACGAACCCTATCAGATTGTTGGAAAGGGAAGAATCAAGATTAAGTTGAAAAATAGGAATCATTGGATACTACATGAGGTAAGGCATGTTCCAAAGTTAAGCAAAAATTTAATTTCAACTTGGCAACTAGATGATGAAGGTTGTGTTGTTAAATTTAGTGATAAAAATTGGAATGTCACAAAGGGTACCTTAGTTGTAGCAAAAGGTGTGAAAGTAGGAACCTTATATCTTTGTATAGGTCATATTGTTCCTTCTACTTTAATTGTTATAGAAAATGGTCAATGTTCAGGAACAGTTGTTGTAGTTCAACAGGTAGAAGATCATACAGTTGCTATGGACTCTGAATCAGCACTATGGCATAATAGACTTGGGCATATGAGTGTAAAAGGTATGAAAGTACTTCATTCAAATAATGTTTTACCAGGTCTAAAATGTGTTAATATGGATTTCTGTGAAAGCTGTGTGTATGGAAAATAAAAGAGAGTAAGTTTTCTCAAGGATGGGAAGCAAAAGAAAGATTAGAAATTGGAGCTTGTGCATATGGATGTATGGGGACCAGCTCAGGTATCTTCTCTCAGTGGCTTTCTGTATTATCTTACATTCATTGATGATTCAACTAGGAAGGTATGGATTTATTTCCTTAGGCAGAAATTTAATGTATTTGAAACTTTTAAAAAATGGAGAAGCTTAGTTGAGAATGAGATGGGTAAAAAGATAAAATGTCTTAGATCTGATAATGGTGGTGAGTATTGCAACAAAGATCTTGAAGATTATTGTTCCTCTAATGGTATTCGTAGGCAGAAAATAGTTCCAAGGACTCCATAGGAAAATGGAGTGGCTGAGTGCATGAATAGAATAATAATGGAGCATGCACAAACTATGAGATTGCATGTTGGGTTGCCTTTAAAAATGTGGGAAAAGACTATAAACACTATTGTTTATTTAATTAATAGAGGTCCCTCTAATCCTTTGGGTTGTGGTATTGTAGAGGAAGCATGGAAAGGTAAGAAGGCGAGTTATTCTTTTCTCAAAACCTTCGGTTGTGAAGCATTTGCACATGTAGATTATGAAAATAGAACCAAGCTTGATGAAAAATCAAAGAAATGTGTATTTTTTGGATATGGCATTGATGAATTTGGTTATAGGTTTTGGGATTTTGAAAATCAAAAAATTGTGAGAAGCAGGGATGTCATATTCAATGAGAAAGTTGTGTACAAAGATCTCTTGCTATAGTATGAGAAGAAAGAAAATGATTATGCAGTGTTGGATGATATTCTAAACAATGATATTTCAGTTGTTCCTCATACTGGGAAACAACAACAACAACAAATACCACAAACTCTTGTTAAATGCTCTTCAAGGATAAGTAGGAAGATTCTCTCCCTCTTTGTATACTATTTTGTTAACTGATGCTAGTGAACCAGAATATTATGATGAAGCTATTCAGGTGGATACTAAGGTTCAGTGGGAGAATGGAATGTAAGAAGAAATGGACTTCTTACTAAAAAATCAGACTTGAGAATTATGCAAGTTGCCTGCAGGTAAAAAGGCTTTACGAAACAAATGGGTTTATAGGCTGAAAGAGGAGGATAGAGGTAAGAAAATATTTAAAGCCAGATTAGTTGTAAAGGGATTTGCACAAAAAAAGGGTATTGATTTTGATGAGATTTTTTCTCCATTTGTTAAAATGAGTTCTATTCATATTGTTTTAAGTATTGTGGCTACTAAAGATTTGCATTTAGAACAGCTTGATGTTAAAACAACATTTCTCCATGGTGATTTGGAAGAGAAAATATATATGGACTAGCCATGAGGATTTGAGGTCAAAGGTAAGGAGAAACTAGTGTGCAGATTGAAGAAAAGTTTATATAGCTTGAAGCAAGCATCTCAGAAAAGGTACTTGATATTTGATAGTTTTATAGTTGAGTAAGGCTACAATCGATGTAATTTTGACCATTGTGTTTATTTTAAGAGGTTAGATAATGACAACTACATTATTTTATGTTTATATGTTGATGACATGCTTGTAGTAGGGTCTAATATGGATCACATAAGTGAGCTAAAACAACAATTAGCAAAATCTTTTGCTATGAAGGATTTGGGGGCAGCAAAGCAAATCCTTGGTATGAAAATTCATAGAGATAGGAAAAATAAACAATTGTTTTTATCTCAGGCTAATCATGTTGAAAAGGTGTTGTAGAGATTTCATATGGAAAATGAAAAAGCTATCAGCACACCTTTGCCTAGTCATGTTAAATTGACTAATGATATGTGTCCAAAGACACAATAGGAGGAAGAAAAAATGTCCAAGGTACTATATGCTTCAGCTATAGGCAGTTTAATGTATTCCATGGTATGCATGAGATTGGATATTGCACATGCCATAGGAGTTGTTAGTAGGTACTTGAGTCATCCCAAAGTTGAGAATTGGAATGCAGTAAAATGGATTCTCAGGTACTTGAGAGGTACATCCAATAAATATTTATATTTTGGGGGCTCTAATACTGATTTAAAAGGCTATGTTGACTCAAATTTGGCAGGGGATATAGATACCAGGTGGAGTAACATAGGTTATGTTTTTATAGTTGGTGGGACATCAGTGAGTTGGATTTCTTGATTGCAAAAGGTGGTTGCTTTATCCACCACAGAGGCAGAGTATGTTGCTACAATAGAGGTAGCAAAGGAGATGATATGGCTGCAACTTTTCATGGATGAGTTGGGAAAACAACATGTTGAAAATTACTTGTTTATAGATAGCCAGAGTTCTATACATCTTGCAAAGAATTATACCTTGCATTCTAAAACAAAACACATACAGTTGAGATATCATTTCATTCGATCAATGTTGCAGGATGGACAGGTCAAACTGGACAAGATACATAGAGATGTCAATCCAATAGATATATTTACGAAGATGGTGACAAGGGATAAGTTGAGCTCATCTTCAACTTCAATTGGCCTTCAAGGTTGAATTCAAGTATAACATAGCAGCAAGGTCCAAGGTACTTATTTCTAGTGGGAGTTGTAATTACAGCAGTGTCATCCAGGATCAGTCTCCAAGTGGGAGATTGTGTTGGTATGGAGCCTGATCAATCTCCAAGTGGGAGATTGTTTATATGTAGTGACTGATCATGCTATACTATATAGCCCATGGTATACTGTACACCCAGACATGTATCCTTGACAGTCCTCCTACTTTTTCATGTCATCATTGAAAAAGGGAAAAATCAACAAAAATGGAAAAATATGATTTTGTAGAACCCAAATCTAGAAGCTTCTAAGCTTGTTAAAAAGGGGTTCAAATAGGTGTTATAGTATGATGAAAAACACAATTATTCACAAGATTGTAATAAGTTTTACATTGGATAATAAAAGTATTGGATGGTTGTGGTTTGGTGGATGTAGCCCAGATTGGGTGAACCACGTTAAATTTCTGTGTTATGATTTATTTTGTGTGTTTTAGTTTCTCTGCTTATTACTTAAATATGCATTTAATTTTTTGATATCTTCCTTTCTAACCCTAACAAAGGGGAAACTTGAACTTTCTAGAACATTTTTGGGTGATTATTGGGGAAAATAAAAAGGATTAAGTGGGGGTTGTAGAAGTTGGCCTGGATAGTCCAAATTGTGGCTCTAACTAGTATATTTCCTTTTTAGAGTTGATTTTGTTGTAATGAATCAATCCCTTGAGGCTATAGCATGTAAGCTTCGAATCTGTAATTTTATTTTCTAAAAATAATTGAAAGTGAGTTATTTTTCTATCTCGCATCTTCTGTGAGCATGGTATTTGTTGTTGTGATTTCTATTGGTTTTGTGTGGTGTGGCCCTCCTCAACTTGTCATCTGGAAACAACATGTAAATGCAATGAAACAACATATGATAGCAGAGGACCAATCCATAGAAAAAAATTAGCTTATGTGATCTATAACAACATTTTTCACTAAAAATTAGAACAATTCAAATGAAATAAGAATTGAAAAAGAAGAGAAAGAATGAAGAGAAATGTAAATGTACGTACCAAAAAGGTATGTGCAGGATCATGATGGGCCAAAAAGTGGCAATATGATGGGTTTGTGGCTAACGAATTTATTTTTTACCCAAAATTGATGAAACAAAAAGGGTTTTTAAAGGAGATTATCAGCTTTCCACCAATATAAATTATGATTTACTTTGAATTTAATAAGTAATTATTATTCATTTTCTACTTAAATTATGACTAAAGTACTGATTAATAGGCTAATTGAAAAACATCTATAGCTTTCAAATGGTATCACATTTATTGAATCTAAAACATGTGTCACATTCTATGCTTCACATACTATAGGATTAAAAAAAGAAAAATTGAATTTCATTAAGTTTTGACCAAGTTAAGGTGGTTAGACATACAAGTTTTTTATATTTTTTAAAAGTTGTAATACAAAATTCATAATTAATTATTTACTTAGAAAAAAATTACAAAAAATATGCATCACATCGGGACATGAATCCTCTACTTATATCTAAAATATTCTAAAAAATAATTATGATTTTATTATGGTTATGGTGGTCGACAGACACCTAATTCTTATTTTTTCCTTAAAATTTAAGTACTACATTGAAATTTCAAATTTTCACCAAATAGATTTCTTTTTTTTAAACAAACCTAGTAGTTTAGAAACTACATTCAATATTCTATAGATTATATTCTTACATAGTTTTGAAATAATATAGGTAACTTATTCAAATTTTTATGCCAAGTTTCCTAACTCTAATTTTTCTAATTTTTTTGCCACTTAAGGGACTGTTGAATGGATAGATTTGATTAATGGCAAAAAGAGTGAGTAATGAGGAAGGGAAAGGGAGTTTATATAAGCAGGGAGATGTATATTCAGATTATGTTTCCAAAACACGAAGTTAGAGATTAGAAGAAAATAATCAAGCAGAAAAAGTCAAATGAGAACATAGGAAAAAATTCCCCCCATTCCTTATCACTTTGCTCATGAATTGTTTTACTTCATTTTATATTTGTAAGAATTATAATTTATAAGGCATTATATATAAAATAGAATAAAGAATAACTTTTTTGATTTTTTTTTAATAAATTATATTTATATATTTTAATTTTTTAAATAAAAATATATATATATTTGATTTTTAGTTTTGTATTAAATTTATAAATTTTAAATTGTATATTAATTTAGATTATTAAATAATTATTTTTTAATTAAAATTTTATTTGAAAAAAATAGTTTAATAAAAGATAAAAGTGTTTATTCTTATATTATTCTTAATTATTTTATGTTTTTATATATGGATGACTTCAATGATAGATTTTAGCACATACTTTTAGTTATTCAAATGCATTCATGTAACATTTTATTATGACATATTGTTATGTTCAAAACATCTATGATTTAGTTTTTTAAATAATGTTTTCCTTGGATTAGATTGCATATTTGATTATGTTCCCTAGACTAGATCATGGGCTGAAGTTCTTTTGCTTCAAAAATTCTATATTTTAAGGTTAAAAATCCAAGACATCATCATTACTTGAATAAGTGTGTGGAAAAAATGTTGTAATTATTTATTTTTTCAATTAAAATGAAAACCATCACCAATATCATATTAAAACATAAGGTCATTGAATATAGAGCATATATAATCTTTCCAACATATTTACATATCAAACATTGAGACTGATGGTCTTTCCTATAATGGCATAGTGTGATGGTTGAGAACTAAAGTTGTTTGGTTGGCCACTTGAATTAAAATTTGTAGAGCTAAAATTCTCACAAGCTCTATGCCCTTGCTTGGATTTTGTAGTCATGGGTTTGGACCTTTGTCTAGAAATGTAAATTATGCATCCTTAAAAACTAGGAACATATTTGTGTCAAGTTGGTTGTGGGGTCATTAAACCCTACACTACTCATAAAAATAAAGATACTTTTTTGCCCAACTATTTACTTATCTTTGTCAATGGCCAACACCCCTATTAATCCTATGTAAATTCATCATTATTAACTTTTTTACAGGGTCTAATCACCCAAAAATAATTTTATTTCTCTTCTATATTACTATATTGATTCCTCATTGCACTTCCTATCACCACCAAATTTTTTGTTGTGTATATATATCTATCAAAATTATTTTATGGGTACAAAATCCCCATCTCTATTTAGAAAAGGATTGTGAAACTAGGATAGATTCATACCACTTGCATAACAACATGAATAAACGAGTTAGATAAGGAATTACAAGCTAAAAGAAGGATTCCTCATGAAATCCATTTACAAATCAAACTAGGAATGCAAATAATGAAGAACACAAAGAAAATGATAAAAACTAGATTCAATCCTAAATTAAATAGCAAACACTTGATCCCATAGAGGAATTGGTGCCAATTTGATGTGAAAATTGGCCCTTACCCAATTACTATGATGCAAGATTCGAATGGTGAAGAGATTGTTGATCCACTTTGATGATGAATGTGAGAGTTCTAAGCCTAAAATCTGCAATAACCTAGCTAAGAACTCAAATGATGGATGAAATGGCTAAGTATTTTAACATGGTAACTTTGCTTGGATTGTGGATGATAAAACGAGGAGATGAGCTCTTCATTTATAGGATTTCAAGATGGATGAAAGTCCAAATTTGAGTAATGTGGGACTAACTTTCATTCAATGATATGGTGCCACTTGTCAAGCTATGAATGGATGATGATTGTGCAAGATTTGGGGTTTGTGCCAATAAATTCCAATATTTGAAATTTAAATTTGTTGAAATGACATGTAAGAGGGAAGGGAAAATGCAATAAATGCCACTTGGATGAAGGCAAAGGACATGTAAGAGGTTTTAAATGCCTTGTTAGATGTACATGTTGACTTAGAATTTTTGAATTCAAATTGAAGGAATATTCCAAAGATGCCTTGTGAGGGAAAATAGGGATTTAATAAATGAATTAAATCTATTTTCATGTGCAACTTGCATTATCTAGAGGATGTGACATGAGACAAGGTTAAATTAATCAAGGGTTTACTTAATTTAACAGGAGATTAGATGATGCGACTTATTTGACTTACATTTATGGATTTATTTAAATTAGATAAGAGATGAATATGATAAGAGGCTAATTAAATAAATATTTTAATTTATTTAATTAAAAGGGGTGGTGTTAGATTAAATCAAATAAGGTTTTAATTTATTTAATTTAATGGATAGACTTTAGAGATTTAATCAAATAAATTGATTATTTAATTAAATAGGGATAATTAGATCAGATGGATTGATTTGATTAACAAGAGAAAGTGACTTAATTAGAAAAAATAATTTATTTAATTAAGAGAAGAATGTTGATGAATTTAATAAGATGAGGGAATTTGATTAAACGGTTAGACCAAGGGATGATTTAGAAAGAAATTATGTAAGTAAATCAGGATTAGATGCACGATGTCAATCAGTATATTTTGCATGTCTACATTTTGCCTCTCTTTGAAGCAATACACTTGTTGCGTTAGTTCAAAGAATAAACGATCTTGATCAAAGTCAAAAATTTTTGATATTAAAAACTTGCCCCACCACTGCATGGCAAGAGAAAACATGCCATTATAATGCCCCCTTGAGAGATCGGATGAAAATTCCAATTTTTTGGGTGATCTCGCAAAAAAAGGTGACAAAGTGTCCAACAGGTCCAAAAAGGGGTCCGAGAGGCTAAAAACATGTCTAAATGTAATGAAACAATGAAAAACAAGCCTCGAATAGATGAAAACAAGTTTTGGGGTCCAAAACCCTAGCAGGACAACCCTAGAGGGCTAAAAAACCCTAATTTTTAGGCTTAAAAGAGGCTTGAGGGGTCACTTTCAAGTCATTTTCACACACCTCCGCTAGCAAACCTCGAGATTTTGAGAAAACTCAAACTGTGATGCCTTCACAAATTGTGCTACTGGGAATGAGTTTGAAGTGTTACGCAAGGATTTTTTTTAAAATTTTTAACATGCTAACTTTCCTTGATGCAGGATGGATCAAGGGAGCTCTACTCTTGGGAGCACCAGTCGTGGGATTTGGTGAGTGTCCTACGGGACTTAAGCGATAGAGATCAAGACCAACTAGGAGTCACCGGCCTATGGCATATTGTGTACGCAGCGCCTGTGTACACACACCTTAGGATGTTGTCAAGCTGGCAGAGTGGTGGCATAGCAAGACGTCATTGTTTCATCTTCCCACTAGTGAGGCGACCATCACGTTGGAGGACATTTTGGCACATAATACGGTTGCCCATTCATGGCCACTGGGTGATCCACGATATGGAGGAGGGTTGTGATTGCTCCACCAGAGTCCTCACCACTCGAGATATCATATGCTATGAGGGACAAATTGAGTTGGAGTGGTACAAAGTTATAGCACCTCCCTTCCGTTGGGCGATTGCAGTGATCATTTTAGGTTTGGTTTCCCCAAATAGACGAGGGCAGTATTTCAGTCTGGGTTGGGGATACTACTAGGAGAGGATGGTCCAGGACAGGTTAGTTTAGTTCACGTGGGCACCCATCCTTCTGGCTTCACTTTATAGGGATCTCCATGAGTATGCAAATGTGGATGGCAGAGCACTAGGGGTTGGGGTGACACTTTTGCATGTCTAGGTGTGGGAGCACATTTTTGTGCTACATCCATGAGTTGTTCCAGTTTTGATGGGGGCAGAGAATGCCTTGGTGGCACAATACAAAGGGGGTGTATCCTTCACCCACACTGGCAAGCATGGGATCCCCTACTAAAGGCGGGTCTTAGATGAGATGCTCATTTTTACTTGGCAACCATACCTTGGTCGGCCCAGATGGGTCGATGATGCAGAACAACTCTTTTACTACCATCAAGACCACTACATGTAGGGCCGAGAGCACACTATGATAGAGAGATACTTTCCTGGGCATGTACAACGTTAGTTTGAGGAGCCGCATGATCGGCCAAATGATGGCTACATGGCCATCTTTTCATGTAGTATGACACAGGTGTCATGGGGCCCTAGTATTCCTACCGCAGAGGTGGTTGATAGTTTTCAAAATTTGGTAGCCTGATCATGGGCTTATGATCAGGGTTTGGCAGATTCGGGCATGAAACAGGCCTACAGAGACTGGTCTAGGCATCCTCTTTGGTTGACTATTCCTAGAGAGGATCCAAAGGCACACAGGGTCAAAGGTAGGGGGAGAGGATGAGGACAAGGACCCAAGGTCATGAGGAACAAGATCTGACTGGATCCACCAGAGATGCCCCCAGTTCCACCAAGTCAGGAGGACGTCCATATGCAGGATCAGCAGCAGGATCCACTAGTCCCACCACCACGAGTAGAGGGTGAGGACCAAGGTCATGCGCCACCATGGGCATAGCCAGCAGGGTACGTAGATGCATGGGATGCCTTGATTTTACAATTACAGGCATAGGTACAGGCATTGATGGCTGAGAGGGACTAGGCACGGGCTGAGAGAGAGCAACTAAGAGTAGAGAGGGATTAGGCTACATAGCAGCGACAAGCTGTAGAGCTATAGGCAGCTACAGAGCTAGGCTACAGACAGCAGATTAAGAGTATGACAGCCTCGGCCTCCTCCTAGGGTATGGTGCCAGTATGATCTTATAGGGAGGCTATCCATGAGATAGAGTACTACCGCTATGCCTACCATGACACTGTACCTAGAGCAAACTGGGTCCTAGAGTACTCAGAGCGGGCTAGCTAGAGACCAGTAGAGGGTCACGGTGACAGGGGCGAGGGAAAAATTCACGAAGATTGTCCTTGATCCAGATATTATGATGTACCCCTTTTTGTGCCTTATGGGCTCATTTTTGATAGCCTAATGGGAATTTTGTGCTAATTGACATACTTGTATAGTGATCCAATCATTATTCTTTTGTACTATGACAATGATATTGATGATATGATATGAGCTAATTTTTTATGCAATGCAATGTGTCCCTATATGGTTTATTTCTA
The DNA here is from genome assembly GCA_007258455.2 of Sequoia sempervirens. NCBI lineage: Eukaryota > Viridiplantae > Streptophyta > Pinopsida > Cupressales > Cupressaceae > Sequoia > Sequoia sempervirens. Next base: position 132,395,863 of record VDFB02047230.1, read on the forward strand.
TATGCTTTTGCAATGATGTTCCTATGGATGGGTTTATTTTTAATGATATATGTGATGTAATGATGTGCAATGATGTGTGTAATAAAGACTTATTTATGAGATGATCTATGAATGAATGCAATATGATGTGATGGTCGTGATATGATTCCAATGGTTTTATGAGATGTTTTTAGAATAAAAAATATTATTATCCTAAATGATGTATGTGATGCAATGATATGTTAATGCAAAGTGATATGCTTGATGTGTAATGACTTAAATGCTTATATGCCTATTTGCTTATGATTATGCAAAAATCTTTATGAAATTCTTTTGTAGATGCTTATGTGATGATTTAGATGGTAAAGTGAAATTATTATGAAATGCAAATGAATGCTATGTGATGTAATGCAATGGGTGAAATACGATGACATGTATGCACCTATCTATGAAAAAAATGTTTATGATAAGCTATTTATGATGATTTAAATGTAGTGCATAAGTTTGCTATATAATATGCTTATACAATGTGATAATGATGTCTATATGATGTGCTTATGTACTATGCTAATGATTTGTAAATGTAGGATCGATGGTGATGATGGTGATGATTGACAATTGTCATAGTACCTGGTTAGTGCAGTTAGTAAGGAAAGAAGTCATTTCAACAAGATAGAAGATGACACAAATGTAGATGATGATGATGATGATGCTTACCTGCCAAGGAATTGGGATTTTCAAAGGGCCATATTTTCTTATGTTTGATAACGCATGTGGTATGATGCATCAAAGTATAGACAACCAGGATGGCATGGTACCTAGTGTGATGGACTTTGACTCGACAATCAGATAGGTGTATTCTTATCTACACTTGACATATGAAAACCTTGTTGAGATGTATTTCAAAAGTTTCAGACACCTCGGACCAAAACACAGAAAGATAAACCCATCCCTATAATAGTAAAAAAGTTTCCCTTGACCTCTTCCATACACCCTAACAAAGCAAGTATTTGTCGAGGTTATACCACAAGAATGTCCAAAAAGCACAACAAACAAAATATAATGATCATTGCCCCATTCCTATTTCTCTAAATCCCCTATTTTGGGATATCATCGAGATGTCTTTAGGAATGAGTGAAAAATAAGATAGGTCAAAAGATAAACACCAAGTAAATCAATAGACTAATGCTCTTCAATACCGCTAACGGAAAAGGATGTGTTTTCAAAGGATGATGAACAAAACTTATTGCCAAAAGATAATGCCCATTGTACAAAGGATTCATCCTAGGACATGTTAGTAGATGGCGGCACATAATTTCATTTACAAGGGATGATTGATATGGGACAAATTCAAATGATGGTGTTATTGATACGAAGAGATGACTAATTTTCTTACGTACTAACTTAGACTTAAGACCTAGCATTTGAAGCTCTACTTGTAATCTACTAGACTTGTTTCTGATTATTTTACCAAAGATTGACAATGGCGATCAATTTATTATGGATGGTGCTTATTGCAGGTGTAAGCGAGATGAGGCAGATGGATTTTTCAAATATTTGGATGTTTTTGACATTTTGAAAAGTTTTGAGGCTATTTTTGGTATTTTTGAAGTTTTCAAATGTTTTGATTTTTATTTTTTCTATGTTTTTGGGATTTTTTGAGATTTTGACCAAGTGACTAACCTAAAGACCTATCCTAGGGGCCTCAGGGGCTGATCAAGAGATTAGCCTTGTCTACGTTATACATGTAGAGATCACATAGTTCGACTGATGACTTGACTGATTTACAAGTGATGATATACATAATGAAATGTCAGTTTATTATGATAGACTCCTATGGGACTGACCTAAATGTCTCGGGGGATGATCAAAGATCAACCTTTCCTACGTTCAAGCTCAGAGACGACATAGTTTGACAAGATGACTCTTTTTTTTGGATTTTTGATATGTTTTGGATTTTTTTTGTATTTTTTGATGTTCTACTGTTTTTGGATTTTCTAATGTTCTGATGTTTTTGGATTTTTTGATTTTGAGGATTTTAAGATCATACATGAATCTGATCCGATAAGAACATGCCCCCAGCGTGACGCAATAAACTACTCTGATAAAGGAAGGACAAACTAACCTTGAGGATGGGATGAGTAGTACTAGGAGGGATCACGATATGAAAACAGGACCAAGCTATGGTGTAAATGTGAGTGGATGGATGAAGACCTGAATGTGATGGATGATGGAAGAAAAATGAGTAGAGGATGTCAAACAAGCCGCAAAGATCCTGGTGGATGGGAAGTGCTTATTTACACAAGGCGCCTATTTTCCAGGTTTTCACCAAGGTACTTGCCCAAAGTGCCACTAAAGTGGTTTTCACTAGAGGAAGATTTTTTCTCTTTACTATTTTGATCCTTTTTATGATTTTTTATGGATTTTTTTCTTTTTTGATTTTTTTTGTTGTCACCAAGACACCTATTTTCCAAGTTTTCACCTAAGTAACCATTTTTTAAGGACTTTTTCTAATTTTTTTGGATTTTTTGGCTTCATACCCCAAAGAACTAGGCATAGAAATTTTTGAGATGGGAGCTATTCATGGGCTCCTGCAGAGGTTCCCCTTCGAGTGTTGATAGTTGATATGATCCTGATTTATAGCTTGCTATGATGATGAAAGGCCCTAACCAATTGGGTTCAAACTTTCCTTTGCTGTTGGGATTCGAAACATTCTTTTGATTTTCTTTTAAGACCAATTGTCTAACTTGGAAAGTCCTTATGATTCTCTTATTGTAGCTTTGTTTGAGTCTATTTTGATATACTTGTAGATGATTCAAAGCATCTATGTGTCTCTCATCCAGTAATTCTAGCTAGTTTAATCTTGACACCCAGTAATCCTCATCAGTGATGAGATTTTGCAATGATATTCTAAGGGATGGGAACTCGATCTCAATGGGGAGAACAGATTTTGATCCGTAGACGAAGGAGAAGGGGGTGGCACCAGTGGGTGTTCAGACGCTAGTTCAATAAGCCCAAAGGGCAGGATTAATCTGCAAGTTCCAGTCACAACCTATGTCATTAACTATTTTCTTAAGGATTTTAAGGATGGTTTTGTTTGTGGCTTATGTTTGACCATTGCCTTGGGGATAATATGGGGTGGAGAAGCGATGCTGGATCTTGAATTTATCACACAAGTTTTGAACCTCCTGATTCTTGAATGGTGTCCCATTATCTGAGATAATGGCTTGTGGAACACCATAATGACAAATGAGATAATTCTGAATGAATTTTAAGATCTACTTTCCAATGATATAGGTCATAGGTATGGCCTTCACTCACTTTGTGAAGTAGTTAGTTACCGTGATGATGAAATTATGGCCATTGGATGAGGTGGGTGAGATTTTCCTAATGAGAATGAGTCCCCATTTTGAAAAGGACCACAGTGTGACAATCGGGTGAAGCTCTTGAGCTAGAGCATGGATGGGGTCCCCATGCTGCTAAACACCTTTTAGCATGATCATATGCTTCTTGCTCCATTGTGGGCCAATAATACCCCAGCCTCAACAGTTTCTTGGCTATGGTTATTCTGCTTGAGTGTGAGCCACAAATACTATTATGAATGTCGATTAGGGTGGTTAATGCCTCCTCAGCATTTAAGCAGTGCAACAAGGTACCTTCTATGCTTCTACAGTATAAGGTATTACCTAGGATGACAAATCTGGATGCCTTTTTTATAAAGGTTCATTTTAGGCTAGATGGTAGGTCAGCGGGTATGATTCCTATGCAAAGATATGTGTAGATATCATGATACCAAGGATCGCCAGGACTAACAATTTCACACACATATTCTAATTCTGGTAACTTGAATGTGGGGATGAGAAGTTGCTCGATCAGAAATTCATATTTTAGCATGTTGTGAGGGATGTCCAATAGAGACCCTATTGTCACCATAGCATTTGCTGCTCTGTTATTGGTTCTTGGAATCTGCTCAAATATTATGTCAATGAAAGATTCTTTTAGTGTCTCCACCAATTTCTTGTATGGAGTGAGCTTATCATCCTAGTTTGATATTCATTATTGACTTGATTTATGATCAACTAAGAGTCTCCATACACTTTTAGAGCTATGATGTTCCATTGTACTGCTATCCTGAGTCCTATAGTCAAAGCCTCATACTCTGCGATGTTGTTGGTGCAAGGAAATGCCAATTTGTATGAATTCGATATGCAGTCCCCTTGTGGAGTGATGAAGAAGACACCAGCTCCTAATCCATGTTGTGTATATGAACCATCGAAGTATAGTTTCCAATGATCAACTACATTGAGGTTAAAAATGGATTCATCTGGAAATTTTGAGACAAGAGGATTCTCAGAATAAATAGGTGCTTCTGCTAATTGATCTACGATGACTTGTCCCTTGATTGCTTTTCTTTCCACATACTCAATATCATATTCTGATAATATCATTACCCATTTTTCCGTTCTTCCTATTAGCATTGCCTTTGATAGTAGATACTTGAGGGGATCAATTTTGGTGATGAGCTTTATCTTTTGTGCTAACATGTAATGTCTAAATTTTTGGGATGCAAACACTACTCTGAGGCAAGCTTCCTTGATAAATGAATAGTTTAACTCATGCCCAACCATTGTCCTGCTGATGTAGTAGATACCCCTCTCGGTTTCGTTTTCATCGTGTTGAGCAAGAAGAGCTCCAAGGGCTGCCGCTATTGCTGACACATATAAGATCAATGGCTTTCTCAGGATAGGTGGCATTAACACTGGTGGTGTAAGTAGATATTCCTTGATTTTGTTGAATGCTTCTTCACATTTATCATCCCATTTGTAGGCTACCCCCTTGTGAAGTAGGTGAGAATATGGATTTTTCTTGTCTGCTAACTGCGCTATGAACCTTTGAATGGATTGGAGTCTACCTTGGAGGCCTCTTAATTGTTTTAGAGTCTTTGGTGCTTCCATCTCGAGGATTTCCTTTACTTTTGCTAGATCTACTTCAATACCCCTCATTGATACTATGTATCCTAGTAGTTTACCTGATTGTACACCAAAGACACACTTCTTTGGGTTTAGTCTTACTTTGTATTGTTCCAGTCGGTCAAAGATGGCACTTAGGGTCACTATATCATCTTGTCTTTTCCTAGATTTAGGTAGGATGTCATCAACATAATCCTCAACTATTTTATGGATCATATCATGGAAGATCAATGTCATAGCCCTTTGATATGTTGCTCCTGCATTTTTTAGGCCAAATGGCATCATGTTCCAACAATAAGTCCCCCATGGACAAGTGAATGTTGTTTTGTGTTGATCTTCTTTTGCTATTATGATCTGGTTATATCCTGAAAAATCCATCCATCAATGATAACATCTCATGCCCTACTATCATGTCCAATATTATGTCAATGTTAGGAAGTGGGAAGTCATCTTTGGGACATGCTTTGTTCAAATCTCTGAAATCGGCACAAATTCTTATGGCTCTGTCAGGTTTTGAAATGGGTACCAAATTAGACACCCATTCTGGATAATCAATTGGTCAAATAAATCCTACATCTAACAGCTTTTTGAGCTCCATTTTCACCAATAAGGCTATTTGAGGATGCATTTTTCAAAGCTTTTATTTGACTGGTTTTGCTTCTGGATATACTGCTAAATGATGAACCACTGTCTCTAGATCTAGCCATGGCATATCAACATAACTCCATGCAAATTTTATTTGTCCCTCCTTTAGGAATGCTACTAGGAGTTCTTTCTCTTCTATTAATAGTGATTCTGCATAGAATGTGATATGCGGGGTCTCCTCTGTTCCTATGTTGACTGGATTGCACCTTTCGGCCAAGACTGCTGACTTCTCCTAATGAATAGCTCTTGAGGGAAGATTTAATCCTTCATCCTTGAGCACCTCAGAGAGGTTTTCACTTTGGATACATCCTTTCTTTTGACTATTTTCTTGTCAGAGAGTTCCACGGTGTGGTTTTCACTCAAGGACTTGGATATGATTGTTAGTTTCTCACTTTTGCAACTAAAGGATTCAACCATTTCCCCATAATAGGCTTGTGTGTCTAACTCCATTATAAACCCTTCTTTATGGTCTCCATCTAGAATGTTATCCCTCAATCCCATGAATTCTGTGAGTGCTTCATTATTTTTGAATGTATCAAGAATTGGTGGTCCTAGTTGGTCATAGTCAATTAGTTGGGGGTAGATTAAATGGATCTCATGATTCAAATCATTGATTTCGAAGGAGAGGGTGCTAATCATACATAAGGTGGTATCTTTGAATAATCTAGGTAGATTAGATATGGGATATTCATCATCACTACTAATATAGGGCTCAATTATGAAATTATGTGTGTCTCTACCTATGACTATTGGTGAGTGTACTTGCATTAGCACTGGCTGAGGAGAGACATTAACTGCTCTAACTGGAGGACTTCAACCATGTATGGTTATTCTTGAAGGGGTACATCCAAGGCCAATATTTGTTATGGGTCGTGTCTTTGGCATGATAGGTATTATGAGCCCATTGTCATTTTGTCCCAGTCTTTGGTTTCTTTTGTAGCCCATTGCAAGCATCATTTGTAAGCCCCTGCTTCTTTCATCCATTGGTAATTTAGGTGTCATTCTCTCATCTCGATATAACATGTGAGATGGATCTGCTTCAATAACCTCATGACCAAGGTCTCCCCATCTTGTGAATTCAAGATAATCTTCAGTATATGTTTGTGATGAAGACGCTTGGTTTTCTTGTGGGTGTCCCCGTGATTTAGGAGATTGGGGTAACTCTCCTATTACAAAAGCATTGTTGGGGAACTTGTAGCTTCCACAACCATCCTCTTGGATAATGATCTTGATTTTAGAGATGGTGGGAATGGCGGGGATGGAAGGTGTCTCTATCTCAAAATTGGACGTGAGGAAGGCAAGATCGATGTATGATGTGGATGGGCCCTCATCATTTTTTGGTACTTGGGGTATTTTGTAATATTTGGCTTCAAGATTCTTGTAGTATGAGAATAGTTTAGGATCTCCATGGATAGTAACCTCTTGTCTGTTATGTGTAAATTTCACACATTGGTGAAAGGTTGATGCTACAACTTTCATCACATGGATCAATGGATGGCCTAGGAGAATATTGTATGGCAGCTCGAGGTCCAAGACCTAACATGTGGTTTCCATGAACATTGGCCCTACTTGAATAGGGAGTTTAATTGTTCCCTGAGACGCTCTTTCTTGGTCATGATATGCTATGATCATGATGCCTTTCCCTTTGTTAATGGAATCTTCAGATATTTTTAATTGCTTGATGAGGCTGGGAGAACAGATGTTAAAACCCGCACCTCCATCCACCAAGACCCTTTTGATTTTGTTGTTGTTCATGATGGCTTCCAAGTGAAGTGCATGGTTGTGAGATGGTTGGGTGGGGAAATCTTGGTCAGAAAATGTAAGGAGATTAGGTGTTATGATATTTCTGACCATAGCTTGGAATTGGTCTGCATTGAGATCTGCGGGGATAGTTGATGAGGTTAATGCTTCTTCAAGGATCTTTTTATGTGCTGGTGATATTTTTAATAACTCCATGATGGAGATGTGTGTTGGCATTCTCTTGAGTTGTTCTACAACATTGTAGCTATGTGAAACGACTCTAGATGAAGGGACTCTATTCTGTTGGGATGATCCTGCAATGGTGACTTTGTCACCTCTCGTGGTGACTCCACAATCTTTAGCATTAGCGCCCTTAATGGTGATGACCATGCAGTCTTCATTTAGGGAGGCAATGATTGTTTTGTATACATTATTTACGCTATCCTTTCCTTTATCATTGTTATTCCCTTTGTTACCATGATTCGGTATCGGATTCGTGTAGATTTTAAGGTCTTGATTCCCTGTAGGTGGTTCCACGTTTATGATTCTTTTGTTGATGAGATCTTGGATGATGTTCTTTAGTCTCATACAATTGTTTGTGGTGTGGCCTTTGATTTTGTGGAACTCACATAGTTGATTCTCGTTATACCAAGGAGGTTTGACATCCGGTTCTTGGTAATTCTTGAATGTAGATGCTTTGATGAGCTTCTCATCAATCAACCTTTTCATGATGTCCTCAAGTGGTTCCCCCAACATGGTGTATTTTCATTTAGGATATGTTTTGTGTTGAGGTGGGCCTCTTTGATCATTGAGGTTATTGATGGTTGGATTGTTGTTGGGTTGATATGTTGTGTTTTGGAATTGATTTTGGATTTGTGGTGTGGGTGTATTTTGGCATGGACCACTAATGACCACCTTGGCATCCATGATACCATCATTAGTAACATTTTTGTTCCTTGCCCATGTTCAAGGTTTATCATTGTAATTTGATGGTGGGCAGTTGTTTTGTTGTTCATGGTATGATGTTGATTCTGTGGGTTGAGTTGCAAGGGCTCTTTCGATGCTAAGCACCTTGGGGATCAATTGATCATATGTGGTGATGCCTTGAACTTTGAGATGAAATGACAAGTGCCCTTCAAGATTGGTTATGATAGTGCAAACTTGTTGTTCTTCTACCATGGTCCACTTGCTTCGATTGGCCTTGGATCGCCATCATTGAAGGAATGATATGAAAGATTCATTCTTTCCTTGTTTTAGAGCATATAGTTCTTTGAGACTAACATCCATTGCAATATTACATGCATAGTTATTGATGAATGTGTCCCTAATTTCTTGGAATGTTCTAATGCCTAAAGGTAAGCAAGAGAACCATTCTATAGCGGGACCTACCAAGCTTCTAGGAAATAGCCACATTAGATAAGTATCGTTGTATGCGACCTCCATGCAATGAACCTGGAATTCTCTGATGTGATCTTCAGGGTTTCCAATCCCTCGATATTTGTCAAAATTGGGTATTTCAAATCCCTTGGGGAATGGTTTCATTTCTAAGCTCCTATCGAAAGGGTAGGGAGACAAGTTGCTTGGTGTTTTGGTTCTTCATCCCAACTAGAGGTCGAGCACTTGTTGCGAGAGCAACCTGATTTGTGTCATGATGTCATTTTGCAGATTAGGGGGTGGGATGAAGATGTTTTGAGATGTTCCAATCACCGGTTGGGTGGATGGGCTGTTTGGTGCATTGTTCGATGGTATTTGTGTGTTCTGGTGAGTGAAGTAGGCTTCTACTTGCTTTTGGATAAACAATACTTGTTGATCTTGTTGTTGTTGCACTAGTATTTGTGCTTGTTGTTGTTCCAACAACACTTGTTGTTGTGCTTGTTGTTGGGGTTCCATTTTTTCTGCTTCTTGCTGCTCTTGATATTGCTTTAGTGCTTGTTGATATGCTTGCATTTGCGCTACTTGTGCAAGAAGTTGTGCTTGTGCTTGTGCTTGTGTTGTTTGCGCTTGTGCAGCTTGTTCTTGCAATAAGAGTTGTGCTTGAGCGACTCTTTGTGCTTGTAATGCTTGCCCAACTTGGGTGGCTCATTGTTGTTACTGTAATAACACTTGAGCTTGTTGTGCTTGTTGTGCTTGGAAGGCAGCTTGTGTAGCTTGAGTGTTTTATGCAGCTTGAGCAGCTTGTGTGGCTTGAGCAGCTTGTTTAGCAACTAGATGTATGGCTTTTTGTTTCTGCACTTGTTGGTATCCTCTTTGGAAAGTGGCTTGCAATGTTGCATCAAATTGGTTTGATGTGGTGAACATTGGTGGTGGTGGGGGTGGTGGTGGGTTTGGAATGGTGGTGGATGATGATGTTGTGTTCATGTTTTGCATGTTGGATAATGGTATTGATGTAGTTGACCTTGTTAAAGGGATGTTTGATGTTGGTTCCATTTCTTGTGTGTTCATCATTTGTTGTTGCAATATCAATGAAAAATTTTAAGTGTTCGGTGTGATGTTTTGATTAATGGTGGGGATAGTGGTTTGATTGATACTTGATAGAGGGGGAAGCCTTAAACCAAGATGTGGTGCAGATGATAATGGTAATGGTGGAAGTGGTGGAAATGTGAGGGGGTTGAATCCTTGTGAGAATGTTGTAGTGTCGAAAATGCCTCCTAGTCCGAAAATATCCCCCTCTTCTTCTGAATTTTTAAGAAGAGGTGTTTGTGGTGCTCCATGAAAAGATGTTGATGATGGGTCATAATGTAAAGTGATAGGAACATTTTTGTGTAATGGATTTTGGGGAGTGTTTTGTTCCAATGTGGTGTTTGTGTCCAAGTTTTGATTATTAACAAGGGGATGTGATTGAAGAGAATTGAGAAATGTGTTTCCCTTGTTAACTTTGGGTTGGGTTGGAGCAAATGATGTGATTTGCGGAATGTTTTGCGTGATGTTTTGGGATGGAGGTGTAGATGAAATGGAGATGGTGGATGAGATGGGAGGAAATGATGTATCTACTATAGTACTCACATCAAAATGCGAGCACAACTTGGCCCCTTGTTTTGCTAGTTCAAGCATGTACAATGAAGGGTTAAGTCTCATCATGATGTTGATGATTCTATGGTTGTCCACATTTTGTAGCATTTCAGTCATTTCCTTGTGAGACATTCCAAAGGTGAGGTCCTCTCCTTGATTTTCTTCTTGCGGATTTTGGAATGATGAGAGGGTCAATGGATTGCTTGATTCTACTGGATTCATTTCTGCGTTGGTTTGGCTAAGATTGCTTGAAGTGAGTGTTTCTTTGTTGGCTTCCATACTCTTCTTGTATTGAGATCTCATTTCAACCATAAAACAAGGATCGGTCTTCAAGAATATGGGAGATGAATCTTTTGATTCTTTTGGAATGATCTCTATTTTATGTCCCAAAGTATAAAGTTTTAGGATGCCTTGAGGATCAAATGTGATAATGATATGATGATGATGTTTAAAGGATGGATGATATGAATGTTGTGGCTTTTGATAAGTCTTGAATGAGACACTAGGTTTTTAGGATTTTGCTGATTTTGATTTTGATTTTTGGATTTTGAGTTTTGAGATTTTGTCCTTGATTTTTATTTGCTTTTGATTTGGATTTTGAACAAAAAGATCCTTAAGATGTTGGATGATGATCTAAGGGATAGTTTTCTTCAAAGGATGATAATTTGAATATGTGTGAGGAGAAGGATGCATCTACCCACACCTATTCAAACAAAGGTGATTGTTTCACTAAGCATATGGAGAAGGATTCATCTACATAAACTAAGCTACACAAGATGATTTTGATAACTTTGACTAAGTATATGCAAAAGGATGCATCTACACATGCCTAGTCAAAGGTGATTTTGATTGATGTTTTCAAGGATACAGTCTTAATGATATTGATGGTTTTGGCTTTGCCATAAAGCCTAGTATCGAGGATGATTTCAAGATTTTCCAAAAGGTGATGATGAGATGGAATTTTTTTTATGTTTTGATGGATGGATGAAAAGGATTTTGATGTGTTTTGATCCTAAGATGAAGCTAAAAAAATACACTTTGTTTGCTTAGACCTAGGTATTGAAGAGCATGCAAATGCTTCCTAATGACCTTTCTAACCAAGAAATGATTTCATTTGAACATTCATTTTCAGATTTCCAATCAATGGTTTGTGCTTTGGGATTTGGAATCTTCAACACATATAAAAGTTCATTTTGCTTAGCTTTGTTTAATGTCTTTATTTGACCAAAAAAACTTTCTTCAATTAGGTTTTTAAAACTAAGATGTCCAATGTCTTAATTTCTTCAAACCTCACAAGATATGTTATGTGGAAATTTAATGAACTTAAGGCAAGGGTTGTCCTATTATTTACTTAAGAAGACAAATTATGATATAATCCAATGCTTAGAAACCTCTAAGGATGTGAATCCAAAGGGAAAGCAATAGCATATGGATTGAGTTAATTATATTTGTCCTCAAAAGGGTTTGAAATTTGGGTGATGTTAAGTGTTTGTTTGTGAGATGTTTTCAATCAAGCAATGCATTTTGTAACCCAAGAATAAGTACAATCCTATGGATGTGTAAGACAATATTTGTTGGATTCCCACTTGGACAAGTCCAGCTATGCTTATCTCTAGTGAATTGTTAGATGCTTGACCCCACTGGCTCACCTTCATGACACTCACTTATACGGGGCAACCAAGCATCAACACCCATGAAACTCCCATGGCATGTTTTCCATTTCTAGTAGAAGACCGTAAAAGTGTGGGGCGGCTTCAGAATGACCGTTCTTGTACCAACAAATAGATAGAAGGATTTTGGAAAATTCTAGCACATGGGTTTTAGTAAGGAATTTCCATTCGTAGGAGTTGACCCAATGTGGTAAGAGTCCCATTTCAAATCCATCTTGTCAAAGTCAACTTTGTGATATTGGCGTTTTGTCCAATATCCACATTTATATCCCAACTGGAAATACTCTTGGCTTTAGAGTGTTACTGATTGATTCGTTCCCTTGGGTGAGTACTTTTTCCCCAAGGCAAGCCCTCTAGGATAAACAAAAGTGAATGAAGAACAATATTCATAACTCGATCAATCCTTGTTGGCAACAAGGAAAGAGAATGTACACAACAAAGCCCCCACTCACACTCGCACAAAAGTGTGTTCAATTTTAAGCCCAAATCAAAGTGTGGAGGTGATTGCTTTGTCTTATCCCAAAGTTATGGAAAAGGCCTTTTGATTCTCAAGATCACTATAAAGCACGAGAGAAGCACATACTTCTTTTTCCAATGGCTTTAGTCTAAGTAAGCCCTCATGAAAAAAACAACTACACTTGTTCTTTTTAAATCCTCAAAGCAATATGTGAGTTCATTTTAGAGCACCAAAAAGACGAGTGATAAACATTTGTTCAATTTGTTAATCCCATAAACAAAATCTAGTAAATTGTTTATCCTTTTGTTCATTTTATCCTTTGCAATAAATGGATTTGTAAAGTTCTTTTTAAGCCCAAATGAAAGCTAGTGTTCTAAAGATGAAAAGATGAAAAAATTCCTAAGAAAGTGTTAAACAAACACTTAAGTGTTTAAAAACACTTTAATCAAACAAAATCTCATCACCATGCTCCTCTTTCCTTAGTTTTCAATTTCCAACCTACAAAGAAGAAAAATAGTCAGATTCTACAAAAACACAGAAGTTTAAAAAGCAGAAAATAGAGGAAGAAGCAATCATGAATTAAAGCACGTGCTAAAAAATAAATTTCTCCCTTTTACTGTCTTCCAACATTGCAACTCGTGAAGATGTCGCTATTTTTTTCTCCCAGCATTGCTCTTACAGTGCCGCTTTACTAGTCAGCGACGCTCTGTGTTGGGACATCGAGCACGATTGTGTCACTCTTTTTTCCTAGTGTTGCAATCTTTGAAAGCGTTAGAGTTTAGAAATTTTTTGAAACTGATGCAGATCGGCAAGCCTAACGGTGGAGTTTAGGATTTGAATTTTTGGCGGGATGAGCCCAGTGATGCTAAAACATTGACACTGATGAGCCTGTGGTGCTAAAACAGTGATGTTGATGAGCCCGCGGTGCTAAAACAATGATGCTAACAAGCCCGCATTGGAATTTCCTGTGTGTTAAGAAAACGCAAAATTTTTGAGGAAATCTTAGAAATGTTGATGTCAAGCCCTCCTTCTAGCGCCAAATGTGCGAACCCTTTTCCTAGTACCTGCAAAACAACATGAATAAATGAGTTAGACATGGAATTACGAGCTAAAAGAAGGATTCCCCATGAAATCCATTTACAAATCAAACTAGGAATGCAAATAATGAAGAACACAAAGAAAATGATAAAAACTAGATTCAATCCTAATTTAAATAGAAAACACTTGATCCCATGGGGGAATTGGTGCCAATTTGATGTGAAAATTGGCCCTTTCCCAATTCCTATGATGCAAGATTTGAATGGTGAAGAGATTGTTGATCCACTTTGATGATGAATGTGAGAGATCCAAGCCTAAAATCTGCAATAACCTAGCTAAGAACTCAAATGATGGATGAAATGGCTAAGTATTTTAGCATGGTAACTTTGCTTGGATTGTGGATGATAAAATGAGGAGAGGAGCTCTTCATTTCTAGGATTTCAAGATGGATGAAAGTCCAAATTTGAGCAATGTGGGACTAACTTTCATCCAATGATATGGTGCCACTTGTCAAGCTATGAATGGATGATGGTTGTGCAAGATTTGGGGTTTGTGCCAATAAATCCCAATATTTGAAATTCAAATTTATTGAAATGACATGTAAGAGGGAAGGGAAAATGCAATAAATGCCACTTGGCTCAAGGCAAAGGACATGTAAGAGGTTTTAAATGCCTTGTTGGATGTACATGTTGACTTGGAATTTTTGAATTCAAATTGAAGGAATATTCCAAAAGATGCCTTGTGAGGGAAAATAGGGATTTAATAAATGAATTAAATCTATTTTCATGTGCAACTTGCATTATCTAGAGGATGTGACATGAGACAAGGTTAAATTAATCAAGGATTTAATTAATTTAATAGGAGATTAGACGATGTGACTTATTTGACTTAGATTTATGGATTTATTTAAATCATATAAGAGAGGAATATGATAAGAGGCTAATTAAATAAATATTTTAATTTATTTAATTAAAAGGGGTGGTGTTAGATTAAATCAAATAAGGTTTTAATTTATTTAATTTAATGGATAGACTTTAGAGATTTTATCAAATAAATTGATTATTTAATTAAATAGGGATAATTAGATCAGATGGATCGATTTGATTAACAAGAGAAAGTGACTTAATTAGACAAAATAATTTATTTAATTAAGAGAGGAATATTGATGAATTTAATAAGATGAGGGAATTTGACTAAACGGTTAGACTGGGGGATGATTTAGGAAGAAATGATGTTAGTAAATCAAGATCAGATGCATGATGTCAATCAGTATATTTTGCATTTCTACACTTATAAATATTAGAGCTAGAGATAGAAAAGTAAAAAATGAGGTAAAATAAACCTATAGAAATTATTATATTTCTAAAAACTATTAATAATATTATTCCATCACTATTCCTCTATATAACTTCTCTCAAAAAGTCTTGTTTGTATTATAGAGCTCAAACTATCATCATAACAGAAAGAACTAAAATGATATTTTGTGAACAAATGTGATAAGAATGGATTAATTAAATTTTATTAGAATACTATTACAACATATAATATCATTTACAAACATGTAAGATGATGTGAAAACTTTATCTCTATACAAATTGAAAGTGGCCTATGCAAAATGTAAATAATAAAGATGAAACATGTATACACCTGAAAATGGTCATCGCATTCAATTAATTATATACAACCTATTTGATTAATCCTTTGACTACATATAAATAAGGTATTACTTTATTTATATTGTTCACTTTCCTTTTAATTCTCCTAATTCACAATCTTCTAAATTAAATAAACAAAAAACCCTAAATGTGTTTATTTAAATAATCTTCCCTAATCCTGATTAAGAATTAGAGCACATTTCTACAACTTTTTTATGTGCCACCTCATAAAGGTCACATGAAAATAAATAAGCCTAATTTTTAATTAAAATTATCCTCATACACTTCCAACAAATTTGGAGCATATGGGTCTTTGTTTCACACACTTGGAATCTCATAAATTTGGCATGCTTCCAATTGGTCAAGGGGATTCTCTTCACACACATGGCATGTTTTCATTGGTCAAGGGGACAACATCCTGATTCCTTTCATCTCCACCGTCTATCTTGTCTCCTTTGAATCTGAACCATTGATAGTTGCCATCTCACAAAATGCCTGCAAAACTCTATAAATACACCCCTCATTCTTTGCATTATCATCCACCTTTTGAGTAATGTTATAATGCTATTTTGAAATACAAATTGGAGTAGTGTTATAATGCCATTTTCCATCCACACTTTGAGTATTGTTACCATGTAGGTTTTTCATAGGAGCTTGGAGCTTTCATGGAGTCTTATACTTAGCTTGTTACTTTGCATTCTCATCTTAGATTAATTATTTGCTTCATAGTTACATTTGATCATCTCCATTGCATCATAGTTACATTTTAGGTTACTTTTTTTTATGTTTGCATTTGAACATATCCATAATCATAGATAGCTCATTATAGTTGCATATCATCTCACTCATCTTCACTTGTTCATCCATCACCAACATCATCCTTCATTTATCATTGCATTCATCATCAATTACATCATCTTGTTTCATTTAAGAGCATACCATTAATTATCCTTCGACCACACATTTGCACATAGAAATTATCTTAGCTTGCATATTAAGCATAAAATATCATTTTGTAGGTATTCATTTTAGCAACCTATGTGCTCATAGAAATCTAAGGGCCAAACAGTTTAATAAATCCCTAGAATTAGAGAACAATGATACCCATTTGAAAAGTTTGATTGTATTACGAAATTGATTAGTTTTACTTGCTTCAAACTTTGAATGTAAACTGTCTCATTAAGGTTTTTGTTGACATTAGGATAACTAACTCTACACACATTTCGACACATGCACAAAACATAAAATATTTTTGGTTGATAAAAGATTTCAATGAACTGTCTATGTGCTTCTCTATTATAAACCCTAGGTATAAATTTTGTGATTTCAAATTTTGACAAATAAGAGTTGAGTTGTAGAGCCACTCTTTTAATTAATTTTTCAACCTTAGCATACTCTCAACATATGCATAAGTTGGAATGGAAAATATCCATACTTTTCAATCACCTCTTTAAATTATATAACATAAATCTTTCAATTATTTCTTCAACCTTATCATACATTAAACACATGCATACGATCCATTGAAAAGAGACATACTCTTTAATTCACCTCTTTTTTGTTTAAGGATGCTAAAGATAGTTCATGTCACATCCTTTGAGAGAATAAACCTTGGCCACTAGACACATCCCCACATCCCTAGAGGAACATAATACTCGTATGTGTCTATCTCCCTTAAGAAATTTCTTTTTATTCTACCTTGGTAAATAACACTTCATCCCTTATACTACACTATCTTAGTTCACAAAATATTAAGACTTACTTCCTTCTCTCTAAGCTACCATGCCAATTCATTTGATTACTTGTAGCATCACATGACTTGTAATTTTTATACCCAACAAATACTCACTTACAAATTTTTTTAATAATTATCAATTAATTGATTTCCTAAACTTATTTATTTCTATTATAATCTTCCTAAAAAATAAATCCTACTACTTTTGCAACATTCTTATAATTATCTAGAAAAGTATATTTCCTTCTAATAGTTAGCTTCTTGCAAATAAATTTAAATTTTATTCCCACCTATCATCTCTGAAAATACTACACTATCTTTTAAATTTCATTTTACAACTATCAAGAAACACATTTCTAACACTCCTTATTGAGTATCAAGAACTACATTACTTATTCCACCCACAAATTCATTCCATAGACCTTGGCACCTTCAATCTGTATTTCTACTAAAATTGCATTGTGATCATGTTCTCCACCAAAATAATTTGTTGTATAACTATTGCATCTCTTTCCTATATTACTTATTTGAGAGGTGATTCCAAGCTCCATTCCCTTTATCTATTATTTTGAAGAATATTTGATAGGACTTATAGCAGCATGGTCTTGTCATTACTATTAAATAATGCATAAGTAGAAGGTCATCATGGGCCAAACAACACTATTAAATTGTAATTGAAATGCTAAAAGATAAAATTAAGTAATATCACATAACAAATCAAAGGACATATCTAATATATATGAAAAAAAATAGTAATAAAAATAGAAATTGAATGTAATTTGTGGAATACTTTTTATTCAATATTTTTAAACAACCAATATATTAACCTAGTAATTTACATGTGATTGGCCTAGCCTAAAATAAATATAATTATGGAATAATAAATTATTATTATATGGATTATATGATTTTTATTTTGTCATTACATATCTCTATAGATCCAATGGGCATAAGGAAAAATCCAAAATAAACCTTAAAAACATGGTTGAATATTGAATAGAACCTAGTAATAAAGGTTTTAAATCATTTTTAGGGATTCCTACTTTCTGATAATCACAAATACATTTAAGAATAAAACTATTAAACCTAACAAGAGTGGATTTTAGTAAAAACATTAAAATAGTATACCAAGTATCACATGTTTAATTCTAAAATTCAAGCTTAACATGGAGGTAAACACAAGTTAACATGGTACCTAGTGTAATCATAGATTACTAATTTTCATATTTTTATATGGTTTAAAACCAAAGTTTCATTCCAATGACGAGCTGGGAATGATAAACTATTTAATTTTATTTTATTGAAACCTATTACTTTGTCTTGTAATGTCAAAAATTATATATATCTTATACTATTTCATTAAATTTTTGGGCTTTCTTTGGTATTTTCGTCACATATGATAAACTAGGACTATTTTAGCCTAGATCCTTAGCCTTTCACCAAATCATAGTTCTAGTTTTTTGTTTTATTTTATGTGTTGTCATGTGTTCCCTTAATTTTTATGTTTTGTTCCCATTTTGTGAAGTCTCTAAGCATGTTGTAGTTTATTTATAGAATATTGATTCTCACATATTACTAAGATTTAAAACCCAAATTTCATTCCAATGAGGATCTAGGAATGATAAAATTATTCAATTTTGTTAAATTTAAATACATTAATTTATCTTTAACTAGTGTCAAACATTATATCTTATAATTATTTCATAATGTTTTGGCCTTTCTTTGTTGTTTTTCTCACATAGCATATACTAGGAATATTTTAGCCTATCGTTAGCCTTTCACCTAATCATAGTGCTAATTTTGTGTTGTTTTTTCTGTTGGAAGTTTGGAGTTTTTGGAGACTTGAGTTAGTGGGAGAGATTGTTGGAGACTGCTAGTATTGTCATTAGTGTTGTCATTGATGTCAACCCCTTGCTTGTAGAGGTTGTTGAAGTTGTTGAAGTATGTTTCACTATGTTGTGGTTTGATGTCACATTGATTCCAATCCCTTGTGTACTCTTGACGAGAAGATGTGGTTTTTTCATCAATACTGGCATTGATGCATTGTATGATTGTGATATATAAGTGTTGCAGTTGTAGTAAGTTCACTTGGTTTCCAAGTGCTTTTGAGAAAATTTAAATAAGAGAATGTGCAAGGTAACATAGGCATGTTTTGTGTAAAATCAACATTTATTCATGGTTGAAGATAAGAGCTTATGAAGTTTGGACATGATGATTAGAGGTGTTCAAAGGTGCTATATATAGAGTTTCAAGTTTTGTATGCGACAATGGAAGTTGTGTTTGACACTGTCTTTCCTATGAAGAAGGTTTTCTGGGAGAAATGGAATTACTTCACATTTCTCCACATTGAGTTTTCTTTTCTTGTATATTTGGGGACATGCTTATGTTGTTTATGTTTACTTTCCCATTTTTTGGTGTCGAGTTGCTCTAGAAAAGTTCAATTCTTGTTTAGAGTTTAGTGGTAGTGCATGCTATTGCACACAATGAAATTATTCCTTATTTCAAGTGATTGTGGTAGTGTTGTAGAGTAGTATGATGATGAAAACATTTCCGTAGATGATGTGTAGTGTTATTGTGTTGTCTACATATTATTTCTAGACCTAGAGAAGAGTGTATGTGGTTACTTGTAGTGTTAGTTCAAATTTGGCCAACTTGGCATGCTAACGCTATTTGTGGAGGTACTTCATGGATTGTGGATGTGATGTGTAACATGGAGTTGCATATTTGGGTCCTATTTAATCCTTGTTGTGGTTCAACTTCACTTCTTCTTACCACAAAGGTGTTTGGTGCTGACCTATTTGGTGTTACACAATTGAGGTGAATACTTTTCATTGAGGGAAACCTTAACAAGTTGTTTTAGGTAACAAATGCTATAAATAAAAGGTGATTTTTTGAGATGTTACATAAGTGTTATGAGATGTGAATGTGATAAATTGTGGTGATATGAGTGTGATCTTAAACTCTTGCAACTTGAAGATGCATTGAGTAAAAGGTGTTTACATTTCAGTGTGCTTGAAGTTGCTAGAGGTAGTGATCCAAAGGTTGTGGATGGCATATAATTCCATTGGTAGATCTTCTTGTTACATAGATAGTGAGTCATTTGGGAAGTGAACCCTTGGCAGTGAGAATTTCTTTTTTTCTGAGTAGTGGGCCCTTGGTAGTGAGCCTAATTGTATTTGGTGTTATTATTCATATATATGTGAGATAATCCTCAATACAATTTTTCCTTTATTAGGGCTTTCCACATAAATTTGGTGTTCTAATATGTTTGGTTGTTTTTACATTATTCTTTCATAAGATTACATTTTGATAATGCTTAATGAGGGTTTAAATATTGATAAGGGTTTGAAATTTAATTAAGGACCAAATTTTTTAATGTAAAACTGATTCACCTCCTCTCTCAGTTGTTCTCTATATCTAAGAATTTGTATTAGAGCTATGGTTCCTTGGAAGAAGCTTAACCACTTGAGGTAGATCAAAATGGCATACAAGAATGGTGTCAAAGCTCTTTTGTTTAATGAAACAAATTATGCATTCTAGAAGACTAGGATGGAAGAATCTTAACCATCAAAGGTAGTTATTGGTACTTTTTGTGTCAAAATAGAAACATAGGTCTCAATAAAAATTTGGTTCATCACCCAAATTAGGAAATTAGTTTCATTTCATTTATTTTCTATTCTTTTCCTTAGAAAGAATAAGTAGCTTATATTACTTTTAGGTGATAGAACCATAGGGATGCAACCCTTTCTAGAGGTTCCTTTCCATCATAGATAACCCACCAACCTCAAAGGGATCTCATTTTCACCAAAAAGCTAATTTTTATAACCTACAAAGGATGCATACTTAGGTGATAACAATTATCATGTCTCCAATACCCATGAGTGGCTCTTCCCTTTATGAAAACCATGTCCTTGATGAAGAATTTTCTCGTATTAATAATGAGGCTTATATATTTTATTATTCACCTCATGATTTACTATCGATTTATTTCTCTAATTATTTTATTTCTTTAAAGGAAAATACCTTCCTTTGTACGTAGAATCTACGAAATGATGATAATATTGATCATTTCCATGACATCACCTTTCCCACTCTTCATACTAATTCTCTCCAAATTAGTGTTGACATATCATTAGATCTTGACTCTCATCCCCTAACAAATGATATGTGAAGAGAGATTTAACATACACTTTAACTTTCTACTTCAAAGCTTTATATTCTTGACACTAAATCTATCCTAATGAATGTATTTTATCAATATAATTATTGAACCCACTTTGGTGATGGGTATGTGTAGGATCACCATGGAAAAAAAATGACCCTTAAGTGGCGAAAAATTTAGAAAAATTAGAGTTAGGCAACTTGACATAAAAATTTAAATAAGTTTTCTATATTATTTTAAAAATATGTAAGAATAGAATCTGTAGCAAATTGAATGTAGTTTCTAAATTACTACTTATTTATTTATTTTTAAATCTATTTGGTGAAAATTTGAAATTTCAATGCAATAGTAGTTAAATTTCAAGGAAAAAATAAGTAGGTGTATGTTTGACCACCCTAACCACAATAAAATGATAATATTTTTTTATAAGATTTTAGATATAAGTAGAGAACTCATGTCCCAATGTGATGCCTATTATTTCTGTAATTTTTTTCCAAGTAAATAATTAATTATGATTTTTTTATTACAACTTATAAAAAATATAAAAAAACACATGTGTGACCACCTTAACTTGGTCAAAACTTCATGAAATTTTTTTTTTTATTTTTTAATCATATATTATGTGAAAAAAATAATGTGATGCATGTTTCAGAATCAAAAAATGTGATATCGTTTGAAAGCTATAGATGTTTTTCATTCAGCCTATCAATTAGGACTATAGTCATAATTCAAATAGAAAATGAATAATAATAATTTATTAAGTTCAAAGTAAAGCATAATTTATATTGTTGGAAAGCTGAGAATCTCCTTTAAAAACCCTTTTCATTTCATCAATTTTGGGTAAAAAAAATTCGTCAACCACATACTCTACACATACCCATCATATCACCACTTTTTGGCCCATCATGATCCTGCATATACCCTTGTAAGAGTTGGTATAAAATTATCTACATCATGCAATATTTGGCTGAATATTGTAGCCACCCACGATCAAATAACCTCTATGAAAGTAAACAAAAGATCAACTATCAGATAGAAATTATATTCTTCCAAATGATGCAAATGATATATAATTATAATGACTTATAATTGAATGGATGAGTTAAAACTTGGGAATTCCTTGGGTATATAGGACAAGGTGAACATATTATTACATAAGATTATTACATATCTCATCATCTTATGACTTGAGACATAAAGTGATGAGCATATTTTATGTACTCTACATAAGCTTAAGTAACAAGTTTAATTAGGACATAGGTGATGAACTAGCTAGGTAAAAAACCCCTCTCACACCAACAACCCTAATTATGTGTACCTTAGAAATAAGTAGATGAATTAAAAATGATGCAAAGATGGTGATGATGGGTCCTAACAACCAGGACATGTTAGGTTCGCATGTATAAATGAAATCTCTCCTAAAAAATGAAAAGGAGAAAATAATATGGGAAAAAACTCCTCCCCAAAAGAGAGAAAAATTAAAATACTCTCAATGAAGAATGAGAAGAAAAAAACCCATACGAAGAAAAAGTCCCCCCATAAGAGAGAAGAATAAGATATACTATACACCACCCTCAAGGTAGAGTCTCTTGCAATGATTGTAGATGCTCAAAAATGAATGTTGAAGGTGATCCAATACTATCAAATGAAATTCCTCTGCTTAGGAAGAAACAAAACTAAGAATGTATTTAATATTTATACCAATTTTTGAAATGATGATGAGGGAAGAAGGATGATGAGTTATTTCTTTAAATTTTTCTCAAGCATCTTCATGTCAATGCTAAAATTTATCACAATCTAATTAGGAATTATAGGCCACAATAATGAACATGACAATCAATAATATAGTAGAGATGGTAGTAGAACACAATGAAAATACAAAGATATATACTCTAAATATAAAGAATCAATCCAAAAAGCTTTCATACCATGTAAGAGTTTGTATATATAAAATTCTCTACACCATGTAAGATTGGTGAAATATTGTAGTCACCCAAGATATAGGAACTTCTATGAAAGCATACAAGAGATTACCTATGATAGAATAATTCTATTCTATCAAAGGATGCAAATGATACAATGATTTAAAGACTTACTTATAATGGAATAAATGAATTAAAAAGGAGACTCCTTTGTTGCATAAGTGATCTGTAGATTTTTGGGTAGGGCTTATAGGCTACTCTTGTGCTCTTAGGATGTTTCACCTAAAAGGAGAGAGATAAACCCCACATAAAGGATCTATGCTAAGTTCACTCAAATTATGCAATGCATGATGCTATTAAGGATAAATGAGATGATCTAGATGCAACTAAGATAATTAATTTGTTAATTATGAATGTAAACCCTAAGAAATAAGTGATGTTTAAAAACACATTGTGATATGTAGAAAATACTTAGAAATGAATGTAAAATTGAATAGAAATGAACCAAACTGGAAGTGTGCACCTACAATCTAGAAGGAGACAGGAAATGACATTTGAAATTTTTCTGATGCTAATTTTTAGGCCTAGTGGGAGTCATTTTCCATTCTGGGTGAATCAATCCCAGTTCTACGAAATTGCGCTGGAACCTATTTCTGACAAAAGGGTATCCAAAAATGCAAAAAACTCAAAATTGACCTTGGAGTGGGACTCATTCTCCACCCATGGAAAATGAGTCCACTTTTGAATTTTTGAATTTTCAAAAGTGGAATCTATAGCTTCTAATCTATGCTTTAATTCTCTCTAGGTGTTTGCTTCTGAAACTCTGATTTACGGGTCTAAAAGTGAGTTTTTGTTGATATTTTGACTTGCTGATTGAAGAGAAGACCTAAAAAACTTTAAAATTTGAACTTCAATTATTTCCAAGCCTCTAAAATGCCTAAATTTTCATACACACAAGACAAGAGAGAGAAATGGTGAATGTTAGGGCATCGGGGTTTGCCTTGGTCAAACCCCTTTTAGGTAATTAAACCAAAATGATGAAAGAATGGAATGAAACATGCAATAATGGAGTTTATTACCTTTCCATGATATTTGATCTTGAAAATTTGTAGTAAAACATGAAGAATCTACCCTTGAATATCTGAAAATTGATATCTTGGTGACTTGAAATGATAAAACCCTAAGTTGCTTGACTTGAGATGGAAGAATGATGAATGAATGAATGATAAGAGATAATATATGTAAAATTAGGAGAGAAACACCTATTTATACACGTTTTTTCCTTATTAACCTGATGATACCTCATCACAAGCTGACATGAAGTGAAATTAAACATAAATTTCATTTTTCCTGCTCAAAGGTCAAAATTAGGACAAATGGGACTAATTCACCACTCATGGAAAATGAGTCTAACTTGGATGGGACTGATTAACCATGGATGGTGAGTGTGTTCTATAGGGGCCATTTTGATAGCTAAGATTCCAAGAGATAAGGAAATAAGGTTTAAATTGCAACTTTGGAGGGTATTTGATTAATTTAAGCCTCAAGATGCACAATATGGGTTATTAGGGGCCTATTAATGATGATACAAAGGTCAATAAGGGCTTGGGAAATATAATTCAATGTGAAAGTGTAATTAAATACACTTTACAAACTAAAATGGTGTCCACATAGCCTAGAAAGGCACAAGAACCAATGGGAATGTGTAAATCACACTACAACACTAGTTTAGAGTTAAGTTTATCTTACAAGCCTTCTAGATTTATGTGAGGATGTATTTAAACATATTTTATAATGTTTAATTAGCGAGAAATAGGTTCATTAAGTCTAGAAAGGTTTGAAAGTATTTTAGAACAATTTACAACACATTTACAAGACATCGATAAAATCATGTTATTTAATTTGCAAGAGTCCAAGACCTAGTATGTATGCATCAAATGCCTCAAAACACTTGAATCAAGGCATCATTATGTCCATTTTATCATGATTTATTCCCATCTCAAGCAAGAGGACCTTTTTTCTATGTGACATTTAACACCCACTTTAGTGAGAGGATGAACTTGCTTCAAAATCACACTAAAGTAGACATTCAAGAGAGATCCATGTGTACAAATGCAAATGAAAAAGAATTAAAAAGATCAAAGGAGGTTGCACAAGACCCCAGGATCCAAGATCCTAAGTCATACCATCATGATACAAAATCATGCAATGGCAAGAACTAGGAAAATGAAAGTGAAAGGGGGTGGATCAAGCTTCAACCATTTGTCCCACTAGTTGTGGATCAGATCTAGGATTTTTTTTTCAAAAGAAAATGAATACTCACTTTTGGGAAACATAACTCTTGGTTGTTCACTGGGTGAGAAAACCCAAAAGGTAAGAAACATATGCTAGTTGGTATGCACTCACAAAACACATAGGTGGCTATGGGGAAAGTTGTACCATTGAATGGGATTCCCACTCAACCATATCAAACTTAAACCACCTAATAAATTTAATAAGGTGCCACAAAGAAAATTATTTTTTGATCTCTATGAGGTAAGAAAAAATTTGTATGCTTGACACTCATACACATTGTTAATGAAAACTAGTGTAAAGAATGTTCAAAGGGATTTTACTTAATTTTTGCAATGTCTCATCTTAGGGAACATTGTGCTTAACATTTCCAACAGACGATAAGTGAAAACAGTCTCATCTTGTTTCCAAGAGAGGACAACTGTAATGTCTAATCTTGAACAACATTGTACTTAATGCTTCCAAGAGAGGGAATCACAAGAAAAAGAAAATAGCACAATGAACTATGAGGGGTGATGTATGCCCCCACTTTAAATTGGTTGTGAACACTAGTACTGCGAGCAATTGCTTTAAAGTAGGAGGAGAAAATGAGAGCTTACTCGGAAATCCCTATGCCAAGTCATATGTTTTTGAGAAGCTACGTCATGAAAAAGGGTAGAATGTCATATGCGAGCCAACCCAAGGCATGTCATCCACATCCCAAGCTTTATCTTATGTATTCAAGAAAGGTTATTGAATATCCAAAGGAAGCAATCACAAGTGACATATGAGGACAAGGCTATCTAACCCCTTGCCCCCACTTAGTGTAGGACAAAGGTGAGCCTAAATGAGTGATGAAATGCATGCTAGAGTGAAAATCAATATCAATTAGAGGAATTAGGTGCCCCCACATAGGGTAGCATGCCAAACTCCTGAAGATGTTGGATTATATGACTCAAATCATGATATTCATTAGTGAAGTGACCATGAACTCTATGATAGGCATAGGATGGACTCTTTTAAGAGCATTTCTTGCAAATTCTAGGGGGAAGGGTGATCATGTGATCTTGGAGGAGTCTTGACAATATGCTTGCTTGATCGATGGTAGAAGGTGGTCTTGTGGTGTGCATCAAAGATACATCTTGCCTACTATGAGGTGTCATATCTTCACAAGACTCTTTAAATTGTGGGATTTTTTTCTCACACTTATAGAAGGAGGGAAAATAATTAACATTTTGTGAAATGACATTGACATTAAGCAAAGGTGTGTTTGTTTTTTTCTGTTTGGTAAAGGGTGATGTTTAAGACAACTAGTGTCAAGGCATTTAGTTAAGGATAATTTAGGAGTATGTGTAGTGAGATTGTTGATGTTGAGCGAAGTTTTTTTAATCTCAATCAAAGGAAAATAACTAAGACCATCAGTCATTTGTTATGTGTTAGGTGCTATAGGGTTGCAAATATCTTTTTCTTGAGCACCACATCCTTTTCCACTATATCCAAGTTTTTTCATGAGTTCATAACCTTTTCCATAAAGCTTCTTCATTGCTTTTGGATCAGGTGGTGGTTGGTCATAAGCATCATCAAAGGTGACTGTGTAGTTTTCTTCTTTGTCTAAATTGGTTGAGGTGGATGCTTCCAAAGGATCATTTGCTATTTCATTTCCCCTATTTGAATCTTTTTGTATGATCTTGTACTCACCCATGAAGTCATGTTAAAAAGCCAAGGAACCCCAATCATCGTATGTTAGTTTTTGTTTGTTGTTTTATTGTGTGGGTTCGACTTGTGTGGTTGGTGTTAATGTACATTAAAGGGTTCTCTTTGGTTTTATCAAGCTGTAATACACTATAAGGCTCATCATTAGTGTCAAGTGTGTACACTTTGTTGTTGTAGATGTATTTCATTTTATGATGAAGAGTGGAAGGCACACCATTCATTGCATTAATCCACGACCAGCCTAGAAGAAGGTTATATGAAAGATGATTAGGCATAACATGGATTGGTGTATCCAAGATGGCCACTCCAACTCTAAGAGGTAAAGTGATCACACCAAGTGGTTATTTTCTTACATTGTCAAATCCCTTGATGGATAAAGAATCAGATTGAATGTTTTACTTATCGATACCTAGTCTATCGAGAAGGTTCACTCCACATAAATTAAGAGTGGAACCAATATCTACAAGAGTTCTCTTAATCCATTTCCATTTGTATTGAGCAATAATCATTAAAGATTCAATTTTTTTTTCACTTCCAAAGGAGGAAGCTCACTTTGGTGGAAAATAATGTCAACATTTACAGCTTGAATTATGTTTATTATATCATTTGGTTGCATATTAGAAGGGATAGGAACTTGTTGTAAGGCTATTTGGATCATGTTATGATAGTGAGGGGAGGCTTGAATAAGGTCCCATAATGAAATTTTAGCAGGAGTATTATTTATTTGTTCAACAAGATTGTACTCCTTTCCATTAGGAAGACTTGGTAAGATAGGTCTAGGGGGGATAGGATTAGGTAAAGGTAAGGGTTTGGGGGTTGGTTGTGGTAGTTGTGGATTATTTCAAGTGTTATATGTATGACCAATGGTATTATAACTCAACTATTGTGATACATTATTCTAAGGTGGATAGAGGATGAATTTAGGTTTGGGTTGTGGTGGAGGTTTATGTGAAGGGGGATAAAGGATGAGTTGAGGTTGAATAATGTTAACATCCTATAACAAGTGAGAGTTTGGATTGTCTTTGAAGGGCATAATATCATTAGTTCCAATGTTATCATTTCCTTGGGTCCGTATACCCTCCCTAGAAGGAGAGTTCTTAGAAAAACCACAAACCACATGTTCATGAAAATTAAGGCTTGGGTCATCCAAAATAAACAACTTTGCAACTAAGAGAGTTATTATTGGTTGAATGTGTTTGATAATTGATAGTGGGGAGAGTAGGAGAAGATTCTATTTTATTTTTGGTTTTTTCTAAGGTCTCATTCTCTTGTTCCATATTATCTTTCCTACTAGGAGATCTTGTAATATGTCCATCCAAGTTTGAGGTTTACAAGGTAGCTTCATCAGAAGTGGGAGAGGTATCAAGAGAAGGACCATTATGATTTTCAAATAGATTTTCCCAAATGGGAGGATCAAGGGTGTTATGATTCTTAATAGGGATATCTTCTAACATCAACCTATCCTCTTTACATCAAGGAGGGATTTTAGGAGATGGACAAGGTTGATTTTCATGACCATGGAGATTAGGTAAGGTAACTTATAGGAACATTTCTTTGATCTCATTTTCTTTTTGTCTAACATCATCCAAAGGGGAATAAGGAAATGGACAATCAAGACCATAAATTCTTGTAACTTCCTTCACCAAGATACCTTCATCACTAATAGGAGAGATATCAGGAGAAGAACAAGTATGTGTGTTATGATTGTCTACACCTCTATTCACACTAATGGATAATGTAATGATTTGGTCAGTACTAACATGTTCCTATTGTTGTAATCAAAATTTGACTCATAAGAGGGGGTGTTATTCTTATAAAAACCATGTTTAAACAAATAAAAGGAGAATTTAAAGAACATGTTAAGCAAAACTAAATAAAATGCAATTCAATTTTTAGACGTAAAACAAAGTAAATTACTAGTTATAGTATGGAATAGTCTAAAAAATGAAATGTGAGAGATGTAAATGTGAAACTAAACAATGCATGAATTGAGCTATTTTAAGTGAGATCTATTGAAATGAATATTATAGAGATGCAACTAATTGATATAGGTAGGTTAAGGCACCCAAAAAAGCTCAAAAATAGATTTTTCAATTCTATAAAATGTAGTTTTAGGGTTCAAAAGGGATTGATTCACCCAAGGTGGCGAATGAGTCCCAGTATGGAATTTTTTCAAAAAATTTAGAAAATGTTGAGTGATTTTATTGGTTTTTGAGTGTTATGATGTAGACCTAAGTGAAAAATATAGAATTTTAGAGAATGGAAATGAATTTAAATGCCAACAATGCAACCTAAATGTACTTTTTATGAATGCAAAATTTGAAACCTAGTATGCAAATGAATTCATGCAATTCCTAATGCAAGATCAATGCAAGCTAGATGTATGATAAAGGACTTCAAATCGGACAAGAATTTATTTGAAAAAGCAGGCTTAGCAAAATGAACCATAGATTTTTTGGGTAGGGTTTATAGGCTACTCTTGCACTCTTAGGATGTTTCACATAAAAGGAAAAAGATAAACCCCACACAAAGGATCTATGCTAGGTTCACTCAAATTATGCAATGCATGATGTTATTAGGGATAAATGAGATGATCTAGATGCAACTATGCTAATTAATTGATAGATTATGAATGTAAAACCTAAGAAACAAGTGATGTTTGAAAACACATTATGATATGATAAAAATACCAAGAAATGAATGTAAAATTGAACAAAAAATAACCAAAATGGAAGTGTGCACCTAGGATGTGGAAGGAGATAGAGAATGAAATTTTAAATTTTGTTGATGCTAATTTTTAGGCATGCTGGGACTCATTCACCATTCTGGGCGAATTAGTCCTAGTTCTGCAAAATTGAGTTGGAACCTATTTTTGACAAAAGGGTATCCAAAATTGTAGAAAAATAAAAATTGACCTTGGATTGGGACTCATTCACCACCCATGGTGAATGAATCCACTTTTGAATTTCTAAATTTTCAAAAGTGGAATTTGGAGCTTTTGATCTACACTTTGATTCTCTATAGGTGTCTACTTTTGAAACTCTGATTTACAGGTTTGAAAGTGAGTTTTTGTTGATACTTTGAATTTTTAAAGGAATATAAGACCTAAAAAACTTTACAACTTGATCTTCAATGATTTCCAAGCCTCTAAAATTCCTAAATCTACATACACACAAGATATGAGAGAGAAATGGTGAATGTTAGGGCATTGGGGTTTGTCTTGGTCAAACCCCTTTTAGGTAATTAAACCAAAATGATGAAATAATGGAATGAAACATGTAATAATGGAGTTGATTACCCTTCCATGATGTTTGATCTTGAAAAACTATAGCAAAACATGAAGAATCTTCCCTAGAATGTCTGAAAATTGATATCTTGGTGACTTAAAATGATAAAACTATAAGTTTCTTTAATTGAGATGGAAGA
The DNA here is from genome assembly GCA_007258455.2 of Sequoia sempervirens. NCBI lineage: Eukaryota > Viridiplantae > Streptophyta > Pinopsida > Cupressales > Cupressaceae > Sequoia > Sequoia sempervirens. The sequence goes on from VDFB02047230.1 coordinate 132,426,255, forward strand.
ATGATGGATGAATGAATGATAAGAGATAAGAGATGTAAAATTAGGATAAAAACACTTATTTATACACATTTATTCCTTAGTAACACAATGATACCGCATCACAGGATGACATAAAGTGAAATTAAACTTAAATTTTGCTTTTTTCCCACTCAAAGGTCAAAATTAGGCCAAATGGGATTGATTCACCACACATGATGAATGGGTCCCACTTGGATGGGACTGATTCTCCATGGATAGTGAATGGGTCCCACAGGGGCCATTTTGACAACTAAGATGCCAAGAGATGAGGAAATAAGGTTTAAATTGTAACTTTGTTGGGTATTTGATCAATTTAAGCCTCAAGATGCACAATATGGGTTAATAGGGACCTATTAATGATGAGAAAAAGTTCAATTAGGGCTTGGGACACAAAATTCAATGTGAAAGTGTAAATAAATATACTTTACAACACTAAAATGGGGTCCACATAGACTTGAAAGGTATAGCAACCAATGTGAATGTGTAAATCACACTAAAACACTAGTTTAGAGTTAATTTTATCTTACAAGCCTTCTATATTTATTTTAGGATGTATTTAAACACATTTTATAATGTTGAATTAGGGAGGAATAGGTTCATTAAGTCTATAAAATCATGAAAGTATCTTACAACAATTTACAACACACTTACAAGACATCAATAAAAGAATGTTATTTAATTTGAAAGGGTCCAAGACCTAGTGTGGATGCATAAAATACCTCAAAACACTTGAATCAAGGCCTCATTACATCCATTTTATCATGAATTATTCCCATGGCAAGCAAGAGGCCCTTTTTTCTACATCATAATAGGACAAGGTGAACATATATTACATAAGATTATGATATGTGTCTCAATCTTATAAATTGAGACATAAAGCATGACAATTATAATATGTGTACCCTAAGTAAACTTAAATAAAAAGTGTGATTAGAACCTAGGTGATGAATTATCTAGGTAGAACACCCCTTTCACACCCCAACACACAAACATTTAAGAGATAGCCTCTTTGGTTTCTCCTAAAACTACCATGCATTAGTACCTAATCTAATCACACATCCACATACAATTATCACTATATGATCTTTTGTTGATGACCCCATTGATATTCTTATGAAATTTCATGCCATATGGGACACATAAAGCACTTGATAAAACTAAAAACTAAATAATGTTTTTCTTCTCTTTTTTCATAAGTTATTATTCTTCCATCATATCCTCATAAATTCACATAAAGAACATAAAAGAGTATTATCTTATTAAGTATCTTTTGGCTACTCAAAATAAGATATTTCTTTTGGATTTGATAATAAATTTACCTTCTTATTACGACATGCTTCAAAATTATTAAAGAAAATATGCATGTTTCATCTTCTACCAAGCCACCTAAATTATGTATTCTAATCAATTAGATTTATTCTAATATAATGGATATCACATTTCACCCATCTGAGATTATTTCTTGTGAGTTTCAAAACAAATTTTCTCTTTCCATTATGGCCAATGTTAACTATATTAAGATCACCTCTATCTTGCTCTCCTTTTACTTTTACATGTTTTTCCATGTGCCTTTATGCTTCTATTTATGTATGGTGTCGTTATCTTCTTTTTACTTGCCTATATTTTAGGAAAAAGGAAATAACTTTTTTTCTTATTTTGGAGTAACACATCCTAAGGATCTCTTAATTTTTTTTTTCCCCCTTCACACTATACTAAAATATTTATTGTAATGATGGAATATGTGCCCCCTTACATTTTCGCCTTTGTTTGGGCCCTCCTTGATAAATTAAGCCTAATATTGCCCTATTTTAGTGTTCTAATGTGTTGAACACATTCACATTAGGTCTTGGGACCTTGTAAACTAAATGAACCTAATTGTGCCTTATTTAGGGTGTTGTAAAGTGTTCCTTTAAACTTCCACACTAATCTAGGTCTTCATTATTAAATTGGGATTCTTTATGACTTATTTGGCCTTATTTTGTATTCACAAGCCTTAATTAATGCATATTTTTAAGGATAATCCTAACACATATGTAATAACCAATCATAAATTAATTTTTTTGGATTGTATGGCTGAGATCTAGTGATTTGGGACTCATTTTCCACCTTGGGAATATGGGTCCCACCTAAGTTTTGGGGACCTGATTTGGATTTTACATTAATCTAAGCATTTATTGAAAAATGTGTCCTAAGCTTAGCCTAGTGGGACTCATACGATACTTCCAATGTATGAGTCCCATGTGGCTTAAAATTAAATTAAATTCAAATTCTTGGTGGGATTTTATTCTCCTAGATCTAATGTCGGCTTGTAGTGTTGTAATTTTAAGAAATTTGGCATAAAAAAGTATAAATACAATGTTATTTCAGTCATTTTCACCCAAAAAGATCTAGCAACTTTATAAGTGACCTAGGACCTTTATTATTCATACATTATAGAAAATTGGAGATTACAAGATCATTCAAGAACATTCAAGAGATGATTATCAAGTGTTTGAGAGCATCATTCAAGTATCAAGCATCATGTCAAAGCTATCATGCATCATGTTTAGTTTTGAGCTAACATTTGTGATGTAGGTTTTCATGATTCAAGCAAGCATTCATGTCAAGATCCATATCATTCAAGCAAGAGTCAAGATCTATATCCATTGGAGTCATTTCATACATGATTGCAACACTGCATTCCTAGGGTTTGGTGAGTTGCAACATATCATTTTGTTCATTCATCATTCCTCCTTTCCATTTCATTCTATTTCAAGGTTTGATTACCAAAATAGGGTTTGGCTATGGAAAAATCCTTTCTACTAACAATCAATGTTTTCCCCTCTCTTTAGTGCATGATTTGCAGATTGAGATTGAGGACACATTGAGGAGCAAGATTGGATGAAGTTGTTAAGTGTGTGAAGTTTTCAAAGTTTTCACCTTCTTAAGAAATCACTAAAAGGAATCTATAGAGCATAATTCAACCTTTCAAACCCAAAATAAATGTGTGGAAGAAAGAGAAGGGATTGAAAAGCAGATTTAGATCCTAATTCTCTAAAAAATCCAAGCAAGACTAATACACCACTTCTGGTGTATGAGTCCTAGTTTAGTGACTTTTCCATATTTCAGGAGTTCCACACTTGTCACTGCCAAATTCCTTTTTAATCCCATAAACCCTAATATGGGACAAAATCCTCTTGTCTGGCATATGAGTCCCAATGTGCATTAAATTTAGTACTTTTAGCATTTCAAGTCTTCATTCAAGATACTATAGGATTCTAGGTGCCCCTTTGAGCTTTTCTAGTTTACTATTATATTTTACATACATTTCTAGGTCATCTATTCAAGTCTTGCATAACATTAGGATTGATTATTAGGTCTTGCATGTTACTTTTCTTTCCAAGCCCTAGCTTGGTGGTGAACCCCTCTTTTAGTCTTTTTTCACCCCTGAGATACCTTATTGCAAGATCTCTTTCCCCATCTCTACCTTTGGATTGAGATCTCTAAGGTTTCCTTGAAGTGTAACAATAGTGAAATAGGAAACCTATCCCTTGTGCTCCATCTCCTAAAAAGTGGGGCACCATATTTTCGTTGTCACATTTATAAATCATACATGTAAAGGGAACATATTAGATAATTACATGCACATATAGACATATCTATATTTATAAGTGTATATATACATTCTTAATGTTCTTTCCAAAGTAAAGTAAGGGCACGGTGATTGATCACTAAGGAGTGTTCGATTTTCCAATACATACTGATGTATTGAGATTTATTTTAGTATGGGAAGTTACAACATCTACTATCATCTACACAAAGTAGTAGCATTTAGCACAATAAGGTCCAACATTTTAGTCTAGGTTTTCCTTTTCATCCTTTTCCATTTTCCATTTTACTTTTTATTTTTATTTGTCATTCTTTAGGAATTAGCATCATTTTCCTCCTTTAATTTTTTTAGTTGTTCATTTAATACAAATACATTTATTTTTGGTTAGTTCATAAAGGGTTTATTGAAATAATCTCATTAGTAGACTAATTATTATAAAAAAACCTTAGCTAGTTAAACCTAGTGTGGAATGATTGAGATTAGTTGGTAAAAGAATTCATTCTTATTTATTGGTAAAATATTGATCTATATAACATTGTATATCTTGGATCACCAAGAAATAAATAATTTTAGTCCAAGTGCTCCTACCATTTATGAAACATCTAAATTTCCCAACAACAAAACAAGCTAGTACTAGTGGTTCATGATTATTATGATTCTTAAAGATAAACTATACTAGAAATTAAATAATTTATTCTCTTCTCATGATTCCTAGTGGAAAAGTAAGCTATATCTTGAATCAAGCATTACTTCTCTTCATATTTAGTAGTTTATTCTATCTAACTCAAATTCTCTATTTCTAACATTCTTCTCATGCATAGGATTTCTCTATTTTATTTTCTATATATGTTTGTGAGATTCTAACATAAATTAATTTTGTAGGTTTTATGTTTTTCTAAGATATTTTGTTTCATTGTATAATATATTATTTTATGTATTTTTCTTTTGTATATATTATCAAATCTTACCACTTAGTTGCCTCATCCCAACAAAGTGGAAACAAAATGTAATGTCAAAAATTGTGTGCCTTATAAATATTACATTATATTTTGGGATTTTTTGGTATTGACCTCTTGTAGCATGTTCAATGATCACTTTAGCTTAGCCTTATCCTTTTTCCTACTCCCTATGCTAGCATTTTATTTTCTTTTGTGTTTTGAACCTTATGTGTTGTAGTGTGTTCCCTATGTTAGTTTGATGCTTTGGTCCCAGCGTGTAAAGCCTTAAAGCACATCATACATGGTCAATTGTACAATGTGTGGGTGTTTGTGTAGTGCAATTACATCATTTGACTATATAGTTGTATAACCTATAAATCTCCATTTAGCTTCTAAAAAATCTTTTGTAACTATCCTTCACTAATTTTTAAAAACTCTAATTGTCATCTTTACATTTTGAATGTAATATGTAGGGAGATCAATCTTGAGTAATCATAGTAAATGGTGCAATTCCTAATTTTGAATCCATGTTAACATAAAAATAAAAAAGGAAGTAAATAAGCTTTCTTAACAATAAACTTAAGGATGCAATACTCCAAAATTGCTTTCCTAAACTTGTGATTTTTTAACTGAAAGAACGTAGATTAACAACTCAACCAATCCTAAATGAAGGTACAAAAAGAAAATTAAAGACCCCAATTAAAGTTTAATTTAACTTTTGAGGCTTACAAGCAAGGGTAAAGTAATGGCAACAAAGTTCAATTTGATTTTATTAGAAAAAGCAAAACTAGTCATCTAGACGATAAAGGTAACTAATTGAAAATAACATCCTAACCTAAAAATAAATAAATGAAATGTGTTTCGTACAATATCTGAAAGAAGTAAAAATAATTTAATCAAAAACCATCCTTATTACATGAGGACAAAAAAAAAAAATCTAAAGTAAATATAATAATAATAAAAAAAAAAAAAACATTTGTTACTGAATAATTTTAGTTGTAAATGTATCAGTTTTACTGTAAAACTAAGCGTGTGAATATTATTTCACACAGTGATTTCACGGTTTACTTTAGTCCTATCAATAATTCAATACTATTGTCTTTCTCCAACCAATTCTATCGTTTTCATTAAGAAGTCTATTGAAGTTGGAGTGGTGTCCAAATCTTGAGAGATTGAATAATGGCAGATGATAAGAAATGAGTGAAGCAGAAACAACATGTCAAACCCTCGTGCCGAGGAACGTGGAAATTTAGTGCCGAGGTAGGTGGTAATTGAGAAAAGGATATATTTAAATCTATCGTTTGCAACACGCAAAACTTGAATTGATGTTTAGATTGACTCAGAGATGACAAAGGATGGTGGAAATTTAGATTTACTTTTGTATTATGTTTCCTTGGAATAGACAGAGATGATCATGTCAAACTGCCGTGCCGAGGAATGTTGAAATTGACAAAAGGAAATATATAAATCTATTGTTTGCAACACGAAAATATAGCATTCAGAAGTTTCTTAAAGTTAAAAACTTGAAATGACCGTATGGATGTTTGTTATCGATGTCAAACTTGCCGTGCCGAGGACCGAATATGTGACCTCGCTACTAAAAATTCTTTGCACGTGAAGTGGATTTTCAATAGCATGCAGTTTTCCACTTCCACACTAGTAGGCAGTTAAACATATCTTAGAAATATCAATCGATAAGATGTAAACTTATATATATTTAAAAGTTTTAAATCAACTAATTGAAATGGATAAGTTGGGCTTATAACCGAGTGCGTTAAAAATAAAATGAAAAGAATATAGGTTTACATTGTGGATTTTGATTAATATTATAATAAAAAAAGGTTTGAGTGGAATAATTTAATTAGGATAGTATGAATTTGTCATATATAAAAATTAATTATTGATACTTATACATCATGTCTATCTATTGTATATTAATGATAGGAAAGATAATATAGTTTTAGGAAGCACATCTAAGTCTATTGTGCTAGCATTGAAGTTCTAGATTTTCTTATCCATTAGTCAAGTTGTAATGCCCTAAGTTTTCACCTACCACATCAATAAAAAATAAAATAGATGAACAATATTTTTCTAATACAAATGTGACACCAAACATGTCACATTGTACCTCTAAATCTATAAGATGCAATGACATAACATAATACACACCTAACATGCTTACCAATGCACTAAGCATAGTGATACAAGTGGGAGACTAACTATACCATAGCCTCAACACTGTAACTGAAACAAGCAATGAACAACTCCTCAAATAACTTAAAAGACAAGTAAAAATAGAACAATCTCCCTTGGTTTATACTTTAGGGATGAAAATACAAAAAAATAGATTTCTAGTAATAAAGTGTGTAACTTACGATTGGATTTTGAGCTCACATTGACACTGGATTGGGGTTCAAAAAAGAAATCACTTATCTGAAGAGTTTGGTGTTTGAGTCACATTGTTTTGGAATTTAGGGTTTGGATTGCAAGATGCTATCTTCAAGTCAAGGGTGATATTCCAATCCCTTAAGCAAACCTTTCAAGCTTTAGAAATTGAATTCTACATTGACAGTTGAGCACATTAAATTACATTTGAACACTTTCCACATAATTTTTTTTTTATTACATTAAATGTTAAGCACCAAGAACCTAGGAACTAGGATTTTGACATTATAGTGTGATCAATATTTTCCATGAAAAGAAGTTATAATTCACAATAATTATTGAATGGAATTGCAACTTAGACATCAAGCATTAGACTTTGGACTTTGGACATCCAACTTCAAATTTTATGAAATGCTTTCTAAAGTTCTAAATCTACAAAGCCAAACTTGAACCTTTGTATATAAATAAATTGGCCCTTAAAGATTGATGAATAATATGCATTTCAAATTCTAGGTTCTAAAATGTAATTGTAAACACAAATCATTTCCCAATAAAAGTTCATACTTATTTTTGAAGATAATTTAAAATTTTAATTCTAATATCCAATGTGTATTTTAGACTTCAAGGTTTTGAGTGCAACTAACAACACCTAGACTCTAAGTCAATTGTGGTCAACTATGTGCATGTAACTCAAACTTGAGGGTTTATCACACATCTTGAATCTAAGACTATTACAGAATATTTTTACAAGTTGGGGATAACCAGTTCTCAACTATTGTTAAACAAGGCATAACTATGTTATTTTGTGTGTTGTTATAAAATGTTTTGGACTAAGCACTTGGGAACTCATAGCATTAGATTGGATGTAGTGCCCCTCCGTACTTGGCATTTCTTGAGATTTGAGTAAGTTTGTTTGGATGTTTGGTGATGTCCTATCATTGTTCATTATTAGGCTATTTAATTTGATTTTGAAATTATTTGGTAAATTAAATACTATGAATGGCCTTGTTTAATCAATTAAATTAAATTAAATTGATTATAAGCTATTTTATATTGATTAAAATTAAAATAATAATTAAATATATTATGTTTGTGAAAAGTTACTATAAGGATATTGATTATTAATTACTAAATTAAATAATGTGGTTGAATTTTTTAATAATAAAAAAAAGAAGATAAATATCATTATCATTATAGTTTAAGTAATTAAATGTGGAAAGTAAGATAATTTTAAATTAAATAAATAAGATGAGATTTTTGAACTGGTTGTAAAAGCAAAGGAAAGATGGGAAAAAGAGGAGAGCATGAATATGCCTGACTCCAAACTGATTTTCAAATCAGAAACTTTTTTTTTTTGGTTGATTTTTGCATTCAAAAACTTATCTCCTTTTCTGGATTTTTATATTGGTGATTTTGGAGAGATTTGGAGGAAAATGTTATTTTGGTCGTTAACATGAAATCTTGCTCTCCAATTATATTTTTCTTTATAAAATACAAATACAACTTTTGGTATTTTGGAAAATTATTTTGGAGAATAGATTGTGGCTGCAAAAGAGCTCGTTTTAGCACATCTTCTCCATCTTTGAGTGTAGGACTTTAGGTTGCTCATTGATTTTCTTGGAATATTTTTTTCGTTGCCAAATTTTAGTGCTGAAAATTTACTTCTCATGTATTGGAATTTCTTTTAATGATTGACCTCTACATGTATTTTTTTCAATAGCAATTTTGCTTAGCACTTCCAAATACAGTTTTCTATGTTTGGCGTATCTTAATTTGCTACATATGCCATCTTTGTTATCTATGCCTTCTCCTTTTGCATTCTTCAATATCCAATTTATGTGCCCTTTGATTTTTTTGTGGGAAAATTCAATTCTTTGTATTATATGTTTGTTTGGTTTGAAGTAGCCAATTATCCTTGGTCGTTTAGTGTAATATGGATTATGTATTTTTAGCGCATAGGTCTTATGTTGGGTCACTTCATTTTTTTTATGATATTTGATTTATGTTATGCTTTCCCCTTTTTATTTTTCTATCATCCAATTGCTGAGAGTTTGAAATCGCCCTATTGTATTCTTATAGAGAACCAAATAGAAGCTTTTGTAATCGATTTTTTTCTAGTTCTTTTCAATGTTTATGCATCTTTATTTTTTGTCTTTCCTACAACATCTTAATCTATCATGTTAATAGAAGGTTTATCTATCAATGATTTTTATTGTACATTGCTTTAGATTGAAGAAGCTAATAATATTTGTCCTATGGTGAATTCATAGTTATTTCTATAACTGATTCATAAACAATCAATGTTTCTGTCTTAAGAGTTTTTGATTTATCTTTGTAAGAGAGGGAGAACACTGTGTCCAAGACCCCAGGTCATGGAGGCTCAAGACACAAGAGGCTACCCTAACTTACCTCAGCTAAGTGTATTGTTTAGGGTTATGAGGATGAGAATGATGACTATGATGCCCCAAAATCACTCTGCAATCCCGAGATTCAATGTGGGGATAGGCGAGTCAAATTTAAGGTCCAACTCTATGCCTTAGGGAGTTCTCTCTCCATGGACATTAGCATAGACTCTGGATGACAACGTGACATGCTAGTGTTTCTAAAGCATGTTGTAGTCTATACAGTCAAACAATAACAGAGACAAGTTTGAACTCACCAAAATGACTAATGGCCTAGCTACTCAACTAAAAGGCCAGAATGACACTAGCAAATAAACAAAGTATTCTCTAATGTTGTAAAGTAAATAAGAAAGAGTGATGAAAATGAGGAGAATCTCACCAATGAAATTGTTCGCCAGCTGATCCTTCAACAACTCGTACACCACCTCCACTAAGAGCACTCAAGGCTACTTGGGGGAGAAATAAGAGGAACTCAAGCCTCTATTGCGAATGGCGTGGTCCCAAATGTGCTCTACTGAGTTGATGGAGTGAGATGTTGTTGCAATGGAATGCTTGGAATGCTTGGAGTGAGTGAAAATGGGCTTGTGAGAGTGAGAGTATGGAAGCTCAAATTGTGTAAGAAATGTCCACAAGTTCAAGTGAAGTTTTGAAGAATTGAAATGAAAATTGAAAGAGTGAATATGAAGGAATGAGGAAGAAAATGACCATATTTTGGTCGGTTGGCCAAAGGAAGCATTACAACTTCACTTCTAATTAGAAGAATAACACCTCTACTGGCTTAGCCACAAGAATCTGCCAAGGATGCAAACACATCGCATAGATGTCTACGCACCACATGGGGATCCCCAACAAAAACATCTCCATTGAAACACAAAATAGGTGTGATTTGGACCGCCAAAAATTGGCTTATGTAAAACTAAGCCTCCAATTTTAGTTTTCTAAGGTGCACAAAGGAAAAAATGGGAATTGTACATAGGGTGAAAATTCACTCTTATAAATTTTCCCCCACTTTAGTGAGCATATGTATTGATGAGTGCTTGGTAAAGTAGATCAAGAAGGGAGTAGGGTGAGAAAAGTATACTTGAACCATTGAGGAAGTAGTACTCAGTCTGGCGTACTTGAAGTTGTAGGAGAAGCAAAGGACTCCATAGCTGTTTGGAACCATGAAGTTAGAACAACAAAGTGTCTTACAGGTCCACAGACGTACAAGGAGGCAATCCCCAAGATCTCTCTCATGGAGGAAGCCCCAAGGAAGCAGACTCCGCAAAGTTAGGAAGCGGTGACACGTCTACCCTTAGATAGAGCATGTCAAAAGCGGTGACATGTCTACCCACAAATAGAACATGTCAAAAGCAGTGACATGTCTACCTACAGATAGAACATGTCAAAAGTGGCGACATGTCTACCCACAGATAGAACATTTCAAAAGAGGCAACACTTCTACCCACATATAGAAGGTGTCAAAAGTGACGACATGTCTAACCACAGATAGAACATGTCAAAAGTGGCCACACATCTACCCACAGATAGAACATGTCAAAAGCAGTCGGTGACGCAGACCATAAAAAATTCAAAGTGATCCCCTGGGAACCCTTCAAAAGGAGAGGGGTCCACTCAAGGGATGCATTGTTTGAAAGATAAGGTCTAGTCAGGTTGTCCCTGAGCTAGAAATGAAATGGTGAATGAAATGAGCCTAATTAGACTACCCCCAAGCTAGATGTGAAAAGGTCCATTTGTGATAAGGGCTTTTGCAGGAAGGGTCCCTTAGGAACCCGTCATGAGGAAGAAGTGGGGTCCGCTCAAGCGACACACAATTCAAAGGCAATTGTTCTCTTAGAATGATTCATCATCAAGGAATCCTTTCAAAAGATGTTCATTTCATCAAGGAATTTGAAAGGAAGGATATGCACTCACGTGAGGAGAAGTAAGAGTTGCTCCTACTTTAGAGGAAGTTATTCAAGTCCTTTCTTTATGAACTCCTGATGAGGAAACATGTTTTGTTAGGGTTCCAAGTTGAGAATGCGATTCTAAGGAAGATTTATTGTAAAGAATTTCAAGAAAATATTCATTGGCAATGAATTCATTTTCTAAAAATAAAGGTATTGAAGAAGAGTGGTGTCACACATAGGAAGGACAACTCAAGAAAAGAAGAGAGAAAGATAAAGAGAAAGAAAAAGAGAAAAGAAAAATGTAAACAAAGGGCATAGGGGAATCTGGTTTAATGGTGTCAGATCTTTCCAAGCTCATATAATAATAGGGAACCGCAATGCAAAGCAAAATATCATCAATCCCCAACAAGATCAAGAAGAATGCATAAAAACAATGTAAAAAAAATAAATTGAGGCAACATGGAAGGGCAGCCTAAATGCCCCCAATGCTTTGCATTATCCCCAATTTATCAAAAATTAATCACAAACATGGAAGAATGATGGCACAAATAGAAGAAAGTTCATCAAACAAAAACAATTCATGTATCCAAGCACCAATAGGGGTGACAAGGATCATCCAGGAACACATAGCACAGGTATGCAAGAGCACATCACAAAGCACACACACAAGATCAAGAAAAGGGGCCTCCTCCTAACATTGATCAGCCAAGAGGTTGTCCACTTCCCAATCTAGATCCTTGGAAGGGTAAGGAGGACAAGCCTACAAGGGTGGAATGTCAAGAGGAGAGCATCAAGCCCTCCCAAAATAAGGCCCAAGGAAGAGGGCCCCTTGAGGTCCTCTCCACCGAGCCCTTGTGGAGTCAAAGTCAATGATTTCATGAAGATCATCGACAGGGCCGAGACTTCATCCATGGAATTGAACATGCATCTGATGGGATTACAATGCCTATTCTCAGGGGACAAGGTAGGTTGTTCTTGAGATTCATCGCTAGGTTTTTCAAATGATTAGTGAGTGGTGACAAACTTAGGGGAAGTTGGGACTGGTTCTGTCACAAGGACAAAACAATTCATTACGAGGCCAGCTTGCAAGGAAGGTGGACTCCTCTTATGTCCTTCATATCTAGAAGGACCAACCTCCACCTCTTTCTTAGTTGGAGGAGGTGAACTCCCCATAGATGAAGCTAATGGTGTAGAGGAAGAGGAGGATAGAACCGCAACAAACACGACTGAAGTATTAACCATGTCCACAGGCTATGGGAAGGGTTGAACATCTAGGATGGACAATAGTAAAGGTAGCTCCACTGAAGGGGAAATCAACACCTATACCCATTTAGGGTTAGGTGCATTAGCACTTGAAACGAAAGATGGGAATGAACTAGATTGAAGAGGAACAAAGAGAAGGGAGAAAGGAGACGCTACAGGAGGTCCTAAAATAGGAGCAGTCATTTCTCCCTCCTTTTGTTTCGAGGCAGCCTACTTGGCTAAGAGAGCCTTTTGAAAGCTCTTGCATTCTCATGCAAGGCAGTTCCTATGGCTCTTGGAGTTAGAAGTCAAATCTTGTGAAGGGACAAGAGCTTCCTACTCAACCATAGGAACATCCACTATGACTATTTCTGTTGGAGGAATGGGTTCTTGTACGAGAGCAGGGCGAGTAGGATGAGGAGTGATAGGAGGAGTCAACTTGAGAGCCTTGATACCAGGCCTCTTTCCACTCACTACCTTAGGACTCGTAGGAGCAATAGGAAACTTCAGAGGTCATGACAAGGAGGACTCTACTTGGGGGACCCTCTTCCTTTCATACCGAACGGGTGTAGGCTTCATTGGCAGAATGGGAAGCTTGAACGTAAGATGTTTATGCTTTTTCCAGGTAGGCACCAAGGAGTTCTCTTGCAAATGAGGAGTAGAACCTAATGGTACCATAGCTAGAAAATAAGAAGCATCAGACTGAGTAGCGGAAGAGGAATAAGGAGGATCACAAGATTGCTTCTTTTCTTTCCTCTTTCAAGCCTTAACAACGTTGCATGATGAAGGGTACCAAATTCATCGCGACCAACCAAGGGATACCAAATTTTACCCTAATGAGTTCAGATCCTGGAATGATATCAAATAGGAGATTAACAAACTTACACCCAACTAGGACTAATAGGACAATGCTACCTAAGGGGGGTAAAGAAAGCTCATTATGTATGCGAATGAAACTCACAGGAGCATTGTATCCATCCTTATGTAAAAAGTTTATTAGCATACTCTCCTCTGTTATTATATTCACTTCTATTGTCGGGTCAACGAGAACACCTGCTATGATCTTCCCATTGATCCATGCAGGAATGTAAAGAGGAGATGGTTCCTTGTTGAAGCCCATCGGCAAGTCCTATGAACTAAAGGTTATGCCAACACTACTATCCACAGGCTACATAGAGGGGATGGGTTTGTGCAAGAAGGAAGCCATTACACACACTAGACAATGCTTTGACAGAATCCCCAAAGGTTATTTGATAATATGGTGACCCAATTAAGGTTTCATTGTGCAATACCTTTGGAACCTTTGCACTATGCCACCTAGGGGTTGTAGGTCAGGTTGCAAGGTGGAAACCTTACAACACTCACACCTAAAACACTCCTAATGTATGAGGAAAAGGACTGTCTGTATCACAAGAACATAACCAAAATGGTTCACATTAGGTTCACCAAAAATGTAAGAGAGCGGGACCACCACATGCAAGACCCTAGGTCATAGAGGGTCAAGACATAAGAGGCTACCTTAACTTACCTCAAATAAGTGTATTTTTTAGGGTTATTAGGATGAGAATGATGAGGACTATGATGCCCCACACTCACTTCACAATCTTGAGTTTCAATGCAGGGCCAGGAAAGTTAGTTTTTAGGTCAAACTCTATGTCTCAGGGAGCTCTCTTCCTGAGGACATCAATGCAAACTATGGACGATAGTGCGACGCATTGGCATCTCTAAAGTGCACTATAGTTCATATGGTTAGACAATAGTAGAGACAAGGTAGAACTCACCAAAATGACTAATGACCTAGCTACTCAACTAAAAGGCTAGAATGACACTAGAAAATAAACAAATTATTCTCTAATGATGTAAAGTAAATAAACAAGAATGATGAAAATGAGGAGAATCTCATTGATGAACTCATTCCCCAGTTGATCCTATGAGAGCTCGCACACCACCTCCACCCAGAGCACTCAAGGCTACTTGGGGGAGAAATGAGAGGAAATCAAGCCTCTGCTGCAAATGGTGTGGTCCCAAACATGCTCTACCCATTTGATGGAGTGAGATGTTACTGCAATGGAATGCTTGAAATGCTTGGAGTGAGTGAAAATGGGCTTGTGAGAGTGAGATCATGGAAGCTTGAAGTGTGCAAGAATTATCCAAAAGTTCAAGTGAAGTGATGAATCAAAATTCAAGTTGAAAGAGGTAATATGAAGGAATGAGGAAGAAAACCACCATATTTGGGTTGGTTGGCTGAAGGAGGTGTTACAACTTCATTGTCAATGAGAAGAGTAACACCTCTACTGGCTCAGCCACAAGAATCTTCTAGGGATGTAAGTGTGCCGCATGGACATCTACGCATCGTGTAGGCTTCCCTAATAGAGACACCTCCACCAACACACAAAATAGGTGCCATGTGGACTGCTAATAGTGAGCTTAAGTAAAATTATGCCTCCAACTTTTGTTTTCTAAGGTGGATAAAGGCACAAACGGGAATTGCACATAGGGTACAAATTCACTCTTATACAATCTTAAACCCCTGCATGGTTTTGTTCTTAGTTAAAAGGTTTTGTAGATTTTGGTTTAGGTGAATAGCTAATAGCTTATGGCATCTAATGCATGGGTAAGCATTTGATTTTTGTTGTAGATTTAAATCATATGCTATGCATAGGAGTTGTATGTTTAGAGTTCATTTGTAATAGATTTGATAGGGGAGGCATTTGTTAGTTGTTACTTGCATTCATCCATTTTTTGTGAGAGCTGATTTCCCCTTGAGCTTGACTTTTTGCTATATATTCAATTTGGTGAGATTTGTGGCATATTTTATTTTGATTGATATTTATACTATATATTGCAGGCTTAAGTTTACTATGAGTTTTGGTTGTATGCATATTTTGGTGGCGTACAACATATGATAATAGATTTGACCTTTGTGTTGGATTTAATGCATTTGGTTTTGATTTAGTGGATATATGTGTGTGTGTGTGTTTGGATTATATATGCAGTTGGAATCAATATTCTATTTACGATATCAAGTAACCATAATTCTAATATATTTTATACTACTCTAGAAACAATGATTTTGGTTACTTAATGCTATATGGTCCTTCTAGGGTTCTTCACCTAAAAGGAGATAAGATTGGTGTCAAAATGAAATGTTTACACTCAAAGAGGGATACGATATAGATTTAATATTCCAAAATTAACTAAACTAAATGCAAATAATTGATGAATACTATTGATTATGTATGAAAAACTTAGAAATATGAACTATTTGAAAACACAGTATTGTTTGCAAAAATGAACTAGAAACATGCACAAATGAAAACAAAACTTAATGAAACTACATAGAGTGCACCTTTAGATGAAATTTTGATGCTGGAAGGTTTTTGAATCTGACATAAATTGCTATTGATGACCAGTGTGACTCATTCACCATTGATGGCGAATCGGTCCTTCTTCTGGTAAACTTTGTTGAAACTAGTTTTTGACTATTGGGAACTGAATTCTGAATAAAACAACTTTTCCAACCTAGCAGTGGGACTTATTCACCACTGATGGAAAATAAGTCCTCTAAAATTTTTCAAATTCAAGAGTCAACTCAGTGGCTATAGATCTACAATTGTCTTCTTGTCAGATTAATGGAACCAAATTTCCATAAAATGGGGTGAATGTTGTCTCCAAGCTTGAATTAGGGTTTAGTTAGCTTGAATAGATTTGATGAATTATTGAGCACTTTTCAACACCTATTTCTTTTAAAAATATACCAACAAGACCTATAAACACATACGCATAGAGGGAAAAAATGGTTAAGGGTTCAAGTATAGCGATTTTCCTTGGTCAAATCTCACTTTGGTAATTAAACCCTTGATAAAGAAATTAAATTAAAACAAGGAATGAATGATGAAAAAATAACATGAAAGTGTCCTAAACTCACCAAACCCTTGTTGCTCCAAGATGCTTGATAATTGCTTGATTGAGTGATGTTATGATACTTAAGTGGATGAATGAGATTGAATGCAAGGATGAATGCTTGAATGAATTGGAAGTGAAATGGATAGAAGAAACACTTATTTATACATACTTATGCCCTAATTTCCTGAAAATACATCACAGCCTGACATAAGGACCTAATTAATAAAAACCCAAAAGAAATTTGAATTTATTTTGATTTTTGTGCCAAGAGGGATTCATTTTCCACCCATGGCAAGTGGGTCCCTAATGGAGTGATATGGATTCCTTCAACTTAATAAACACATACAAAAAAATTATCAACAACTTATCCACCTTGAAACCACTAATTAGGGTAATTCTTTTCACAACTACAAAAAAATTATCTTGTAGGTCTGTAGACCTATTCCCTTGAGCTTTTCTCACAAACTCACCCTCAAATCCTCCAACCACTTATATTCTCAAAAACCCATTAATCCCACACAAAACATATCTCCAAATATTAATAGGTCTCTTTGGACCATCATCACAAAAGCGGGCTTCCTACGCTATACAACTTGATGAATTAGGCCACTTTTCCAAAGGAACTTGTCTCCAAACTGCCTCCAAAAACTTAGATTCTCAAACCTTTGATTCAAAACTCACTTTCAATGACTCCCTTTAATGAAACCCTCTTTTTTCACCAAAATAACAAGGGGGTATGTGTAGGATTATCATGGAAAAAATAGGCCCTTAAGTGGCAAAAAAATTAGAAAAATCAGAGTTAGGTAACTTGACGTAAAACTTTGAATAAGTTATATATATTATTTAAAAAATATGTAAGAATAGAATCTATATAAAATTGAATTTAGTTTCTAAACTACTAGGCTTTTATTTTTATTTTTAAATATATTTGTTGAAAATTTGAAATTTCAATGCAGTAGTACTTAAATTTCAAGGAAAAAAAAAGTAGGTGTCTATCTAACCACCCTAACCACAATAAAATGATAATATTTTTTACAAGATTTTAGATATAAGTAGCTGACTCATGTCCCAATGTGATGCATATTTTTTTGTAATTTTTTTCCAAGTAAATAATTAATTATTATTTTTTTATTACAACTTTTAAAAAATATAAAAGACTCGTATATCTGACCACCTTAACTTGGTGAAAACTTCATGAAATTCAATTTTTATTCTTTTAATCCTATAGTATGTGAAGCATAGAATGTGACGCATTTGTTGGATTCAAACAATGTGATACCATTTGAGAGCTATAGATATTTTTCAATAAGTCTATCAATCAGGAATTTTGTCATAATTTGAATAGAAAATGAATAATAATTACTTATTAAATTCAAAGTAAAGCATAATTTATATTGGTGGAAAGCTGAGAATCTCCTTTAAAAACTATTTTCTTTTCATCAATTTTGGGTAAAAAAAAAGTTGTCAACCACATACCCATCATATTGCCACTTTTTGGCCCATCATGATCCATTCATACCTAAGGGTTTATTGAAAAATTCATCTCCATGCCACATACAATCACGAAACCACTTCAAACACTCTTTTTTAAGCCTACACATGCTTAATAATCCTTAATATTATGATTCCCCCAAACCTTACTCAATTTTACACTCTAAAACCTTACTTTTCGATTTAAAAATACTCTTTTCTCAATTAGGGCTTCATCCCCAAACATGCAATTAACCTGCCCTACCCTTGCAGACCTTCTATCACATCAAACTGCACATCCTTACCCTTTTCCAACCTGTTCAAACTTTTCCACAAGAAATTTCTTCTATTTACCTCCTCTAGCCTTACTTTTTAGGCCTTAAAATCTGAACTTTCCAACCAACTTGACTCTTGGCCTTCCCTCTAATTTTCAATTTTTGCACTTTACACTATTTTGGAATGACAACATTTTCAATTTTTGCAACATTTACAATATGACTCCACATTGACTCTAAGACTAAAACGCCATTACAAAATGGCCTAACATGGCCTTATGTGACAACATCTTGACTCATTCATCCTAACTAGACTCAATTCACAAAATGGAGGACAATATGCCCTCCACCATTCACCCAAAAATGAAATATTTCCAAGTCCCTTGAAAGTCTTCAACTCTTAACCTGTAATAACTCTTTGATCTTGAACTCCTTGATGCTCCTTTTTCTTGCAACAGCTCCATTGATCTTCAACTTCACCTTTGGCTTGAAATTGTCCATGCAAAGTAGTCCCCTTCATGATTTATCATCTTGAATATGCACCTTCATGTTCTGATTTGTCTTTATCTACTTCATCCATCTACTTCCACTTTGTACTTCTACTTCATCCATTGCAAAATAACTCTGACTTTGTCCTTCTTTCATCTTGACACCTTCAAGCCTTAGAATAGCTTCACACTCTTCCTTGTCCCTTGACACAATCTCTTTCCTATTTAGCCTTACTATTTTTACTTCATTCTTGCATTGACCCATTTGCTCTTGTCTTTCGCCTTAGGTCACCTCACCTCTTGCTTTCATCACTAACTTTAAACCATCTTCCCTTAATACCACTGTGTTTTTAGACTTTCTCATCTCTATTATGACAGTACTTATCTTCCCCTTGTCTTCTTTAAATGCTTTTAATGGACAATTCATTGTCTCTATGATGATCTTTGCATGTTTCACAAACCCATCTTGGCTTTCCACAATCAACTTAGTCTTAACCTTTCCTCTTATTTCTACCACAAAGGTCTTTTCCTTTTCTTCCTCAGTCCTATCAGACTTGCTTATCACTGTTTTAATAGTACTTGACTATCCTACAACCTCTTTTTCCTTTGTTTCAAAAATTTTAGTCTCTCCCTTGACTTCATCATGTCTTTCAAGCTTTTCTTGAATCTTCAAGTTCATTTAACCCTTGATCTCCTCTATCTTATTCTTCATCACCAAATCATCATCCTCTTCACTCTTCAACATTGCATCATTTTCCATTCTTGTTTTCTCAACATTTTCTTTTTTGTTAGCGGTTGCACCTTCACAATTTTTGTCTTTCTCACACATTATGAAATTTTTTCCGCCTTGCATAATCACTCTTGCTATCTTGCTCAATCCCTAATCCTTTTCCACCAATGGAATCATTGTACGAGAAATTTCATCCTTCTCAATATTATAAATATTATGCCTTCCATCATGCAAAGAAAATCTCTCATATTTCCATGGTATCCCTATTAATATCAAGTGGCATACACTCATAGGTACCATAGTACATAATATTTTATCCTTATAACCACCTATATTGAACTAAACCCAAGATTTCTTCTTGACCAAAAGAGAATGTTCATCATTCAACCAAGAAACATAATAGGGTGTTTCATGAGGTATCCTTGCCAAATGTAATTTATCAACAATTTCTTGTGATGCCATGTTATCTAAGCTACCAAAATATACAATTCCAATAAATACCTTGCCATTACACTTGCAGGTAGTCTTAAAAAGTACTTTTCTTTGTAGAATCTCCTTCTCTTTAGTCAATTCTCTAACCAGGGCATTAATTTTGTCCTTTCTCCAATACAACTCTTCCTTCCTCGGATCAGTACTATGCTCTAATACCAACTGATGTTGTGGTAGGGAGGCCTTCAACTTATTCAACACAAAAACAACAAGTCTCAACAACTTATCCACCTTCAAACCCCTGATTAGGGTAATTGTTTTCACAACTACACAAAACTGTCTTGTAGGTCTACAAACCTATTCCCTTGAGCTTTTCTCACAAAATCACCCTCAAATCCTCCAACCACTTTTATTCTCAGAAACCCATTAATCCCGCACAAAAAATCACTTTTGATAACTCTCTTTCATGAAACCGTCTTTTTTCACCAAAAGAACAATGGTTTATTGAAAAACCCATCTCCAACCCACATATAACCATGAACACACTTCAAACACTCTTTTTTAAGCCTGTGCATGATTAATAATCTTTAATATTATGTTTCCCCCAAACCTTACTTTTACACTCTAAAACCTCACTTTTCCATTCAAAAATGCTCTTTTCTCAATTAGGGATTCATTCCCAAACATGCAGTTGACCTCCCCTTCCCTTGCAGATCTTCTATCACATCAAAATCCACATCCTCACACTTTTTCCAACCTATTCAAACTTGTGCACAATCAATTTCTTCTATTTAGCTCCTCTAGCCTTACTTTTTAGGCCTTAAAATGTGAACATTCCAACCAACTTGACCGTTGGCCTTCCCTCTAATTTTCAATTTTTCACTTTACACTATTTTGGAATGAAAACATTTTTAATTTTAGCAACATTTACAATATCACCCCGCATTGACTCAGACTAAAACACCATTACAAAATGTCCTAGCATGGCCTTATTTGACATCTTGAATCATTCATCCTAACTAGACTCAACTCACAAAATGGAGGACAATCTTCCCTACACCAATCTCACTCAAGGCTTGCAAGTTGGTGTTAGGAATTAAGTTGCATTTAATGATTTTTGTTGGGTTTTCATTAAAAACACACTTAATTAAGGCTTGTAAGTGCATAAAGGGTCCAAATAAAGCATAAGAAAGGTGTAATTAGTGATGAGAAGCCTAGAAAAGCATAAAATTTTGTTACAAGACTTTACAGCAATTTAGAAAAGGACTTGATAGGGGATAAAAAAGGGAATATTTAGTTGAATTATAATAAGAAGAGTCTAGAAATGTGTAGAAATGTGTTACAACACTCCACAACACATTTGCAAGACATAATAAAATCTTAATAATTTGAATACTCATGACTTAATTTGAATGTATAAGTCACATTACAACATTAAATCAAGATGAAATTAAGCCAAATAAGCACAAGGAGGGAAAAAACAAGAAAAAGTAAAATGGTTAATTTTTCCATGTCCACAGTTAGCCCCCACTTTAGTGAGAGGATGAACTTGCTTCAAACTCACACTAAAGTAGAGCAATGCATCTTAGGAGGGGTCTAAATGTACTAATACTTGATAAGATGAGATAGCAATGATCAAGATGGATGCTCAAGCCCCCATGATGAAAATCCCATGGAAAATAAATCATAAGCACAAAGGAACACACATTCAAGTGATTAAAAAAAAAAGAATGAAGCTTTGATCATCTATCCAACTTGTTGTAGATAAGATCTAGGTTGTTTGTTTAGAAAAAAAAAAAAGTGTATTCACTCTGGGATGATGGAATTCATAGCTATTTTCTGGGTGATAAAGCCAAAGTATACTCACTTTGGGGCCAAAAAACTTATGGTTGTTTGTGGGGTGAGAAATCCACAAGATGGCTATGGGGAAAATTCATGCCTCAGAATGGGATTTCCCTCTTAACCATACTAAATTTATACCTCTTGATAACTTTAATAAGGTGCCACAAAAGAAAATTTCAATTCGTGCTTAATGAGACAAGCAAAGCTTTGTATGATTAGAACTCATGAACAAATGTAATGGTACCACATGAATGCAAAATGTGTTATGCATGGTAGTTGTGTAAATTAAAAATGTAACATGCAAACAAAATGTTCAAATGATTCTTGCTTAGTTCATGCGAGATCTTAACTTAGGGAACATTGTGTCTAATGTCTCCAAGAGATGACCAATCAAACGATATAACATTTGCAACCTAGGGGATGCAGTGTGCCGCATCAGGCCACTGAGAGGAATGTAATATGATAAGATAGATCAAGCTCACGAAGGACATCACACCCAATGTCATCCACAAAGTGACAAATGTATCATATGAAGTGACAAGGCTGAACTAAGAACCAAGAAAAAGAAAATTTTCAAATGAATAATTCCAATGTATCCTCCTACTTTAAGGGAATTGCTACACACCATTCTGTGAGAAATTACTTTAAAGTAGCAAAATGAAAAAAGAAAAAAGAAAATGAGACATGAGAGCCAACTTGGAAAAAACCTATTCCAAGTCATATGTTTCCAAGTAAGGTTACGTCATGTGAAAAAAAAAAGGAATAAAAGAAAGAAGGCTTTCCCCCAAAAGGAACACACCAAACACATAAGGGATCTATGGATTTGGGTTCAGTATGTTCATTGCTGCAATGTATTTTTATGAAAGAGCTCAAAACTGTCATCATTCCCCAAATACATAGAACTAGAAGAATGACACAAAGAGTAAAAAGAAAAAAATAAATTCCATTTTGGGTCAACATGGAAGAGACATTGTGGTATCAACGCTTTGCATCATCCTCAAAAGGAGAAACACAAGCGAAAAGAAAATGAAAAGGTAAAAGAAAAGGAAAAATATTTCAAGTAAAAATGAAGGAAACATTTTGATCTCAATGCCTTGCATCATTCCCCAAAGTAAAAACACAAGCAAAGCTGAAAATGAAAATAGAAGGACCATTTAGGTCAACATGGAAGAGACATAAGGTGTCTCAATGCTTTGCATCATCTCCAAAAGGAAAACACAAAACAAAAGTGAAAAAGAAAAGTAAAGGGACCAATTGGGTCAACATGGAAGAGACATAGGGTGTCTCAATTCTTTGTGTCATCCTCAAAAGGAAAAAATAGAAAAAAGAAAAAAAAGAAAAGATAAATTATGACATATAGAATAATAGAGGTACAAATAAAGGAAGTGCACAAAGAGAGAGAGAGAGAAAATCCAACACACATTACAAGGGAATATGATATGCACATACAAAATAAGAAAAAGAAAATAAAAGAAAAATGCAAAAGGCTAGCAAGGTGAATGCAAGTCAACCATCTAACAGGTGATTTTCCTCTCAATCATGTTCAGTGTATTGTGAGGGTGGTTGATAGTCCAAAAGGGATTATTGGATGTGCCAAACTAGGGGAAGTACTAGGTTCCTCACTAGGTGTAATATTTTTGTCATTTAAGCTCATGGAAGAAGAAAATAAAGAATTCAGATCATTATGCACCTCTTCATCTATTTTAGAGATCTCCTCCTCATCATCATCAAGATTAATCATGATGGGAGGACAAATGGTAATTTCCAATGAAGGATGTATTAGGAGTTGTGATTGAGGAGGAGGGTCATTATTTATTTCTTTTGTCGAAGGCAGAGGTTTATTCTCTTTGTTTCCTTTAGTTTCTAATTGATGAGTAGGGAGGTGACGATAACGACAATGCTTCCTACCACTGTGGTTTATTTTGATTCTATTTTGAAGTTGTGTGGGTGTAAGATTGGATTGATCCACCATATGATCATTTTTTCATAAGGGGGAAGAACAAAAGGAATCAAAGGAGATGGGTCAATCACTTTCTTTTTTTCATTATACACTTGTTTCATGCGAGGATACATGATGAGGTTGGTTTCATTATCTCGTGGACGTTTGGATGAGGAAGGTGAAGTGCTCATGTTTGGCTGATCTAAATTTGGAGGCTCGGGTTTAGGTGGAAGCATTGTCTCATTGAAGATTGGGGTGTTGGAAGGGGATGAGGATGGATTGCAGAGGGACAATTCAGTGATTTTCTTTGCTTTAAAATTTTGATAAGCAATTAAAAAAAATATTTTCGAGGTCTTATGGGTTCCATGGGCTCTGTCCAAAAGGCTTCTAAATATAAGTTTCCTTTAGAGGACAGAGGGTTAACGACACTATGGTGAATAGTGAATATGTTATTATCATGCAAAAACTTTAAACATTTGTGTATGACAGAGGACAACTTTCATCCAGTGAAGCCACAGATAGCCTAGGGGTATGTACAGGATCACGATGGGCCAAAAAGTGGCAATATAATGGGTATGCTTAGGGTATGTGGCTAATGCCTTTTTTTACCCAAAATTTATGAAATGAAAAGGGTTTTTAAAGGATATTCTTAGCTTTCCACCAATATAAATTATGTTATACTTTGAACTTAATAAATAATTATTATTCATTTTCTATTTGAATTATGACTAAAGTCCTATTGATAAGCTGATTGAAAAACATCTATAGCTTTCAAATGGTATCACAATTTTTGAGTCCAAAATATGCATCACATTCTATGCTTTTCATACTATAGGATTAAAAAAAGAAAATTTGAATTTCATGAATTTTTGACCAAGTTAAGGTGGTTAGACACATGAGTTTTTTATATTTTTTAAAAGTTGTAATAAAAAATTCATAATTAATTATTTACTTGGAAAAAAATTACAAAAAAATATGCATCACATCTAGAAATGAGTCATCTACTTATATATAAAATATTATAAGAAAATATTATCATTTTATTGTGGTTAGGGTGGTCAGAAAAACACCTACTTATTTTTTACCTGAAATTTAAGTACTACTGCATTGAAATTTCAAATTTTCACCAAATAGATTTTTGTGAATTTTTCACCACCTAAGGGCCTATTTTTTCCATGATGATCTTGCACATACCCCTATTCATAGATGAAATTGATTTGATTGTGGAATGATGGAAAATTTTACATCGACTTTCTTAGGTCCTATCTGTAAAGGAAGGACGATCGATCCTATCCTAGGGAATGCGAAACCATTATGTTTTTTGATCCATGCTCATAGTTTGTCATAAATATCATGCTAAAGATCATGTAATACCAAAAATTCCTCAGTGATCACATTCTCACTACAGGCAAGATCTATGAATATCCCATTAGTGGCCTTATTATAAATACGTTTGGCTATGTAGAGAGGACCATCAGGAAGATTTGGAAGAATATCTTTAGAAGAGAAAGTAATATCAAGATTCTTCTTAGTTTGGCCCCTATGAGGGATAATTTTTATCTCTCCTACCAAATCATTCATAGGATTAATAGAAGTGGAGTGTTGAATAGGATTAGGATTTTCAACAGTTTTATGAACAATAATGACATCATTATTTTGAGTTTCAGTAGCTTTGACAAATGACATGGTATGTTTTGGCATCAGATTGGTAAAAATTTATAAGTTTTGATTGGGTGGGTCAATAGACAGATTTCCTTTAACATTGACATTGGAAATAGATAGATGGCCAAAATCAATGAAGTCTTGCACAATGTGTTTAAGATGCTGACATTGAACATTCTTTATCATTTCCCCAACAACTTGCCATTTATTGTGCATGTTTTGCACACATGCCTCACCAAAGGTAGGGACCCCTTCTTTTTCGTTTCCAATGGGTCATTCTTGCTCCTAACAATTTGTTTTGCCCCACCTTACTTTGAGCACCCCTGTTTCCAAGGCCAAGTTGGTCATGAGCTTTAAAATGATAATTTCCTCTTGGCCAGGTTCTCCCATCAAGTTTTCATCATGTCATTTGTGTTCACGGGCTAGGTCGGGTAGGTTTCCCTAAGATTGACTCCCCATCATCCATCGGGCCTCGTAAACCTATATTTGCAGGTTTCCTCTTACTATATACCATTGCACCCCACCATTTTAGTTTCATCATCCACCTAATGTGCAGACCCTGTGTTCACATTTTCCACTGTGTCCTCCTAGTTTTGCGAACCCATAGTTGTGGGTCACCCTATCTAGGTCTTCATTCCTAATTCACCACTAGAGCAGCAGTCGACCCTTGACTTCTACCCACGAGGTGGAATCTACACTTAGTCTTGTCATTCTTTTCATCATTCTGTTGTCATTTCTCAATGATCAAATCTCCATGCTACCCTTTTTTTGATGTGCTTGGTATCCATTATCAGTGACCTTAGGCTAGGAACCTGAGGTAGAAAAACCTCCAAGATAATAATTGTTTGGATCCTCCTCAATGACAGCGGGTGTCTATTGGCAGAAATCCATCTTTTGATGGCCACCCTTTGAACTAAAAAACCTTAGGGTCATTCCACTATGTGGGTCTTGCATACGTTGTTTCCTCGGTACAAAACCTCACGCTCGCTAGTTGGTTCCTTAGTCTGGGCTTGTCGGTGCGTCAACCCACGCGGGCCACTACTGGTTGGGTGTCATTGGCACTATATCATTTCATGACGGAAAGGATCCACCGCTTTCCTACACCACTCTCGTGTGGAATATTCACCTCCATTTTCCATCGTCATTACCCTAGCAACATATTAACCATGACACCCAACCCTCTTCTATCATTGGCCTGCATTTAATGTTTATGTGTTTCTCCTCTAGCAAGAAGTGGTAAGATATTGTGAGGTTACTAGATATCATCCCATTAAAGATTCTGTGAATGAGGGAGCCAAATGGAAGCTCATGATAAGATTGGTGTTAATGGCCATCATCCATGCGAAGTTCACTATGCGGGCCTCTACCCATCCTTTGTTGTTCCTTCAACAAATTTTCCCAAACATCCACACACATCAAATTGCCTGCATCCTCAAGGAGGAATTCCTTCATAGCAAGCCTTGATTGTTCCATTGTAACTCAAAATAATTCTCTTACAGATTGGCTCTCTAGAGCCTAGATGACTAGCATGCTCCCAAGATGAAAGAAAGAAAGATCTAGGAGGTTGTGACTATCACCCACCAAGGGAAAGAGTAATTCGAGGGAATGATCTTTAATCTATACAATGATGGTTAAAACATTTGATGGAGTTACCAGTTATTCCAATGGGGGGGGGCATTTAAAGGTCACCCTTACTAGAATATATGGGAGGGAATTGTGTCACAGGCTTTCCTTTTGTAGACACCACAGTTCTCTCACGACCATTTCAAATTGGAAATCTTATGTCGACCTTCCACATCTCATATCCTGTCAGTTTTTTCATGTCTAGAGCCCATAGTCTTCTTGGCTATTTTTAATAACATGCATACTTAGCCCACCATAATCCTCGCTCCATGCAATCAAGATTAATTCCTTTCACGATAATGGCATCAATTGCTAGTAAGTAATGTGTATTTCTACTAAAATGTTTGCCTACTCAGTATCACCTAATAAAGTGGATGATGCTATAGGAGCCACACTTGCATAAGGAAAATGTATGTAAGGGCAATGACTTGTAATGTATCGAGCCCCATAGTAAGAGTCCTCAAACTGCTAAAATGATTCGTCACTTAAAACAAACCAAGTGTGAGCCTGTTGAGGAAACTTTCTGAAAGAGTTTGGGTGGTCTGAAAAAGATTTAAATGTAGACCCAAATTAATATGGAATGACTACCATAAAATAAATAGTTCAAATGTATGATTTAAGGAATCATGGTGTTCTCACAACTATGTGGTGCAAGAGCACCTACACCTCATCCTCCATTTTTCCTTATTTAATGAAAATAGGTTGTTAGGAGGTTAGAATGAGTATTTTTGAGTCTTTTTGTCATTAATAAGGTCAATCAAGACCATTGAGAAAGATCTAGGTTGAGTTTTTGAGTTTTGAATCTCAGTGTACACAAATGCACTCTTGCACTAAAAGATGCTCTTGTAGCCTTTGAAAGCAAAAACATGAATTTGTATGTCAATGTGCAAGGGTGGGGGTTTTAAGAATGTAATAAGGCTATTTTTAAGCCATTAGAATGTTTTTAGATGTCATAGGTGTTAGGATTGAAAGTTTCTTCAAAAAAATGCAAAATTGTGAAAAATTGTCATGTTGTCATTTGTTGTAATTTCACTATTAAGGATGTAATCACACTTTCCAACAGTTACATCCTTTAAAAATAGGTTGAGGTTTGTTGGTAATGATTTGAAAATTTTAAATAGCCTCCTTTTGGTCGAGGTAGGTTGTTGGTTGAAGTTTTGAAGTATTAAATATAATAAAAAACTCTATTTTTCTATTTTTTCCAGCGTTTTTCACTATTCTTGTGTTTGGTACAATCTGGTACATCATTGTACAGCTTCCATTTTGGAATGGTTTAAAATATGAAAAATTCTACTTTCTTTTTGTGGTGATTTAGCTCATTTTCATTAAGTATTGAGTAAGTTACATCAATTTTAGTGAAAGTGGGTCTGAAACCTTGCAAAACAAGGGTTTGGTCACCAAAATGGATGTAACTCCCATTTACACTATGGTAAAAATCTGAAACTTGTTGGATTTATATATTTAGGACTCCTTTACATTTTTAAATTTGTTTCAGATTGAAAAATGGGGGTTTACAAAAGTTATGTGATGCCCTAGGTCTGGTTTTACCTTGAAACAATGCAGAAAATGATCATTTGTAAGCATTTCTTTTGGTTTATGAATATTTTAGGTAAATAGAATGGATAAGGTGTGTATTAGACCTTGGGGATCATTTTCTAACTTGATAGAATCTTTAGGGCTGTTGGGGTGTGCCTTGCCAAGTTGAAAGCTTCCTTGTGCATGCCTAGTTAAGCCTTGTTTATGGCTTGTAAATCAATCTTTTGATACATTTGTTTTGGGTGTTTTATCCTATGCTTTTGGGAACTTGTGGAGGATTGTGTTAGGAGTCTAAAACTATGTTTCATGTTTTGGTCAATTCCTTTAATCAGATTTTATTTTGACTATCCTATTGGTGAATGTTGCAAGGTTGCATGGGCTTGTGTAAGAGTGATGAGAAAATGGGAGTTTTCGAGTGTAAAGTTAGGTTATTTGGTATTTTTTTGACATATTGAGAGTTTACATAGCATTCCCAAGTCCTTCAAACATTTCTGGGTGTGTGAGTTGAGTTGGGTGATCAAGTTGCTTGTTGGATGGAATAGTGAAGTTGATATGTGCATTGAGAGAAGCTATTGGAAAAAGGTGTTGCTTCCCCTACCACTCTACATCACTATGGGAAAATATTAACTATCGGTGGGTATTTTCATCATAGTTCATGGGTATTGTAGTGGAAACATTTTTGGGAGGTCAGGTCCATTGCTCTCAACATTTGAAAATGATCAAATAGATAAAGATCTGAGCGAGATAAATATGTGTGAGGGTTAGAACATTAACACTAGTTTTATGGAATGATATTAAATGATAGAGATTGATGTAGTATGACCATGTGAAATTTATAAGGGATGGACATTGGGAGCTATGGGTTTTTCATTCTTGAAGGTCATTGGTCATCACCATTTTAACTATGGCTCGGTCACTATGTTACCCTGTACTCCTGCACTCATGGTTTCCTTGACAACAATCACCCATGGGGGAGTCACTATGCGGACTTCCCTCTATCAATCACCATTTTATTAATGACTTGCTTCTTGTAGACTCCTATGTGGTCACTCCCATTTTTTCATTTAGCAAGGACTCTATGTGTGGAGTCCACATTGCACTTAGTTGTTGAAATGTCATTCCGCATTCTGGTTCCATCACAACGTTTCCTCATGAACATTTATCTAACAAATTTTCATATTGCATGATATTCAAATAGTATCCCACTAACATGTGAGGGTTGAGGTTGCAACATATGGTGTTCGATGATGCTATATGTTCTGCAAAAATAGGAGACTCATTCCCATGAGCATAATGAAATTGTACCAAGTTGATGTCGATGCCTCATGCCCTTTCCCCACATATTAATACATCATATGATAACTAATCAAGATGGAGGAGCTTGGGTCTTTAATGAACTAATTTTAACATGATAGATCAGTCCCAATTGATTGAAGGAGTAATACTAGGGGTTTGCAATGGTAAGGTGGTGACGAGTAATCTAAAAATTGATCGAGTTTTTCTATAAGGAGGAAATGGAGATACTTGCATAGCTTAGAAAAGAGGAAGATCGGTGAAAAGGAGGTATTACATATAGCATTGGTTTATAATATTCATTCATGATCAATCTAAACATACTCACAATGAGGGTCCCATTCCTTTCTATCATCATGATGTCGGTCAAAATACAAAAGGAAATCTCAAATGCATCTAACATCAAACCTCCAGTAATTCTGAGAAGTATACGAATGAGGATAACTTTATAGGTTTGTGTAACCAACAAGCTTCTTGTAGGTAATTTCCATACTAGCACCATTCATGTGGCATCCATGTGTGGTGCTTGGGCATTTCTTATGCATTCCTTCTGGTAGGTCTTAACTATGTGAAGCATATAGCCCCTCCAACTGCATAATGCCTTAAGACAATCAAAATGCATGACGTTCTCTACATGTGTCAAGTTTGAGATGTGTAGTTCATTTCAATCACTACATCACCCAAGAGGATGGGGCTAAAGGGGAAGCTTCCATCAGGAACTCAAAATATTTGTTTCGTAGGATGATAAAGAAAATCTATGTGGTCTAAATTTTGGATGCGCTCACTACAAATATTTTCGGCCAACCAACCGTGGCCCCTACGTCTCTCTCATGGCAACCTCCCACGTGTGTCTTCCCACATTACCCTACTAAATATGACTCTAGAAGACACACATGTTGAGGGTTCCACACCCTTCATGGCCTCATGTCTTCAATCCATCATCCAATGACAGATCTTCCGGTGTGGAATTCCATCTCACTAAGTCTATTCTTAATAGCTTTTGCATTGCGTCCTCCTGCATCCCTCCACTCACAATCACTACAACAGACATTTGTGATGTGGGGTTCACTCATCTTAGTGCCTCCTTTCTTCAAGAGCTATTAATAATGGTGTTATTATCATGGCACCCCACACTCTTGTTCCCCATCAACATTCAATGGTGGCTCATATGATTGGTTTGACATTGATTGATCAGGCATTGATTATAAAAGCATGATTTCTTTAAAGTAGCTATGGATGTAACCTTTATAAATTATAAAAATTCCCATTAAAGTGAGGTGAGGACATTCACCACATGATGGTCAAAGGTAGAGTAGGAAGTATTCATATTTGATGAAGTATAGTAGAAAATTCTTCCATGCTTAATTTGAAATAGGTGTCCGCCTCTACTCACAAGAGTGCATTAAAATAAGTGCTACCATCCTCAATGTCAACTCTTGTGCAATCATGAGTTTCTTCATTATAGAGCCCATTATATCTTTTGCTACTATGAAGTGGCCCTTTGTACACTATTTCCACACATCATTTACATGTGAATGGTGGGGGGGAACACTCAGATGAACATGATATTTAAGGAGTGTTTTTGGTGCCACAAGGTAGGCTATGCTAGTGAGTTTCTTCTCGTCATGTTGTTGGACAAGGGAATCTTGTTGGCTGATAATCACCATGAATGAACCATGTAAAGCCCATGGAGTGGTGGAGGGAGAAGGTTGTCTGTAGCAAGGTTTCTAGAACATAATGTGGATCATGTTATGTCACTCAAAACTGAAGGCATACTCCATTTGGGGGATAAGTGATGTCATGTGAACTTAACGAAAGGTGGTGGACCTTCTTTAACAAGGGAAATCAATGGAAAATAGATTCCCATACATCATCCTTGCACTTTAATGAGGAGTCGATGAAGGGTCTTGGGTTTGTTGATGGATCCCCTAAAG
This sequence comes from Sequoia sempervirens, assembly GCA_007258455.2. Classification (NCBI taxonomy): domain Eukaryota; kingdom Viridiplantae; phylum Streptophyta; class Pinopsida; order Cupressales; family Cupressaceae; genus Sequoia; species Sequoia sempervirens. The sequence goes on from VDFB02047230.1 coordinate 132,457,845, forward strand.
GTTGAGTGGGAAAGTTGTCCAACTCTATGATTAAAAGGATATGATTCATCTAAGTTTGAATTGACCAAGAGTTTCTAGGGCCCAAGGGTCATTAATGTTGCGAGCTTATTGTGGAATTGGTTTTGAACAAGTCTGGGCTATAATTATAAGAGGTTTCAGAGTTTTTTCATACTGACTCCTATTCACCATCATATTATGCTACCAACTTGCACATAGTTAATATCTAATTTTAGTCTTCTAAAGGGTTTGTTCCTCTACAAGTCACCTAATGAAATGTAAATCTCATAGGGATTAGTTGAGCTTATGGTGAAATCTTATAAAAATATTACTAATTTCTTTTCACATGTTGTAGGGAGATGATTATTAAGGAAGGTTCATATGTAGAATAAAGCTAAGGAGACTTTCACGTGGTCATGAGGGAATTCAGACTAAAATATGATCACGAGGCTTGTGCCAGGTCATTCAGGGGACCTGTTTGTAAGAAGTAAATACCAAAGGAGCTTGATGCAAGAGGAGATTGCACATGATGGATCCACCATGAGTTTGCTTCCGCAAGGCCATCTATGAGAATGTATCGGGGATGACGACGATTGCCAACAAGAGGATGTTTACACAAAAAATGATTAACTCAACAAATGGATTGACAAACAAGTGGATACATGATAAAGGAAATCAGTACCAAGAATGCAAAAGGCTATCCACTGAATTTAGAGGCAAGTGCGAGCTATCTTGCTTTTCACTAAATGATCATGATCCATTGGGGGCCTATCTTGCAAGATCAGAAGTAGCATGTCTACTCTTCAATAAAATAGATTTGCAAGAAAACCCACCTGATTGGCAAAAGGAAATTTCATAAACACACCCAACAAGAGGCAACCATTAGGCAGCTTTCAGCCACAACCCAGAAATCAGCTAGAGGAAAAAATTGCTATAGTGTTAGACCACTAAAAGACAAAATAGGGAAAATGACAAAGATTTATTTTAAATTGCAATATATTGGGAGGTAGATGAAACCCTAACTTGCAATGAATTTGGGCCACTCATTCTGAATCAATCCTAGCCATTCATTTGGTATTTGGTAAAATATATATAGGGGCTTACCCCTTATTTGTAAATGGTTGGAGAACTGGTGTAAAGGGAATTTTGCAACAATAGAGAGAAGGATTACATGGTTTTATGGATGTTTCTTTCAGCGCTAACTCATTTGACTACAAAATACGATGAAAGTTTCTAATGAAAGATGTATAATTAGATGTATTGTTAGGTACCTATGTATTTAATGTGAAATTTTGATTTTTTTAAAAAAATTATGCCTAACATTCATTGAAATTGTGATTCTCCATGATTTCCGTCACTATTTTGACATACACTTAAAGTCAACCATCCCCTTCCATCAATTTATGGGCCGACATATGGTTAGCCTCCATAATTTTTGGGCCAACAGGTATATGGTTAGTGTTCGTTAGGGTTTTGATGAATGTTTTTTAATAAATAAAAGTGAGTTCGACAATTTATCTATACTTGCAATAGTGTTTTGCTATACTTGTGAATTTTCTATACTTGTGAATTTGCTATACTTGTGACAGTTTGTAGAGGTTATAGCCCAAATTTTTTTGGTGCAAAATATCATAATTTGTAGATTTTGTTACCTGTCTATGATTAAAAATTATTGGAGTGTGAGTTTGATATTTTTTGAAGATCTAAATATTCAAGTTTGGTAAAGAAAAATCATGCTAGATAATATTAGTGCAAAAAAAAATGAAGATACACTTGCTAGATTGTGGGAAGATTGAAAAGAAAGGGTGATGGGAAATGTTATTGTCCTTGCAATAATTTCAAGGGCTTATAGATGAGAAGACTTTTAATCACAATAGCTGAGAAACATCATAGGAAACATGGTCATGTTGAAGGGGGGAATGGTTATCGTCCATTGGTAATTTGTTCATTATATGTCTTTATATTGATTGAATTTGTAAATGTTTATATCATTTTAACATTTTTTATATAATCATGGTTTATTTGTGTCAATCATTATTATAAAGGTGGGGTGCCCTAGTGCATGTGATATGGATTAGATCACAACCCCGAGAATGTGGTTTTGCAAGCCGGGGAACATGGAGTTGTGAATATCAAAGATGAAGTTAATGATCCTATGGAAGAAGATGATCATGCACCAGAAAACACAGTCGAAGATGATGGTACAAATACATTGATCCATGACACATTTAGTTGTGCAATTGATCATGATGATTGAGATGACTTTGATGATGTTCATGATTTACCTATACTTGAGAAGGCATATGAGACCCTTTATGAAGGCTCCCAAACAACTCTTCTCTTTGTTGTATTGTTGTTGGTGAACTTGAAGGTTATGAATGGTTTATCCAACATAGCAATCTCACGGATGTTAAGGTATGCGATATATGTCATCTTTTTTCATCTATTTTTATTGTTAGTTCATCACTAGTAAATAAAGGATGAAATATGTATGATTAATATACTTTATATTAACAAAAAAAAAATTGTTGTAGATTGATAGGTGAATTTTTGTTACCACCATCAAATATTTTACCTCACTCATATTGAGATTTATTTGCCATTATGAAAGATATTGGAATGGAGTATCAAGCAATAGATGCATGTTCCAATGATCATATTATATATCATAAACAACGTGAATTTGCAATAGAATACCTGGAATGTCATATCAGTAGATATCAAACATATCAACTAACAAAAAAGGTGCCTTGCAAGGTTCTTCATTATATTCCCATTATTCCATGTATGCAATGATTACTTAGGTGCAAAAGCTTAGCACAATTTATGGATTACCATACACAGAATAGAAGTAGAGATGACATTCTTCAAATGCATGCGGATGTTTTTTTTATTTAGGGACATGCAGGAAAAATGACCACACTTTATAGAACCTTGTAATCTCAGGCTTTCATTGGTAGCAAATGATGTCAATCCATTTGGTGAGCTAATATCTATTTACTCGGTGTGGCCTATTTTTGTTATCAACAATAACATTCCTCCATGGATGTCAATAAAGAGGGAGGCCATAATGTTGGCAATGATTGTTCTAGGAATTTGTTTACATCAATTTTCTTTAACAGAGTAGCATCTCATTTGTCTTATTTGTTGCATAATGACTTATATTCTTTTCATTTAATAGTCATGTACATTAATTTATATATATTGCAATAAAATAGTTATAATAATTATGTAATAATTATGTAATATTTATGTTCATTCAACTAGGTAAGTACCAAGTTAAAGCTATGAATGTATATATCGAGCCTCTTATCAACGGGTTATTAAAGTTATGGAATGGCATCACTATGTATGATGTCTCTAGACCAATAGGACAAAAAAAAATTCAATTCCATGCAATGCTTGTATGGACAATTCATGATGCCTCAGGTTAACACATTTTTGTGGTATGTTATAATGTTTGACTGCACATTAATGACATTTAATTTTATGAAGTTGATATCATGCATGTTTTTTAAATAATCTATTCATTATATATAATTATAAAAAAATGACATATTTAATCCAATTATATATGATCTTGTAAGTCTTCAAACAAAGGGAAAATTTTCATGTCTAGTTTATGGTCCAAAGATGAAATTTCATCATTTAACAAGTTTAAGAAAGTAGGTGTTTGATGAGTATAGGCACTTCCTCCACAAAAATCATAAGTATCGAACTACTGAAAAACATCTTTTCAATGGGAAAGACGAGACTACATAAAAACCACGAAGAATGACATCTCACATATGGAAGTTGGAATATAATAGAATTAATCATCAAGGTTATCCATTGGATCAAATTGTTTATCTATCATATATGATGTGTTTGGAATGTATATTTTTATATTGCATTTTGTTTACTCAAGTTGTAATTGACAATGATTGTTGTTAATTTGTTTAACTTATATGCTTCATGAGGGTCATCAAGGCATTAATGGCCAACTTCCACAGGGATTGAAAAGTTATCCCAGACAATTTAGTAGGTTGCCCTACTATGAGCAACTACAAATTGTGTATTTTTTTGATACAATGCATATTGGAACGAATATAACATAAACGCTATTGAAAATATTGGATGGAGGGCATGATAAAGAAAAATTGTAAAAATTTATAGTGACATTCAGGAAGCCAATCATGCACAAAATTTGTAGTGTCATTTAATTAAATAGAGATGGAGACGAAATTAATAGAAGCACCCCTCCTTGGTTATTAATGAAGCAGCAAAGAAAAGCTATAAAAGAAGTCATATGAAAAAATTGATTTCCCACAGGATTTGTTGCAAACATAAAAAAATATCATAACAAAGAAATGTGAATTTGGGTCAAGGATGAAAACGCATGATTGGCATACCTTCATTAAGGTAATTATTCTAGTATATTTTATATATATTTGAATACTGCATGGATTTTTTAGTGTATTATTTTTACTAGTTTTGGAAAAATAATGAAAAGATCATTTTATAATTGTTGTAGTACATCCTATCTCTATCTCTCCCAGACAACTTCGACAACAATGTTAAGAAATTTATATATGATCTTGGAAAATACATAAGGGAAGTAGCAATATTTATTTAATTCATTGTATAGATCTTATATTTTCCATTTGTTTTACTTTTTATGTAATATATTGTATATTTTTGTTAAATCTTGTTAATATATTTGCGCCTTGACTCACTTGTAGATGGTTGTCATCTAAAGAAATCCATAAAGAAGATATAAATTATTGGAAGAGAAAAATTCCTCATCTAATGTGTGAAATGCAAAAGTGTCTACCTTTTACATTTTTCAATGCACAAGAACACTACCTCACACACCAAGTTGAGGAGATTGAATTGTGTGGACCTGTACACACAAGGTCAATGTGGATGTTTTAGAGACACTTGAAATTTTTGAAGGCTTCAATGGTTAGACAAAGAGCACAACCTGAGGGTTCTATGGTGGAGGGATATATGGTATACCAGACCATGGTGTACATTACTAAATATCTTCCTAAGTTCGCAACAAAGATCCATGTAGATCACATTTGGGATCCCAACTCCATTAAAAAATTTGAAGGGGAGTACCTGACGGGGAAAGGTAGATTGAGGAAAGTGAGATAATTATAAGATGGTCATAAAGATTAATTAGAATACATTTTACATTTCCTTCAATTGCTTGAAAAGAAACAATAAAGAACTAGTCCAAATGAACGAATCTTCCACACACAAATGGAAAGGTATTGGTATTGTATTACTCTAGAAAGTAATTCTTTCACTATTGGTGCCTTATTTTATCCACTATGCCATCGCAATGTCTTACTTTGATTATTTCCTTTTTAGTGTAACTTGAGATATGTTCTCTTGACTAAATGTTATCAGTGTAAGATGTGTCATCGGGTTGTCCCTTTTCTATTGTTCTGATATCAATGTGTTCCTCCAATGAAATATATCGGTGTACCTCATGCCAAAATACTAAGTGACTCTATCTTTTACTTTCTTGAATAACCCATCGGTAGAACAAAAATAATGTGTCCCTGATACAAGCCTTTTATCTTCATTAGAGTAGTATATGAGATTGGAATTGTCACTTGTTAGGCTTCTGATGGCCGGCGATGATTATTTTGATGAGGAAACTTTCATGAGTTATGCCGATATACATTTCCTGTGGTGCTACATTCTCTATTTTTTCCTTTTTAATCGAAATATACAGCCCAATTTCTTCTACTAATTGGTATGAATGCAATGTTCCTATGTTGATATTGTACAATGTGCTTCCTTGTTCATGTTGTTGGCTCTCAAAAACATAGGTAAAAATACCTCAAGAGGTTTCCAAACTCTTGGTACATTTCAGGGTAACATACAAGGCCAAATGGTTTTAGACCTTCTTCTCTTCAGGTGATGCCAGACCTAGGTGAGTCTACCTATGTGAATGAAGCAAACTTGAACTATGTGATTCCTCCTACAAAAGTCTATTCACAATGGTAATTTGAAAGTGAACAAATGTACTACTAATCGAGCATAAATTGTATAAGCAGTATCAAAGAAATATTTTAAGTTAATAGATGTAAAATGTTTAAAATGAAATGAAACTAAGTGATGAAATGTGAAGACCAATGCTTTGTTGGGTATATGGAGTCAAGTAGAAATCAGAGACAAGTGACTTATGACTAGAAATAATTCAAAATATTGAGAACTTCTATGATTATAACTTTTATAAATAGGAAGCGATGCAATTATCAAATTCTTCTTTAATAATCCAAAATAATATTCCTAAGTTGTTGTGAATAATCAAGAAGACTTTAATATTTAATTGAAAGACCCAATTAATTATGCCACACAGATACATAAAATTTGCACTGATAAATTGAAAATATGCTTGATATGTCAATTTAAACAATAGAGTAATATTAAATATGGAGACAATTTGGAAATATCTTTAAATAACTTAATAAAAAATTGATACCAACATAGAGCCACCGAATTAGATATTTTCCATTAACTTCATCAAAAAATTTACACATGCATATTGGTCCTTTATGATGTAAACATTGTATCAATCCCTACTCTCCTACTTCTTCTATCTACTTCTATCTTAATAATTTTTTCTTGGTCTTGGTCTCTCTTATTTTTAAGAGAGGCAACAAGCTTTAGACCAAAAGACATGACTTTTGATAACAAAACTTAACTAACATGTAAAATATAACTGAAACAATTAACAACTAACACATGACAATTATGTTAATCTTTGAATAAAAGCTTGAGTCACCAAAGACCTATACAAATATTTTACTTTATGATAATCATCATTGATAGTGATTAATCTTCATCTGAACTAAGGTATTTCTCCTGCCAGTTGCTTATATATGGTTAAATCATTCAGTCACTTGTATTCCTGTACAATAGTGAAGTTTGATAGGTGGCTTATGCATCTTCTATCAAGCAAGTATCTGGTATCTACAATGAACTTTGTATAACCATTATCCAATGCAATAATTCCATCAACCAGAGCATGAAATTTTTCCAGATTGATATTACCATCGCCCTATATATGTGTCAAACACTATGGAACCATTTGATCAAATTCATTTCTCCATTCATCCAAATCCTCGAGTTGACCATCACCTTTAACAATTAGAGGGATAATACTGTGTTTTATTGAATCAAATGAATTTCTTATGTTTTCTACCTTCTTCATTTCAATCAAATACTTATGCTCATCAATGATTCCTTTTACCATTTCTTGAGTAGGTTTTAACCTTGGGGGTGCATCAGGATCTCTTTGTGTTGCTTGACATAGAGTAGTTATGATATGGTAAGTGGGCTGCCATCTTTTCTACAATTCCTCTAAGATAGGGGAATTAGTATTTATCTATTCCAGAGCTTTTACAAAATGACTAAAGCCCTCGTGAGCTCCACTTATTTTCTCTTTTAAAACTTCAATTCTATGTTTCATTATTTCATCCAAGGTACGCAAGATGTGTTGTTTGATATCATCCATATTATGATTCTTTAGTTTCTCAACGTCTTCTTTCAATTGTTGAATACGTGGATCTTCAACTGAAGTAGGGGGGTGATATACAACCATTTCATTCCCCTTTACATTTTTGGCTTGTTGTAATTGTTGTTTCAACCTAACATTTTCAATGAATAACTTATTTATCTCCTCATTTGATAGTTTGAGTCTTTCCTCATACTCTGTCATCTTCTTTTCCATGTTTTCCACTACATCTCTTGTAAACATTGTTGAATGCATTGTCATGGTTGCTGGTTCTATGGGAGTAGTTTCCTTCATAGTTATGACTAGAGCAGACCCTCTCATTTCCTGCACCACATCTAGAAGCCTAGGCTTCCTTATTATTTTCTATTTTGTCCATAGGGCAAGGGTTTGGGTGGTTGGATTATATCTTGTCCCTGATATTCCTTCTTTCGAATCAAATTCTGCAACCAATTTGGGATCATCTTGAGCTCTAATTTGATCTAACAAAAACACTTTGGAGAGATCCATTCCTATTATAATGAGCATGTTACTTTTCAACACTAACTCTCTTGATTCTTTAGGAGTAATATTGACATTTTCAATATTTAACTTTTCCATTGTTTGTGCCTACACTTCTACATGTTTCCAATCATCAGTTCCTATGAGGTTAATTTTTAGTTTGTCATCAAATTGTTTCATCTTCATTTTTAGAAGAAAATATTTGAACTCCCTAGTACGGATAAAGTCATCATCCTCCATGAATCTCAAGGACGCAATAATTCTTTCATCATCCTACATTTCATCAATAGCCTCCTCTGATATTCTTATCTTGGGATCATGAGGCTTAATGATTTTTTGTTTCTCTGCAACCTCTTTCATCTCATTCAAAGTTAAGATTTCCTCTTGTTCATCACTTGACTCATAGTCCACTAGTGCCCCAATATTTTTTTTCTTGGTAGGAGGCTCATCTATTTGAGATGGAGGAGATGGATGAATTGGTGAGGAAGGTTGTGTATGTGATGTAGAGGTTATGGATTCTGGTGGCTGGGGTGTAGGAAGTGGGGATGGTTTCTCTTCTTGAGCCTTTTTAGATAATTCATCAAATTTACCAAGGAATAATTTCATTCTTTTCAAAAAATCTAGCTTCTCATCAAAACCCCTTGAACTTCTTATCTTTTCCTCTCTCTTGATCCTCCCATCTCATCATCATTAACCATCTTTTCCTTCTTTCAAACACACCTACAAAATAGACAAGGTTTCTTTTTACATCCTCTTCTAGATAAAATTCATGTGTTATTTCCCTCTTTCTGAGTAGGGTTCTTCTAATATTGTTGATGTGTCCTTTTCGATCACATATTCTCTTTTTCCCTAATCTGAGAGAAAAATTAGCTTTTATAAATCTCTGCAATTCCTCCAACATATCTAATCAAATTGAAAATTCTTCAAATACCATCAAATTAGGTAGAAATGTCCCTTTTTCTAATTTTTCATCAAATCATGCTCCATCTAGAGCATTTTCCACATAAATTCTAAAAACAATACTTTGCTAGGCACAAATTTTGGTAAAATATGAGGGGCCTAATCACAACCATATACCCTGATGATGGTGTGTTGTGGCATCAAAAACTAATCAACACAAGTATGTGTAAAACCTTTATCCATTTTGTATTGCAGGGGTTTCATGACATCCATTAGGGATTGTGGTAATCTTGGTGTAGGAAAACCAAGTTGAGCAATCAGTCTAATGAAAAAATCATCCCTAAATACAACATAATCACTTTCATTACATTTATTGTCCCAAATATATCACCAATTTTGTACTGGGAGCATAACTCCATTTTTATGTGTTCTCAATTTCATTCTCTTTATCTATTTTGTTTCATTTTGATATAGAATCAAATGACATAATAAGGAGTACTTTTTAAAAGTTATGGGGGCCTTGGATTCCCTAACCTATAAAAGACCTTCATGAATCTGTTCCTCAATGAATGAAGCAAAATCAAAATCCACATTCAATTCAGGATCTTTGATAATCATGACCATTGTCATCAACCCTATCAACATATTCTCCTTTGCATCAACTCCAAGAATTTGACATAATGCATAGTAGGTATTTTTGAAATAGGTCTGAAAGTTGGAAACTAGAAAGGGTTCAAGTATTGAAGAGTGAATAAGTAGGACTCTATTTTTGTCACCCCTTTTCATGTGTAAGGGGATTTCATCAGTTCTATAGGTCCTTTTCAACCTTCTATATTCTTTCTCCAGCTTCCCCAAGTCAATTTCAGTGGCAACCTGTCTATTTAGGTCAAAACACCTAATTATAGCTTCCCTCGAGATATCTACTAGACATTGACCATCTAGAAGTCTGACCATTTTTGATGGGGCATGATATCTATTGGCCAAGGCTCTGATTAGCTCGACCTCAATAAAAAAATTAGGAAAAACTAATTTTCCTATGTCAAAATTCCATGGGTTTGACACTGGAATCCTTTCATCTCTGTTCTTATAAAAATACCAATATAAATTCCACCTAGACTATGGAATTATTGGGTCCCTACACCCCTAAGCTAAATACTTAAAGACTTTCTTAGAACCCTTATCTACTGAACCAAGTAATAGGGCAAGTAATGGCAATTGCAATGAAATTCTACTAGATTTTTCTTCCTTTTTAGTTCCTTCCTTTGATTTCTTTGGCACCATTGTTTCAATTTTAGTGAATGATAAGTAGACTTACCCAGAATTTTGCTCGCTCTCCAGAATTCTTCAACTAGCATACTTTGAACTTGCATGTATTCAACTTCTGCTAGCACGAGAACACAAATTCTCAATTTTTCTTGTTAAAATTTGATACCTCATTAATTTCATATCTTAAGTTCGTCATCATTCAAATATTTCATACATTGTTGAATTTCATACTTCAATGTTGATTGATGTGACTAGCCTTCATTTAATGCTCCAACGGTAGATTAACGCACTACCGCATGAAATTTTTCATCCCCCCGAGTTATAGTGGATCATCCTTATCTCTATTCTTATTTCACCACTCTATTGTGGGCTCCATTCCAACCCTCCACAGTATGGCAGTGCATTATTACCTATGTTCTTAGATTACTGCTATACCGCAGGCTTCATTTCAACCCCTCGCAGTATATCATTTCCCTCTATTAGTATTAAACATGACCCCACTCTACCATGGGAAAGACATCAAACTTTTGCAATATAGTGGTATACAGTGTATTACTTCCTTTACCCACCACGCTACTGTGAGTTGCTTTATTGGAGGCTGGGATAAGATGGTAAAAGGAAATTTTGACCTTGTGGATGGTAAAAACATGGTTTTTAAGGAAAAAAAAGATTTCATATGAAAGGACCATCAAAATTTTGAATGAAAATTCTAGTTCCAACACATGTAGGACATTCCTACAATGCTTTCATCAATGAAGTTTGCTAGTTGTTGTGTCGATCTATTGTATCATGCCAATATAAACATAAAACATGATTGGGGTGACATAGATACTACTTGGCCGATATGCTATATCTCTTCAATTTGAAATGTGTGAACAACGAGCCTTGGATACATATAGTTTAGAGGTTTCTTATGAAAGATAATAAGATCATTAGTAATGGGATGTTAGGTTTTTAGGTACATTAATTATAAATTAAGGTCATATACTATGGTAATTAACTAATTATATGTCATTTTTGAATTTCTTTTTTTTTTATATAGTTGTTCAAGAGTGGGATGCACTACATTTGTACGTCGCAAACAATCTTGATTGGATAATGGTATAGATTGAATGATGTCAACAATTTGGTCATGCATTAACATGGGAAGGTGTGGTTGCATTGGTTAAAGAAGCTCATCGTAATGGAGATTCCAATGTTACACCAAGGGAAATTGATTTAGCATATGGTTTAAGAGATAAACAGGTACGTATAAATATATTAATCACCCATATTATTTAATTATTTTCAATTATATATATATATATGTTGATTTTTTTCTTTGCATACATTCAGCCAAGAATAAATATGTTTATCAACTGACGATGCAATAATCTTTACATGTTTGACGTAGTACAAGTGAAACACAACAAGGCTATGTGGTGTAATGGTCATAAATTTTGAATCAAAAGTTGGATGACATGAAGAAAACTTGTGATTCTAAGATAACTGCAATCTTTTAGGTGACATGTTTCATGACATACATCTAGAAGTCTCATAAAATCAACACTATGGGATTTTCATTGATATACTTGAGTGTGACTTTAAATCCTTCAAATTAGTTTTGTTCATCATCCAATGGTCTAAGCTATGATTGAATAAAAATGATCTCGAGAGAATTGTTATTGAACATGATAATGGATTTACCATGGTTAATACAAGGTTGATCGAGGGAGTTGGAAATGAGCCCTATGTTCTTCCAAGCCAATGTGAGTAGGTATTTTACTTAGACATTCTAGGTAAACCAGGTTGGTCATTTGTTGTTAGACATGATCCAAGAGGAAGGTTGGTAAAGTATAATGTGGTGGAAGAAGAAGATACCAAAGAACTAGAAGATGATTTAGATGATGATTAAGATCAACAGTTAGTTGATGATGTGCCTGACGAAGATGTCGAAGAAGAGGAACTAGATCATGATGATGTAGGAGTTAAAGTTCATGAAGATGATATCCGTGTGGATGATGACATTATCAAAACTAATATCAATGATGATGATATGACCAATCCTTACAATGTTGAATTTGGATTGGATGATACAGAAAAAGAGTTGGATGAAGAAGAAGATCAATGACATTGAAATGTATGAGTTATGTGATTATATTATCTATTTTATATTGATTTCTTGATAGAATTATATTTGACTTATATGGTTACATAATTAATTTATGATGTTTTTAATTTTTATGCCATTACATAATTAATTCATGATGTACTTTTTAATGTTGTTAATTCATGATGTTATAACTATTGTAGCTCTCCTAGAAATTTCCATATGATCAAATTTTAATTACTTTATGACTATTTATGATTAGATATTATTTATCATATCTTTGGTTATTTCATTCCCAATTTTTTTTTCAATTTGTTCTTGTATGGATGAAACGTGACATGGTTAACCTAGACGCATGTGTTGATGATATGGGAGGGTTTTGAGACTCAAACATGAGGACATGCATGTGATGAAAGTGTATGGTAATCCTACTTATAGCAGAAGTTCACATGATAAGCTAACGAATGGCAATATATTGGAGGATAAACCCACCTATGGAATTAATTTAAGAGTTAAGGGATGCCTCTTAGTGGAATTTTGAGTCTTGGATTAATCCATAGTGCTAAAATTAGTTCTAGTGTTCTTCCCTTGGTGTTATATTTATCTCTACAATTTCCCATACTTAACCATTTCATCATCCTTTTTCCCAAGCTATTTGTATCATAATATAAACTTGGTTGAATCTCACATTAGCCCCTTAGGTAATTATCCATTTCCTCCAGGTTGAATGGAACCTTTTGTACCAATGCATCTATGTTTTCCTACCCTAATGGATCAAGACTTGACATCACCTTAACAATCTTCTTTATGTCATAGCATATCTTTGAAGTGCCTTTGGCATGGTTTAGATGTGTCAATATTAACTAGATTGAATATTTTAATTTTAAAGTCTCTTAACACATTCCATGACAAGAAAATGACTCATTTGGATTAAGGAGTACTTTCCTAAACCATTCCTTCATATTCAACAATCCCTTCTCACATCCACATCATAATTCATATCCATGTTAGCTATTATGAGTGTTTTAAACCAAAAATCAATGAATCATAGGATAGAAGAGAACTCGTTATGCACAAGGATAAGAATCAAAGAGACTAAAAGAATGGATTCACTAGATATGCTCCCCATTACTGTAATAGACCAATGTAAAATAATAAGTCATTACAAGAATAGGACCAATAAAAACTAGGAAAAGAAACCTTGTAGGCTACATTAATAAGACTTTGATTCCAAGCATTTCTTCCATGATGTTTAAATGATAAAATATCAGATAGCTCAATCTTTAGTCAAGTAGTATTTCAATCATTGATTCTTAGACATCCATCATGATTAAACATCACATATCATAAGCCTTTTTAACAATCACTAGGACTGCAAATAATATTCAATCATGTCATAGGAAATAAATCATCAAAAAATATAAAGAAAGAGAAAACCAACTATATAAGATTAGCAAGTCTCCAGACAAAAATTATATTTTGTAGAAAAGAAAACAAACTATATGTTGACATGGCATATATATTTTGTATATAAACTATATATTTTGAATTTTGGCCCTACATGTGTAGGAGAATGACATAACATACTGCACCAAGACCCTAACTGGAGAGTTGCACTAAGAAGCACTACATCTAGCCCCTGAGTGGAGAGTTGAGAGACTTCACTATATGAGTGTTGCAAGGTCATTGAGTTGAGGAGAAAGACTAGGAACCATTTGGCCAGAGCAAAGCCAAAGCGAGAGGTGAGGGAACTCAAAAAGGGAAAATTGACCAAGGGACAATGATTGTAAGTGATTTTTCCCCCACATTTAAATATCTTGTAGCAACTATAGTGATTTAAACTCTGTTTGTTCCCATTGAGGTGTTGCATGCTATATTTTGGTTAATTCAAGCCAGTTTCCCATTGAAAAAGCTAAGTACTACCTAGTATTGGTGTCTGGTTAGTTTGAATAGCCAAGCTTTGAGATGTTTAATCAGTTGGGTGGCCATTTTTGGCCTATGAACTACATTTTTTGTATATGTCTTAGCATATTTTTTTGACTATAACATTGAAAGGAATTATCATATTTTTTCTACTATAAGATTCAAGGAATTAGCAATATATTTTTTATATGACTATAGGTATAGATGAAATTCTACAAGATTTCGACTACAATAAGTTTCACGTACTTGATTTATATGTACAAAAAATTGTCATAGTATCTCAAACATCCTTTGATAAATCTTCACATTAGAAAATTCTTGCTTGAATTCTTCAAAAAAATTCACTTTGTGTTGTATCTATAAATTTTTTTTGATGTGATTTAATTTTTGTACCATGTTCACCTTTTATTTGTATAATGGGTATGTGTAGGATCATGATGGGCCAAAAAGTGGTGATATGATGTGTATTTGTAGGGTATGTGGCTGATGACTTGTTTTATACCCAAAATTGATGAAATGAAAAGAGTTTTTAAAGGAGATTCTTAGCTTTCCACCAATATAAATTATGCTTTACTTTGAATTTAATAAATAATTATTATTCATTTTCTATTTGAATTACGACTAAAGTCTTGATCGATAGGTTGATTGAAAAAAATCTATAGCTCTCAAACAATATCACATTCTATGCTTCACATACTATAGGATTAAAAAATGAAAAATTGAATTTCATGAAGTTTTGACCAAGTTAAGGTGGTCAGACAAATGAGTTTTTATATTTTTTAAAAGTTGTGATAAAAAATTGATAATTAATTATTTACTTGGAAAATTTTTATAAAAAAATATGAATCACATCCGCACATGAGTCCTCTACTTATGTCTAAAATATTATAAAAAATAATTATCATTTTATTGTGGTTAGAGTGGTTTGATAGATACCTACATATTTTTTTCCTAAAATTTAAGTACTACTACATTGAAATTTCAAAATTTTCACTAAATAGTTTTAAAAAAATTAAAAAAACTATTAATTTAGAAACTTCATTCAATTTTCTACAGATTCTATTCTTACATATTTTTGAAATAATATCAATAACTTATTCAAATTTTTACGTCAAGTTGCATAACTCTGATTTTTCTAAAAAATTTGCCACTTAAGGGCCTATTTTTTCCATGATGATCCTGCACATACCCTAATGTCCCTTCTATTGGAAGAAACATGAGAGTGACTAGTCCAATATTCAATCACATGTTCCTTTATATCTTCTAAAATTCTATTTGTTCAGGGAACCCTACAAACATTTACCAAATTATTCTGAATATTTCAATCCAATCTATTTATGAATCAATTTGGAGGGGACTCATGCTAAAACCATTGCGGGTTTTGACATTCGTGCTCCTAGTGACCCCCTTTATAGCAAAATTCATAAAATTTTAGAGATATTCAATGTCCAAAACAACATTCTCAAATGAATCCTAGGTTAGTTAGTGTAGAGAAGGGGGATTCACTACTCATGAGTCTCTTTATTCTCAAGAGATTCCCATGTGGTGAAATACCCTTAACTACCTCAAGGAATAGTGCAAGAGTTCTAGAATCTTAAAGAGCAGATCACAAATATTTTCTAAATAGACTGATAGGCTATTGGCCAAAGGATGATAGCACGAGTTTTGGATGACTGTTCAACATGTTGGCGTCTCTCTAGTGTGTTGGTGTCCATATGGACCAGAAAGTGAGTTTATCACAAAAAATAACAAAGTGAATATTGGGGATCTAATTACTAAGAGCTCCTAAAGTAGTGGAAAATAATAGAATATGATAAAACTGAAATAAAGTAGAAATTATAAAGTAAGGGGAGGAAATAAACTCCTCACAGCCACCCAAGTAATGAAGCCTTTAGCAAATGAATGTCTTCAATACTCACATGCGTAAGATCTAGAGAAAGTGTTGGGGTTGTATAGGGGTTTGCCTTAGTCAAACCCCTGTTTTGGTGTTCCCACCTCCATGGACAAACAAATAGATAGAGAGAAATGGAAAAAAGATTCATAAAAGAAATCCCTACTCGAGGAGGAGAACCTGTATCGTGAAGTAAGGTGATAAAAACAAATCTCGCTCAAGGAGGAGAACCAATATCACAAAGTAGAGATGCAATAGATAGGGGATGTGTGAAATACTAGGATGATCACAAGCATAAGCTAAGGGAGATAGAGCTATAAGGATTAAGGAAGCCAAAGAGGGAGAAAAATTTAGGTAAAAGAGCCAAGGGTGTTGCAAAGAGTGTTGTAAGAGCTTGAGAGTGTTGTTGTACCAACTTGTATGGAGCTGTACAAGAAATATAGCAAGAGCAAGAGAGGAGGAAAAGGTAAGATCCAAGGATAGATAGAAGCTAGAAGACCAAAAAAATTGAAAAGATAGCTTTTAAAGAGGAGAAATAAGCTTCTCAAGCCATTATAGGGCATCCCAAATTGTTACCACTAACAAAAGCATATGAAAATTGACAAACATGATAAAAAATAGCTATTTGAACATTGAAATGTTCTATGACTTTAGCATGGTGCGTAGATGTCTATGTAGCACACTATTGTCCAAACACATCGCACTACAAAATGATGAGAATGGGAAAAGCACAATGTTTGGTGCAAAGCTGATGCACAAAGGTAGCTACTAAAAAGGGGTCCTAAGATTCTGAGAGGGAAAAAAGGTTGATGTAGGGGCTAAAATGAGCCTACACAAGATGCTAAGGGAGTGGACACTAAAGTGGATACAAGAATGTATGTGAAATTGTGAGGTGTGCTATTTTATGACATTATATTTTTCCCCCACTTTAGCAGACATATGAATCTACACTAGTATGCACACTAAAGGAAATCTACATAAATACCATCATTATGAAAAAAGAATATTGTAGAGGAAGTAGATAACTCTTTGAACAAAGGAATCATGCCCCTAGGATGAAGATATACAAAACAAACATTAGACAAAAAAATACCTACATAAGAAAACAATGTTAGAACATAAAAAGTCACTGCATCATGGGGTTAGAACATATAAAAACACTTAAACATAAACACACAATAAACTAAAGGATTTGAGTTAGCAAAGTGACAGAGACCTCGATGTAAAAAGTTGTCTCAGTACTATGCATCATCCCAAAAACAATAACACATAGAAGAATTCTTAAATGGAGAGAAGGATGTAAGGATCAGTTGCTTCAAGAGAAAAATGTACCAAAAATTTAGGGAAGCAACCAATGTTGAAGAGAGAAAGATTATATATCTAGGATAAAGAATATGTAGATCTTCAATCTAGTATGCACAATTGAGAAGAAAGAGAATTTAAGAGAGAGAAATGTATGGAAATTCCAAGAGAGATGGCTCCACATGTACTCTCTCCTGAGGAGGTTTGAACGAAGTTCACTAAAGGCTCGCATACCAATGATGGGAAAATTCAATAGGATGTAAGTGCTTCATAGGCCCTTGAACCTATAAAGAGGCATTCCTCCAAGTACTCTCTCATGAAGGAAGCCCAATGTAGGGGGGAATCCACATAGTCAGACTAGAGAGAGGCTTCATAGGTGTACCTTCAAAGCAACATGTTAATTTGTAGATAAAACATGTTAGAAAACAAGGAGCAACCATGTAGGAAAACAAGTAGATAGTCACAGAGATAGTCAAAAAATTAAAATACTTTCAAACGGTCCCCTCAGGAACCCTTCAAAAGGAAGAGGGGTCCACTCAAGGGACACATTATTTGAAAAGTGAGGTCTAGTCAGGCTGCCCCAAAGCTAGATGCCATAGAATTCATTTGAGATAAATACTTTCAAAGGGGCTCCCTCGAGAACCCTTCAAAAGAGAGAAAGGGGTCCACTAGATGGATGCTTCATTTGAAAGACATAGACAAGATAGGGGGTCCTTAGAAGGACGCACATCTCCAGAGCAAGTTATCACTACCCCCAACATATAGTGGAGGAGAACTATACAAGATACTTAGAACATACAGGACAAAAGTAGACCTTGATATCACTTGTCATTTGAAGAAGAGGTAGGTGTATCAACAAATACATTCACTAGTGGAATGTCTAGTCACTCGATGGTACACACAAAAATAATACATTTATGTATCATCCTTATGAAATTTCTTAGATGGAAGAGTAATCAAGAGAGCTTTAAGAAGCCTCAACAAAATACACTATTTCTTAGACAAAGAATGACGAGCAAAAAGCAACCCTTTCTCTTGTGGAGAAAAGTTTGACTTCTCATAAGAAGAAAACACAAATAAATTTGATAATGGCTGACGAGTTTGAGTAGAAATCATCTCACCATTCAACCATATTTCCATTTAGCCTATTCATCTAAGCAACCAAGGCCCCAATTATTCTTACAAGGTGCACATTTTTTGGGGACTTGAATTCCTTGTTCATTACACCCACAACCTTTATTCCCATAGCCATATTGAGAAACAAGCTTAAAGTTAGGGCAATAACGTGTTTGAAAATCTAGAGGAGGAGGATCTTCATATAGAGATTTATATTGGAATCAACGAACACTAAGATGGGGGTGTGAATCAATGTTCTACAAAATTTAACTTTATTAACTTGATCTTTAAACCACTTATCACATTGAATCAAAAGAAAGATGCAAGAACAAAAATCAATCAACCACAACACCATAACACAATTATTTTTATGTGGAAAACCTATTAGGGGACAAACCACAGTGGAGGTCAATCCACAATATGAGTATACTCAAATATAAGTGTTTACAAATGGGAGTGCACATGCATTCAGGAACACTACCTAGAGCTCACTACTCAGATACAAAATGAAGACTCACTATATTACAAAACATTTGGATTACATCCATAAGATTTGAACTAAAAGAATAGCATCTAATAATGCCTGATTACAGTTTTGGTTAAGCACATCAATCACATTCTTGACCTTCTATCTTATTCTGCTCTTCTACTCTGTCTGTTGTAATTTAGATCACAAATATTTTTTTGCACAAGTGAAACTATGCATAATCACTCTACAATCCTTTTGAATTTCACAACACACATCAACACACTTTTTACATACCTCCCAATGATATAGATGATCACTTATATATATCTTCAAATAAATATTTAATTAGCCACATGTTGGCTTCAATAAAACATAAAATATTTAAAAACCGTCAACCCAATCTATAGATAATTTTCAATGTGCACCAACCAAGGTTGGACACAACATAGTGAGGACCAAAAAAACATGCTCAAAAACAAAACACTTCAAAAAATTAGTCCTTGGAGATCCACAACACACTATATTCACTAAGTCGACCTTCTTGCATTATTAGACAAAAAATCATTCAACCAAATCTTCTAGCTTGCACACAAATAAATATGAGGCTCTAAGATTAAAGGATAATATATCATACATTGAAAAACCTTCCCTCAGATCCACAACTCAGAATGATAATAGGAAATTTCATATGAATCAAAAAACACAGCTCTGTCAGATGCTCTGTTCTAGTTTGATAGTTAATCACAAAACTTCAATTTGACTTCTGGTATAAGCAACTACTGAAGTGCAGATCGAATCACTAACTATGTTTTCCATCAATGAAAATACTAGATGACATGTGTAACATGTCTCTTACAAATAATCTCCCCCTTTGGCATTGATGGCAACACTTAGTGAAAAATGATTGTGTCAGATCAATACCAACATGAATACACTGCCAATCCCAAAACTTCAAAACACAACTCCTAATCACAAATCCCCTTGAGATGAATATGAAATTTTTCATTGTCCAACACTTCTCCTTTGACATCAATGGAAAAGGTAGGAATCCGCATGCCCAACATCAAACAAAATTACTATGAACAAACTACATATGTACAAACATGCTTCTACAACTTACATAAACTTAAATATATTTGCAAAATTACTCTTCAACAGGCTAAAACTAGTGTCCCAACTCTTTTTGAGACTCTCCAAAATAGTAATGTGACCATAAAATAAGTAATATTGCATCTTTGTTGACTTAAGGTTTTCCATATCAATGGAAGCCATAGCATCTTGTGCTTCCTTCAATGCACTAAGAATTGTATCCATCTTAGGAACAATCAATCCTTAGAGCTCAAAAACCCTTTCAACAAATTTTCCCTCTTCATGCTTCAGGTTTTTAATTTTTTCAAGTAGGGATATGACTTGACCTTCTTGATTTCCAATGGAAATGGTTAGAGGATCAAATTCTTGAGGGATATCTGCTAATTGTTTCTCATATTCCTTCATTTTATTTTCATTGTCCTCAGTGAACTTAGACAATGATAAACATGACTTATAAATGTTTCCACCTTCAGAAAAAGTACCTTGAATATTCTTTACACATGTAGCTAACAAATATTTATCATTAGCAATCATCCCCTTTAATCTATTGAACCTTTTAACATCAAATTCCTTTTGAACCTTATCCATATTTGAATTTTCAAGTGACTCAAAGTGAATACTTACAAAATTGACAAGTTTCTTTAGATGACTAGATCAAGAATTAGATGAATCCTTGACATATCTGGGCATGATCTTCTCCAGGATACCAGATGCAAGACTCAACAACTCACTATAGTCAATATGATATTTCAGTATTTCCTCCCTTGCCTTGGCCTAAGAAAATGTTGCTACCTTCAACTTCTCAATGGGAGGTAGAGTGGCCAAGTTGATAGGACCTTTAACTAGTTTAGTATCAAACTCCTCCTATTGTTCTTCAAAAAACTCCTTTACTTCCTTAATAGTGTCTCTTGCTTCAATGACAATCTTTTTTACCTCAACCTTCTTCTCTTTAGCCACAAATTCTTCCTTAGCTTCAGGAATCTCTACTTCTTCACTTGACATCTCTTGAGGGGCTTCAGTTAATATAGGTATTTCAACATCTTGCATGTCAAGAGGATTTAGACTATCCTCAAATTTATCTTCTCTTCCTCCTTCATTTACCAAACCGGATGGAGCATCTTCAATATGAGTTTATTTAGAAACAACATTATATCTGTCTTTCAATACAACTGCCTTAAGGATTTTCTTAGTGTCTTTTGCTACTTCTTCAGTTTTCCCAATTATCAACTTATTCACCCTTGTCTTGCTCTTAAAATCTCTGTTTGCATCATTTAGAATTTTCTTCATCTCTTCTATAGACATCATCAGACATATATTAACAAGTACTTGTTCTCTCATTTGATCTTCTTTAGTTCTTGTATTCACTCTCCTCATTTTTAAGACTTCATACAGACCTTTAGGTAACTCAGACATTATTTCAATGAGAGTCATATTGAAATTATTCAAATAATTTATTGTGGCTTCCTCAAGAATTCTTTGACTAACACTATCAAAGGTTTTATACCATTCAAAAAGTGGCCTAAGATTACCATCCTTAATAAGGTCTTTTTCCACTTCTTCTACAAACATACTTGATTTTTTAGTTTTCATCTTTTTCTTTACTTTCTCTTCATCAAAGGCCTTGTCCTTAGAGACTTTAGATGATTTTGAGCTTTTATGCTTGATTTCTCTAACATCTTCATCAGAGTCAGTTTCTTCATCTTCTAAAACAACATAGACTCTCTTGATTTTATCCTTCTTCCTCTTTCCTTCTCTCCCAGATGTCTTGAATTGAGCTTACACAAGGCTTGAATTCTTTGCAAGACTGAATGTGAGTGATGAGCGCCTTGTAGACCGAGATCTGGTAGAGGATGCTGCTAGACTAGTAGACTCAGTTCTAGTTGGCTCTCCTACTTCAACTTGTTCCTCCTGGCTTCCCTTACAGCTTTAGCTCATATCCCCATGCTTTTTGCAAAAGATTCAACTTCCTTTCTCACTTTCTAGATTATCCTAGGATTCTTCAATTGTGCATTAACTTCCATATTCTTTTCCTTAAAGGTACCAAACCTTGCTGCTCTCATATCCTAAGGTTTATTTAGCAAGTGTTGAGCATATAGCTCCAAAATGTGTTCCTCAACCTCATAACCCATATGCATTATCCACACTGTTCTAGGTTCTACAAGTTCCATCAAGCACTAATCAATGTTAACCATGAAGAAAATTGTGTCCTTGTACTTTTCTACAATAGATGTGGGAATCCTTTCTCTGGCTTGCATTTTATTCTAAAAACTTTTGAAATAACTCGAAATAGTAGTTTGTCTAGCTTTGTTGTCACCAATTCCATACAAGATGTCTCTAATTTCAACAACTACTAGTTTATCACCTTGCCAATGCACTTTTTGAACTCTTGAAACTTCATTCATGAAGTAGAAGAATAGACACAATAACATATTACAATACTTCAAATAGTTCTTCTCATCTTTCTTGATTTTGCTAAGATTCTCAATTAACTAGCTCTGGAGTAACTCACATAGGTCATATTCTACATTTTCTTTAACCATCTGCTATGTTGCATAGATTTTTATACTAGATATAGAATTATCCTAGCTAAAGTGATAGATTTTGTAGCCAATTCCCATAGAGGAAAATATAACATCCACTTCAATGATATCATTGATTGTCATGGCTCTCTTGTCAAACACTAAACCGGTTGCATCTGTGACTATTTGATTCTTCACATATTTCAATGTCATCAACCCACTAGATGAATTCAAACAAGTAACAATACGTATAGCTTCCTTTGTGATCTTGAGAGGATGATTTAACCACATAAACTTAGAATGCAATCAACTCAATATGTACCAAACCCACTCATTTTCTTCAAACATGAGAAATTTCACAATCTAAGTGAACTCCTCCAGAGTTTTTAATTTAGGTTTTACATAGAAATATTATCCCATAATGTGATTGGTGTAAAAAATCAATAATTGGGAGCTTCCTAATTCTTCAACATTTGCATGAATGTATTCCCTAATATCTTCAATATGAAAAACACCATATGAAATGGAAGAAAATGCACCTAATGGTTCTGTCTCAATGGATTTGAATGGGTTCCATTTGAATTTTGAATGGGGACTATCCTTAATATCAACAACCAACAGAGCAACCATTTCTAGAATTTTCAAGTTCACGATTTTACAGTTAAATACCTTTCGCTAGATTAGGGTATGATCATTGAATCACCTTTAGAATTGAATCTTTTCCAAATTTCACATCAGAGCTCTCCAAAATTCTTCTTCTCAAAATGAAATGTGATGAATGAGGGATAAAAATGACTTTTTTTTATCATTCATGCACCTAACTTTTTCATCGCAATAAATCCTTTTTCCCTAGGTCTTCCCAATACCCTGTTTTCATAGACTTGCACAAAAGAAAATTCTTTTGCGAACCTTCAATTTTGCACAAATCTCCTCCAAAAGAGATCCCAAAACATCTATACATCAATAATGCAATCAATTCTATCTGCCACATTTTGGTACAAACTACTGACAAGGGGGTTAAAATATTTTCTTGAGAACTCCCTCTAGGCCAAAGGCCTTAAACTAATTCTCAAAGGAATTATTGGAACTAGATTCTAGTGCTAAGCCATTTATTGTATCATAAGGACTCTTCTTCACCCATGTCTTCTTCTCTTCTTCCTGATCTCATCCATACTAACTTTTCCTTTTCCCTTTTCATCCTTTTGCATATTTTTCCCTTGATTTAGTAGACCCTTCTTGCTTCTACAGAATCTAGCAATGTGACCAGATTTGTTACAGTTATAGCACACAACATTTCTTTTTCCAGACTAGTTGTTCCACTGATTTTCTCTTGATTTGCACTAGTTAGTAATATGGCCAAATATAATGCAGGTATAACATCTGACATCTCTATTGAAAAAGTTGTTTGACATTATTTTGCATTCATCTGACTTATGACCATACTTATTGCAATTGAAACACTAACTTGAGAATAATGGACCACTTGGATTCATTCTACTTCTACATTGAGCAGCCATATGACCAAATTTATTGCAAACAAAACATTAACCACTAAACCTTTGAGCATTAATTTGTCTTACCGAATACCTTCTAGCTTTGTTCATCTAATTTCATTGCCTAAATTTCCTTTGTCTAGATCTAGAGCTTTCTCCTTTCTCATATCCAAGACCTTGCTTGTCACTTCCAGTCCTCTGACTTTTAATCAATTCGTCAAGCTTGGATAAGCTAATCTTGAAATTCTCCTTGAATTCATTTGTAGTAGCAAGATCATCTCTGAGATTTACAATTTTATTTTCAATCGCTTCATTATTTTTGGATTGTTCCAATTCAAGGTCCAACTAATTGAAACCATTAGTAATTTGGTTACATTCTTCAGATTTTTCTTTCAAGGACAGAGCAAGATTCTTTTCATTCTTCTTTATGTCTTCAACCTCCTTGGTCATCCTCATCATAATAGATTTCATCTCATGCTTCAGGACAACATTATCGCTAGTAATATTCTCACATTCTTCTATCTTTTCCTTCAAGGCTTGACTTAGGTGTTCACCTTCCATGCTCTTGCTTTCTTTTTGCTTAAGTTGATCACAAAGCTCCTTTCTCTTTTCCCTAAACTCATTGATTTTATCTTATAATGATTGAATGAATTTCTCAGCATTCATGAGGCTTTCCTACAATTCTTGGACTTTAGATTTGGACTGATCAAGATCATCTAGTGCCACAAAAAGTTGTTGTTGAAGATTGCTTGAATCCATTGAATCACTTTCTTGAATCTTCCCCAAGCTTTTCAACTTCTTCTAACGAACTAGGCTTTGATACTAATTTTTGGAATCAAGGAACACTGAGAGGGGGGGTGAATTAGTGTTCTACAAAATTTAACTTTATTAACTTGATCTTTAAACAACTTATAGCATTGAATCAAAAGAAAGATGCAAGAACAAAAAGAAATCAACCACAACACCATAACGCAAGGATTTTTATGAGGAAACCATGTTAGGGGAAAAAAATGGTGGAGGTCAATCCATAGTATGAGTATACTCAAATAGAAGTGTTTACAATTGGGAATGCACATGCATTCTGGCACACTACCTAAAGCTCACTGCTTAGATACAAAATGAAGACTCACTATCTTAGAAAAAATTTGGATTATATCCAAAAGATTTGAACTAAAATAATATCATATAATAATTCCTTATTATAGTTCTGGTTAAGCACATCAATTGCATTCGTGACCTTCTATTTGATTCTTCTCTTCTGCTATGTCTGCTTTAATTTGAATCACAAATCTTAACATGCTCAAACACAAAACACTTCAAACAATTACTCCTTCAAGATCCACAACATGCTATATTGAGTTATTCATCCTTCTTGCACTATTAGACAAAAAATCAATCAACCGAATCTTCTAACGTGCACACAAATTAATACGAGGCTCTAAGATTCAAGGATAACATAGATCATCCATTGAAAAAGAATCCTTGAGATCCAAAACTCAAAATGATAACAAAAATTGCATATGAATCAAGAAAAAAAACTATATCAGATGCTTTGTTCTAGCTTCATAATTAATCAAAAAACCTCAATCTGACTTCTAGTATAAGCAACTACTAAATTGGGGATTGAATCATTGACTAGGGTTTCCATCAATGGCAACAACAGATGACATGTGCGGTGTCTCTTTCCAACACATTATACCAGAAAGGGGGATCATAGTCTTATAAGAGATCACCACCAACCTTCTTTATAGGACTATCAACATTAACCTCTTTAATAGAAGTGTGATCAACTTCCTCAAAAGAAGAAGGATCGACATTAAGGACATTACAATTTTCATTCACATTATCCCGCAATGCAGAGGAATGATCATCTTTGATGGTGGGTTTAGATGATGTTATTAGAAGGACTAAGTGGACCAGGTCAACTTTACATTTTTAAATGAAGGATTTTATAAAGTCTAGAGAACCCCAATCATCACCAAGACATGCATTCTTTTGAGAAGAGGTAATAGGAGAAGACTTAATATTTCTTTCTTTAGAAGGATCTTTTTTAGGGACATCTATCTCAAAATTATCCTTTGTAGTAAGTACTGTTGGAGTAAGCATCAACCCATTAGAAGACACTAAAGGAATAAGAGTAGGCACAACTGAAACCTAACCAACAACTACCATCTTACGTAAGTACATAGCCCTAGGGTCAATCCTAACTGTGACTACTTGATTATTACAAATGAACTTAATATATTTATGCAAGGTAGATGGGACCACACCCATAGCACGAATCCATGATCTACCAAGAAGAAGGTTATATGGTAATTTTTATGATATAAGGGTATGTGTAGGATCATCATGGAAAAAATAGGCCCTTAAGTCGCAAAAAATTCAGAAAAATCAGAGTTAGGAAATTTGACGTATAAATATGAATAAGTTATCTATATTATTTCAAAAATATGAAAGAATGGAATCTGTAGAGAATTGAATGTAATTTCTAAACTACTAGGTTTTTTTTTTTTTTAAAATCTATTTGGTGAAAATTTGAAATTTCAATGCAGTAGTACTTAAATTTCAAGAAAAAAAAAGTAGGTGTCTTTCAGACCACCCTAACCACAATAAAATGATAATATTTTTTTATAATATTTTAGAGATAAGTAGAGGACTCATGTTTGGATGTGTGGCATATTTTTTTGTAATTTTTTTCCAAGTAAATAATTAATTATGAATTTTTATTACAACTTTGAAAAAATATAAAAACTCATATGTCTAACCACCTTAACTTGGTCAAAACTTCATGAAATTCGATTTTTATTTTTTTACTCCTATAGTATGTGAAGCATAGAATGTGATGCATGTTTTGGATTCCAAAAATGTGATACCGTTTGAAAGCTACAAATGTTTTTCAATCAACCTATCAATCGGGGCTTTAGTCACTATTCAAATAGAAAATGAATAATAATTATTTATTAAATTCAAAATAAAGCATAATTTATATTGTTGGAAAGCTAAGAATATCCTTTAAAAACCCCTTTCATGTCATCAATTTTGGGTAAAAAAAAGTCGTCAGCCACATACCCTACACATACCAATCATATTGCCATGTTTTGGCCCATCATGGTCCTACACATACCTGTAACATATAATGAAGTGGGTACAATAATGGGTCCAAGCTACAAAGGTAATATTATGGTGCCTAGAGCTTGTCACACAACATTATCAAACCATGAATAACAACAAAAGAAGCATTAATAGAAGATGAATCAATATTAATCCTAGGCAATAGATCAATGCTACATACATTGAGCATTGACAATTCTACATACACTGAGCATTGAACCAGCATTAGTGAGAGTATGTCTAATGCCAATATTAGTAATGTTAACTATAACCATTAGAGGATATACTTATTTCTACACATCCAGAGGTGGGAATTCCTACAGATAGAATGTGATATTCAGTGAATCCACGTGAATATGAGCCATCAACACATTAACATCCATTGGACTAGTAGAGGAGGGAAAGAGGATCATTTGCAAGGCTTCCCGAATCATTCCTTGATAAACCAAAGTAGACAGAAGCAAGTCCCATAGTGAGATTTTAGTCCGAGTAACTTGGATTTTTGTAACAATATCATAATCACTGAATGCTTTAGTTGTAGGTTTAGGAGCTTGAACAAGGCTTGTTTTTTTATCCATTCTATTCTCATAAGTATGGGCTACCACTCTATAAGAGGGAGCCTCAGGAAGATCAGGAGAATCATTATCCAATGGGACACCATTGATAGAACAAACCCTTTTAGGATAATGACCAGCTAGTGTTAGGTGAATGATTGGTCTCTTAGGCCTTTGAGGGATAGCAGAGACATAGATTACATTTACAAAATCATCACAACTAGTGGAATAATTATTCAAAGAAATATTCTCAACATTGATCCAGGGAGGATCAAATATGGAAGGAGATTCATCATTCTCTAATGCATCATGTCTAGAAGAAAGGGAATTAGAATGAAAGGGAGATTCATCATTCAGGAATGCCTCATTTCCAAAATAGGGTGAATTGGAATGAATAGAACGTAGAGTAACATTAAGAAAGGTATCAATGATTTCATCCTCTTGCACCAAATGATCCTTAAAAGGAATTTCAGGAGAGGGACCAACAAAGAACAATAAGAAACGAAACAAGAAATAATTTTCACATGCTTGTAAGAGAACTTCTTGAAGATTCTTAACAAAGATGGAAAGGGATAGAAGTAAGAAAGATAAAAGTATATTTTGAAATACAGATATAGAAAAGTTGGCTTAAGGTGGATGTACATCACTATTTAGAACATGGAATTGGGGAAAGACAAATCTTTGATTTTTCTTCCTTTTTCTTAATAAAGGGGTGTTCACATTGCCACCCAAGTAATGAAGCCTTCAACAAATGAATGTCTTCAATACCCAGATGTGTAAGATCTAGAGAAAGTGGTGGGGTTGTATTGGGGTTTTCCTCAGTTAAACCCCCATTTTGGTGTTCCCACCTCCATGGACAACCAAATAGATAGAGAGAAATGGACAAAAGAGTGATAAAAGCAATCCCCACTCAAGGAGGAGAACCCATATCAGGAATTAAGGTGATAAAAGAAATCCCCACTTGAGGAAGAGAACTCGTATCACAAAGTAGAGATACAATAGATAGGGGATGTGTGCAGTCCTAGGATTCTTGCAAGCACAAGATAAGGGAGATAGAGTTATAAGGCTTAATGTAGCTAAAGAGGGAGACAAAGATAGATGAAAGTGTCAAGGGTGTTGCAAAGAGTGTTGTAAGAGCTCAAGAGTTTTGTTGTACCAAGTTGTATGGAGCTATGAAATCAAGAGAGCAAGAGCAAGATAGGAGGAAAAGGTAGGAGCCAAGGCTATAAAGAAGTTAGAAGACCAAATGAATTGAAAAGATAACTTTTAAAGAGGGAAAATAAGCTTCTCGAGCCATTATAGGGCATCCCAAGTTGTCACCACCAATAAAATAATATGACAAGTGGAAAAAATGCTCAGAAATGGCTATTTGAATGTTGAAATGTTGTAGGACTCTAGCACAATGGGTGGACATCTACATAATGCACAAGTGTACAGACACATCACGCTACAAAATGAGCAGAATGGGAAAAGTACAAGGTTTGGCACAAAGATGATGTGGGAAGGTAGCTGCTGAAAAGGGGTCTTGAGCATCCTGGGAGAGAAAAAAGGCTGATGTAGAGGCTAAAATGAGCCTACACAAATTGCTAAGGGAGTGGACACTAAATTGGATACAATAATGAATGTGAAATGGCAAGGGGTACAATTTTATGACATTACAATTGGTTACTACCAAAGAGAGAATCCATATTCTAGAAAATAAGGTGTTGTAGCAGTAGGTTCCATGGTCAGGGGAGGTGGAGGACAAAGGCCATTAGGAAATGAAAACTTCTTTTGCTAATTCATTTGAGCATTGGGCTAGATAGGATAAGGAGATGAAAGAGTTGAGAGCTATAGTTGGCACAAAGGAGGACAAAAAGAATTTTCAAATGGAGATTGATGCTATACATAAGAACCAAGAAAAAACTAATGAGTGTCTCCAGGTCATAACTGATTATAGTAAGGCAACCATGAATAACACTTCCCTCACCATTCAAATCTTTTAGTAAGAGACTAGAAAGGGCTAGGGAAAATGGGTGGCTAAGGAAGGGTGTGATGATGGTCACAAGCAGAAGAAAGGCAAGGTAGTGGAAAACTTAGATCTAGATGTTGTGGTGTATACTTAGGCTATGTAGAAAGGCCCTCTATATTTTGAGGATAATCTATACTTCATGGCTTAGAGGTGGAAGGAAATTAGTGGTCTCAAGTTGTTGGGAAACTTGTAGGTGTTCTATTGTCCCATGCTGGTCTTTTTTTGTGCTCTCTATTTCCTTTTTTTGGTTGTCCTATTTAAGTTTTAGTTTATACTTTAGTTTGCTAGGTGTTTTACTTATAATGAGCCCCTCAATTACCTTAATGGCTATTTTGTAATGGGTATTATCCCAAGGTCCAATCTTTATCTAATCAAAACATTAGGTAATGGGAAATTATTTGAATTTGTCTTCTATGTGATAATTTCTTACTAGAAATTACAGTCATCATTTCTCTATGTGCAACACTTACATAAACAACTCGACTCTTGCTTTCAATTGAATTTAATGCTTCTTACAAGTTTTCAACTATTATTTATTTTAATGAATCTGATGAATTTTTCTTATTATCAACCCCTAACAACTCCAAAATAAGGGTCATTTATTTCCTCCGAAATAACTTTGTAAATAATTGTGCTCTTCCAATTGTATAATTTTCTTCAAAAAAACCATCCCATATTATTTTAGAGTGTAGCTTTACTATACTTTCAGATAACATATCTTTAGATGAAATATTCTTGAAAAGAGAATCCTCATCCATATCCATTAGATATTCTATACCATAAAATTTTTTTAGATCATTGCCTTTAATTTATTCTTGTAGCTTTGCATTACCTTGGTTATCAACAATTTCCATGGCTTGTTCTTGAGTAGATGTTCCTTCATTCACATTTATAGTATCTCTTTTTTTATCATACAACCTTGATCTTCTCTTTTTATTCCCCTTGAGAAATTGCTCAAATTTGAATTCATTTGCATACAAAAATAACACATATAAATACTTTAAACTCTAATTTTGATATATAGAGATATACCTACATTCAAAAAATCATTGATTTAATGAATTACATGTTTTAGATCATGGTACTTGAGAATATAACTTTTCCCCTATTGAAATCAATATTTTTTTCTCCAAATTTTTGTAATTTAATGATTAAAAAAGCTAGAAAAAATTTGGTTTTCGACCAAAACCATTTCCAATGAATCAGTTTTGATTGGAACCCTTTTGATCAAAGTTGTCCAAGTGGCATCCCACTCCACAACCAACTCACCATTTTTTGGAATTTTCTAAAATTTCCAACTTCAAATAAATATGTCATCTATTAGAATTTGTTTAAAAAAATTCCCTTTTATAGAGCTCATAGTGTTGAATCTAAATATATACATATTATATTTTGATTAGTTTTAGTATATATTTCTAGAAATAATGCAAGTAGTTTGTTCAAGTTAAAAAAAAGGGTTGATTATAATTTTTTTTTTAAAGTAAAACAATATAATTTTTTTTTGAAAAATATATGGTGCCCTAGAGGAAAGAATCCTCTTCAAGAAAGTATAATTTTTTTTTTTTAAATGAAAAAAAAAGTAAACAATATTTGACATCAAATGAAAACTATCAAATTTTTGTAAGTTTGACTTTAAAAATTTATTACGAGAAAAATATAGATCAATTTTTTTTTCCA
Organism: Sequoia sempervirens; assembly: GCA_007258455.2. NCBI lineage: Eukaryota > Viridiplantae > Streptophyta > Pinopsida > Cupressales > Cupressaceae > Sequoia > Sequoia sempervirens. The sequence goes on from VDFB02047230.1 coordinate 132,489,266, forward strand.
TGCCATAGATACTGAAGTCACTTATTTGGAAAAAAGAATGGATAAAATGAAGTTTTTTTCTATTTGTTTCTTAACATCAATTGAATGTCATTTTTTCTTGAAACTTTCAGTATTTCAAAATCTATTCTTAAATTGATAAAAAAATATCAAAGCAATTTTAAAAAAATATAAAAAATTACGAGAATAAACTTCAACAAGAGTTCTACATTTCATTAGTTTACATCATTTTTAAATTAAAAATATAAAGGCCACTTTTATGTGGCCAAAATTGAGAATTATTTTTCATGTTGAGATTTCAAGTGAGCTATGTTTCAATAGAATTTTAAAATATATGGGAAATATCAACATATTCTAAAAGTGATAAGTAGCAAATGCCAAGAAAAACACATGGCAGCAATGAAGGGTTTCAAACTTGGGAGTGGAGGTGAACTTGGTAGTCAAATATATTTCAATAGAGAAATTAGATCTATATTTTATTTCATGTAAAAATTGTATATTTATAGATGTGAGAAATTTCAATGTGGTTGTTGAAAATTTTAAAGTCTGCAAAGTAATGTTCTATGCTCTAGATATTTTTACATTGACATGCTTCATTGATTACATGCGGTGCATAGTTATGGACTCAAGGAAAAAAATGGATTTAAAAGAACTATTCAACATGATTTATGTGCCTAGGCTTAAAGATGTAGATATGAAAACATTGGTAAAATAGGACGAATAAAGTTTAGTGGGTCCTCATATTAAGAATAGAGTAAAATATAGACGTGGGGGTTTATGAAAAAATAGTTTAATATAATCTCATTTCTAAATTAATCCATAAATGCAAAGGACAAAATCCTCAACAAAATTAAAAAATATTAAACTTGAATGAAAGAAAATCACGACCATGGGAAATTGAAGTGAAAAATTGAAAATTAAATATAAGCAACTTGAATAATTTAGGTAATTTCATGAGTCTTAGAGTATGTATCAAATTGAATATTTATATGGCTCATAAAATTAAAGTTGGAATGAAATAGGACATGATCAAATGATTATTAAGTTGCAAGTATAGAGTTTGAGGAAAGAGAGGTCTAAAATAAAAATTGTACAACTTGGACAAGTGGAAATAGTTTTTTATTACACTTACATTAGTTTATTTTCAAGGACGATCCCTTAAATATTATCTATGTTGTGGAAGAGTGATTATGGAAGAGTTATCTTATAGTTCATTTAGTTGAAAGATATTCTTTCCAATTTTAATTTTACGATGATAACAAAATATTTCATATCTTCTAATTTTAGTGTCACTAATGATATTGTTTGGTTGAGAATTAGAACTAGAATTCATATTTCTAATTGGGATTAGGTTTATATATCAAACTTCCATACTATCCAAAGAAATATAGGTAAAATAGTCGGATCCACATGCAATTATTTTGGAAAAAATTGGCACTCATTCTCTTCATACAAGATGCATGGAAAATACAAGAATTGAGCATATAGATATACATTTAAGGTTATTTAAATTTATTCCATGAGTTTATGTGAATAATGGATTAATAAAGGTGAGCATGAGATCATGACGAGAAAAATGATATTAACCAAAGTGACAATGAAAATACTAAATATAGACTTAAATAACTTCAAGTGAAAAATGAATGAGTTATTTACATAATTTTAGAAAGGGTAGTAAAAAAAATGTAGAAATTTGAATTTTATTTATGAATTACTATTATATATATATATTTATATATATATATATATATATATATATATATATATATATATATATATATATATATATATATATATATATATATATATAGTTTAAGGAAAAATAAATATTTCAATAAAATACTTAAAAAAAAAATAGAAAGTAAGCATACTTTTTAGCAACTTCAATCTAAGTAAAAGAAAATATTTTTTCTTTAAACTTGAGATATATAGTAAGGAAATATGAGTAGATATGAAGAATATTTGTAGATGTGAACAATGTTTGTACGAAGTGTTTGGTAAATAAATAATTGTTTATAATTTTTTGACAATTTTTTTCAAAATATTTACAAACATATTTTTGACCAATCTTAGTTGGTCAAAAAATATGAAATACATATTTTTAATCCTACAGCCAATGAAGCCTAAAAATATGCCCCATCTCTTATATATTAAAAGGTTATATATTAAAAGGATGGATGGTTTCATAGTTTTTGATGCTTTTCAATATGTATATCTTTCAAGATTTGACGTATACAAAAAAAAAAGTAATAACAATTACCCAATAATATTATAATGAAAGATATACTATATTATTAGAATCTTCAGAGTTTCCTAGATATACCATTTTTATTAATCAAATTTCAATGATAAAAAATATATTAGCATAAATAATTAGGTCACAAATATTATATTTCATAGGTGCTTAACCTAATTTTAATGTAATCCCAAAATAAATTAAAAATTACATGATAGAAATGAATATCTATTAATAAAACAATTTTATTTTGAAAAAAAAATATTAAAATATATATATTTAGCATTTTCTTAACATATAATTTATAGATATTAATACATTTTTTAAAGCTCTTAAAAATATAGATTAGAAATATATTTGTGGTGAGATAAAATATATGGTGTTTAATGTTTATACTGGAAATCATACCAAATAACTTTGCTAATTTTAATTTTATATGAATAAAAACCAACATTAGTGTGTCTTAGTTTCAAGACACATATGACATTAAATTTTACCCTTTTAAGACAAGATTAATCCTCATCAACACATATTTGTGAATAGCACAAACAATAGAATGTAAATAATAAAATAATTTACCCCTTGAATGAACACACCTCCATGGATAGCCAGATATGCAATGATATAAAGAAAGTGATAAAGAAGGGAATAGAAATGTCACAATAAAGTAGAGAGCAATGACAACCTGGATGCTACTCTACTAGAATGATAATTCAAGAAAATAAAAACACACAATATCACCTTAGTTTCTATGAGCACTCAAGGCTGAGAGAGGAAGAAGAAGATAGAAGACACCACACCAAAGAGATTGAGCTTGATAAACCTAGAATGAAAATGGTGTTGAAGAAAGAAGACATTGTATGAACCAAGCAAGAAGTTGGTAGTAGCAAGAAAGGATGAGAACGAAGCAAGAATGGTCAAGAAGTGTTATAAGAATGAGAAAAGTTGATATAATAAAGTTTAAATAGGTAAATAAAGGTAAATAGTCAATTTTCATTGGTCAAGATTTTACAAGGAACATTACATTTATAGGAACCTAGGAATCTTAGTGCTAATACAAATTCTAGATGTAGTAATATTTGTTAGGACAACAACATAGTGCACAAACATCCACGCGATGTGTGCACATCCCTAACAAAAATTTCCTCACCAACACAAAACTATAGGGACACATGGGAAAGGTGGGATAAAAGAAATGAGTTTTTACATTATTGAACTTGTAAGGCTAAAATGAAGTTAAATTAATGGGAAATTTGCCTAGGTGCAAATTTACTCCATTACAAAAAAATTAGTCAACATGATTTATGTGCTTAGGATTGAGGATGTATATATTGAAACTATCATGTCCCCTTAATGAAAGGAAGAATGGTACATCAAAGCACTTGCTAGAAACTAATATTTTGAGGAGAGAATTGTGTAAATTTTAGATCTTTTAACAATTACATCAACTAGAAACATATTTAATTATAAAATTAGAAATATATATAATCAAATAGGTGGATGCAAGGAAAACCATTGTGGAAGAAAAACTATGCGCTCCAAAAATACTCAATGCATTGTTTAGTAAACCACAATTACAAATTCTTGTACAACTTTTTTTATAGGAGTATCACTAACAAAAGACCTAGAGGAATAATTACAACTTTAGTATTATCTACAAAACTCTATACACAATCCATTTGTCTCAAACACCTAATATATAGGAGATACAAAACCTAAAACCATAAAGTTTTAATTAGAAACCTATTATCTAAACCCACCCAAAAGTGGTACTCAAATTAACCCACAATCAAAGATGCCTTATGATTAGTCGTAACACACATCATAGGTTGGTCAATAGGTGTAATTCCTCTTTAAGTTTATTTTATGTGTCCAAAAACAATTGAATTTATTATGAAATTTTTTTGATCTCATAAATTTTGATTTAGTAGGATAATTGGGACCATTTGAGGTACTTGAAGATATCTACAAAACAATGGATGATGTACTGAGCTTCCAAGATTTTTTACACTAGCCAAAAAACACTCTATAGTTCAAAAAATAAGTTGTTTCCATTTTATATCCAACAATTATACATTTTCTAATATTAACATTAAGAAAAAGTTTGAGACACCTTTCCCAACACTCTTTCCATGTAGCTCATGTGTAATGGACCAAATTATTCATTTCCTAACTCTTGCACTTTTGTTGACCCTATTTTGAGTTGAAATCCTTCACCTACATATTCAAAGATCAACCTAAGTCCTCCAAGAATCTTGAATTCAAAGGAATGGTGAATATCATTAGTTTATGTAACTAGTCTAATTCAGAGAGTTACCCAACTAGCATGTCTCCTTTCTTAAGTTTTCTCTTGTCTACCCTCATTCCAATGTCAAGCTTTCCTCTACTATTATGCCTCGTGGACATGAATTTATTTGTAGAATAAGAGTTATTATGTATGGTGTTGTCATTGATGCAAACCCATTGTAGAAGCAATGATTTATCAGTATGTATACATTCTAGAGAAGACCATGTATTTTTGGGAAATTGGCTAAGCCTCAGATTGAGATAGTAATGTAATAGAGCATTAGTTTTGTGGTTCACATTGCAATATCTTGTCATACATTTTTGAGTTAATAATGTTATATGTTGTAAGATTCTGCATTCATTTTTTAAGGTGCTATGTCCTCTATCATTGATGATATTAGTGACAAACTATCGAGCTATGTCATGACAGGGTTACAGTTACAGAGTCCATGTTGAAATGCTTCGGATTCCACCATGGATGATCATTATGTTATGTGGATTTAGGAAGTGTTTTAAGATGTCATATGTGCATGAACTTCAAGTTTCAAGTGGTGGTGGTCTACATGACAAGTTGTGGATGAATAGTTGGATCATTCAGTTGTTACTTCACCAACTTTTTTGTGTAGTGCCAACCTAAAGGTGTTGAGTAAGATGATTGAGAGGGGTCTAAATTAGTTGTCTCATATTTAAACCTTAATTCATTAACTGGATCTAATCCTTAACATTTCTTAAATGATTAAACATTAAATACTAGTGGAGAAACAAAAAAACCATAAGAAAAATGCAATATAACCATATTTACATGGAAAAACCAATAAGGAAAAAACCATGGTGAGGATGAAATCACACTATAAAGAATATCAAACTGATTAGAAGAGGCTCACTACTTGAGAAACAAGGCTCACTACCAAGACAAGGACTCACTATCCAACAAGGCTAATAATCTAGAGGGCTCATTGCCACAAAGATACAAAGAAGATAGAAGAGATATGCCACAAAGAGAAGACAATCTCAATGCAATGGAGAAATCCACCACAATTTACAAAACCACTTGTAGAAATGCATGAATGATAGAGTACACCTTCTACTCACTGCATCTAAAAACAATATTTAAGCTTCACATTGATCTACCACACTCGCATCACACACACTCACTAATTCACATCAATCTTTCATCTATCTACTTTATTTCTTTGCACTTATGTCTCTTTCCTCTTTCTATTCTTTATTTCACCACTAACTCAGCTGGTATTTATACCATCTTCAACTTTGGAACATATACAAAGTCATCCATCCAAATTCAAATTCAAATTAGGTCAATGCCAAGACATCTTAGGGGGGAATTAGAATGAGGTTAACCCAAACACACATTTCATAAGGACCCAAATATATCCAAAATGCTTCATCAACTCCAAAGGTATTGTTCAACAAAAGGTTTGCCATACCAATGTAAAACACATAGAAAAATTAAGAATGAACCTTCTAGATACAAAAATTATCTCCAATACAATCAAAATAACTCAATTCTAGAACCTCAATTCATAAGACTTTAACAAAGATAAATTTGAACCAACAATATTTCTCATGGAACACAACTAGAAACATAGAAAACCATAGTTCACAACTGGTGAACATAACTCAAACTATACAATGAATCAACAACCAAAAATATGCATATAGTAGCTTCCAACCTCCATGCTCAACATATCCAAACCACACAAACATAGGAGAAAATATTGGAGCAAAACTTGGAGCAACCACTGAAGACCTACAACATATCTTCATTAGAATTTTTTCAATATCCTTGACATATACAACTAGAATAACTTGCATCCATGACACTAATGACAAAAACAATTAATTGATAACCAATTGACTAGTTGGCATCAATGACAACACCTTCATTCTTTCCATTGTTTCAACAATCTACCCTTTGTCATTGATTGCAACAAATGATGTGACAAACCATCAAAGACACCATACTAGATTTGAATACACTTCTCATGATTTTTCTTTCTATTCCTTTCCATTTCTCCCCCTTAGTAGATAGTCTTCTATAATATTCCTCTTTTGTTTTTTTCTTCCTCTTTTTTTTTTCATGCTTTCTCTCCTTTTTCACATGCTTCCTCTCCCCTTTTGAAATCAATGGAAAAGGAAAATGAGATTTTACATTGATTTCCCCTTTGACATAAAAATAGAATACTTTTAATGACAACACCTAACACTAACTTCTCACCTTGAGAGGTAGCCACCAAAACATTAGTCCAGAAGAATGATAGATCCATAGATCCACTAGATTGATGCATCTTCCTATGCATCTAGTTTAAGAAAGGAGGGGCAATGGCCCCTAACTTCTCCTAGAGATACTCAAAAAGTATCTTTAGGAAAATCCTTTGTAAATATATTGGAAATCTTATCCTTTGTTAGAAAATACTAAGCTTTACTTCATTCTCTATAACCTTCTCTCTCAAGAAATGATACATGATAGATATATGCTTCATCCTCGAGTCCATCATAGGATTCTTTTAAATGTTAATTGCACTTGTATTATCACAGAAGATAGAAATAGGATCATGATACACTACTATGATATCTTTCAATGTCAGTTTCATCCATAGAAATTTTTTACAACAAGATGCAGTGGAAATATACTCAAATTTAGTAGTAGACAAGGAGATTGAATCTTTATTTTTACTCAACCATGCCACCAATCTACAACCAAGAAAGAATGTGCCACCACTTGTAATCCTTTTTTCATCTACACATTCAACCCAATCTGCATCTATATAGGAAATTAGTGTAAATTAAGTATCTATTGGATACCATAATCCATAATTTGAAGTGTCATTCAAATATCTGAATATTCTTTTAACAACATGTGTTTCCTTAGGATCCTCTTCAAATATAGCCACAAGACAAACAACATGCATAATATTTGGTCTAGTAGTAGTCAAATACAATAGTCCACCAATCATAGATGTATAGTTTATTTGATCATCCTTAGGTAAATCATCATATTTTCCAAATTTTCAAGTAGTCACCATAGGAGTACATATTGGTTTGAAACCATCCATCCAAAACTTCAACACTTCTTTCACATACTTAGAAAGTGAACTAAAAATTCATTTCTTTGTTTGATTAATTTGTAGGCCAAGAAATAAATTCATCTCTCCAAACATAGAAATTTCAAATTCTTTTTACATTTCTTCCACAAATATCTTGCACATATTTTCATTTCATCCAAAAATAATGTCATCAACATATACAACTACAATAAAAAAAAAATCATTTTCAATCTTACTATCTATTGTACCTTTGGTGAAACCTTGCTTAATCAAATACTTATCTAACCTCGCATACCAAGCTCTAGGAGCTTGCTTCAATCCATATAATGCTTTCTTCAATCTACACACCATATTTGATTGATTTGACAACATAAATCTTTCTAGTTGTTCCATGTAGACCTCTTCTTCTAGCTCACAATTCAAAAATGCTAACTTGACATCCATCTGATAGACCTTGAAGTCTTTATGAGAACAAACTTATAAGAACATCCTTATAGCTTCGATTCTTGCTACCCAAGCAATAGTTTCTTGAAAATCTATGCCTTCTACTTGTGACTAACCTTTACACACAAACCTTTCTTTATTTCTAACTACTTCTCCATTCTCATTCAACTTATTTTTGAATACCCACTTTGATCCAGTAATTTTTTTGTCTGTCAATCTTGGGACCAATTCCTAAGTTTTATTTTTCTCAATGTACACAAATTTTTGTTCCATTTCTTCCATCCAATGTTCATCTTTACATGCTTCACTTATAGTTTATAGTTATCAGAAAATAAACACAGATTTACTTTAGTAGTAGCTATGTTTCTAGTTAATACTCCTTTAGTTTTATCTCCAATAATTTAACTCTCTGAATGATTCTTCTGCACCTATCTAGGCATCTTAGGTGACACCACCGAAACTTCCTCTCTTTCATTCTATTCATTTTTCTTCTCTTGCTCATCCTTTTGTTGTTCTTCCACAATATATTCTATTCTTACACAATTAGGTTCATCAAATACATATCCATCAATGTCAATTGAGTTCTTCATTGTCTCATCAACCTTGGAATTTTCACTTTCTACAATCCTTCTTAGTCTTTTATTGAAAAATTTACATTCTTTGCTTTTATTAGAATATCCAAGAAAAATTCCTTCATCACTTCTTGCATCAAACTTACTTACTAATTATTCATCTCTTTCAATATAACATTTTCTTATAAATACCTTGAAATACTTGTTAGTAGGAATTGTTCCATGCCATAGCTCATAGGGGGTATTTGTACTATTTTCTCTTGCTTGAACTTGATTGAATACATAAATAGTAGTATGAATATATTCTCTCTAGTAAAATTTTAATAAACTAGCCTCAATAATCATTGGTGTAGAAATCTCTTGAACTATTCTATTTTTCCTCTCAACAACTCCATCTTGCTGAGGAGTTCTTAGAGCAAATAATTGTCTCTTTATTCCATGCACTTAACAAAATATATTAAACTCATGGGAGGTGAATTCTCCACCTCTATTAGACCTTAAGAATTTTATCCTCAATTTTACTTCATTTTCAACCATAGCTTTGAATGTCTTGAATCTATCTAATACATTTGATTTATCTCTAAGAAATGTAACCCATGTATATCTAGAATAATCATCAATCAAAAGCATAAACTACCATTCACCTTGTAGTGTTATCACTCTTGTAGGACCACAAAGATATATGTAAATTTAATCTAGTAGTCAAGTAGTAGATTGTTCCTTTTATTTATAATGACTTCTTTCTTTCTTTCCTAACTAAAAATTCTTGCAAATAGCATTAAGAGACTTTGTAATCCTTGGTGAATCTCTCACGGACTAAACTACACTAACCCTTTCCAAGTTATCAAAATTCATGTGACACATTCTCCTATGCCATAACCAACTATCATTAATCTGATTCTTAAAGCATCATCCATTAGCACCCTTAAGTTGATAGATATTTCCTTCAAATTTCTTTCCTGCAACAATTGATGTTCTAGATCTTTTCTGGACTTCAAATCTCTCATTGTTAGACAACATATCATATCCCTTACTACACATCTATACAACACTCAAAATATTAATCCTTAAAACTTTAACATAGTAGACATCATTAGTATTATTCTTTCCATCAAAACTTACTGAACCTATGCCACAAATTTTAGAACCAGTATCATCTCCAAACATAACCAAGCCTCCATCATATTTTTCAAGTTTAACAAACTTACTTTTATCACCAGTCATGTGATGTGAGCAACCATTTTCAACAAATCAATAGTTATTTTCTTGTTTAGCATGTCTAGGGTAGATATAATAGAATTGGAACTATGATACCACTGAGAGGCAGGGGTGAATCAATGGTATGAAAAATTAAAAACTTGAATTAAACTTTCAAGAATTTGATCTTATATTATGTGAAATCTAAATAGTTTAACTATTAATTGCAATATCATGTATGTAGAGTAGTAAAGCTTGTTTCAACATCAAGAACTTCAATTTTACTTAATCAAGTTTGCATCAATTTATGCTCATGATATTTCAATGATACAATCATTCATTGATTGAATGCAACATTAGAACAATTAAATATGAAATACTTGAGCAAGCATAGAGATAATCAAAAAAGGAAATCACAACATAACACAATTGTTTTCATGAGTGGAAAACTCTCTATGGATAAAAAAATCCACTCATAAAATCGCCTCACTAGCTTAATAAAAAATGCCTCACTGGCTACAAAAGTGCCTCACTAGCAACATAAGCCTCACTGGCTACAAAACATTTTCAATCATGAAGAAACAAATTATAGAGGGTTACTCTATCTCTTTGCAAACCATCACAACTCTTAATAGTAATACATCCTATGTCCCAAAGATTCATAAAACTAGAACCTTTAAAATATGAGATATATTAGTTATTTTTCAATGTTTTTACATACAGTTTTTACATAGATAGATTTTTACATTCTGCTCAACAATTACTTATAGCATGATAATAATGATAAGTGCGTTTCACATACTCTAGCTATGCTATTTTAGAATTATATTCAGCCAACATAATCATATTTCCAGATATGATTTAATAAACTTTAAAGTTGCTCATAATTGAGTTCATAACTGAAAGAACCACCATTGGTGATAACTACCACAATGATACCTTTCGTCAAAAACTTCCAATGCAATATGCACACAAATGTTGGTTAGGTTAAGACAAAAAAGCAAGATTGAAATTGTGCCACAAAATATGGTATGCAAAACATCAAAGCAACAAACCCTAACACACATTATCAATGCTTGATCAAGTATAACAAATATTTGCAAATTATCAAGAACTTGTGCCATGTAAATGCTAGGGTTACTCAAACCCAAAACAATTTTATTTTATTTCTTCATAAAACATTAATATTTTTCATCATATAACTAATTATGCAACTATAAGAACAATAATGGCCACAAAAGATATCACTTGATTTTTTTTTGCAAAATTCCACATCTTGTGTTGTTCCCTCAAATTGTGGCAACATATAACTATCTAGATTCATGATTATTCAGTATATTAAAAAAAAATCATTATCATTTGAAACCTAAGCTTGAGACCAAGCTTCAAACTTTACCAAATACAACATGAATGTTCTTTATTCCAAACACTGAAAGTTCATGTTTTCCCTAAAAGGACCAGTAATCCCTTTATTCACAATGCTACCATTTAATTTTTACAAGATTGTGATACCTTCTAATTAGGTCCATCACTTGAAATAAGACCAAATATGATATGTGATTTATCACATTGAAACAAATGAAGTCAAAATCCTAATAACCCTTAACTCAAAATGGTGTCCACTTTATGCATAGTGAATAATTATTATTTCCTTAGTTAAGAATCAAGGCATGATATGCTTCTAATTAGTAATAACAATAATTTTGAACACCACACAATCATGTCCCCAAAATAATAAGGTTGAGATCCTTCTCAAATGTTACAATGAATGAATCATTATTATCAAAGCATTGTATTGTTTCTTTTGTTCATCACAATAAAATTGACTTCAAAAACCTTATGACACATGGTTTGAAATATTTTCTAAATCACTATCAATGCTAACATACTTGAATCAATTAACACAAATGTCATATTTCAAAAAATATGTCACTTGAATGTGTGCCAAGCCAATCTGACCATGTCTTCCATATGCAGTGAATGTCATAATATTGTCTCACAATCCCTTCAATGAATGCCAATATTGTAAATGCCAAAACAATGTCAAAAGGGTCAAAAAATAGTATCTTCATTTTTCTCTTTCTTTGGAGGGAACTCCTTCACCTATATTTTAGAATTAGCGGAAGTAGGTTCATCCTTTATAGATAAGAACATGCATTAGTTTTCATTAAGATCTTCATAATCAAAATCTTCATCAGATATACTAGCATTATGATTCACATAATATTCTTTGTTGATATTCTTTCCTTTTCTTTTTTTCTCATATTTTTGTTTATTCCTCTTATCTCTTTTCAAACACTTTGTAGCATAATGACCTATTTCTTCACAACTAAAGCATTTGAAGGGTAACTTACCTTCATACTTATCAAATCCTTTCCTCATCCTTCCCACAAAGTTAGCTTCTATTTTATCAAAATTTTATTCATCCATATCTTCAGCTTTTGTAGCCTTAAATGTAGTTTCTAATTTGTATTCATTCCTTAGATTTGGCTTCCTTAACTCATAAGATTCCAAAAATTCCAACAAAAACTATTTAGTGTAGGTCTTATGATCTATACTCTATTCAATAGCACACACCTTCTCACTATAAGCATTAGGGAGAGTTCTAATAATATTCCTTACAATCCTAGTTTCATCTACAGTAGCAGCAAGTCCTTGCATTTTGGCCAGTATCTCATCCAATCTCTATACGTAAGATTTGACATTCTCATCTTCAGACATGTGTAAAAGCTCAAACAGTGTCCCAAAATTCTACAATTTTACCTCTTTAACTCTTTCATCACCTTAATGTGCCCTTTCCAAAGAATCCCACACTTCCTTATTAGTCTTCAAAATTATAAACTTTAATTAACTCGGAATGTACCAAATTGTTCTTCAAGATGTACTTCACCTTATTGTTCACTTCATATGATTTGATCTCATCAATCATACTCATCCCATTAGTAGGAGAGTGTAAAGATTCTTGTGAGCTTTCTCCACATCATATCTATAAAACTCCAGAGATTCTTCCATCAATATTTTCTAGATAGGATAATTAGTTCCAACAAACCTCAGATAATCATTAGTCATTTTTCCAGCCATCCTAAACCTTCCTCTAGCAGTTGAGCTCCTCACCAAGGAACCAAGCTCTGATACCAATTGCTGAACAAAAAAAATAAGAGGGAGGGGTGAATCAATTGTCTCAAATTTAAAACTTAATTCATTCATCATAACTAATCATTAACGCTGCTTAAATGATTCAACATTAAATACTTGTACAAAAACTGAAAACCATCACACAAACACAATAACACCAGATTTACATGGAAAACCCAATAAAGGAAAAACCATCGGGAGGATTAACTCACACTATATAAAATATCAAACTAATTATAAGAGGCTCACTTCCTGAGAAACAAGGATCACTACCAAGACAATGACTCACTATTTGAATAAGGACTTACTATCCAATAGGGCTAACAACCATAAGGGCACATTGCCACAAAGATACAAAGAAGATAGAAGAAATATATTAGAAAGATAATTAAATATCAATGCAATGAAGAAATCCACCACAATTTTCTCAACCATTTTCAAACATGCATGAATGATAGAGTACACCTTCTACTCATTGCATCTAAAAACTCAACATTTAGGATTTATACTGATCTACCACACTCGCATCACACATACTCACTGATTCACATCAATATTGCATCTATCTTCTCTATTTATTTTCCCTTATCTCTCTTTCCTCTTTCTATGCTTTATTTCACCACTAACTCATCCTATATTTATACCATCTTCAACTTTGAAACATATCCAAAGTTAGCCATCCAAATTCAAATTCAAATTAGGTTGGTGTGAAAACATCCTAGGGTAGAATTAGAATGAGGGAAACCCAAATGCATGCTTCATAAGGACCCAAATAGATCCAACACACTTCATCAACTCTAAAGATAGTGTTCAACACAAGTTTAGACAAAGCAATGTAAAACACATAGAACAATTAAGCACAAACCTTCCAGATACCAAAATTATCTTCAATAAAATCAACAAAACTAAACTCTAGAACTGAAAGTCATAATACTTTAACAAAGAGAAATCCAAACCAATAATATTTCTCCTAGACCTCAACTAGAAACACAAAAAAAAATAGTTCACAAATAGTGAACATAACTCGCACTATATACAATGAATCAACAACCAAAAATCTAGATATATCAACTTCTAACATCCATGCTCAACATATCTGAACCACACAAACATAGCAGAAAATCCCATAGAAATTCCTAAAACAACCAATGAATACCTACAACATATCTTCATTACAATTTTCTCAACATCCTCCATATATACAACCAATAACCTGTATCCATGACACTAATGACAACAGTAATCGGTTGATAACCAATTGACCATTTGGCATCAATGACAACACCTTCATTCTTTCCATCCTTGAAACAAAGGGTTTTAAGGTCATGTGGTATTATATGTTGAGTATGAATCAGATTTATATGAGTATCTATAGGTCATTTTGACCTATTTTGGTGAAGAACATGCTTTAGTCACTTTTGGAAGGTATACATGATGATTTTTTGAGCTAATAGGTTATGAGGTCACATGTTTCATCTAATTAGGTTGACCTAATTGTTTACATTATTATTTGTGAACTATATACATATATATAAAAGGCCAATTCATTGATAGTATGATTATGTAGACATGGATGAGCGAGATTGTGAACTATGAAAGGTGTTAGTGGTGAAGAATGAAGTTTGTAAATTCAATTTACTGAGACTAACTAGAACTATTTCTTTAGCATGTTGTAGATGAACTATCAGTAGTTCAAAATATGGCAATGAGCCATTCCTTTCTATATCTTTTCTAACTATGGAGGAAGTGATATTCCTTGGAAAATGAGCCCTCCTATTTTCTAGGCAACGATTCCTCTGGATAGTGAGTGTCTTGTAATGTATTGTAATCGGTTATGAAATATTTTGAGCTAATCCGCATAATAGATTTTCCCTTCTAAGGGTTTTCCACATAAATCTAGTGTTCTTGTGTTGTTTTCTGTGATCCGTACTTAAAAATAGAATACTCTTAATGACAAGACCTGAAACTACCTATTCCCCTTGAGAGGTAGCCACCAAAACATCACTATAGAAGAAAGATAGATCCATAGATCCACCATAATGATGCATCTAGTTCAAGAAAGGAGGGGAAATGACCCCTAAATTCTCTTGGATATACTCAAAAGTAATTTTAGGAAGATCCTTTGTAAATATATCAATAATCTAATCCTTAATCGTATCATAATCAAGCTTTAATTCATTCTCCATGACCTTCTCTCTCAAGAAATGATACTTGATAGATATTTGCTTCATCCTTAAATGCATCACAAGATTCTTTGAAATGTTAATTGCATTGTTATTATCACAAAAGATAGAAATAGGATCATCATACACTACTGTGATATCTTTTAATGTCAGTTTCATCCATAGAACTTGTGTACAATAAGATGCAACAACAATATACTTGGCTTCAATAGTAGACAAGGAGACTGAATCTTTCTTTTTACTCAATCATGCCATCAATTTGTAACCAAGAAATAATGCACCACCACTTGTACTCTTTCTTTCATCTACACATCCAACTCAATATGCATCTGTAGGATACCATATCCATAATCTGAGTTCCATTCAAATATCTGAATATTCTTTTAATAGAAACAACATGTGCTTCCTTAGGATCCTCTTGAAATCTAGCCACAAGATAAACAACATGCATAATATCTAGCCTAGTAGCAGTCAAATACAATAGTCCACCAATCATATATCGACTATACTTTATTTGATTATCCTTAGTTGAATCATCATCTTTACCCAATTTTCAACAAGTCACCATAGGAGTATATACTGGTTTGAAACCATCCATGTCCCAAACTTCTTCAACATCATTTTAACATACTTAGACTATAAAATAAAAATGCATTTCTTTGTTTGATTAATCTATAGGCCAAGAAAGAAATTAATATCTCCAAACATAGAAATTTCAAATTATTTTTGCATCTCTAAGGAAAGTTCTAGAGAAAGAAAAGAATCAAGAGGAAAAATTCAAGAAGATCTCCACCTTTCTTGATGATATGCTTTCTAGTCAAAAAGCTTCTAAGAACAAAGAAGTATTATGGTTTGAAAAAGGAGAAAGCTCAAAGGAAAATCATATTCCAAGCAATGTTGAAAAAATAAATAATGAACAAAGGAATACTAGAGATAAGAAGAGAAATATCAAACATATTCAGAACCAAAAGAAATATTTCAAGAGACCTCCTATTAGATAACCTACTACACAAAGGTATTCATCTTTTAAAGGTTGCCAAATTATTATGTAATAAATTTGGACATAGAACTACAGAATGTAGAAGTAGGATGAATCAAAATTTTCAATCATTTTTTGGTCACTGCTATGCATGCAATAGATTTGGTAATAAGGCTAGTGAATGCACAACATAGATGATGAATGGTTATACTAATGGTATAATGTCTCAATGATTCCATGGTTACTGTTTCTCATGAAATGGGCTTGGACATAAGGCTTCTGAATGCAAATCTAAAATAGCAATAAGTAAGTTTGTTTCACAAAAAAATGTCACATGCTATAAATGTAATAAACTAGGACATATAGCTATGTTTTGCAGAGAAAAGAATGTGAAACTATCCATTTCACAAAAGGAGATTGATCAAGGTGAGGTAAAGAAGGAGATGGGCAAGATATGGAAGAAAAAGGAAGAAAATGATGTGAAGAATGAATCTATGCAAAATTTTGGTGTAGATTTTAACTTCAAAAACTAGATAGAAAGAATTTGGATCAAAGGGAGTTTTAATAGAAAAATTTATAAACCCCCTACCAAAGATGTGATGTTGATGTCTTTAGTATACTAGTGTAGGTATAGGTTTGTTTGGTTCCTCCATTGGTGACATATCTTATGATAAATATCAGTTCTAAGATTTTTGGAATGTTTGGGAGTCATTGTGATGATAAAATGAAGGTTTGACAATGTTTGACCTAACTTTTCACTATTGTATTTAATGCATATTTTGGGTCACTAATAAAGTTTTATATTTCATTTTTCACATTGTAAAATATATTTTTGTTTGAGCATTTGAAGAGTAAAGGATGGAAAATGGGATCTGAAGTGTTGAACAAAACCCCATCGGTGAATTTCATAAGGTATTTAAAATTTCCTATAAACCTTAGCTCAAGAAAAGTTCGAAATGTATGTTATCAATGAGAATTGCACCGTAGTTGAGTTAGACTCAACTATCCTATCTAACATGGAAACATTCTCAAGCCATGGGTGGCTTAAAATGAAAATGAATCTTTAGAGAGGGTTGGTTCCCCTGGTAGATCACCTAAAACTAAATATTTTTCTAGGAAAAGGGATAAAAGGATAACTTGAAATTGATATCTTGAAAACTTAAAGGGTGATGCACCAAAAACTTATAAACTTATCGACTAACTCAACTCACAATCAATTTGAAAAATACTTTTACTCTCATAATCTCATATGAAACAATGCAATACATAACTAATTTGCATGAAGGTTTGAAAATTAGAGGGATTGCATGATGGAAAAACTAAAGTTTTATCACAACTTCAATCCACTAACAATATTAAACACAACACACAACCTACCTTACATGAAACTTTTGCACTCAAATGTTCAACAATGAGACATATAAAAGGATTTGAAAGTTGAATCACAATTTCACATCAAATCATTAACAATGAAATGAGAAAAAACATAAAAAAGAACACTACTGCATTTATTGATCTAAAAGGAGCTACATAAACACACTATGAAAATTTGAGTTACAAACTACTTACAAAACTTTCTGCAATATTCAAGAGAGGAAGAAGTAATAACTCCAACTTTGACTGAGAAAAATCTAATTTTTTCTCCAATACATATCTCCACTGAGTTTCCATGAGTGAATGGGAAAAATCTTAGTTAAATGCTCGCAAAAATAGAAAATCAAGTGTCATTTTCAAACAAAAAGAGAAAACCTCAAAAATAGGGCATAAAACTATTCCAAACTGAGTGAAAATAGGTAGAAATTTTCCCACTTAAGTGGGTTGACCCAAAAAGACTCAAAAAGCACTTAGTTCTGACTAAAAATTAGAAAAGATGGTTCAGTTGACACATTTTTTTCCATTTGCATGAATAACACTCAAACTTAAAAAAAAAATAAACTAAAAATTAATAAGTTGATACTCTGCACTTGCTCTTTTCTTACTGCACTTAATGACAATTAATCAAGCAATTTATAGAATATTGCTTAAATAATGTCTTATGACTCATGACTTGGCTTAGATTATGACTTTGCAAAAATTCAAGGTATACATGAGTTTTACTTTGCAAAGCATAAGGTATTCAATATTGGCATTTGATTTTCACCTAAAATAAAAGAAAATACAAAGGAACATAATACCACAAAGGTATTAGTTAAGGCATGCTTTTTTTTAAATAATGTGGAAAAAATCCATAAGGTTGACCAAAGTATTAGGGAAAGAAGAAAACCCTAGAACAAAACATGAAACCTCCTTTCTTTTCACATCATTTTTTTTTAATTCTTCTACTATGCACCTTGGCCGTGACCATTAGGATTTAATTTATCTTTCATGGAAGAACTAGGGGCTTCTTTCAAACCATCATTGAGCTTCTATGGAGAAACTCACGCAAATCCTATGCTGAGGCTGAATTAGGTAAGCATTTCCCATATACAATCCACCTTCCTTTATGAAAAATCATGCTCATTTCGAGCCCCTTTATGCAAAAACCACAATAAAAATCTATGAAGTTACTTCTCTTTTACATGTATTTTCTTTATATAGAAGCATTCAAGGTTTGTTATTTTTTGAATATAGAGACCTTTCTATACTTACATGGTCGTGGGCTTTAATCATTTTGTATACTCTTAGAAAAAGAACATAGTTTTCCTCTCCCTTTGCTTTCAACCTTTGAAGTTTTGCAGCTATAGGCCATGGCTACCCTTGAATGTCATTCAAAACCATTGCATAAACCAAAACAACGACTTCTCTCATTACGACTTTTCATTTTCCTTCATGTCTCTGTTACTTTGGTCTAATACCCATTTATATACACAATGCTAAATTTGCTTTGCAAAAATGTCATGAACATTACTTGATACAAAATGATTATGCTTGCATTTGATAATTTCTTTGTTGCATATTGTAGCATTGTGTTTTCTATTGAAGAATGCAACATGGAATCAAACTACCCATTTTGCACTCCTCTATGATTCTAATGAAAACAATGCTAATAATGTAGTTTCCATCCACAAAACATTGTGACTATATTTTATTCTCATAAACCTGCCAGTTACTCATACTTTGGGCTCTTATTTGCTGCGTCAAGCATTATCACATTCCCCTTATGACTAAAATCTAATGCTACCTCATACATAGACAACATGATATTGAGACTAGCCTTCACAAATTCTGCATCTAAATTCATGAATGGAAGAACATGCCCCTCACCAATCTAGCCATGAATTTTCAAGATGACCAAATTTCTTTGTTATGCATTTTGCATTCAATTGTCTTGAAGAATGTACTATTTCCCTTCCATTGTCACATTTTAGAACTTCTAATTAGTGTACCTCAATGACACTGCTCCTTTGACATATTTATTAGTGCCTACTCACCATGTACCTTGTCTTCATGCTTCTTATGTTGTTTCAATGGTTGTCCCATTATGGATATTGTATTCCTCTTTACTAAATTCTTAATGATTGTACTTTGCATTTAAGTTTGTTGCTCCCTTTGTCACTTAATGAATGTTTGTACCATTAATGTATGCATTATAGACAACAAGAAATGATAATGACATATCAAATGAAAGATATGAAAATATGATGGCAACATTGTTTAATGAAGCTAAACAATGACCGTATAAAAGCTTGTATGCAAACAAAACTCCTTAATGAGAAAGGGCACACTTTTACTCTTTTTGCATATTTATTAAGCATTTTAAGTGATGCCAATGCTCATTTCTGATTTTCACTTCAAATTAGAGGGAATCCTCATTGCACCTTTTGATTTGGTTGTCATGAATGGACAATGTGCTTAGTTCTTATGTCACTTTGTAAATAAATGTAGCAATAAAAATTAGGGTTAGCATCTAAATGTCTAAATGTCTTTTTCTTATCTCATCCCCTCCTTAAGAATTAGGGTTAGCATGCTGATATCAACCCTTGTGGGAGCCCATTTTTCTCCACATGCTATGATGTTTAATGAAAATAAATGTAGCAATAAAAATTTCAGTTATACCTACACAATGAACAAGGGTATGTGCAGGATCATCATGGAAAAAATAAGCCCTTAAGTGGCAAAATTTTTAGAAAAATTAAAGTTAGGGAACTTGATGTAAAATATTGAATAAGTTATCTATATTATTTCAAAAATATGTAAGAATAGAATCTATAGCAAGTTGAATGTAGTTTCTAAACTACTAGGTTTTTAAAATAAAAATAAAAATCTATTTGGTGAAAATTTGAAATTTCAATGAAGTAGTACTTCAATTTTAGGGAAAAACTAAGAAGTAGGTGTCTGTTTGGCCACCCTAACCACAATAAAATGATAATAATTTTTTATAAGATTTTAGATATAAGTAGAGGACTCATGTCTAGATGTGATGCATATTTTTTGTAGTATCTTTCCAAGTAAATGATTAATTATGATTTTTTTTATAACTTTTAAAAATAATAAAAAATCGTATGTCTGACCACCTTAACTTGGTCAAAAATTCATGAAATTAACTTTTTCTTTTTTTAATCCTATAGTATGTGAAGCATAGAATGTGACACATGTTTTGGATTCAAAAAATATGATACTTTTTGCAAGCTATAGATGTTTTTTAATGAGCCTATCAATCAAGAATGTAGTCATAATTCAAGTAGAAAATGAATAATAATTAATTATTAAATTCAAAGTAAAGCATAATTTATATTGGTGGAAAGTTGAGAATCTCCTTTAAAAACCCTTTTTGTTTCATCAATTTTTGGGTAAAAAAAAAGTTGTTAGACACATACCTATCATATTGCCACTTTTTGGCCCATCATGATCATGTACATACCCACAAACATGTTAGATAAAAATAAAGTGAAGCTCAATGCTCTTGTGATGTTTGATTTTCAAGCTCTCTTGATACATGTGACAATGGCTCAACTAATTTAATGCATCATAGATGTAAGTTATATTTCTATTGATGAAACATATGACGAGATTTTATGTATCGAGCTCTAACCAATTCTTTCGATCATCTGTAGGTACATCTAAAGACCAGCAGTAGGAGGAGCTAAAGAAAAGGACCAATACCAAGACTATGCCATTTTAGGCAATGAAGGATATAATATCTTTTCATGTGTTTTTCCTATGTTATGTTCAATTGTATAGCTTACATGTATGTTATTTTAGTTTAGTCATGCCCATGGCTTATATGGGTCATTTGGGAATTTTTCTTTCAATGTATAAAAAAATGACATTACGCAAAATTTTGTACATTTCCTTTGCAAAATGAATAAAATTCAATAATATCATGCAATCTATATAATTTATTTCTATTATAATACCTTGCATAATAAAATTTAATCTCATTTAAAAGAATCTCTTGTTTGCAATGGGTGTGCATAGCATAAACTTGTTAATCCCCCTTCACTTTTAAAAGAAAATAACTGACTCAAATCTACCAAATTGAGTTGTAAGTGAAAAATGGGTAACACTTAAGGTGTTTTTTGCTGAATGCTTTCCTTCTAAGCATACTAGAATAGTAGCCTAAACTAATCCTTTGGGAATGGAGTCAAATTCTACCCCATTCAAACTCAGAAAACCATGTAACTCAGTTGCAAACCTTTGAACAACAACAGAACAAATAGAAATAAAAATACCAAGGTCCTAGAGGCCAACAAACTATGAAATAACACTTATTGAAAAGAAAGAAGAACTAAAAGAAATGTTCCAAGAACATATTAGATGAAAACACCTAAGGTAACCTAGTAACTAATGAAAGGTATACCTAAACAAAACCATTATCTAGTTCAAGAAAGTAGCTCCCCCTTCTTTGCAACCTACAATGCTCCATATGCTTGTGAGTCAACCAAAGGAGATGGAGAAAGATAAAATATCTAACAAACTATTGCAACACCTTTCTAAGAAGTAAAATGTAGTCACTTACCCACCTATCTTGATTGGGTAACTAGTGGTGATCAAGAGAACAAGTGGATTGGTTGTGCTTAACTTGATATCCTCTTTGATGCTCTCGATCAGTGTTGCCATGGGGTTTCTCTTTCTTGTTGGCTTGCAACCAAGCTAGATACCTAATAGGACATCCCCTTGAAAGATTTGGACTAGAGATAAGACAATTTGAGTGATAAGAAAAAATAACATCACCTTCACCTTGCATGATTACATGCCATGTTGATTCCTCCTCCATGGTCAATGGACCATCCTCTTCCATCAGGGTAGCTAATAACTTATCAAAGTTATTAGCTCTTGAAATTCTCTTAGGAACAACTGGTCCAAGCTCAAAATCCACATTATTACCCAAGAAAGTACACTTTGAATCTAGATTTTCTTCTTCATTGGAGGAAGAAAAATGTTGAAATAATTAGATAGCCTCTCCAAACAAACTTTCACTTAACAAACCAACCTTAAGCTCTTTTTTACAATAGAAAGGAAGCTACTCCAACCAGCTAAGATCATACAAATCAACTTCATAATAAGTTTCTTTACTTGAGAGAATGGAATTCCCCCATCAAAAATAGATATTCTTCCTATTGCTCCATGTCTGATTTTTTTGATTTAGTGGCACAAAAGGGGCAGAAAATAGCTATCTCTTCATCCTACTAATTGGGATACTCCATAAATATTGGCTCATTTGGGAATACAACCAATTCCACATTTTTATCTCATTGCTAAAGATAATACTCCTCCAAAGATGTTGTAATAATGTCTAAGCATGAGCAGAAAAGCTCAATTTCAGCTTGAAATAGATCTTCCTCAAGCTCTTGATCATTCAAATCAATGATACTTTTGTGTATCTCATGGTAGCACTCATCAATAATTTTAGACTCCACAAAAGGCTCATCTTTGCACTCATCTTGTTGATCCAAGACTTCTTCATTACACTTACATTCCTCAATCAACAATTCATCACATTCTCTAACCTCTTCTTGCTGCTCTAAAATTGTTGTCAATGAGATAAAAACCACATCTTCTTCATTGTTTTCAATAAAAGGAGGTAGCTCACCAAACCACACGGTAGAATTATCCTCTTGAATGTCCTTCTTTACCTCTTCATCTTGTTGTCCCAATTGATCTTATGAGATTAACACTAAAACATTTTTATCCTCTTCAACAAAACAAGGAAGCTCATTAGTCAAAACATTGAAAGGGTCATCTAGAGAAGAATTTTGTCATTCAATATTTTGTTGCTGAAATTGGGAACACTCCATGGTTAAATGTGATAGATTGACATTTCTAATCTTCTCCCAAATGAGTGAGATATCCTGATCAATGGGTTCATCCTTGGATTCATTAGGTGGGGAAACTTGGGGAGCTTCTTAGGTTTCTTATAAGGAAAAATGTTTCTCAAGGGGCTTCTCTGTAACTATACTAGGAAGAACCTGATTATCTTCCTTAATTTGCAAAGGATGAAGGCTTCTAAAACTTTGGATTTCAAGCTTAAGAGGCTAGCTTGAGGAATTAAGGACTTTATCCTACCTAAAATGTGGACTCTCAACTTTAGAAGTATCAAGAGGCTCACTTTGTCTAAAACTTAGAAATTCATACTTATGAACATCCTCTTGAGCAGACTGATATGGAATTGTATGAACTACTTGGGCCTCTTTCCTTTGAAATTGAGTAAGAAAAGGCTTCATTTGCTTCTCTATTGTAGCTAATCCTCTTCCAAGACTCTTATCCAAATGTATTCTTCATGTCTCCAACCCTTGATCATAAAAATAGGATTTATCAACCAACTATTATTGTTGCAAAATAAACTTCCTCTACATCTTGATGACAACCAACATCCAATCCATATGTGACAACATACCTTTAGTATCACTAATCTTCATACCATCAAGAATTTGGTTCAAAATCCATGAAAAACATGCAAGATTTTGGATTTAATTTTACACATGCTAGTAAGGGTGCTCTTGAGGCTTATTATGTGAATAATCATATTCTTGTTGGGGATTATTTTGGGAATATGTAGGCTGATATGGAGATTGAGAAGGGGTAGGTGTACGGTAATAATATTGAGTAGGCTTCAGATTTTTTGTTCTTTCCAAATTCAATTTTTTCACCATTTCCTCAAAAACTAGGTTATTTGTGCTACCACTATCAATGATAACTTTGCAATACTTACCTCCTACTTTAAATCTAGTATGGAATAAAATTTTCTTTGCAATGCTTCCTTAGGTTCATCTTTCTTCTAGAATAGTGCTTCCTCATGAATAATGATTCTCCCTTCACAAGAATTTCTCTAGAACTCGATGATTCCACTAGTTCTTACATGATTTTCAATCTTCTTACTTTCTTGGCGAAACTAAAATGCTCCATTTCCTCCTTCACACTTAAAATAGGTTCCTCTGAAAGTTCTCTTGTCATATCCTTTCTCATCTCTCTGGTATCCCTCATTGTGGTAATAATTTTATCCTCCTCTGTTGTGGAAGTAAGATTTTTTGTCATCTCCCTTTATGGTATGACTTAGAATCCCTCTCTTCCTTGTGGTATGAATCTTTGTACTTGTTTTAATATGCATATGGTTTTTCCACTATGGAATGTGGCATTCCTTTCTTTAATCTACCTCCTCTTCCACTCTTCCTCTGTTCATGTCTTTTGTTTAGCTTGTCCTCCACATTTAATGCAAACTAATATGCTTCCTCTACCGAATTCATCTTGTGTCATAGAAAAAAGTACCCTTTGCTTGACAAGAGATAATTCATGATAAATTGGACTTAATGAGGCCTTAATTCAGGCTTTGTGAGGAATTTTATGCATCCACACTAGATCTTGAACCCTTGCAAATTGAATAATATGCTTTTAACGATGTCTTGTAAAGGTTTTGTAAAGTGTTGTAAGATTCTTTCACACTTTTATACACTTAATGAACCTGTTTCTCCCTAATTCAACATTATAAAATATGTTTAATAACATTATTACATCAATATAAAATACTTATGGCTTAAATTTAATGTTAAACTAGTGTTGTAATGTGTCTTGCACATTCACATTGGTTCGAGTACCTTCCTAGGTTAACTGGACCTCATTTTAATGATGAAAAGTGTATTTAATTACACTTCCACATTGATTTATCTTTATCAAGCTCTATTTGACATTAACACCATGACTAATAGTCTAATATTGACCCATATTGTGCATCTTGAGGATCAAATTGATCAAATGCCTGATAAGGTTGCATTTTAGACCTTATTTCGTTATCTCTTTGTATCTAAGCTATCAAATTGGCCCTTGTGGGACCCATTTGCCATGCATGGTGAATTTTTCCCTTCTAGGTGGAACCCATTTTCCATGTGTGGTGAATGAGTCCCATTTCACTCAATCTTGAGCTTTGAGCAAGAAAAAAGTGAAATTTGAGTTTAATTTTGCTTCATGCTAGCTTGTGATGAAGTATTAAATGGTAAAATAGGTAAAATACCTATAAATATAAGTATTTTAACTCATTTTCACATCTCTTATCTCTTATCATTCATTCATCCACCAATCTTTCATCTGAAGTCAAGCAAGTTAGGGTTTTCTCATTGAAAGCCATCAAGAAAGCTTCTAAAGACATTCAAGGGCTAAATCTTTGTCCATTGTTGCAAAAATCCAAGATAAACATCATGGAAAGGTAATATATTCCATTATTTCATGTTTCATTCCATTCCTTCATTATTTTGGTTTAATTACCTAAAAGGGGTTTGACCAAGGCAAACCCCCATGCCCTAACATTCAATATTTCTCATTCTTGTCTTTTGTGTTTGCAGATTTAGGACTCTTGGAAGCTTGGAAATCATTGACAATCAGGTTGCAAGGTTTATCAAGTCTTTTTCTCATTCAACAAGTCAAAATATCAACAAAACCTCATTTTCAGACCTGTAAATCAGAGTTTCAGAAGTGGACATCTGTAGGGCATCAAAGTGCAGATCAAAAGATTCAGAATCCACCTTTCAAAATCTAGGAATTCAAAAGTGGATTCATTCACCATGGGTGGTGAATGAGTCCCATCCTAAGGTCATTTTTTTATTTTTACATTTTTAAATACCCTTTTGTTAGAAAGGAGTTTTGGTACTGTTTGGCAAAATTGGGACTGATTTTCCCAGAATGGCGAATGAGTTCCACCAGGCCTTGAAAACAACATCAATAGAATTTAAAATGTTATTTCCAGTCTTCATCAAGGATCTAGGTGCACACTTTTAGTCTGATTTATTTTTGTTGTAATTTTCTATTCATTTGTAGGTGATTTTGTATTACACAATGTGTTTTACAACATAGCATAAATCTTAGATTTTGATTTTATAATCAATCAATTAGTTCATATAAATACATTTAGCTCATATAACATCATACATAACATAATTAGAATGAACCCTCAACATTTTTGGCCTAAGCTCTCTCCTTTTAGGTAAAAAACCCTAGAAGAGATAGAGAAGTCCATAGGAACCAAAAATCTACAGTTCATTTTGGTGAACCTACTTTTTGAATGCTTTATTAACTGATTTGGATTCCTTTCATCATCCTAGATCTAGCTTGCATTAGAGTTTTCATGATTCATTTGCATGTTAGGCGTTAAATTTTTCATTCATAAAAAGTGCATTTAGGTTGCATTGTTGGCATCTAAATTCATTACTACCCTCTGAAATTATGCATTTTTCATTTAGTTTTGCATCATAGAACTTAGAAACCATCAAAATCAGTCAATTTTTTTTGAGAAATCTGCAAAAAGTCCATACTATGAATCATTCACCACTCTGGGTGAATCAATCCCTTTTGACCCCTAAAACAATATTGTACAAAACTCAAAACTCTATTTTTCAACTTGTATTTGGTTCCTTAACCTACCTATATCAATTATTTGCATTTTTGTAACATGCATTTCATAAAATATATCCTTAATTAGCTCATTTCATGCATGGTTTCCATTTCAAGTTTGCATTCTCATTTTGTTACATATCATACTCAGTCAATTGTCATCTTTGAAATCTAAGACATTATTCTTCATTTGCATCTTTTCTTTCACATTGTTACATTTCAAGATTGTAGATTAATCATTCAATCATGTTTTCATTACAAAATTCTATAGTTATCATCTTGCATGTTCTCTTTTTAGATATTATTGCATGTTATAAGTAACTTTTGTTAAAAGCATATGAATCTGAGTCCTTTCCCCTCTCTTTTTGTTCATCATAGATCCCTCTCCTAGTTCCCCTTTTGTGGATGAGGTTGGTTTAGTGAAAGAAAACTTGGATATTCATAACACTCACATTTTCTCTTCTCTTATTATCTCTCACACTTGTGAAGTAGATATTTTATTGCTAGAACAACCAATTGATGAAAGATGTGACAATCTGAGTTGTTTCTCTCCTCTTACCTCTCCTATTAGACATAACATTACTACAAAAGACAACATCACATTAAGTAATTATGATTATCACATAACACAACATGATGGTGAGGCCATAGATTCATCTCCCCACTCCTCCCCTATTTGTGAGGAGGATATGTTGACATTAGATGCTAAAATCTTTGAGACCTATGACAATCCTCTTTGTTTTTCTTCCCCTATTTTGGAAGACATTATTGGACAAAGGGAGGTAATCGAAGACAATCATGAGAATCTTCTTTCCCCCTTTCCTAATGTTTCCCCCATCCAAGAATACATAATCAAAAGTATCCAATCATTGAAAAACAAGAATGTGATTCTTTTTCTTCTTTTGATGCCTCTCCCACTTGTGATGAAGCTACTTTGTACCTTTCAACCTTAGATGAACATATTACATGCTCTCCTAGTAGGGTAGATAATATGGAACAAGAGAATGAGACATTACAAACATCAAATGATTGCATAAAGTCTTCCCCTAATCTCCCCATTATCAATAATCAAACACATTCAACCATTAATAACTCCCTTGGTTGTGATGAAGTTATTTTGGATGAACCAAACCTTAGTTGTCAAAAACATTTGGTTTGTTGCTCTCATGAGAACTCTCCTTCTAGGGACTCAGATATTATGACCCAAGACAAAGATATCATACCCTTCAAAGACAATTAAGACTCTCAATTTTTATGAGATGTTAACATCATTCAACCTCAACTCATCCTTTATCCCCTTCACATAAACCTTCACACAAACAAAAAACTCAAAATAAACCTTAACTCATTCTTTACCAACCTTCACATAAACTTCACCCCTCCAAACAACCCCGATACACCGTCTACCCCCCTAAAACCAATGTGTTACAAAAATATAGTAATGATATTATTGCTCCAACATATAACATTCAAAATAATCTGCAACTTCCGCAACCAATCCCACCCTCCTTACCTTTACTGAATCTGTCTAGCGCTCCTCATTACAACCCACACACAAAGGAGTATTATCTTATTGAACAATTTAAGAATACTCCTACAAAGATTTACCTTTGGGATTTACTTCAAAATTCACCAAATTACTAGAACATTCTTCAAATAGCCTTAAAAAAAATTGTTCCTCCTAGTACAACTCCAAATGATGTGGCAGCTTTAATTCATAAAACAATTCAAACTAATATTGACATTACTTTCCATCAACATGAGCTCCCTCCTTTAGAGTTGTAAAAACAAAATGAAGCTTTCTTGATCATTACTCAATACAATAGGACATGCATAAATAGAACTCTTATTGATAATAGTTATGCCCTTAATGTGTGTAGTGTGACTCTCCTTGATCCATTATATGTTGACAAGTCACAAATAATACCTAATTTTGTATCTATTCGAGGATTTGATAAGTCAACAAAGCTCAGTCGCTTGGTGTAATCAATTTTCCTATTATGGTTGGGGTGGTTACTTTGCAAACTCCTATTCATGTCATATCTTATGATCTTTTGTATAATCTTCTTGTAGGAAGACCATGGATTCATGAGATGAATGTATTTCCTTCAACCCTTCATCATATAATGAAATATGTCTATCAGAATAACATTTACGAAGTGGAAGCAGATCTCAAGCCTAAAAATTTCTTGCACCTTGAAGAAGGAACTACAATTCCTTTGAAAACATCAATTCCAACATCCAACATAGATCCTCTTGAAATTGTGCACAACAATGAGGAATTTTCATCTAAATTATTTGGCGATGATTGGGGATCCTTAGAATTCACACCTTCATCTATGTGTGAATAGATATCCACACAAAAGAAAGATGAAAAAAAAGAACAACCAACCATCATGTGGACACAACATTCAGACAACCTGTCGATAGCATCCATCTCAACCACTTTAGACAAAGCCACAAACTATAGAACAACCTTTGAAAAACAAAACAACAAATAACCACCTAATTCCAAAGCAATGAAACAACTTTATGGAAAAGGTTATGAACTCATAAAACAATAGGGATATAGTGGAAAAGGATGAGGTGCTTGAGAACAAGGTATATGCAACCCTATAGAGCCTAACACACAACAAACAGCCCATGGTCTTGGTTATTGTCCTTTGTCCAACCCTTCGCTCAACATCAACAATCTCACAAAACATATTCCTAAATCATCCTTAGCCACTAGTGGTTAAAGAACATCATCCTTTAACATCATGATTTGAATTCATTAGATTTTACACCTTCCTTTAAAGGATAGAATACAATATCACAATCTAGAGACACTTGTGAAAGTATGGCATATACTACTAAGAAAGATGTATCTTTGACACCCACCACAAGACCACCTTCTCCTCTTGATCAAGAGGGTATCTTTTCGAGACTCCTCCAAGATCACTTGATCAACCTCCCTCCAAGAACTTGAAATAAATTCCCTTCCAAGAATTCATTTTACACCTATCATAGAGTTCATGGTCACTCCACTAATGAATGTAATGCCTTGAGTCACAAAATACAACATTTTTAGGAGTTTGGTATGCTTCCCTCTATGGAGGCACCTACTTCCTCTAATTGCTATTGATTTTCACTCTAGCATGCATTTCATCAATTGTTTCAGCTCACCTTCGTCCTATACTCAATGGGGGAAAAGGGTTTAGTAGGCTTGCCTTCATATGTCACTTGTGGTTGCTTTCTTTGGCTAGTCATTAACCTTTCATGAATACATAAGAGCAATCTCAAGATGTGGACGGCATGCTTTGAGTTGGCTCGCATATGACATACTTCTCTTTTCATGATATAGCTTATTGGATAAATATGACTTGGCATAGGGCTTTTTGAGTAAGCTCTCATGTCCTCTTATTCTACTTTAAAGCAATTTCTCACAATACAGGTTCTCGCAACTAATTTAAAGTGGGGGGCATACACCACCACTCACATTGCATTGTGTAATTTCTTTCTTCTTGCAATGCATTCCTTTCTTGATGGAGTTAGTGGGATTGATTCCCTCCAAGAGTGAAATAATTATTTTGACACATCTTCTCTTGGAGACGTTAAGCACAATGTCCCCTAAGATGAGACCTTGCACAAAAAAAAAAAATTCCTTTGAAAAATCCTTATGCTATATTGAATTAACAATTTCTATGAGTTTCAAACATACAAAGTTTTTCTTACCTCATAGAGCTCGAAAAGAATTTTTCTTTGTGATACCTTGTTAAAGTTATCAAGAGGTATAACTTTGATATGGTTGAGTAGGAAGCCCATTTTGAGGTATGACTTTTCCCCATAGCCACCTTTGTGTTTGTGAGTGCATACCAACTAGCGCATGTTTCTCACCTTTTGGGATTTCTCACCCTGCGGTCAATCAAAAGCTTCATGGCCCCAGAGTGAGTATGTTGTAGACTTCTCACCCCATAGATGACCTAAAGTTATGTGGACCTAGAGTGAGTACATCTTTTCCACCCCATTTTTCTTCTCTCCTAGTTCATTCCATTACATGATTTTGTATCTTGTTGGTTTTGTGTGTATGAAAATATGTCCATTATAAGGAATTCAAAACACATACAATAAAACCTATAGACACGTCAAATTGACATAATACATTCAACTAGGTCATATTCATCCATTTGGAAAATAAATCAAGTTTATTTATCAATCTCCTAAAGTCATCAGTTTAAATCAAATAAATCAAACTTGATCCTATCATCATCTCTTTGATTAAATAAATCAATCATTTATTTCATTAAATCTCAAATCATCATTCATCTCCCTTTCATTTGATTTAAATCCCTAAATCAAGTCAAAGAGGTCAAACTCATCATAATCATCATCCTAGCTAATTAACCCTGATTAAATGCTAATCTCACCCACTTGCATTCTCTAGATTTAGCCACTTGCACAAATAAATCAATTTATTGATTTATTAAATTCAAGATTTTCCATCAACATGGCATTTATGGGGAATATTCCCTCAATTTTGAATTCAAAGGAAAGTTGATTTGTCCCTCCAACATTGCATTTATTTCTCATTTTCTTGTCCCCCACTTAGCATTTACTCTCAAATTTGAATTCAAATTTTCCATCTCATGGGAATTCTTCCCAAATATTGCACCTACATCAACCAATCACATGATGACAAGTGTCCTTCTTTCATTGGTCTAATATTAGTCCCACATTGATCTCTTTTCAACACTTAGCATTTTGAAAATCCTTAAATAGAAGCTTCAACATTGAGCAAATCCTCCACAATCTCTTGCAAGGTCACTCTCTTCATTTTAGATTTGATCTTGTCCACTTCACTTCATCATATCCATCATCTACACAACTTGATGCAAGGTCATTCTCTTTGAGATTTGATCTTGTCCATTTATCATCTCCATATCCATAGCAATTTCATCACTAGCTTATCAATCAAGGATTGGGAAAGGGTCACTAGCACATGTGACACCAATCCAATATGGGATAGATTGATTTCATGTTTTTCTTTGTATTCTTTTATGTATCTTGTTATTAGATAGCATTTTAAAACATGTTAGATATCTCATATGGATGTTGAAGGTTTGCTTTGCTTGGAAACTAATCATGCTTGTCTATGTTAGTTACTAACCATTTGCAGATTTTCACATCCATATTATGGTGCTAGAAGGAGGGCTTGAACCTCCGAAAGAGAGGTTGTATTGTCCATAATCTTTTTTGTATTGGATTTAAGCTTTTTAGTATTCTATGCTTCTGCCTATATCACGTACATTTGCACCAAAGACAACTTTCAATCCTGATGACTCTGATAAAAGTGTCTTTTAAGAGTAGAAAATGCCTCAATAAGAGCATATCATGTTGATAGTTTAAATAAAAGTGTCTTTTAAATATAGACAATGCCATTCTAAATCCATATGTTTCCTATTTTGTATTTTTGAAAGGTTGTTTGATCTAAGTTAACAACATTGTCATTGATCTAAGTTAACTTGGAAGGATTACTAGAGATTGTTGGCGTCAAGAAACAATGGTGTTTTGTGTCTTTGCTACATTTTCCTTTTACATCTTCAAATTCAACAATCTGCAACCTCTGTCAAATGAAATAATACCCCTTGGCAACACAATGATATCACACAAAACAGAAAAGAAAATTCAGCAATAATACCCCTGTCTACTGTTGTTGCACCCATCACCATGCCTATGTCAGTATCCACCATTTTCTTTAGATTCTTTTGAGCTACCTCTTAGCATTGCACCTACAAGAACATTAAAAATAAACACAACTGAATGTTGTGTTTATTTTTAATGTGAGGTGACATGCAAGAATGGTACAAAATAGCAGAGTTGTATCTTCCCTATCTTATTAATCTTCGTCCTTTATGAAAAGTAGCGTACATTTATAGAGCATGCAATAGACATTTCAAACCTTTCTATAAAGAATTATGTTAATAGGGCTAATTATATTTCTATTACTTCCATTGATATTAATTTCAATGCTTTTGAAAAGGTGGAAATCTATTACTAATAGCCCCATTGCGTTTGGGATTGCCATGATGATTCAGTATTTGCTTAAGATCTTTTGGTGACTCTAAGAAGACACTAACATCAAATCAGGCAGGGGTCATTGGTTATCTTATCGGCTTATCTCCTCTCAGCATACACAATCTATCTTTTAAATTCTGCCAGTTAACAGTTGGCCGATATAAATGCATTTTGCACATATCCTGCAATTTTTGGCGTTCCATAGATCACATTTCCATGAGGCATTCTATCAAACACTGGTGTTTGTTGGAAAAGATGTGTGAAAGCCCCTTTTTTTTAAAAAATGTGTTTTCTGCATATCCTACAAATATGACAGTCCATGAGACCACGTCTCCCTGAGGCACACTATCAATAGTTAACATGCCTTGTCTATGCCTTTTTCTGTCGACAGTGACAGTCCATATCTTGCAAAACAATTAGCATGCCCTGTCTATGCTTCCACATTTTCCTAGCAAACATTTCACATGCCTTGTCTGTATTTTCCTAGGATCCATTGATGCCTTGGTATTGTGGTTGAAATGTCAGGAAGAAGCGGCTGAAGAGGATGCAAATGAGTTGGTGATGGATCCCATGTTTAAAGCTTTTTGATGAAGAATCCCTATTCTTTGTGCCTAAGAGGGATCTCATTTACAGAGCTTTGACTCTGCCAACATCTCTAAGGGGGTGTTCAAATTTAGAATTTTTTATCTTCTGAAGAGTATCCATTGATAGCACTCGGGTTCACTTTCTAAGGAGGATTTACTTTGCAACATATAAATCAAACAATCCATTCCCAAGAAATATCTATCATTCCATAGAAAGGAAATACTTGGATGCTTCACTCTTGCTGCTGATAGTCAATCTAGGTAAAATGCTAAAGTAGGTTGCCATCCAGTAATGTCACATGCTTGTAGGTTGATGTTATCAATGCAGCTACTCTATTAGATAATGTCAAGACTAGTGCAGATTCATATCAATTCAGGTATTAAAATCCGATTTCTTTCTGCCATTAAAAATCTATGATCATTGACATGCATTAAAGTCTAATTTTTTAAAAAATATATATTATCGATTGGAAATCAAAGTCTTTATTGTTTACTCATATTAATTCAAACCTTTAGGTGCTATGGTTGCTATTACTTCTAGATGGAAATCTACAATGAAGAGAAAATGTTGTAAATTCATTGACCATGGATGTTTGTAGAATAGTAACGCTCATTCAATTTCGGGTATTCATTATGCGGTCTATCATTCATTACATTGCTGACTAAAATACTTTTATATGCCATTTTACATTGAATAAGAAGTGCAGTATGATTGAAGTGATACACGCAAAGCATAATGTTTGGCCGCAACATTTAAGAGGAGACACCATCTTTCTTTGGGGATTCTGCAACGATCTAGCAATTCTATCCATAATATTGATTGGAAAAGCAAATCTATAGCAGGAAACATTAAAACAAAAAGCCGAATCAAGCAACAAGCATACTTCATTGTGGTTGGACACATCCAACAACCAGCTTAAGCTATTTCTTTTATTCATGGTAGTCCACCCCCCTTAAACTTATTACATGATTTTTTAGCGAAGAAAGTCATACAATTTTTTTGTTTTAGCACACTTTATTTTGTAAATGACTTATCTTGATTATGTGAGTGTCCTTGAGTAGTTTACCAGAGGCGTGTGTCTTAAAGTTTCATTTATATCGATGTTTGTTGTCATTAACATTGCTGACTATCATTAAATATTGTATCCATCCCATAAATTGTGTTGTTTGACATTGATAGTTGTGATTTCTCTTCCATTTTGACACGAGATCCCAATGAACACATTTGACCTTTTCTGTGGAGGATTTTTGGCCATCCATGAACATTAGATAGTATTAACTCACAATCATTATCAGCAATGAGACATTTGGCTTCTAACAACTTGAAATCTTTGTAGGCATGGTTTCATTTGTGAGGAAGGCTACTTTCATATACTATTATTAATGTTTTAGTTTAGGCATTAAATTTGTGTCAAAGACCATACTGCTATAGAACACATAAACTCCAAAAATTGCTCATTCTTCCTCTTGGTGGATTGTTTATTAGCTTTATTTTTTGGTGTTTGTGCCATTTCAACTTCTATCTCTTTGATTTGGCAACTTGATCAAAAGCTATTTCCAAGAGAATCTTGTTGATATGAGATCCACAAAGACATAATGCATCCATTAAATATGTGCTAGTTGAAAGATCATGGATATTATTGAAAGTTAATGCTTGTTTTTCTTTATCATACAAGTCAGATTAATAAATTGTAGATCCATTTATTGATGTTTCATTGATTATCTTAAAACAATAGTCTTTTTCATTTAAGAATCATTTCAAGTTAATGATTAAAATGATTTTAATAACTTAATTTTTTCCAGATAGGTACAAGGGAAAAGCGAAAGGAAAAGGCACAAGGAAATTGAAAAGTCAACAAAGGTACAAATGAAGGAAAGCAAGGAGAAGGCTAGCAAAGGAAAATGAAAGGAGGAGGATATTTTTTGAAAACTCAAATTGTTTTTAAATTATTTAAGTGTTTGTTCAATGCTTCTTTATGAAATTGTTACCTTTTCACTCCTAGGACACTAGTTTTCATTTGGGTCTAAAAACAACATTTTAAATTTTTTTCTCCATTCACAAAAGGCTAAAATTCAAGCTTAGACACTTACTAGATTTTGTTTTGGGCTAAAAATTGGACAAGCAATCTTCATATTTCATTTGGTACTTAAAACGAATCACACAATTGCTTTGAAGGCTATAAAATGAACAAGTGCTTGAATTGTGATTTTGTCTTTGGTGTATTTTGAGTGTGTATCCTCTCCCCTTGCACTTCGTGTGATCTAGGGTGCAAGAGAAACACTCAAAATGCATTTTATTGCTTTGAAACACTTTGATTTGGGCTTAAAAATTGAACATCTTGTGCAAGTGTGAGTAGGGGCATTTTCATGTACATTCTCTTTCTTTGTGCCATCAAAGATTGATCAAGTTATGGATTGTGTCTTTGCTTGCTTTTGTTTATCTTAGAGGGTCTGCCTTGGGGAAAAAGTACTCACCCAAGGGAACGACTCAACCGGTAACACTCTAAAGCCAAGAGTATTTCCAGCTAGGATATAAATGTGGGTATTGGTTAAATGCCATTATCACGCGGTTGGCTTCAACAAGATGGATCCACAAAGGGACTCTTGCCATATGGGTCAATCTCCACGAACAGAAAGTCCTTACTAGAACCCATGTGCTAGAATTTTCCAAAATCCTTAATCTATTTGTTGCTGCAAGAACGGTCATTCTAAAGCCGCCCCACACTTTTACGGTCTTTAGTAGAAATGGAAAACATGCCATGGGAGTTTCATGGGTGTTGATGCTTGGTTGCCCCGTATAAGTGAGTGTTGTCGAGGGGAGCCAGTGGGGTCAAGAATCTAACCATTAGCTAAAGATAAGTGTAGCTGGACTTGTCCAAGTGGGGATTCAACAAATATTGTCTTACACATCCATAGGGCTTGTACTTGTCTTGGTTTGAAAACACAGTGTTGTATTCAAAAACATTTGCAAAACAACATTCAACATCATCATCAGAATTTTGAACCCCTTAGTTAGAGCAAATACCTTTGACAAAACCCAAGAACTATTGCTTACCCTGGGGATTAAGTCTTTAGAGTTTTCTAAGTAATTGGGTTTACATCTTAATTTGCTCTTACAAAGGTCAACATTAGGCAACCTTTATCCTAATTTCTTGGAACTTCCACATAGCACTTTGTGGGACGAAAAGAAGTTGTGACATTGGACATTCAGTTTGAAACCTAATCAAGAAGTGTGTTTGTTGTAAAAAGAACTCATTAAGCAAAAGATAACAAATTGGATCCCACACATGTGCTTGATATCTTTTGGTCATATTGGTCTTTTGATTGCTCTTAGAGTAAAGTGTGTTCTTCAATACCTTAGCCTAGTAAACAAAGTCTCTCTAAGTCTCTTAGGATCAAATCAAACACTTCATCCACCCAAACACTTATCAAAATCCATCCCACCAAACAACTTTATAACTTTGAAACATCATTCTAGACTTGGGTAAATCATCCTTAAATCATCATCATCAAAATCACCTTGTTTAGTTAGATGTATGGGAATGCATCCTTTCTCATACATTTAATTGAATTAGAAATCCTTTGAACAAAGTTCATCCTAAGATCACATCCAACATCTTAGGGCTTACAAGTTCAACATCCAAATCAACCAATCAAAATCAAACCCTAAGTCTAGCATTGATCCAAAGTCCTTAAACATTCAACACTCATATCATTTACACATTTCATCCTCCATATCATCATTAGTCCTAAGAACCTTAGAGGTTACTTTTGCAACAAGGTCAAAATACAAGAAGAACATGGAATATAAACTTGATCCATACATCTTGGGTAATCCAAATCAGTTGAATCTTCAAAGCCTTGCAATGCCTATCAATTATCAGAGTCCATGCATAAGATCATTGCCTTCGACAAATTTCAATGGTACAACAAGTGTGAGTATGCCCAAGTCAAAGTTTGGAACACATTTCCCAATGATAGATCTAAGTCCAAACCTACAAATCCACCAATCGAATAATCAATGCATGAGCCTTGAAACGAACAACGTCATTCCACCAGATCCCTACAAACCAAATGTGGATGTACCAAGTGCAATTTTTTGAAACATGAATCCTAACTTAGAAAACTTTGGAAAAATGATTCCCAATACCAAAAATGTTCATCCTATGATGCCAAATCTGAACATCATCCCAAATTAGAACATTATCCAAAGTCAATTTTCCCATAATCCCATTCAAAAACCGCAAGTAGGCATCCCAAATCCGCTTAAACAAAAGCAAATCAACTATCTCAAGTGAGTTAAGATCAAAATCAAGAACAAATTTGGTGAGATCAAATTGTAGAACTTTCCAAAATAGTTGAGGCATTGCACCAAGGGAAATCTCCACCACCATTACCTACATCATTCCTTGGTTTAGGGCTTCCCCCTTTACCTAACACCAATCACGCCATCCAAATAAATCCACCTAACATCAATCAAACCATCACAACAAATCATTTGAATATACCATCGACATCACACTAATGGATGGTATCTAATCAAACAACAACGTTGATCCCAACCAATCAAAATACGGTCTCCCAAGGACCTATCACCTCGGTCATTCCAACCATCACTGTCCCTTCAATCATTCCAACCACCACTATCATGCCCATCACATCTCAAACACTTGTCACTGCATCCAACACAATTCCAAATACACCACCACTACCACCAAAACCAAGTGCAATAAGTCAATATCGTAGCATCACACTAAAAGCACATCAAGCCTACCAAAAAATGCTTCAACAATATCAGGTGGTTCCACAAACCTCTCAAGCTACCCAACAAACACAAGCATAAACACAAAAAATGATTGGGGATAACAATGGGCATTCAACCATTGGTGATAGCATTGACAATCTCCCCACCACAATTGATGAAAGCATTGTTCAAGATCTATCCATCAAAGAACACATTGGAGATGTTTTTATCTCATTCGAAGATCAAATCGACATATGTCAAGAGTCACTTTTGAATCACAATCAAAATCCACCAACAAGAATTGACAATGAGCCAATTCAAGAAATATCAACATCACTTGACTCTATGGTCAAAGACATTCATAGTCTCTCCATTTTAATTGCCGAAAATAATGATCAAAACCTCTCCATCGAGGAGCACATTGAGGATGTATCTACAAAATCTGATGAGCAAATCGCCATACATCAAGAGCCACTCTTTAGTGATCTATTTCAAGGAGTGTTAGGATTATTTGATCCAATTGACATAATGCATGATCCGTTGACCAATGATCATATTGAAAATATCTCTAAATCGCCTTATGAGTTAGAGGACATATCTCAAGAAGTTATTAGAAAGCAAGATCAAAATCTTTCACAAAGGTCTAGCAATGGTCATTTTCAAAACATGTTGATCCCCTTTGACCTCATGGTTATAGATGCTGAAGGAACCTTGAACTTGACCATGCCTAATGTCGACATCCAAAAGTCCTTTGTAAGAAATCCATCCTTTGAAGTTGCCCCATGTCAAGAACTTGATCCAAAGCATGTCGAAAGCAACTCTAAAATTAATCAAGATCAAGAATTTGTATCTTCAAGATACTACAATAATCTAATGAACACTCTCTTATCCATGCAAGATGATCATATCCATGTAGCACATACTCCTCCATCTACCCATGAGATGCTTTCTATGGATGGACACGTAGATGATCTTCATCTAGAACAAGATTTTGTTACACAAAAAGAGTAGATTCTTAACTCCTACAATCAAATGGAGTTATCAACATCAGGATCAAATATGTCCCAAACTCAGATTGAGGACATCATGAATAAAGATATTCATCATTATCCGCTTAAGGAAACAAGTTAGATAGAACATCCAAAGTTAGCAGAGCAAAAAATTGAAATGTCACCTACGATGGTCATTTATCAAAGAATGCATTTTAAACAAGAGCTCTTGGAACAAGCAAAATCAAAGCATGAAGGTACTACTACCACCATACTAGGGGAAACTTCATCTCAAGAAAACATCAACATAGGGAGCATGAAGAATCCTTATGATGAAAGCAATGTCAATACTACAACCAGCCATGCCATGAATATTCATTCACCCATCACCCCATCCACAAATTGCGACCAACGTCAAAAGGAGGATTTGAATCAAAGTACGAAGATTGTTATCAAAGCAAAAGAAGCTGAGAATCATAATGGACAAATCAAATACAAATGGATACTGAAGAATACAAATAAAGATCATCCCTATCAAACTCCATCAGTGAAAGAAACTATGGGGCAAAATACAAAAGGGAAAAGTATCCATCAAAAATATCCACAAAAGAAAAAGCAGGCTTTTCAGGCGACATACAAAGTGTATCAAGCAGTTGGTCCTAATTCCACGCACTCTTCCGTATCCACCCATCATTGCTCATCTTCCCAAGTTTGGAGAGTTAAAAGTTCCAAACTATCAACCAATCCATCTCTTATCCCTAAACGCACACCATCCATGCCTCCACGCATGATATCCAATTCTCATATTCAGAAAAAGGATTGAAAATAGTAAAGATAAAACAATTGTCCTCTAGTGAAAACCACTTCGGTGGCACTTTGGGCAAGGACCATGATGAAAACCTGGCAAATAGGCATCATGAGTAGAATCGCGCATCTACATGGGCAGGTTCAGATGAAAGCATCTCATCCCATCCATAATAAATCGAGCATTCCATCCATCTTATCCATAATAAATCCACTCATCCACACACCATTTATCCAATCCATTTTCATCCATCTTCATGATCCATAGTCCAAGTTATCTTGATCTTGATGAAATTTTGAGGCACGCTTTACACTTGCTTATGGTAAACATCTTGACATGGGCTGTTTCCATTGATCCTATCCTATTCAGTACTATCTGATCCATGAAGCATTATCCAAATGAGCATGTTCTTTATCCAAAGACCTTATCTTATCACAAGATAATCCTTGGCATCCTTTGCATATCCATCCATCCATACACCTATTTGGGCACCTATCCACGACATTCCATACATTGCTAGACACTGGGGGTAGATATTTGTATCTTGCTTCAAGAATAGATCTTGATCTATATCCTCCAACTTATATGGTGATCTGAACATTGGAAAACATGAAACAAAATTGGTCAAAGCATTTGTGAGCAAAAATCTAAATCACTAGCCCATGGCATATTTTGACGAGAAGAAATTCCTTATCAATCTTCAACTTTCATTGAACATCGATCCAAACAATCACTATCAGTCGCATCTAGGTTGCACTTCAAATGTCAACATCACATCATCTAAAATATCTTTTGTTTCAAACCAAGCTTCATCAATCATGATCAATCAAAATCCAATCAAGAAATCATCAAGATATCCTTGTGTTGCTTAACACTATCCTTTCATTGTTGTGCATCCTCAACGATGATTATCATCATCAGTCTTGATCAAATCATCATCAATTCATCATCATCTTTGGGATATCCTTCTTGATCATTGTGTTTCTTAACACTATCCTCGCATTTTTGTGCATCCTCAACAATGTTATCATCATCAATCCTAATCAATCAATCCTTCCATTGTTGTGTATCCTCAACAATGATATCATCATCATCAATTCATCAATTCAATCATTCAACCTTAGCTTGGTTTTCAACAAAAATACCAAATGGAGAACTAATATCATCACACATGTCCATACCAAATTGTCAAAATCATGCAAAAAATCCAAAAACATCCAAAACATCAAAAAATGAAAAAAACAAAAACATCAAAAATCAAAAAATCAAAAAAACACCAGAAACATCAAAAAACCCAAAAAAATTCAAAACACATCAAAATCCAAAAACAAGTCGAAATAAAGAAATGACAAAAAAATTGGAATCTGAACACGTAGGCAAGGCTCATCTTTGATCAGCCCCGAGACATCAAAATCCAAAAACATTCAAAAACATCAAAATCCAAAAACATTCAAAAACAAAAATCAAAACATTTGTAAAATCTCAAAAACACCAAAAAGATAGCCTCAAAACATTGCAAACATCAAAAACATCCAAATATTTGAAAAATCCACCCATCCCGTTTCACTTTCACCTGTGATAATCAATCATCCATAATAAACTAATTCATCACCTTCATCCTTTGGAAAAACAAACAGTAAACAATCACAATAGTCAGCAAAAGAAAACTTCAATCGTAAAATCAAAATCAAACAACAAACCATTAAAACAAAATCAAACTCTTGATCAGTCACAAACATGTCAGTCGACCTTATATCAATAGCCTATCAATCAACTTATGAAACCATCATCATCCTATACGATGCGTGTCCTAGGATATATCGTTCCAACAATGGGCATCATTTTGGATATCACTTTGGATTCTTATCCTATCAAAACAAATCCCTTTGGGTGAAGGTATGAAGAACATTGGCTTGTTTGTGTACTTGATCTTTTCTTTTGATTTATCTTATTGCACTCATTCCAAGGACCTCTCGATGATATTCGAACGAAATATTTACAGAGATAGGAATGAGGCAATGATCATTATCTTTTTCCTGCTGTGCTTGTTGGATGTTCTTGTAAAATAACTTGGAAAATACTTTCTTTGTTAAATATGTATGGAGGATGTTTCAGATAGCTTGTTGACTATTGCATTGATTGGTTATACCTTTTTGTGTTTTGGTCCAAGATGTTTGAGACTTCTAAAGTGCATCCTAGCAAGGTTTCTGTATGTCAGGTGTGAACAAGAATACTCCTATCTATTTCTTGAGTCAAAGTCCATCACACTAAGTACAATTCCATCCTGGTCCTTCATACCTTGATGCATTGTACTTAAGCATGTTATCAAACATAAAGTAAGCGACCCTTTGAAAATCCCAATCCTTGATAAGCAAATTATCCATCTATCATCATCATTTCTCATCATCATTTCTCATCGTCATTTCTCATCATCATCTCTCATAATGTTGGTTTGTTGGGTCATCTTGCCATCATCTAATTTATTCACTAACATCATAGCATGAATAGTTCATCATCATCACCAATACATCCATCATGCATCCATCCTGCATCCAAAAAAAAAAACTGTCAGCATATCACATATCATTCATATCATACATAATAGGAAACATCAATCATTTCACATGCATTGCATTTGCATTATAATCATCATAATATAGATCTGTTAGTCTAAGCATCTCATAAATCAT
This sequence comes from Sequoia sempervirens, assembly GCA_007258455.2. Lineage (NCBI taxonomy): Eukaryota > Viridiplantae > Streptophyta > Pinopsida > Cupressales > Cupressaceae > Sequoia > Sequoia sempervirens. Next base: position 132,532,023 of record VDFB02047230.1, read on the forward strand.
CCATTGCATAATCACAACATATCACATCACCCATCTCATCCATCTCATATCCTATCATCATTTAAGTTGTTTAGGATAATATAGATTTGTTATTCTAAGCATCTTAAAATCATTTCATTTGTATCATCATCCATAACCATCCATTTTGAACCTCTTTATCACAAGATCAACCCTCAAATCGAATCTTTTCACTCGATCTCTTGAGGGGGAAATGTACCAGTGTACTTTCCGCTAGGGCATCTGAAAAAATAGAAATTTTTTAAATTTTGATCATGGCAAGTTTATTCTTTGAACCAACACAACAAGTACATTGCTTCAAAGAGGGCCAAAATGTAGACACATCAAATTGACATAATACATTCAACTAGGTCATATTCATCCATTCAGCAAATAAATCAAGTTTATTTATCAATCTCCTAAAGTCATCATTTTAAATCAAATAAATCAAACTTGATCCTATCATCATCTCTTTGATTAAATAAATCAATCATTTATTTAATTAAATCTCAGATCATCATTCATCTCCCTTTTATTTGATTTAAATCCCTAAATCAAGTCAAAGAGCTCAAACTCATCCTAATCATCATCCTAGCTAATTAACCCTGATTAAATGCTAATCTCACCCACTTGCATTCTCTAGATTTAGCCACTTGCACATATAAATCAATTTATTGATTTATTAAATTCAAGATTTTCCATCAACATGGCATTTATGGGGAATATTCCCTCAATTTTGAATTCAAAGGCAAGTTGATTTGTCCCTCCAACATTGCATTTATTGCTCATTTTCTTATCCCCCACTTAGCATTTACTCTCAAATTTGAATTCAAATTTTCCCTCTCATGGGCACTCTTCCCAAATCTTGCACATACATCAACCAATCGCATGATGACAAGTGTCCTTCTTTCATTGGTCCAATCTTAGCCCCACATGGGTCTCTTTTCAACACTTACCTTATTGAAAATCCTTAAAGAGAAGCTTCAACATTGAGCAAATCCTCCACAATCTCTTGCAAGGTCACTCTCTTCATTTGAGATTTGATCTTGTCCACTTCACTTCATCATATCCATCATCTACACAACATGATGCAAGGTCATTCTCTTTGAGATTTGATCTTGTTCATTTATCATCTTCATATCCATAGCAATTTCATCACTAGCTTATCAATCAAGGATTAGGAAAGGGTCACTAGCACATGTGACACCAATCCAATATGGGATAGATTGATTTCATGTTTTTCTTTGTATGCTTTTATTTATCTTGTTATTAGATAGCATTTTAAAACATGTTAGATATCTCATATGGATGTTGAAGGTTTGCTTTGCTTGGAAACTAATCATGCTTGTCTATGTTAGTTACTAACCATTTGCAAAACCTTATATCAAAGAAACTAAAAGAAAAATAAACAAACTCTTTATGGCAGCTTCTTCAAAATCATTCTATTGCTCTCTATCTCTAGTGTTTCGTTGATTCGAGTTGCTCTTAGATTTTGTATGCCAAGCTCAATGAAATGGACTACTAGAGAATGAGATTTAAATAAAAATGCATACTACACTAAGATGTAAGATTATTGCTAAGACAAGATATGATTATTGCTAAGATATGCTAAAGATGCCAATACATGAGCATAATAGCTTGTGTGTGTCTACATATATCTCTGAGTGTAGCTGTGTGAAACCAATGGTTGGATTCACACATGTATTTATAGAGTTTTTTGAGGATTTTGATTGGCTGAGTTGGTCAATGGCTGTGATAATTCCTAATAGATCGAATGATAAAAAATGAATGAGACTGGAAAGAAAAATAGAAGAAAGTGAATAAAGCTAGACTTTTCTATTTTCATGGAAGAGACAAGATGAGATGATGAAAAATCATCTTTTTTAGAAGATAGTGGAAAGATATTGAGAAGATAAATAATGAATTATCAAATTCAATTTTTTATTTATGGGTGCATGTAGATTTTTCTTAATTAAATAAATATTTAATTAAGATTTTGAGGAAATCAAAAGATTTCATAATTAAATGAAATATCTAATTATGATTTGAAGAAAGTAGAAGATCTCTAATTAAATAAAATATTTAATTAATTAGAAGATAGTTTAAAATAGAAGAAAAGGAATATTTAAATTTAATTAAAAAGATTTAATTAAATTCAAAAGATGATAATTAATTTAAATAAATAAAATGTATTTATTTAATTAATCAAGTAGACATGTGAAATAATAAAATAAAATAAATTTATTCAATTATGGTGGGAGAATAAAATGAATGAACCATATAATTAAATTAATTAAATTTAATTACATGTAGAAGACTTTAGAGAAATTAATTAAATAACAAATATTTAATTAAATGCCAGGATTAATTAGACATGACCAATTTTATGCACATACATTTTCCCCCTTTTTGAAGTGATGTGTGAAATTCATTGCTTCGAAGAAAATATTTTTTTTGCCTCTGATATGTTTTTGATGCTGATGTTGATGATGCCCCCTCGGGAGGTAAACCACGGTAAATTGGATGATGAAAGCCTGATGGTGATTCAGTGATTTAGCTTATGATTTTTGGTGTAAAAGATGCCCCTGGTGAAAAATATAAAGTGAAGAGAAAATAAAATGCCACCAAAAACCCACCTTAATTGACCCATATAAGGTAAAAGGGGTGAAAGTGGAAATTATTTTCACTCTTTTTCTATAGTGATTTTTATGCTCTAACAGTGACTTAGTGAGATGTTGATTCCATTTCACACACATAGATTCGAGTGGGCCCACCGATTATAGAGACTAGCTGCATATGGACCACCGGTGAGTCGATTCAACCCTTTATGATTAAAAATTCTATCATTTTGATCAAAGTTCCAAGCTTTTTCGCATGGATATAGGTTTAAATTATTTTTTTTAGCGTATACGACTAGCTATTTTAGCGCATTCGAAAAAAATTTCGTAGCACATCTAGAGTGTTCTTTAGTGCTTATAGGTGCAAGGTAAATGTTAGATTTTCTAGTGCATACAAAATGTAGATTAGTGTTTATAGGAGTGAATCTCGGCTAGAAAACTTTAGCGCATCTAGGGCATAGAGTCGCACATTTAGGGATTGGCCACATAGAGGTGTATTAGCGGATCTAGAGTATGAAGTAGCACATCTGCTAGGTATCTTAGCGCATATAGGGTTTTAGCGCTTATAGGGAAAACTTTAGCACTTTTAGGGGTATAAAAATGTGCATACGAAGTTTTAGCGCTTTCGATGTAAACTGTAGCACTTATGAGTTTCAGCGCATCTGAGGCATAGATTAGCGCATCTGGGAAAATTTTGGCAGAATGCCATTGTGATGAAAAATGATGGTCTACATTGCTTCCTTGGTCAATAGATAGAGAAATTAGTTTGCCATCATGCTGATATGGATAGAAATGATAGAAAATCTGATGACTAATTGATAACTTTGGTTCCCTAAATGGAAAAGAAAGAGTAAATAACTGATAACTTTGTTTCCTAAAAAAATGAAAAATAATGAGTAGGTAGCTAATAACTTTGTTTCTCTTGAATAAAAAACAAAGAGTAGATTGATTGATGTATTGTTTGATAACTTTGCTTTTAGAAAACAAAGAGTACATGCTTGATATGATTTCTGATAAAAAAAAATTATGTGATAGAAACCACATAGTAGATAATGTGATTCCAACATATTTGTATTCGTGATTGAAGTACAAATAATAAAATGATTTGATCATTGATAAATTTGCTTTCCTGAAAAATAAAACAAGTAGTAAATGATGATAGAGTAGCTTTATTTGATATTCAGATAGATCGATTTAGCATTGCATTCATGATATGAGTCACTTAGATAGAGCACTTGATATGGTTCACTTGATATGGTTCACTGATATGGGTCACTAATATAGTTTACCTAATAGATAGGGCACATGATATGAGTCATTGGTATGAGTCTAATTAATTGTTCTTATGATGACCAAAAAAATAGGAGGTTTTTGAGAACTTCCAGATTAGAGAGCATTTTCCGATATGTTGGGATCAGGTAGAAGAGTTGACTCCAATAGAGATACAGTGGATAGGTAACTATGGGTTGGGATCCCTATTGACTATCCCGTGAGGAATTTGAGTCAACAGGGGACTGTTGACTGCAATGGAAGAGAGGTGGTATTCCAATCATAACACCTTTCATTTGCTAACTAGTGAGATGACTGTGACACCTGAGGATGTGTACAGGATTCTAGGTATTCTTGTGGTAGGTGCCCTTATGGTTTATGACCATAAGGAGATAGGAGGGATGGAGGCACTCAGGAGGATCTATGGTGAGATGGTGATAGCAGGATATTGGGTGTAGTGGGTAGATTTCAGTAGATATCCAGCCTTATTTTTTGTGTTGGGTGCATTCATTGGAGGCTTCCTTAGATTGGACCATCAATCAAAGTGATTTTTAGTTGGTTGGGGTAGGATGTTAGAGTGGATGGTGACTCAGCCATGGAGGTATGCCTGGAGGAGCTGCATTTTGGCTCATTTGTATCATGATCTACATCAGGGGTATATCGAGGATTGACGAGTTTGGCCAGTGGTGTGATGCCACTCTAGATCTGGGCATGGGAGCATATTGCAATTACGAGGCTAGAGTGTGCCAAGGTGAGGCCACCAAGAAGGCCGTATGTATATGTGTATTTAGGTGCACTTGTCCAGCCCAAGTTGGGAAAGTTGGAGAACTAGCAGTGCATGTTAGATGATGTGGATTCAGTTATATGGAGTTCATACATAGATTGCAACCCCTGGGACACAAATCATTTGGAGATGCCATTCATCTATATACCCTGATACCTGATAGGACAAACCCCATACATTATTAAGAGATTTTTGGCCTTGCAGGTTTAGAGGTAGTATAGATATATGCAGGGGATGCCATAGGGCATTGCTCACTATGGGCAGTGTAAGGATGATCCTGGATGGGGACGATGTATTGCATACAAGGTGGCATAGATAGAGTATTCCAGCTTATAGCCAAAGGTATGGGCATACAGGCCAAAGGTGACATATGCAGGGATGTCAGATGAGTACTTAGTGTACTTCCAAACACATCAATTCCCATGATTTATATTTTCAGATGAGCCACAACCCATTGTAGTAGTACATCAGCCAAGGGTGGAGAGACAGGAGGAGGTGGCAAGCAGAGAGCAGGTGGTGGGTGGAGGAGAGGAGGAGGAGAGTGGAGATGATGACGAGGAGAGTGGAGATGAGGAGGGGGATAGAGATGAGGAGGTGGGAGTCAGAGATGAGGATAGCTCAGATGATGGAGATGATGGGTGAAATGATGGAGGGGAGGAGGAAAGGGTAGTGAGGCAAAGGTTAGACATCCTCGACAGTGCTTAGATTATACAGAAGCCTAGATCTGGTGGTAGACCATAGACCATTATCAAGGTTTCCTCCTCACAATAGGCACAGATAGACATGTTGTAGGCCCAGGTGCAGACTATTCAGGGTTAGCTAGGTCAAGCACAAAGTGTGATAGTGCAGTTACAATCACAACTGACACAAGCACAGGCTTAGGTTCTAGCACTGACATAGGTATCCCAGCCTGCCCCAAACCCACAGATAGCCCGGTTGATTATAGAGAGGGATGCTTTGAGACGGAGGGAAGTGGAGGCCAAGGGTGTTGCTCATAGGCTTATGGGCACTATAGAGAGTGCATCCTTGTGAGATGCGATTGTAGAGGGCATGCAGATGGCGAGGGAGGTAGAGTACTACTATGTTATATATGAGGAGTTGTGTCCTCCTGAGCACAGGGAGCCATTCCCATGATCTTGCAGTAGGACTAGAAGCAAGTTGTGGATAACCACACAGAGCATGGGGGTTAGTGGGCCTCGACGAGATCTAGATGCAAGTACCAGTGGAAAACCACCTCCTTCTGGACTAGCTCCATCAGGGGTATCGACTAGTTAGTTTATGATATATATCATTTTTGGAGCATATATATGTGATTTTTGATCATATCCCATGTATCTCTCTTTGGAATTTTTAGTTTCCTTGGACATTGGACATTTGTATTATTTTTAATGAGTGATGATATGTAGCAACGATGATTTTTGATGATGTGATGTGTATTTATGAGATGAATATGTGATATGAATTTATTTCTATATGTTATAGATTTTGGTATGCATTTGAATGATTTGATGACTAAGATGATATGCAGGATGATTTGATATGATGTGTTTATGGTGATGATGAAAAATGATGGGTGATGCGTACTAATGATGTCATGTAGGTGGATGACTTATGATGTGATTATGAAAACATGCCAATGGGATATTTGATATGCTTTATGAGAAATGTTGTTTGGAAAATGATATAAAAATGCATGTATGGCATGTTTGTTTTTGGATTTTCGAATGCAAGTAACTAATGATAATATAATAGAAAATGAATGTTGTGTTTATGATATGCATTATGAATTTATAATGAGAATTGATATGAAAAATGATAAGATGATTAAAGGTATGATTTGAATGTAATGTGACAAATGATAAATGATATGAATAACGATATGAAGTGAAATGATTAATAATAATGAGATGTATGATAAGATGATAAATGATATGCGATGAAATGTAATGATTTGTAATGATGATGCAATGAAATGATAGATGATAAAATAAAATGATAAACGATAATAAAGTGAAATGATAGATGATAATGAGATGATAAATTATATGATAATGAACTAAACGATAAGGAGATGATAAATGAAATGATAATGAACTAAACAATAATGAGATGATAAATGAAATGATAATGAACTGAACGATAATGAGATGATAAATGAAATGATAATGAAATGACAATATGAAAATGAAAGTGATATAATAATGACATGATGAAAAATTTGAATGATAGGAAATGATAATGATAATGAAATGATAATATGAAAATGAAATGAGATGATAAAGAATTTGAATGATGATAATGATAATGAGATGATACTATGAAAATGAAAGTGATATGATTATGAAATGAACGACAATGAGATGCTAAATGAAATGATAAATGAAATGAAATGAAATGACAGAGGATAATGAAATGACTTGATAATGAAATGAATGATAATGAATTTGAATGAAGAATTGAAATGATAATAATAATGATAATGAAATGATGATATGAAAATGAAAATGATAAAATTTTAATGATATGAAATGAATAAAAATGAAATGATAAGAATTGAATTATGAAAATGATAAAATGTTAGTGATATGAATATGATGGAGGATCTAAATGATATGCAAATGAATGATAATGAAATGAGTTATGAAAATGATAAATGATAGGACCTAGATGGAATGATAATGGTTAATGAGATGATAATGAAGATGGAAGGTGATGATGAAGCAAAAATTCAAATGTCCTCCAGAAATAGTCCAAAGAGACATGGCAGTCGTTGATGTTCTTGTTAGCCCTTTAAAAAATCTGGTGTGAATCCATTATGTAGATATATATACATTGATCTAAAATGAAATGTAACTAAATGAAACAAACCATTTGTTGAGCCTTTTGTTAGCTTTCTTGAATCATCATAGAGCATTAAAAATGTTGGAAGTATGTACAAGCATCAGAGGGTAATTTAGCACCAATGATGACCTGAGTACAACTTTCATGATTTTTGATAGAGCAAGGAAACACAAGCATCAAGGTATAATTGAACCGAGATGACCTGAGCATTTCTTGCATAAACAGACAAAGGTTAACCACTTTTTGATGTAAATGTGGAACTATCCTCAATGATATTGCTTTGTAAATCATGTTTTGTGACATATTTGCACCAAATTAATAGCTAATCTCAAGACAACAGACAAAGAAAAATCATTCTCTTTCCTCGCCACTCTAGTTTAGTACATCCTTAAGTGCACTCCAGAGAGATGATATCGAAAAGAAAACAACCATTGTGCAAAATGAAGTACTGTTATTCCAAACATTATTCAGATTATAGATCATTGAGATATGAGTCATGATATGGTACTTAGTTGAAATCTATTGTGATATGGATCAATGATTGGATAGTCATTCATAAGATTTGATTTTTTGTTCACAAGATTGGACTTCTTGTCATTGTCTAGCTATTTCGATAAGACATAAAAGTTGATTGCCCCTAGTATGCAAATGTTTTTCCCCAATATTGACACAACTTTCTGAAATGGAAATGTATAATGCTCAAGCCATGGTAAGACGTTATCATTCTAGGCAAATGATGACAACATGATGTTGGTATGGCCTGAAGGTGATGAAAAGATGCATGAAAATGAAGGCTGAGAAGCCAAGTATAGAAAATGAATTAATAGATGGAGAGCTACAAATAGCGTGTCTTTGCTATATTTTCACCATTTGTTTTTATTGCATTTTTCTTGTCGATAGACTGCCTGTTGCCAGGTTTTCACCCTATGATGATTTTTTTTTCTTTTTTTAATTTTTATTTTTTGTGTCACTACCGAGATGCCTGTTTGCCAGGTTTTCACCAGGGTAATCATTTTTTCAGGACATTTTCTAATTTTTTTGTATTTCTTCAAGACATTTTCTTATTTTTTTGTATTTCTTTAGGACTCTTTCTGCTATTTTTTATATTTTCTCAGGAATTTTTTTGTTGTTTTTGTATTTTTCAAGAATTTTTCTATTGTTTTTGTATTTTTTCAGGACATTTATGTTGTTTTTGTATTTTTTTTAGGACATTTTCTGCAATTTTTGTATTTTTTCTTGACATTTATGTTGTTTTTGTATTTCTTCAAAACTTTTTCTACTATTTTTATATTTTTTCAGGACTTTTTCTGCTGTTTTTGTATTTTTTAGGACTTTTTCTGTTGTTTTTGTATTTTTTTAGGATATTTATGTTGTTTTGTATTTTTTTAGGACATTTATGGATGATGATAGCTAACTTAAACATAATATTTCTTCAAGTGCATGTAGTTGATGGGTTCATCAAATAGGTCCCCTTCTAGCGTTGATAGCTTGTAGGCTCTTGAACCATAGACTATGATAACCACATAAAGACCTCGCCAATTTGGTTCAAACTTTCCTTTCTTTTCTCTGTCTTGCTGATTTCATGGATTTTCCTTCAAAACTAGATCACCCACCTAAAAGGTACATGACTTTACTTTGTGATTATAATTGTGAGACATCATCTGTTGGTATGCTTTCAAATGATTCACTGCTCTTTGTCTTTTTTCATCTAAGAGTTCTAGTTCTTGGAGTCAGGAAACTCTGTATTCATCATTTGTTGTGAGACCTTTTAGTGAAACTCTGAGTGAGGGAATTTCAACTTCTAGAGGAAGGATATCCTCTGCTCCATAGTCAAGAGCAAATGGTGTTTCTCCTATTGGCGCGTGGATACTGGTTCTGTAGGCCCATAAGGCGAGACTGAGTTGAACATGCTAATATTTCACTAAATCAATCACAGTCTTCTTTTAAAAATTTAGTATAGTCTTATTTGAGGCCTCTTCTTGGCCATTCCCTTGTGGATAGTAAGGTGTTGAATATGTGTGTTGAATATGAAATCTCTCACAAAGTTCATCAACATCCTGATTCTTGAAGGGTTATCCATTATCTATACTAATGGAGTTGGGAATGCCATAACAACAAATAATATAGTTGAGTATGAATGATGATATCTATTTTTCAGTAACTTTATTAAGAGGTACTGCCTCAATCCACTTGGTAAAATACTCTATTTTTGTTATGATGAACTTATGCTCATTCGATGATGAAGGATGAATCTTTCCCACTAGATCTAACCCCCATTGGGAGAATGGCCAGGTTGGTGTGAATGGTTGAAGTTCTTGTGTAGGAGCATGAATGAGATTCCCATGAATCTCAAATTTTGAGCATGTTTTTACAAAAGTGAATGATTCCCTTTCCACAGTTGGCCAATAGTAACCCATTCTAATCAATTTCTTCGATAAGGTCAGTCCACTCAAATGAGTACCACAAATTCCACCATGAACTTCTTGTAAAGCTTTGTCATATTCATCATGTTCAAGACATCGAATTAAAGTACCATCAAGGCCATGATGATAAAGGATGTCAATAATAAGAGTGTAGCAAGAGGATTGGCAAATAAAATTTTGCTTTTGGTTATGGGATAAATCAAGTGGTAAGGTGTCATCTCTTAGGTAGAAATAAATCTTGCCATACCAAGGTGAATCGAATCCCACCAAGTGGCAAATGATTGTTCAACTAGAAATTCATAGCGAGCCTAATTTTTTGAGAGTTGTAACAATGATGCGATTGTAGCCATGGTATCGGTTGCCTTGTTATCAAGTCTTGGGATTTTTGTGAATTTGATGTCCATGAAGTACTTCTTGAAGTCATCAACAATCTTTTTATATGACAACAGTTTGTCATCTTTGGTCTGATAATCATCATTGATATGATTAATGACTAACTATGAGTCACCATACACTTGTAATTCTGTAATCGTCCATTCCAAAGCTATTTTAAGTCCAGTGATTAATGCTTCATATTTGGCTATGTTGTTGGTGCATGTAAACATCAGCCTATATGATCGAGGAATGGTGTTTCCTTGGGGGGTGACAAAAAGTATGCCTGCCTCCAATCCATGTTGAGTGAAAGAACCATCAAAATATAGGGACCATGGTTGTTTGGATTCTGTATTAAAGACAACAACATCTGGAAATTCAATGGGTAGGGGATGATCTACTTGCAATGGTGCTTTAGCTAATTGATTAGCAATAACTTGTCCTTTGATTGCCTTACGATCAACATAATGGATATCAAACTCATTCAGAATCATTACCCATTTTTCTAACCTTCTTGTCAATGACACTTTGCTTAATAGATACTTGAGTGGATCAATCTTTGAAACAAGATTGATTGTATGAGTTAACATGTAATGCCAAAATTTCTATGAAGCAAATACTACTACTAGACAAGCCTTCTCGATGGTAGTATAGTTGAGCTCATGACTCGTTAGTGTTTTGTTGATGTAATAAATTGCATGTTCTTTCCCTATATGGTATTCTTGTGCTAGCAATGCACCACAAGATGTCCCTATTGTGGTAATGTATAAGATCAATGGTTTGTCTAGATTTGGTGGCACTAGAACTGGTGGAGTCATTAAGTACTATTTGATTTGTTGAAAATCCAATTCACACTTGTCATCCCACTTGAAAGGAATGCTCTTATGCAATAGATGTGTGAAAGGTAGACTTTTGTTGGCCAGTTGTGCAATAAACATTCATATAGATTGAAGTCATCCTTGTAATGATCTTAATTAACTAATGTTCCTTGGGGGAGGCATTTCCATGATTTCTTGTACTTTGGCAGGATCCACTTCAATTCCTTTTCCTGATACTATCTATCCTAAGAGTTTTCCAGATGTGACTCCAAAAACACATTTCTTGGGATTGAGGCAAACTTTGAATTTCTCCAATCGTGCAAATATTTTAGACAATATTTCCAGATGTCCTTCTCTGGTGTATGACTTTGCCAATATGTCCTCTACATAATCTTCCATGAATGTGTGCATCATGTCATGAAAGATTGTAGTCATGGCTCTCTGGTAAGTAGCCCCAACATTCTTTAGACTGAAAAGAATGGTGTTCCAATAGTAAGTTCCCCATGGACATGTGAAAGTTGTTTTCTCCTGGTCTTTGGGTGCAATCTTGATTTGGTTGTAACCAAAAAAATCCATCCATTAATGAATACATGGCATGGCCAGCTGTCAGATCAACTATAGTGTCAATATGTGGAAGTGGGAAGTCATCCTTAGGACATGCTTTATTAAGATCCCTGAAATATGTGCACACCCTAACACTTTTATCTGGCTTGGATATAGGAACAATGTTGGAGATCCATTCTGCATAGTCGATTGATCTTATGAAGCCCACATCAAGGAGTTTTCCCAATTCTTCCTTAACCAATAATGCAATATGTGGGTGCATCTTTCTGAGTTTTTGTTTCACAGGCTTAACCCCTGATTTGATAGACAATTAATGAATGATAAGATCAGGATTAAGACCTGGCATGTCTGCATAAGACCAAGCAAAGTTGACTTGATTTTCTCTTAGAAATTCCATGAACTCTGGTATTTCTTCCTCTGTCATTGATATAGCTAACTGTAAAATCCTTGGTTTGTCTAAAGTTTCAAGATTGACAACATTTGTAGGCTCAATCAAAATAGGCAATCGCTCATGGTAGTGCTCTGGGAGAGTGTCAAGATTCCCATCGTTTGGCGCATTAAAAAGGTTTTCACCATCCGATACACTCTTTATTTTATCTTTTTCTTGATCTAACACTGCCAGATTCTAGTATTCACCATTATATCTTTCTTTTTGATTTTTACTTTTGCAGCTAGGAGAATTGACACTCTCTTGATTAAAGACTCTATGCTAAAAATAGCTAGTGGAACAATCATTTGCACCATTTGTGGAAAGGAAGTTGATGATAGATTCATCGCTTGGAAACATAGGTATATCAATAGGTTCGAATGAATCCCAATCAATGAGATCAAGATGGATCAAAGATAGTGGGTCGTCAGGTTACGTGAAATTTTTTATGGTTATGGTCATAATGGAGTTGACCATAGGATCTGAGGTATGAGGTGGATCAATGATGATACTATTTTCATGATAATCTTGTTCATTTAAATCTGACTCAGTATCACTAGAAACATACTCACTTGTAGTTCATATTCTTGTGTTTGGGTCCTTGAGCCTTCACCTTTGATTAGAGTTGGGGTATACTGGTGTATTACATCAACCTCTTTGTCCCTCCATAACTCATCATTGTAAATGGTGTCCCATTCATATTTAGCAGAGTCTGTGTTAGAGTGATTATCCATGTAATTCTGAATTGTTGCCAAACATGCTTCTCTTGAATCTGAACCCTCTTGCAATGTGAAGATAGTACCATGTAGTGGTTTGGATGTTCCTTCTTTTGAGTTATCATCATAGCCTAATCCATTTTTGTCTTTTGTAGCAAGTCCTCGAAGGTGAATAGGCTCAACTACTTCTTTTCTTTTTTCGATAGGTCCCTTATCATAGCCCATCTTTTACATGATTGAATACCATTTTCCATATATATTTGTTGGTAATTTGACATTAAAAACTACTTCATATTCATCTTTATAGAGCTAGTTTATAATTTCTCTATCCTCGGGATCTTCCATGGGGAATTTTTCTTTGATGAATCGTTCATTAAACTTTGTGCTTGGCTTTGTCGGTGGTTGCGTTGACATTGACTCTTCCGATATTTGATGTTGTGTGATAAAAGGTTGTCCATGTGACCAAGGTGATGTAGGTAAATTAGCCAAACAAAGAGAGTACTCCCCAACTCCATGATCTTTGAATTTCAATTTCTTGTCAAAACTATTGGTTAGCTGACTAATTTTTGTATCAATCTTGAGAGAAGTACTAGCATGAGCTTCTCAATTTTTAGGAACCAAAGTATCTTGACTAGCTTTTATGTTCGCGCATGTTTGGACATTTGATTTATCGCCTGGTATCATGATTTCCTACCCATCATAAGGAAACTCAAGACATTGATGATATGTGGATGGGACAAGTTGCATTTCATGGATCCAAGGACAACCCAACAAGATGTTGTATGCAAGATCACGGTCTAATACTCAACATAAAGTATTTTTGATAATAGATCCCACTCTGATTGATAGCATGATTAAACCCTTGGACGCTCTTTCCTCATCATCGTAGGCTTTAATAGTAATCTTTCTTCTGGGATCAATGGAGTCCTTAGAAAATATTAAATCCTGAACTAACTTAATGGTACATATGTTCAAACTAGCACCTCCATCTATTAGAACCTGTCTGACACGAAACTTGTGAGCCATGACTTCTATGTATAATGATGAATTATGAGGATGGGTTATGGAAACGTCATATATTTTAGAAAATGAAAGGCATGTGGGCAAGGACAAGTGTCCTACCATGGCTTGAAATTGTTCCACCTCCAAATCAGTGGATACAATGGTTTCAATGAGGGCCTTTTCGAGAATTTCCTTATGTGTTGGGGTAATCTACAAGAGTTCTACAATAGAAATATGAGCAGGATTTTTTCGAAGTTGATTGACTAAGTCATATTGATGTTGAGGTGAAGGCCTAGTGGATTTTGAAGAGGAACCCTTTAAGACAACTCTAGCTTGTGCCCTTAGGATTGCATTGACCTCCCTATATTCCATTTTTTCCTTGACTTTTATAACATTGACCTGCTTGTTGTTAGTCTAGATATGATTGATTATTGAATCATCAATATGATTCACACTTTTTCTCGAAGACTCACCTTTTTGATAGTTGGGAAAAGGGTTACGAAATGCTTGGTGATCTTCATTTGATTGTTGATGTCCTTCTATTGTGATGGTGCCATTTTCAACTAAGTCTTGAATGGTATTCTTAAAGGCTTGAAAATTATTTGTGTGATGACCTTTGCACCAATGATAGTCACAATAGTATGCCTCATTCCATGATGGAGGCTTCACACTGGGTTCATAGTTTCATTGAGGTGGCAAGTTAATGACATTTTTAGTCATCAACTCTTTGAATGCAGATTCCAAAGATTGACCCAATGGAGTGTAGGTTCTTCTACTAGAGAAGAATGAAAATTGTTGTGGACTTGTATTTGAGGTATTCCCTAAGGAGTTGCTATTGTTAGTGGTTCCCTAGTAACCTTGATAGTTGATAGTCCCTGGATTGGTAGTAGGATGTTGATTCACATTGCAAGATCTTTTCTATGGCTTTGTGAAATTTTGGATCTTGGTCATCCTCTCTAAGATGTTCTTCATCTTGTTCCTCATCACTATCCATATGGGTTTTTTTCATGTCTCTGTAGTTATGGAATTGATTTTCTTCTCTGTTATCCATGTCATTGTTGAAAAGTGGATTATGATTTATACTATAAATAGGATTGTTGCTTTCACCTTCTTCTTGAGTGTGTTGGGTGTGACCTTCTTGTTGGATTCTATCCTTCAATTTATTGTGCTAAGATCTTTTAGAGATAGGAATATGATTTTGAATCGTTCTTCTAAACTTAGATCACAATTTCTGATAAGTGTGATAATGATGATATCTTGATCTGATAAGATGGGAATCTTATGATATGATCAAAGATATTCCTAATCTTTGATTGTGGCTTCCAATGATGAAGGATGTCAGAATCATGTTGGGGAAGTTGAATCAATAATCAAAAATTTGTTTGAAGGGCGCACTCCTAAGATTTGATCTTTGTTTTTGAAGAAAGGTTTTAAAATCACTGAAGGATTTGACGGTGATGTGAAGGATATTCAATAGAAGGTTGTGGTATATTATCAAACTCAAGAGGTTGGTTAAGATTATGTTGCTAAGATAGATCTAATCTCTGATAATAAGGTTGAGAATCCAAAGGATCTACAATGTACTCATCAGTGAATCCCCTAACAAAGTCTTGGTATCTATGAAGAAATCCACAGTAATGAAGTAAGACGTGTCAAATTTTGTATAAATTTTTTCTTCTTTGTAATGTTTTCTTGTACCCTAATTCTTTCTTGGGTTTCCTGGTCCTACTGGAAAGTGATTTCTTGACAAATTTTGTTGCTTTCCACTTTCTAAGCATGGGAGAAAATATCAAAATGTTATTCGACCCAAGATGTCAGAAAGTTAGGTGTGTGAATGATTTCAGTTGTTGTTTTTCATGTTCATTTCAAATGATCTTTTATGTAAATTAATGTGAATGAAAACAAAGAAAACACTATGAATTAAATGGAATGTAACCAAACAAAGATAAAGCAAGCACATCCTATTGTAAAGCCATGACAATATCTGCTAGATTCCATGTGGGTTTCCCCAACTATATATCGGTAGCATATGAATTCAGAAGCTTGGATGCACGAGCTCACCCTTATAGTGCACTCTCTTCTTAGGCCAACCAAGCTTACAATCCCCATGAAACTCCCATGGAAGACTGATCACCTCTACTACAGACTGTAAAAGTGTGAATTCCTTCACACCGACCAGTGTTGTGCTAGCAAATAGAAGGTTTTTGGTTTACTAAACAATGGTCTTTAATTCAGGACCCCTGTTCGAATGGCCATACATGGGGTAAGATTAATCACCAATTAGGTGGCACTCCATTCTGAAGAGGTTAAATTCAACAGGGTTTATGGGAGTACTAGTTTGTCTGTATGACACATCCACACTCGTAATCTTAGGTTTTCCCTTAAGATTCACATTTGTATATTGGTCGGGGGTAGCTTGGCTTTAGCTCCATTGCTAGTTTGAGTCACGTTGGGTTGATGAAATCCCTAAGTAGGCCCACTTCTAGAGACAATAATCATTTCTCTTATGCCCATGATCACATCACTAAGCAAGGGGAGAGGATACTTTAGTTATTGTATCAGGGTTACATAGGGATAAAGTGGGTCTAGCTTTCTAATTACCTATTTTACATAGGGTGAAAGCATAGTCACCTACCACTTTCAAGCATAATCAAGTAGAAAAAATAGATTCATTTTAATGCACCAAATCACAATGATTTACACTAAGTGAAGATATTGCTTCACAACCGGCATGGGGTTCATTTTAACTGTATGATTAAAGTGTGGTGACTATCCTAGATTGATTCATTTTAAACCAGCAAAGATTCTATCTACAGAATGCATCAAAATCAGAATCTTGTTCTTGTGTTACAACCCAGATGCAGAGAAACAGATAGTATATGCATAGAAACAGATATCAGATGCATAGAAATATACGTTATATGCACAGAAATAGACCTCAGATGCACAGAAATAGACAGTATATGCATAGAAATAGACCTCAGCTGTGCAGAAATAGACAATAGATGCTTAGAAATAGACCCTAAATGTGCTAAAATAGTCCTTAAATGCTCCACTTTAATTAAATGCTAATTTAAATATGTAAATAATGCAGCACTAATGTTCTAAAATTTACCTTAAATACACTAACTCAACTCCTAGATGCGCTAAAACAATTATTAAATGTGCTACTTTAGTTAAGTGCAAATTTAACTCTAAATATAATGAGACTATAAGCACTATTCTATCCCTTAGATGTGCTAAATCAACCCTTAGAAGCACCAAAATAGTCCCCAAATGCACTGAAATTTCCTAAAAAATAGAAACATTAAATTCCCAGATGCACTGCAGAAAGGTGTCAGATGCGCTAAAACGTCAAATTTTTTTGAAAGCCAAACTCGAAAATGCGAAAACCTGTCAGAATGTTCTACAGAAAAATGTCAAAATCAGGCCATAGGCCCCATAGTGGGCACCATTTTATGTGTGTATTTAAATATGTTTATTATAAAGAATTCAAAACACATACAATAAAACCTTATATCAAAGAAACTAAAAAAAAAAAAAAAAACTCTTTGTGGTAGCTTCTTCGAAGTCATTCTATTGCTCTCTATCTATAGCATTTCGTTGATTCAAGTTGCTCTCAGATTTTGTATGCTAAGCTCAACGAAATGTACTAGAGAATGAGATGTATATTAAAATGCATACTATACTAAGATGCAAGAATATTGCTAAGACAAGATATGATTATTGCTAAGATATGCAAAAGATGCTAATGTGTGAATGTAATTTCTTGTGTGTGTCTACGTATATCTCTGAGTGTACCTGTGTGTAACCAATGATTGGATTCACACATGTATTTATAGAGTTTTTCAAGGATTTTGACTGGCTGAGTTGGTCAATGGCTATGATAATTCCTAACAGATCTTCGAACAATTGAAAATGAATGAGACTGGAAAGAAAAATAGAAGAAAGAAAATAAAGCCAATTTTTTCTATTTTCATGGAAGAGATAAGATGAGTTGATGAAAAATCATCTCTTTTAGAAGATAATGGAAAGATATTGAGAAGATAAATAATGAATTATCAAATTCAATTATTTACTTATGGGTGCATGTAGATTTTTCTTAATTAAATAAATATTTAATTAAGATTTTGAGGAAATCAGAAGATTTCATAATTAAATGAAATATCTAATTATGATTTGAAGAAAGCAGAAGATCTTTAATTAAATAAAATATTTAATTAAATTTGAAGAAATGATGTGTTATGAAATTAATTAAATAAAATATTTAATTAATTAGAAGAAAGTTTAAAATAGAAGAAAAGGAATATTTAAATTTAATTAAAAATATTTAATTAAATTCAAAAGATGATAATTAATTTAAATAAGTAAAATGTATTTATTTAATTAATCAAGTAGACATGTGAAATAATTAAATAAAAAAAATTTATTCAATTATGGTGGGAGAATAAAATGAATGAACCATATAATTGAATTAATTAAATTTAATTACATGTAGAAGAATTTAGAGAAATTAATTAAATAATAAATATTTAATTAAATGTCAGAATTAATTAGACATGACCAATTTTATGCACATACAAGTTTGACTTAGGATCTTGGATCCTAGGGGCTTGGCCACCTCCTTTGATCTGTGTCATTCTTTGTCATCTTCATTTGTACATGAGGATCTCTCTTGAATGTCTACTTTAGTGTGTTTGAAGCAAGTTCATTCTCTCACTAAAGTGGGGGCTAAATGTGTCATAGACAAAAATACCCTTTTCTTGACATGGGATAATTCATGATAAATTGGACTTAACGAGGCCTTGATTCAGATGTTGTGAGGCATTTTATGCATCCACACTAGATTTTGGACCCTTGCAAACTGGATAACATGCTTTTAATGATGTCTTTTAAAGGTGTTGTAAAGTGTTGTAAGATGCTTTCACGCTTTCCTAGACTTAATGAACCCATTTCTCCCTAATTCAACATTATTAAATATATTTAATAACATTATTACATCAATCTATAAGACTTATGACTTAAATTTAATGTTAAACTAGTGTTGTAATGTGTCTTGCACATTCACATTGGTTCTTGTTCCTTTATAGGTTAAGTGGACCACATTTTAGTGTTGAAAAGTGTATTTAATTACACTTTCACATTGATTTTTGTGTCCTGGGCCCTATTTGACATTCACACCATCACTAATAGTCCCATATTAACCCATATTGTGCATCATGAGGATCAAATTGATCAAATACTTGACATTGTTGACTTTTAGACCTTATTTCCTTATCTCTTGGAAGCTAAGCTATCAAATTGGCCCCTATGGGACCCATTCACCATGCATGGCGAACCAGTCCCATCTAGGTGGAACCCATTCACCATGTGTGGTGAATGAGTCCCATTTGGCCAATTTTGAGCTTTGAGTGGGAAAAAAGTGAAATTTGAGTTTAATTTTGCTTCATGTTGGCCTGTGATAAAGTATTAATGGGTATAATAGGTAAATTACCTATAAATATAAGTATTTTAACTAATTTTCACATCTCTTATCTCTTATCATTCATTCATCCACCAATCTTCCATCTCAAGTCAAGTAACTTAGGGTTTGGTCATTGCAAGTCATCAAGAAAGCTTCTCAAGACATTCAAGGGCTGAATTTTCATCCATTTCTATAGAAATACAAGATAAACATCATGGAAAGGTAACATGTTCTAGTGCTTCATGTTTCACTCCATTCCTTCATCATTTTAGTTTAATTACCTAAAAGGGGTTTGACCAAGGCAAACCCCCATGCCCTAACATTCAACATTTCTCTCTCTTGTCTTGTGTGTTTGTAGATTTAGGATTCTTGGAAGCTTGGAAATAATTGAAGATAAAGTTGCAAGGTTGCTCAAGTCTTCTTCTCATTCAACAAGTCAAAATATCAACAAAATCTCATTTTTAGACCTGTAAATCAGAGTTTCAAAAATAGACACCTATAGGGCATCAAAGTGCAGATCAGAAGCTTCAGAATCCACCTTTGGAAATATAGGAATTCAAAAGTGGACCATCCCAACATTAGTTTTTGGATTTTCACATTTTTAGATACCCTTTTGTTAGAAATAGGTTCTGATACAGTTTGGTAGACTGGGACTGATTCACCTAGAATGGTGAATGAGTCCCACTAGGCCTGAAAAACAACATTAGGAACATTTCATATGTAATTTCTAGTCTTCATCAAGGTTCCAAGTGTACACTTTCAGTCTGGTTTATTTTTGTTGCAATTTTCTATTCATTTGGAGGTGATTTTGTATTACACAATGTGTTTTCCAGCATAGCATAAATTTGATATTTTGCATTCATAATCAATCAATTATTTCATATAACTACATTTATATAATCTCATTTAGCTCATGTAAAATTTTACACAACCTAATTTTAATGAACCTAGCTAGCATTTTTGGCCTACCTCTCTCCTTTTAGGTGAAAAACCCTAGAAGAGTTAGAGAGCCTTATGGTGCCAAAAATCTATGGTTCACATCCTTACTAGCCTCAACTCTTCCTAAATGTTCATCCTCAACCCATTGATATATCTTTCCACTTTCTCCTTGCTTTCTTCACTACGTCCAGTCTTGATGATGATCTTACAAAATTCCTCAGTGTATTCTTTCACAGTCTTTTCCTTCTCTCTTAGGTTTTACAATCTCTTCAGTAGCTTCAACTCATAGTCTGTAGGTATAAACTAGTTCTTCAATTTTGTCAACATTCTATCCCATTTCACAATATTCTCTTTACCTTTTCTACTTCTCTCTAATTGAAATTCCTCCCACCATATTGTAGCATGTCCTTTTAGTTTAGTCTTTGCAAATTGCACTCTCTTTGGATCTTCAATTTCTTCATATTCAAAGTATTCTTCAATGTTATTTATCCAATAAATCAACTCCTCAAGGTTTAGGTTACTGGTATAGTTTGAAATCTCCATTCTAGGTCACTTTATTATTTTTGAAATAGCCTTCAACATCTTCATCTAATCTGATTCTTCCTCTTTTGTGGTTTCTTTAGTTAGGTTTGTAGCTTTAACTTCGTCATCATCACTTTCACCAATAGGTCTAGGGTTTAATAATTTTATCTTGTCTTCTTCAACAACATCCAATCTCACTTTCATTATTTGCATCATTTCTGTCATCTCATCCATATTTCTAGGAACATTAATAGTAGTATGAATTCTCCTTGGTGGCATCTCTTCCTAGGATCTGGTGCAACTACCTCAAGTCAGCAATTTGGCTATAGGGCTACAATTTCCTCACAATTGGTGATCTATTGAAAAACACAAGTACATTGTCTCAAGTCAATGATTTGTCCACACAAAGATCTTACAAAATGCCTTGCTCAACTTCACTTTCCTCTCCCAAGGTTTGTAACTCACTCTGATACCAGTTGGTGTAGTCAAGGATGGAAGGTCTAGGAATAGGACTATCCAACCTTGTAGCAAGAGTAAACACAATGGAAACTCAAAGAATTGAAATAAAAATCACACATGGATAATATAGATGATGATCAATTATTCACTAGCAACATGCTCTTCCTTCCAGCTTACAATTTACAGAATGATATGGCATTAAGCCTAGAAATACAATGTGGGATGAAGCCTTATCTCCTATACCTTCCCACTTGTCTATCACTCTATCACTTGCTGCCTAATGCAACTACACAATACTTATTGATGTAGGAGCACCTTGCCCATTAGATGCCTTTAATTAAAAAAATTGTTAAAAATTAACTTTCAACATAAAAGAATTGTAATAGGTCATGAGAGGTCATATTTGATGTATTTTAAAGTCTCAAATAGGTCTTAGGTGGTCAAAATATTGGAAAAGAAAAGCTTGCAAAATTTGCTAAAGTTGTCAATTATGTAAAAATGTGAAAATTCGGAAGTTGAAGGGTCATGAAGGAAAAAGAAAGGTTGCTTGTCATCGGAAATGATATGGAAAAATCCTAACTGATGTAACAAACTCTATAAATTATGTAAAGGTGAGGAAGAAGGTAGACATTAAGTTTTGTAACCAATTTTGAAATAAGAATACCCTATTTCAATAAATAACACTTCTCTTCTTATTTTTCCATCCTTTCTTGGTCTGTACAACATCACCAAGTATTTCTTTATTTTTCTTTGAATTCAATAAGGTTTAAAATCTTTAAATAAAGTGAGTTTGAGAGGAATCAAGTGAGATTAAAGGTTGATTGTAGGATTTTTCATATGCCTATGTGTAACCCTTAAAAAATAGGGTTTTGAGAGTATTTTAGGTTTATACCTCCATTCCACCAATGGAAGTTAGGTTTATTGGTGGAATGGGAGTATTTTATGGTTTTTTTGGTTTTTGAAAGTGTGAGGGTGTGGAAAAAAAAATGGAGCAAAGTTTAGTTGTTGTCTTTAACATAAATTAAGTGTTTTCCTTTGAAAAGTGGTGGTTATAATCATGAAAAAGGAGAAAGAGCATGTGTATGGGCTTGAGGATGGTAGATCAATTTTGGGAAAGCATATTTTAACATGTTTGAAGAGGTGGAAAGAATATTTGAGGTATGCAAAGGTTGTTTTAAATAAACCCTCATTGTTTTTGTATTGTTAAAGCCTATAAAAAAGGGTTTGGATTTTTTGACTCAAAGAATGGTGAAAGTGTGCAAAAGTTGATTGATTCAATCATTTTAGAACTTTTTATAATAATTTTTGTGGGTTTGGAGGATTGATGAACTATTTTGAGATGACTTGCTTTGATAATTTGGCCTATTTGGTAGCCTAAATGCATGAACCAATGAATTGTTTGATGATTTTTCTAAAGAAAAGATATCTAATTTTGAGATATGTTTATTTAATTGATATAAATGGGTTTCCAAAATAGTATTTGGTTTATAAAGTTTCAATGTGTATTGGTTGGTATACCTGATTTAGCCATATTACCATGCTACTGAGGTTTTGAGGTTTGAATGTTATAAACTATGATTCTGATAAAACAATGATACATGGGTGATTAAAATTGCCTTGAATCTATCAAAATAAGGGTGTTACAGATGTCTCAATACCTAGATAGAGTTTAGGAAGCATAATATGATGTTTTGGTGAATGGACAAATTGTAACTATCGTGAAAGATAGTGTTTTCAGTGCATGAAAATGATTTCCTGATAAGAAATAGTTATGTAGCAGCATAAATGGTTTGTTTTTGTCAAATAATGATGTTGTATGGTGTACAAAAATTTTTTGGTAACAGTTTGACAAAAAGTGTGATGATTTGTGGTCCTTTTGCCTCATTAAATTAAATTGAAATAAAGAGTGATCTGGTGTAGGTTTTGGTTTTAGAAGTCTGATAATGATATGGAACACTGTTGAAGTGATTTGGCTTATTGGTGCCTTGTTATTATGAAGTGAAATGATGTGACTTAGAGGAAAAGATAAATGAATTTTGGGTTATTTTTCAATTTGATCTTCTCCAAATTTAGTTGGTTCATAATTACCCCTAATGTTGGTGTTTTTGGCATATTCCCTTGCATCAATTGGTATCAAAGCTAGCCGATTTTAAGGATTTGTTGAATTGATAGTATGTTGAAATTTGTTTGTAGAGTTGTTGACTTTGATTGTAGGTGCTTGATCCATCTAAGATGTAGAGAGGAAGAGTTTTGAGAGTTGTGTGTGGGAAGAAAAGTTCAGGTCTATGGCCATCATCCTCCAATGGAGATTAATCTAGGTAGAATGTGTGAGGAAAAGAGAATGAGGCATCTTCTAGGATCTACTGTTGGGTAAGAGGGATGGTTTGTTGAGTTGGTGAATTGTATGGGAAGGTTGTAAGAAAGGTGGATACCTATATAAAGAAGCAATTGATTTTTTAGCCTAAAAAGTACTCCACTGATGGGAGTAGTTGGAAATACATGTTGGTTAGAGAAGGTCAAGGATGAATTGAGAGAAAGAGGAAAGGTTGCTTGGAAAAGAGAGTGGAAGGACAGTCATATGTCCTCTGGTTGAGGAAGAGTAAGTGTAAAGTCTAAAGTGGTGAAAGGGTAGTCCTATGTACTTTTGAAAGAGAAGATTATTGAGAATCTCATGAGTAGAGAAAGAGAGAGTGTTGGCAAAAGACAAAGATGAAGAAAAAGTTGAAGACAAAGATAAAGGCAAGGTTGAGACAAAGACAAGCAAAAGATTTAAGAGAAAATAAGAAGAAGAATTCCAAGGTAGATTTGAAGTTATTTTGTAAGTACAAGCAAAGATGATACAATATGTTTCCAAGGGACTTGGGAAGTTTTTGTTGGTTGGTTCTATGGTGTAGGAGCACCTTGCTAATTAGATGGCTTTAATTGGAAAATTTGGAAAAAATGAACTTTCAATTGTAAAGAAATGTAATAGGTTATGAGAGGTCATATTTTATGTATTTAAAAGTCTAAAATAGGTCTTAGGTGGTCAAAATATTGGAAAAAGCAAAACTTGCAAAAATTGCTAAAGTTGTCAATTATGTAAAAATCCAAAAATTAGGAAGTTGAAGGGTCATGAGGGAAAAATAAAGGTTGTTGGTCATTGGAAATGAAAAGGTAAAATCATAAATATTGTAACAAACTCTATAAAGTATGTAAAGGCAAGGAAGAAGGCAGCCATTAAGTTTTGTAAACAATTTTGAATTAAGAATACCCTATTTCGGTAAATAATGCTTCTCTTGTGTTTGTTCCATCCTTTCTTGGTTTGTACGACATCAAAAACTATTTTTTTCTTTTCCTTTAAATTCAATAAGGTTTAAACTCTTTAACTAAAGTGATTTTTAGAGGAATCAAGTGAGATTAAAGGATTATTGTAAGATTTTTCTCATGATTGTGTGTAACCCTTAAAAAAAGGGTTTTCAGAATCTTTTAGGTTTATACCTCCATTCTTCCAATGGAAGTTAGGTTGATTGGTGGAATGGTATTTTTTTTTGTTTTTGAAAGTGTGCAAGTGTAGGGGAAACAAATGGAACAAATTTTAGTTGCTATCTTTAACAAAAAAATTAGTGTTTTCCTTTGAAATGTGGTGGTTACAATCATGAAAAAGAAGAAATAGCATGTGCATGGGATTGAGGATGGTAGATCAAGTTTGGGAAGCTATATTTTCACATGTTTGAAGATGTGGTAGGAATATTTGAGGTCTACAAAGGTTCTTTTAAATAAACCCTCATTGTTTTTGCATTGTTAAAGCCTATAAACAAGGGTTTTCATTTTGTGACTCAAAGAATGGTGAAAGTGTGCAAAATTTGATTGATTCTATCACTTTAGACCCTGTGCTAAGACTGTTAATGGGTTTGGAGGATTGATGAATTTTTTTGAGATAACTTACTTTGATAATTTGGCCTATTTGGTAACCTAAATGCATAGGACAATGAATTGTTCTGATGATTTTTCTAAAGAAAAGATATCTAATGTTGGGATATGTTTAAATTGATATAAATGGGTTTCCAAAATATTGTTTGGCTAATGGAGTTTCAATATGTATTGGTTGGTATACCCGATTTAGCCATATTGACATGTTACTAAGGTTTTGGGGTTTTAATGCTATAAACTATGATTCTGATAAAAAAATGATATGGGTGATTAAAGTTGCCTTGAATCTATCAAAATAAGGGTGTTAAAGAATTATCAATACTTGGATAGATTTTAGGAAGTATAATATGTTATTTTTGTGCATAGACAAAGTACAACTATGGTGAAAGATGGCATGCAACAAATTCACCGCTAGCAATTCATCGATGGAAAATTCATAGCCAACAATTCACCACCATGGAAAATTCACTACCAGCAATTCACTGACACAAAAAAATCACCAAAGGAAAATTCACCGCCAAATAAAATTTAAATATTTTTGGTGGTGAGTTTTTCATCGGTAAATTTTTCTTGGCAGTGAATTGTTGGGGGTGAATTTTCTTTGGCAATGAATTTTCCATTGGTGAACTACTCATGATGAATTTTCCTAGAGCCATGAAAGATAGTGTTTTGAGTGCATGAAAATGATCTCTTGATAAGACAAAGTTATGTAGCAGCATAAATGGTTTTTTGGTCAAATAATGATGTTGCTTGAAAACAACTGTGATGATTTTCAGTCCTTTTTCCTCATTGAAAAAAAATGAAATAAAGAGTGATATGGTGCATGTTTTTGTTTTTGAAGTCTAATAATGATATGGAACATTAATGAAATGATTTGGCTTATTGGTGCCTTGTCATTCTCAAGTGAAATTATGTGATTTAGGGGAAAGGATAAATGAATTTTGGGTGATTTTTCAATTTAATCTTCTCCAAATTGATTTGGCTCAAAAATTCCCATGCAGCAATTGGTATCAAAGCTAGTTGATTCTAAGGATTTGTTGAATTGATAGTTTTTTGAAGTTTGTTTGTTGAGTTTTGTTGTAGGTGCTCGATCCATCTAAGTTGTAGAGAGGAAAAGTTTTGAGAGTTGTGTGTGGGAAGAGAAGTTGAGATCTATGGTCACCATCTTGCAATGGAGATTAAGTTGGGTAGAAGGTGCAAGGAAAAGAGAGTGTGACATCTTCTAGGATCTACTATTGGGTAAGATGGATGGTTTGCTGAGTTAGTGAAATGTGTGGTGAGGTAGTAAAAAAGATGGATACCTATCTAAAGAAGAACTTGAGTTTACAACCTAAAAAGTACTCCACTAATGGGAGTAGTTGGGAAGACAAGTTGGTCAGAGAAGGTCAAGGATGAATTTTGAAAAAGATGAAATGTTGCTTGGAAAAGAAAAGTGGAAGGAGAGTCTTGTGTCCTTTCATTGAGGAAGAGTTAGTGGAAAGTCTAGAGTGGTGAAAGGGAAGTCATGATTCCTTTTGAAAGAGAAGATGATTGAGAACCTAATGAGTAGAGAAAGAGAGAGTGTTGGCAAAAGATAGAGATGAAGAAAAAGTTGAAGACAAAGCTAAAGGAAAGGTTGAGAGAAAGACAAGCAGAATATTTAAGAGAAAAGAAGAAGTAGTCCAAGGTAGATTTGAATTTTTTTTGTATGTACAAGCAAAGTTGATAGAATATCTTTCCAATCAAGTTAGAAATTTTTTGTTGGTTGGTTGTATGGTGTAGGAGCACCTTGCTCATTACATTCCTTTAATTGGAAAATTTGTAAAAATCAAGCTTTCCATTGTAAAATAATTGTAATAGGTCATGAGAGGTCATATTTGATGTATTTCAAATTCTCAAATAGGTCTTAGATGGTCAAAATATTGGAAAAAGAAAAACATGCAAAAATTGCTAAAGTTGTCAATTATGTAAAAATGCAAAAATCAAGAAGTTGAAGGGTCATGAGGGAAAATGAAAGGTTGTTGGTCATTGGAAATGAAAAGATATAATCCTAGATGCTGTAGAAAACTCTATAAAGTATGTAAAGGTGAGGAAGAAGGAAATCATTAAGTTATGTAACCAATTTTTTATAATACCCTATCTTAGTAAATAACACTTCTCTTGTGATTTTTCCATCCTTTCTTGGTCTGTAGAATATCACCAATTCTTTTTTTATTTATTTTTAAATTCAATAAGTTTTAAACTCTTTAAATAAAGTGAGTTTAAGAGGAATCAGGTGATATTAAAGGCCGATTGCAGTCTTGTTCTTATGACTGTCTATAACCCTTAAAAAATAGTGTTTTTAGAGTCTTTTAGGTTTATAACTCCACTCCACCAATAGAAGTTAGGATAATAAGTGGAATTAGATTGTTTTAGGATGTTTTTTTTTGTTTTTGAAAGTGTGCAAGTACAGGGGAAACAAATGGAGAAAAGTTTAGTTATTGTCTTTAACAAAAATTCAGTGCTTTCCTTTTATATGGGGTGGTTACAATCATGAAGAAGGAGAAAGAGCATACGTATGGGCTTGTGGATGGTAGATCAAGGTTGGCTAGGTATATTTTAACATGTTTGAAGAGGTGGTAGGAAAATTTTAGGCCTGCAAAGGTTCTTTTAAATAAACCCTCATTTTTTTTGTATTGTTAAAGCCTATAAACAAGGGTTTTCATTTTGTGACTTAAAGAATGGTGAAAGTGTGCAAAATTAGATTGATTCTATCATTTTATACCCTATTCTAAGACTTTTTCTAGGTTTGGAGGATTGATGAATTGTTTTGAGATGACTTGCTTAGATAATTTGGCATATTTGGTAGCCTAAATGCACAGGACAATGAATTGTTCTAATGTTTTTTCTAAAGCAAATATATCTAATGTTGAGATACGTTTAAATTGATATAAATGGATTTTCAAAACATTATTTGTTTCATGTAATTTCAATGTGTATTGGTTGGTATACTCAATTTATCCATATTGCCAAGCTACTAGGCATTTGGGGTTTGAATGTTATAAACTATGATTCATATAAAATAGTGATATGGGTGATTAAAGTTGCCTTGAATATATCAAAATAAGGGTGTTAAAGATGTCTTAATACTTGGATAGAGTTTAGGAAGTATAATATGATGTTTGGGTGCATTGAAAAATTGGAACTATGGTGATAGATAGTGTTTTGAGTGCATGAAAATGATGTGTTGATAAGATAGAATTATGTAGCAGCATAAATGGTTTTTTTTTTGTCAAATAATGATGTTATATGGTGTAGAAAATATTTTTTTGTAATAGTTTGAAAGCAAGTCTAATGATTTGTGGTCCGTTTTCCTCATTGAAGCAAATTGAAATAAATAGTGATATGGTGCATGTTTTGGTTTTTCAAGTCTGATAATGATATGGAGCACTAATGAAGTGATTTGGCTTATTGGTTCCTTGTGATTCTCAAGTGAAATGATGTGATTTAGAGGAAAAGATAAAGGAATTTTGGGTGATTGTTCAATTTGATCTTCTCCAAATTGAGTTGGGTCAGAAGTACCCCCGATGTTGGTGTTTTTGGTAGATGCCCTTGCATCAATTGGTATCAGAGCTAGTTGATTCTCAGGATTTGTTGAATTCATATTTTGTTTAATTTGGTTTGTTGAGTTGTTGAGTTTCGTTGTAGGTTCTTGATCCATCTAAGCTATAGAGAGGAAGATTTTTGAGAGTTGTTTGTGGGAAGAAAAGTTGAGGTCTGTGGTCACCATCTTCCAATGGAGATTAACTTGGGTAGAAGGTGCCAAGAAAATAGAGTGAGGAATCTTCCAGGATCTACTATTGGGTAAGATGGAAGGTTTGATGAGCTAGTGAATTGTTTGGTGAGGCAATAAAAAATATGGATACCTATCTAAAGAAGCACTCGAGTTTGCAACCTGAAAAATACTCCACTGATGGGAGTAGTTGGAAAGACAAGTTGGTTAGAGAAGGTAATGGATGAATTGTTGAAAAGAGGAAAGGTTGCTTGGAAAACTGAATTGGAAGGATAGTCTTGTGTCCTTTGGTTGAGGAAGAGTTAGTGGAAAGTTGAGAGTGGTGAAAGGGTAGTCTTGTGTCCTTTTGAAAGAGAAGATGATTGATAACCTAATGAGTAGAGAAAGAGAGAGTGCTGGAAAAAGATAGAGATGAAGAAAAAGTTGAAGACAACACTAAAGGCAAGGTTGAGAGAAAGAAAAGTAGAATATTTAAGAGAAAAGAAGAAGAAGCAATCCAAGGTAGATTTTAAGTTTTTTTACAGATACAAGTAAAGTTGATAAAATATGTTTCCAAGGGACTTGGAATGTTTTTGTTGGTTGGTTGTATCGTGCAAGAGCACCTTACTCATTAGGTGCCTTAAATTGGAAAATTTGTAAAAATTAAACTTTAAATTGTAAGATAATTTTAATTGCTCATGAGAGGTCATATTTGATCTATTTCAAAGTCTCAAATAGGTCTTAGGTGGTCAAAATATTGCAAAAATCATAACTTGCAAAAATTGCTAAAGTTGTTAATTATGTAAAAATGCAAAAATTAGGAAGTTGAAGGGTCATGAGGGAAAAAGAAAGGTTTTTAGTCATTGGAAATTAAAATAAAGAAGCCTAGCTGATGTAATAATCTATATAAAGCATGTAAAGGTGAGGAAGAAAGTATTCATTAAATTTTGTAACCAATTTTGAAATAAGAATACCCTATTTCAATAAATAAGGCTTCTCTTGTGATTTTTCAATCCTTTCTTGGTTTGTACAACATCACCAAGTCTTGTTACTTTGAATTAAATAAGGTTTAAACTATTTAAATAAAGTGATTTTTAGAGGAATCAAATGAGATTAAAGGTTGATTGTAGGATTTTTCTTATAAGTATGTGTAACCCTTAAAAAATACAGTTTTGAGAGTCTTTTAGGTTTATACCTCCATTCCACTAATGGAAGTTAGGTTGATCAGTGGAATGGGATTTTTTTAGGATATATTTTGGTTTTTGAAATTGTGCAGGTGTATGGGAAACAAATGGAGCAAAGTTTAGTTGTTGTATTTAACAATAATTTAGTGTTTTCCTTTGAAAATTGGTGGTTACAATCATTAAAAGGGAAAAAGAGCATGTGTATGGGCTTGAGGATGGTAGATCAAGTTTTGGTAGGTATATTTTAACTTGTTTGAAGAGGTGGTAGGAAGATTTAAGGTCTAGAAATGTTATTTTAAATAGACCCTCATTGTTTTTGTATTGTTAAAGCCTATAAATAGGGGTTTGCATTTTGTGACTCAAAGAATAGTGAAAGTGTTCAAAAGTTGATTGATTATATCATTTTAGACAATTTTCTGACTATTTCTTAGTTTGGAGGATTGATGAATTTTTTTGAGATGACTTACATTGAAAATTTGGCCTATTTGGTAGCCTAAATGCACGAGACAGTGAATTGTTCTAAGGATTTTTCTAAAGCAAAGATATCTAATGTTGAGATATATTTAAATTTATATAAATTAGTTTCCAAAATATTATTTGGTTCATGGATTTTCAATGTGTATTGGTTGGTATACCCGATTTAGCCATATTGCCATGCAAGTAGGGTTTTCTGGTTTTAATGCTATAAACTATGATTCTAATAAAACAATGATATGGGTGATTAGAGTTGCCTTGAATCTATCAAAAAAAGGGTGTTAAAGATGTCTCAATACCTAGATAGAGTTTAGGAAGTATAATATGTTGTTTTGGTGCATGGACAAAGTGGAACTATGGTGAAAGATAGTGTTTTAAGTGCATGAAAATGATGTTGTGATAAGATAGAGTCATGTAGCAGCATAAATGGTTTGTTTTTGTCAAATAATTATGTTGTTTGGTGTACAAAATAATTATAGTAATAGTTTGAAAGAACGTGTGATGATTTTTGGTAATTTTGCTTCATTAAAGCAAATTGAAATAAAGAGTGATATGGTGCCTGTTTTTGTTTTTGAAGTCTGATAATGATATGGAAGATGGATGAAGTGATTTGGCTTATTGGGACCTTGTGATTCTCAAGTGAAATGATGTGATTTAGAGGAAAAGATAAAGGAATTTTGGGTGATTGTTAACTTTTATCTTGTCAAAATTGAGTTGAGTCAGAAGTACCCCTGATGTTTGTGTGTTTGGTAGATGCCCTTACATCACTTGTATATATAAATTCCCCTTTTATAAAAAGTTACACATTGGCCTCAAGAGGTATCAAACCCCAAAGTTGTTGAAATGTGTGAAGGTTGGCCAAAATATATGGCTGTCCTTTGATCCTTGGATAACCATGATGCAAATTGAAATGAAGGTTCGTCGATGAATGTACATCCTTATGAATTGGTTTCTAGAGCTCGACATGTCATAAGATAGGTCCACACACTTGAAAAGGAAAGACTAGTTGGTGAATGCTCTTTGTCCAATTACAACTGATATTTTGTTAGTCCTATCTTCATATTGGGATCTCAAAACACTTAAATTTTGGATATGATGTAGATATTACAATGAAGATCATATGTCATGCCTTGTGAGCTCTAATGTTACAATGCAGTATAATGTGGTATGAAATACTGAGATTGGATTCTGACAGTTAACTACTAAAATGCAAGAAAACATGAATGCAAATATTTTTGGTTGATGTAATATTTCTTGGAACCTCGGATGCTCTTGCATCAACAAAAATGAGACATATAAAAGGATTCAAAAGTTGATTCACAATTACACATCAAATCATTAACTGCAAAATGAGATAAAACATGAAAAATGAGAACATTGATGTTTTTATTAATCTGAAATGAGCTGCATAATTATACTATGAAAATCTAAGTTACAGAAAGCTTACAACTCTCTGCAATATTCAAGAGAGGAAGAAGCAATAACTTCAACTTTGACTAGGGAAAAAATAATTTTTTCTCCAATATATATCACCGATGAGTTTCCATGAGTGAATGGGGAAAATCTTAGTTAACTGCTCACCAAAAAAGAAAATCTAGTGTCATTTGTTAGCAAAGGGAAAACCTCAAAAATAGGGCATAGAACTACTCCAAACTGAGTGAAAATAGGTGGCAAGTTTCCCTCCTAAGTGGGTCAATCCAAAAGGACTCAAAAAGCACTCAGTTCTGATTGAAAATTATAAAAGAAGGTTTAGTTGAATCAATTTTTTCCAGTTGCATGAATGAGACTCAAACTAAAAAAATTAAAAAATTAAAAATTACTAAGTAGATAATCTGTACTACTCTTTTCTTATTGTACATAATGACATTTAATCAAGAAATTTATAGAATATTTCTTAAATAATGTCTTACAATATTTTGTTTTTTTTCATTGACATACATAGGGAAAATGGAAAGAAAGGAAAAAACATTAGTCTTATGACTTATGACTTGGCTTAGATTATGAATTTGCAAAAAATCAAGGTATACATGAGTTTTAGTTGGAAAAGCATACGGTATTCAATCTTGGTATTTGATTTTCACCTAAAATCAAATAAAATATGAAGGCACATAATACAACAAAGGAATTAGTTAAGGCATAATTTTTTTTAAATAATGTGGAAAAAATCCAAAAAGCTAACCAAAGTATTAGGGCAAGAAGAAAACCCTAGAACAAAATGTGTGGCCTCCTTTCTTTTCACATCATTTTGCATTTCAGTTTTTTTTCAAGTCTTCTACTCTACACCTTGGTTTCGGTTGCTAGGGTTTGATTGAGCTTTCATGGAAGAACCAGGAGCTTTTCTCAAGCCATCATTGAGAATCTATGGAGAAAATTACACATATCCCATGTTGAGGCTGAATTAGGTAAGCATTTCCCATATAGAATATTCCTTCCTTTGTGAAAAATCATGCTCATTTTGAGCTCCTTTATACAAAAACCACTGTAAAAAACTACGAAGTTGCTTCTCTTTTACATCTATTTTATTTATAACGAAGCATTAAAGGTTCATTATTTTCTAAATACAGATGCCTTTATGTACTTCCATGCCTACGACCTTTACTCATTTTGTATATTCTCAAAAAAAGAACATAGTTTTCTTCTCCCTTTTCTTTTGGGATTCAAAGTTTTACAACTACAGGTCATGGTTGCCCTTTAATGTCAATCAAAACCCTTGCGTAAACCAAAACAATGACTTTTCTCCTTATGAAATTGCATTTTCTTTGATGCCTCTATTACTTTGGTCTAATACCAATCTATATACACAATACTAACTTTACTTTATAAACATGTCATGAACATTGCTTGATATAAAATGATTATGCCTACATTTGATAATTTCTTTGTTGCATACTACAGCATTGTGTTTTCTATTGAAGAATGTAACATGGACCCAAACTACCCATTATGCACTCCTCTAAGATTTCAATGAAAACAATGCTAATAATGTAGTATCCATCCTCAAAACATTGTGACTATAATTTATTCTCAGAAACCTACCAATTGCTCATACTTTGGGCTCTTATTTTCTATGTCAAGCATTATCACATCCCCTTTATGACTAAAACCCAATGTTTCCTCATACATAGACAACATGATATTGAGACTAACCTTCACAAATTTTGCATCTAAATTCATGAATGGGATAACATGCCCCTCACCAATCTGACCATGAATTTTCAAGATGACCAAATTGATTTGCTATGTATGTTGCATTCAATTACCTTGAAGAATGTATTATTTCCCTTCCACTATCACAATTAAGAACTTTTAATCACTACACCTCAATGACATTACTCCTTTGAGAAATTTATTAATGCATTCTCACCATATACCTTTTCTTCATGCTTCTTATGTTGTTTCAATGGTTGTCCCATTATTGATAATGTATTCATCTGTAGTAAATTCTTAATGACTATACTTTTCATTTAAGATTGTTGCTCCCTTTTTCACGTAATGAATGGTTGTACCATCAATGTATGCATTGTAGAAAAAAATAAATGATGATAAGACATCAAATGGAAGATATGAAATTATGATGGAAACATCATTTAATGAAGCTAAACAATGACGATATAAAAGCTTGTATGCAAACAAAACTCCTTAATGAGAAAGGGTGCACTTTTACTCTTTTTCTATATTGCTTAAGAATTTTAAACAAGCTCATTGCTCATTTATGATTGTCACTTCAAAGTGGATGGATACCTAGTTGCACAATTCAATTTGACTATCATGAATAGACAACGTGCTCTGTTCTTATAGTCACGTTGTCAATCATCCCACAAACTAAAACATGCTAAACAATCTAAAAGTCTTTTACTTATCTCATTCCCCCCTTAAGAATTAGGGGCATCATGCTAGGATCAACTCTTTTGGGAGCCCATTATTCTCCACATTCCATGATGTTTAATGAAAATAAATATAGCAATGAAAATTTCACTGATATCTATAGAGTGAACAAACATGTTAGATAAAAAAGAGTGAAACTCAATGCTCCTATGATGTTTGAATTTTAGGCTTTCTTGATACATGTGACAATGGCTCAACTAATTTAATGCAACATAGATGTAGGCTATATTTTTGTTGATGAAGGATATGATGAAATTTTATGTCTTAAGCTCTAACCAATTCTTTCAATCATCTACATGTAAAACTAAAGATCGAGAGAAGGAAGAGTTGAAGAAAAGGACCAACACCAATACTCTTCCATTTTAGGAAATGAAGGATATGATTTATTTTATGTGTTTTTCCTATGCATTCTTCAATTGATAACACAATGCTATAGTATGCAACAAGTAAATTATCAAATGCAAGCATAACCATTTTGTATCAAGCAATGTTCATGACATCTTTGCAAAGTAAAGTTAGCATTGCATATACAGATAGGTATTAGACCAATGTAACCAAGGCATCAAAGAAAATGCAAAGTCAAAAGGAGAGAAATCATTGTTTTGGTTTATGAAAGTGTTTTGAGTGTCATTCAAGGGTAGCCACAGCCTACAACTACAAAAACTCAAAGGTTGAAAGAAAAGGGAGAGGATAACTATGTTCCTTTTCTGAGAGTATACAAAATGAGTAAATCTCGCAGTCATGGAAGTACATGAAAGGCCTCTGTATTCAAAAAATAGCGAACCTTGAATGATTCTATATAAATAAAATACATGTAAAAGAGAAGTGACTTCATAGTTTTTTACAATAGTTTTTGCATAAAGGAGCTTGAAATGAGCATGATTTTTCACAAAGGAAGGAAAGTTGTATATGGGAAATGCTTACCTGATTCAGCCTTAGCACACTATCTATGCTAGTTTCTCCATAGAAGCTCAATGATGGCTCAATAGAAGCTCATGGTTCTTCCATGAAACCTAAATCATACCCTAGCAACTGCAACCAGGGTGCAAAGTAGAAGACTTGAAAAAAAAGAGATACCAAATAATGTAAAAAGAAAGGTGGTTGCATGTTTTGTTCTAGGTTTTTCTTCTTTCCCTAATACTTTGGTTGGCCTTGTGGATTTTTCCCACATTGTTCAAAAAATTTCATGACCTAACTAATACCTTTGTGAAATTATGTGACTTTGTATTTTCTTTGATTTTAAGGTGAAAATGAAATATAAATATTGAATACCTTATGTTTTACAAAGTAAACCTCATGTATACCTTGATTTTTTGAAAATTAATAATCTAGGCCAAGTCATGAGTCATAACACTAATAATTTTTCCTTTCTTTCCATTTTTCCTAAGTATGTAATTGAAAAACTGCAAAACATTGTAAGACATTATTTAAGAAATATTTTATAAATTGCTTGATTAATGTTCATTAAATGTAGTAGGAAAAGAGCAAGTGCAGACTATCTACTTAGTAATTTTTAGTTTACTTGTTTTTTTTTAATTTGAGTCTCATTCATGTAAATGGAAAAAATTAAGTCAACTAAACCTTCGTTTTTTATTTTCAGTTAGAACTAAATGATTTTTGAGTCCTTTTGGGTTGACCCACTTATGAGGGAAACTTTCCACCTATTTTCACTCAATTTGGAGCAATTTTATTCCCTATTTTTGAGGTTTTTTCCCTTTACTTGAAAATGACACTTGAGTTTCTATTTTGGTGAGCAATTAATTGATATTTTTCCCATTCACTCATGGAAACTCATTTGAGATATATATTGGAGAAAAACTTAGCTTTTTCTTAGTCAAAGTTGGAGTTATTCCTTCTTCCTCTCTTGAATATTGTAGAGTTTTGTAAACCTTTTGTAACTCATATTTTCAAAGTTTTATTATGTAGCTCATTTTAGATTAATAAAGATAGTAGTGTTCTCCTTTTTCATGTTTTGTCTCATTCTTTTGTTAATGATTTGATCTATAACTGTGATTCAAATTTCAAATCCTTTTATATGTCTCATTGTTGTAGATTTTAATGTAGAAGGTTCATGTAAAGCAAGTTGTGTGTTGTGTTTAATGTTGTTAGTGGATTGAATTTGTGATAAAACTTCTATTTTTCCTTCATGCAATCACTCTAATTTTCAAACCTTCATGTAAATTACTTATTTATTGAATTGTTTCATATGATATTGTGAGAGTAAAAGTATTCACAAAAATGATTGTGAGTTGAGTTAGTGGACAAGTTTATAATTTTCTAGTGCATGAATGTTTAAGTTTCCAAGATTTCCATTTCAAGTTATCATTTTATCCCTTTTCCTAGAAAAATATTTAGTTTTAGGTGATCTACCAGGGGAACTAGCCATCTCTAGAAATTCATTATTATTTTAAGCCACCCGTAACTTGAGAATGTTTTCATGTTACACAAGATAGTTCAATCTAACTCAACTAGGTTGAAAGCTTCATTGATAATAGTTTACTCCATTAGTTATTGATGTGCTTGATAGGTTGAGACCTAAGTTTATGAATCACCCATACAAATCAATTGAAATGGATAAAGAAGGGGTGTTCTATAGGGTTCTTGCAAATGTGATGCACATAGAGGATGTGAGAACTTACATTCATTCAAAGATGGATGAATATAATCATTTGAATTCAAAAAATTTAGGGAAAAGGTGATAACTAGAGATGATTTTGAGTTGAAACCAGAGTATTCTAGCTTGACCAAAAAAAATTTGGATGTGTGGATAGATTTTCCTATTTTTTTCTATGAATGTGAATGGGTGAAGAATGTTCTGAGCATAATTCATGATAAATTCATATGGTTGGCCATGTTGCATATGATAACCAAAGAAGAAATTGGGGTTTTTATTGGTTTGAGCACCACAAGACCTATCTCAACATTGAAGATGGTAAAGAATGAAGGGGTAATGAAGCTTACTAGATCCAATTTGGACAAGTGTGTTGTAACAATGTAAGATATTAAATATTTGATGATCAAATATGCTATAGTGATGATTGTTTACAAGATATTTTACACAGACAGAGAGAATTTAGTCATTGCTACCATGATACACATGACACATCAAATAGTGAAAGTAGGAAAAAACATTGATCTTTATGATCTCCTGTGATTATAGTTATTGGAAATTTACCAAAATACAAAGGAGTCAAAACACCCTTTCCGGTATTGTACTCTTATCATTTTCTTAATGTTTTACTTTTTCAATGAGTTTTCCAGAGTGAAGAATGTTGTATGGTAAGATAATATTCCTGTAGAGACTCAAATTAGAGATCATTTGAGGAGATTTTTTGGTAAAGATTCTTGTCATTCATTGTTATGTGGATTCTTTAAACCATTTCAATCTCAGATGGAAGAGAGATAAATGATTCCAAGTAAATTTTTGGATAAGTATATGAATGAAGTAATATTTATGGTTAGCAAATATTATTGCCATATGGAAGTAGTTGAACCTAGAACTATTTGGGTTATGGAGCTATCTTATGAGGTAGATGAGGCTGAGTGCATTAGTCTTGCAGAGATTGTATTGAGAAAACCTAGAGATAAAAGTATTGAGAGGTTTGGTACTTATCAAGAGAAAAAAAATCAAGTGAACCTAGAAAAGAAGAAGAAATACATTGAAGAAAAAGTTAACAGATGAAGGCTAAGTTGGTAAAGGATTTTGGTACCCCTATATTGGACCCTATGGTGAAACCCAAAGGTACATATACTTCTCCATGGACTACATTTAGATAAAGAAGGTAAAGCAATACCCTAGTCTCTGCTCCTACTATTAAAAATCCTTTTTGAACAAACCTATTGGTGTTTTTAAGAAGAAAGATACATCTAGCACCTATGTGCAACAAAAGTATCCCAAGAGAAGAAGGAAAGAAAAATAAACAAGATAAAAGAATAATATTTGTGAAGAACAATAGAAAGAGGAAGAACATCAATTGGTTTGGAAAAGGAAGTCTCAAGTCTCTCAGGAAGAGACCAGTATAAAAAGAGAAAATTAATTTGGTGGATATAGAAAGTGAAGAAGAAGAAAAAGAGAAGGAAGCTTCCATTTTTCAAAGAAGAGAAAAGAGTTCTAGGTCAGTAGAAGAAGGGTCATCTAAAGTTAAGGAAGAAGGAAAGGGAATTGGGAAGAAATCTAAGAGGATCCCTGCATAGGCATATGAACATGATCCTCTACAACTTAGTTCTAATTTTAGTGCTATTGCAAAGAATGGTACACTAAAGGAAACAACACTACTATATGAAGAGTCATCCCCTACTAACAAAACTACAATTGAAAAGGAAATAGAGGTGTATATGATGACATTTGATGTAAATCTAGGTGATATTCAAGACCAACTCCCAACGATTCTTACAAATTTAGTTGGTTCCAATAGACAAGAAGTTGTGGTGAAAGGAGAAAAGATAAGAAAATAAGCCTTGGAGAAAACTAAAGTAACCCTTACTTATAAAGAAAGAATAAGATTTTCTCAATTTCAAGAAAAATAATTTTGAACCAAACAAACTGTAAATAACCTAATGGGGAAGAACTCAAAATAAATATAGAGGATGGAGAGGAAAATGGAGGAGTTAATAGTCAAGATTATTCCATAAATGAAGAAAGTTCAGCTTGAAAATAAGGAAATCACTCCTTTGATGACTAAAGATCAAATGTAGCAAGACACATCCCTCCCAAAAATCAATGAGACAATAATAGAGAAACATTAGCATGATCATATGCAAGAATAAATGTTAACAGATAACACCCTTCCAAATGTGGAGATAACTGATGAGAAGAATAAAGAAGTTGAGAAAGGAGTCTGAGAGAAGACTGCAACTCAAAAGGAACAAACTTCTCCTACTCAAAAAGTTGAGGATATTTTAGAAGAGTGTTCCGGTAGTGGAGAAAAGGAGAAGCATGACATCCATGTAGAATAAAGATCTAAAAGAGGCTGTGAAGCCTCTAGAGCCTCTAGAGATTCATTGAAAGATCCTCTAAATATGCAATTACAATTCCAACCAATGCTTTTTGCACAACTACTACAAATTCTCATGCAACAAGGTCAAGTGGATTTGGACAACATTTATCCTCTAAATAAGTTATAGCTTGGTGATGTCCTTCATGCATCTACATGAAATGAGATTCTTCAAATTCACTAGAAGAGAACAAAGTTAGTTGATGAAGCAGTCAAGGTGTTGCAAGAAGGCCTTCCCAAAGTATCCTTTGATACCTCTTTGCCAAGTATTCAATAGTTCAAGTTTTTATTAGACTCTTTTAAGGAGTACTTTATTGGACTAGAAGAGAAGAAAAAGATTGAAGCAACAAAGAAATTGAATGGTAAGAGGCTAGTTGATTCCTCAAAAAAATGTGCTACTACACATGCCAAGTTGTAAGGAAACTTGAAGGAAGTTCAAAAGTGCTTGGAAGGAGCCTATAAGAATTTGTTATGAAGGAAGCCACCCAAGATTTAGAGGCCTAATAGAAAGCACAAGCATAAGAGAGAGAGAGAAACAAGTGACAAGAATAAACTATATTTTTTCAATAGAATAGAATGTAATGAGCTATTCAAAATTACATAGGAGACCCCTTGGTTATATAGCCAAGGTGAGAACATAGAAGGGCATAAGATTATGACAAGTGTCATAATCTTATGACATGAGACAACAATGAAAAGTTATCACTTCACCTAAAGTGGGAAAGAGATAATGTGATAATCACCACAAAAGGTGGATCACCCATAGAAGGTGGAGAGATAATCGCATGATGTGTACACCAAAGGTGGAAGTGATGTGCTAATGACATGTCAAGTCCACCAAAAGTAGAAAATCTCCAACAACCTCCTATGTGGTCCCTAAGTAAACTTAACTAAGGTGTAATCATGACCTAGGACAAGGTACAAGACATTTAATTAAACCAACAGAGCCAAACAATTGTTTTAATTTTGTTTGAAGCGACCATTGTCTACAAAGAGCATCAAGGAACAAATGGACTCAATTTAATCTCAAATTGCTTAGGCCTCAAATGTATATAATCCAATGAATGATGGAGATGAATCAACTAGAGTAGTTATTAAAAATCTACATGGTAAATTGTTTTTACTGCAAAAAAGAAGAAGAGAAAATCATAATGGAGTATATTTAGCTCCAAGATATGGTAAATTGTATAAGGCATACTTCTTTAACTAGAGTTTTTGCCAATGCGGAGAAGGTTGTGAAAAAGAAAATAGTGCATAGTTCTCTGAAAGAAGGAGAAGATCTCCATGTATAGTGTGAGAACCAGTGTTGCATGCTTTTCATCATTAAGAAGGATTGGGAGGAAAACCTTTCAAAATTAAAGGCATCATATTAGGGTATATTACCCTCATCTAGTTAAGGTGTATAATTCCTTTTGAAATTGTATAGACAAGTTTTGATCTCAATGTACATATGTAGAGTTAGTAGATGGTGTTGCAATACATTTTTGTCTTTTTGGTAATGGATAACATAGAGAGGGGGAGCTAGTCTGGTGTAGATATTTCAGTAAGAGGATGCACCCTTTGGCCTATTGCAAGGTGTGCACCCTTGGTCTCTTTGTGTTGTACAATAAAATGCTTGGTTTCATGACATGGCTTAACCACCTATTATAGATTCATTAACTATGTTGGTTGTTTCAAGCATTAATATGCCAATATTTCAGGGCAATGACAATTGTATTTGCAATAATTGGTATTAGAGCCTAGGTCATGGGTTTGAACCCCTATCTTGTTCTATGGGGAATTGTTGCAAAGTGTGTTCCCTTGGTCTCCTTGTGTTGTGTAGTGCAACATTCAAGTTTATGGCATGGCTTAACTACCTCCTATGGATTCATTAAATCTGGAAGTTGTATTGAGCATTAATAGGTTGATCTTTTTTTGCAATGGTGACCATCTTTACAACATGCCCTTGATGTCAAAGGAGGATTGAAGCAAAGAAGTGTGTTGCCATCATTGAAAAAGGGGGAGATTGTTGGCAATATGAGCATGATAATGTATGGTGTTTTCATTGATGGAAACCAATTGTAGAAGTGATGATTTATCAATATGTATATAGTCCAAGAAGACCAAGTTTTTTTGAGAAATTGGATAAGTCCCAAATTGAGATAGTGATGTATAGAGAATCAATTTTATGGTCTGCATTGATTTAGATTGCAATATTTTGTTATATGGTTTTGAGCTGACAATATTATGTGTTGGATGAGTCTACATTCACATTTTCAAGGTTTTATGTCCTCCACAGTCAAAGATATTAGTGACAGAGTATTGAGTTATGTTGTGATAGGGTTAGAGTTGTAGAGTCCATGTTGGAATGTTCTCCATTCTAGTGTGGATGATCATTATGTAGTGAATATTTTAGGAAGTATTTGAAGATGTGAGATGTGTATGCACTCTAAGTTTCAAGTGGTGTGGTGGTCTACGTGTCAAGTTGTGAATGAATAATTGGTGCATTTAGTTTTTTCTTCACTATTTTTGTTGTGTCCCATCAAGGTAAGGGTTTTGGGGTCATGTGGTGTTAAGGACATGTGCAAGATCATGATGGGCCAAAAAGTGGTGATATGATGTGTATGTGTAGGGTATGTGCTTGATGACTTTTTTTTTTACCCAAAATTGATGAAATAAAAAGGTTTTATAAACTAGATTCTTAGCTTTCCACTAATATAAATTATTCTTTACTTTGAATTTAATAAATAATTATTATTCATTTTCTATTTGAATTATGACTAAAGTCGCGACTGATAGGCTTATTGTAAAATATCTATAGCTTTCAAATGGTATCATATTTTTTGAATCCAAAACATGTGTCACATTCTATCCTTCACATAATATAGGATTCTTTTTTTTTTAATTTTATGAAGTTTTGACCAAGCTAAGGTGGTCATACATATGCATTTTTATATTTTTTAAAAGTTGTAATAAAAAAATCATAATTAATTATTTACTTGGAAAATAAATACAAAAAAAAAATGCATCACATCGAGATATGAATATTCTACTTATATCTAAAATATTATAAAAAAATATTATCATTTTATTGTGGTTAGGGTGGTCAGACATGTTAGTTCTCAAAAAAGCTGGTTGAAAAACCTTAAGAGGTTTCCAAGCTCTTGGCACATTTTAGGCTAACGAACAAGACCAAACAATGTATTTGAACCTTCTTCTCTTCAGGCTCTGCTAGACCTAGGTGGGTATACCTATGTAAATGAAGTAGACTTAAACTATGATTTTCCTACTTGAGCAATATATCAACAATGGAAATTGGGAGTGGAGAGATGCAAACATAATTTGATATAAATTGTATAAACAATATCAAGGTGAAGTTTAATATGTTCAGCTAATAGATGTGAGGTTTGGAAAATAAATTTGATAAAAATAAATAATGAGATGGATAAGACGAGTGCCCTATTGGGTAAATGGAGTCATATGAAATTCTAAGATAAGTGGCTTGTATTTGGTAATAACTCTAACTGTTTGGCACACTAATATTAGTTTATAAATTATATAAAAATGTAGGCAAGTGATTGAAAAAATCTACTTACTTATCCAAATGACACAACCATGTTACTTATAATTTATCAGAAGGATTTGAATCTTTAATTGAAGGAACCAATTGAATAAATTAGGCAAGAACACAAATAACACCAAATTGGA
Organism: Sequoia sempervirens; assembly: GCA_007258455.2. Taxonomy (NCBI): domain Eukaryota; kingdom Viridiplantae; phylum Streptophyta; class Pinopsida; order Cupressales; family Cupressaceae; genus Sequoia; species Sequoia sempervirens. Next base: position 132,575,101 of record VDFB02047230.1, read on the forward strand.
GGTAGATTGACAATCCTAATTATATGATTCTTCTTACTAATCGAAATAATACTTCCAGATTACTGTGATTGACTAGAAAGATTTTAATTCCATTGGGGAAACCAATTAATCATATCACACAAATATAACAAATGTGTATTGATAAATTGAATATATACTCAAGATATACCAATTTAAATAATAAAGAAGCACTAAAATGGAGACAACCAGATAATTGAACAATTTCAACAAACAGTTGATACCAAGATAACGCCACAAAATCATAGATATTTCATTAACTTCTTCAAAATACTGCTTGCAACATAGTCTTTCAGAGTACAAACATTATGGAATTTTTTTGCTATCCATTAATTATCCCTATTCTACTACTATCTTCTCCTATATCTTTCTTATGGTCCTATTCTCTCTGATATATATGAGAGGCAACAAGCTTCAGACCATTTACAATACCTTTTCATAAATTTTATTAAACATAACTAAAACATGAATTAAAGAGATAATTAAACACATGTACTCATTCGGTTAATCTCCATGGAATTACCTGTGGTCATTGAAGATCTGTTCAAGATACTTCCTCTCTGTGATGCACATAATCAATATTCTTTAGAGCCCAAGTATTTTTCTTGCCATTTATTAATTTTTAGGTCTCTTGGCCATTTGAATTCTTGTGTAACTACGAAATTTGTAAGGTGACTCTTCCATCTATTATCTAGGAGGTTTCTAACATCCACCATGAACTTTGTATATCCACTATCCAACATGATAATCCCATTGAGCAAAGTATGGAAATTTTTGAGATTAATATCCCCATCATCTTGCATATGTGCCAAGCATTTAGGAATCATTTGATCAAATTCTTCTCTCCACTCATCTATATTTTTTAACTGATTGTCATCCTTGAGGATTGATGGGATGAAGATATATTTGGTGGAGTCAAATGTACTCCTACTTTCCACTTTCTTCCTTATATCCACCAAATACTTATTCTCATCAATCACACCTTTTACCATTTCTTTTGTAGGTTTGATCCTTGACAGGGCATCTAGATCCCTATGTGTATCTTTGCATAAAGTGTTTAGTATGTGGAAGGTGGTTTGCCATCTATTTTTAAGCTCTTCAAGGATAGGGGAGATAGTATTTATTTGTTCCAAAGCTTTAATTAGATTGCTGAAGTTTTAATGTACTCCATTTATCCTCTTCTTTAATATCCCAAATCTATGCTCTAATATCCTCCTTAGAGTCTCTATAATATGATTATTGACATCCTCCATGTTATTCTTCTTCATCTTATCAATTTCATCTCTCATTTGTTGTATATGTGGATCTTCTGCCTAGACAGGTGGGTGATAGATAATTAATTCATCCCCTCTCACTATGCTAGCTTGCTGCAACTACTATTTTAGCTTCACATTTTCGTAAACAAATTATTCACCTCATCATTCAATACTTTAATCTCTTCTCATTCTTATTAATCTTCTTCTCCATATTTTCTACTGCATCCTTGGTGAACATTATAGAATGCATGGCCATAGTGGAAGCTTTTTGGGAGTTCTATATCTCATTTTTTTGACCATAGCTAACCACCTCAATTCTTGTACTACATCCAAGAGTCGAGTCTTCCTTGTATTTTTCTATTTTTTCCATAGAGAAAGTGTTTGGGTAGTAGGATTATACCCTATTCCTAAGACACCCTCTTTTGAATCAAATTCTGCTACCAACATGGGATCATCCTATGCTTTGATTTGATCTAGAAGAAACACTTTAGATAGCTCCATCCCTAGTATAATTAGAATATCACCTTTCAATACCATTTCTCTCACCTCCTAGGGGTGACATTAATATTATCAACACTTAACTTTACAAATTTTTGAGCCTAGATCTTAGCCTAGTTTGACTCCTCAACTCTAATAAGATTGATTTTCAACCTTTCATCAAATTGTTTCATTTTCAATTTAATCCAAAAATCCTTATATTCGTTGGTGTGGATAAAATTATCATCTTCCATGAATCTTAGAGTGGCCACTACCCCCTCATCTTCTTGAATTTCATCAACTCCTTCCTTTGAAAGCCTGAGCTTAGGATCATGAGGATTTTGACTTCTTTGTTGTTCTACTATCTCCTTTATTTTAGTCAGAGCTATGACTACTTCTTCTTCATCATCACTTGAGTCATATCCAACCAATGTCTCAATCTTTTATCTTTTAGCATGTGGTTCTTGAGTAGGAGATGGAGGGGATGGATGTATAGGTGATGGGGGTGGTGTCAATGATATGGATGCTTCATGCGGTGGTTAGTGAGGTGTGGTAAGTGGGATCAACCGCTCATCTTGGGCCATTTTGTAAAATTCATCAAACTTATTAATGATCATTTGCATCATTTTCAAAAGGTTGGGCTCATCTACAAAAAACCCTTTGAAACTTCTATCCTTCTCCTTTTTTTGATTCTCTCACTTCATCATTATTATCCACCTTTTTTTGGTTTTCATTACATCAGAAAAATACACCATATTTCTTATGACATCCTCCTCAAGGTCAAACTCATGTGATATGGCCCTCTTTGTCAACAAGGTTCTTCTAATCATGTTGAAATGACTCTTTGGGTCACACACTCTCACTTTTCTAGATTTGAGGGGATAGTTAACCCTCATAAATCTATGCAATTCCTCTAGCATATCAAACCCAATGGACAACTCTTAAAATATAGTCAAATCAGGAAAAAATGTACCTTTCCTTTGATTTCTCATCAAATAATGCTCCATCCAAAGCATCTACCACAAAAACTCCTGAAAACATATCCTTGTAGGTGAAAACTTAGGAAAACTATGTGGTGCCTAGTTACATCCATATACTCTAATAATTGTGTGTTTAGGCATAAAAAACTAGTCAACATAGTTATGGGTATAGCCCTGGTTTGGACTATATTGTATAGGCCTCATTACTTTCATAAATGATTTAGGAAATCTTGGTGTAGGGTAACCAAGGGCTGATATTAGTCTAACAAGAAAATCATATCAAAACACTATGAAATCAAACTCTATGCATTTTCTATCCAAGACATAAAATCAATTTTGCATAGGGAGTCTTACTCCACTTTCTTTTGTACACAATTTCATTTTTCCAATCCACTTCATTTCATTCTGAAACAGGATTAAGTGACACACTAAATAATATTTCCTAAAAGTAATGAGGGCCTTAGCTTCCCTGACTTGTAGGAAGCCATCATGTATTTGTTCCTCAATTATAGATGCAAAATAAAACTCAAAATTTGACTCAGAATGTTGAATTATCATTTCCATTCTCATCAATGCTATTGGCATATGTTCTTCTGCATCTATCCCCAAGACTTGACACAATGCATGATAAGTGTTTTTGAAATAAACTTGAAATTCTAAGACTTGGAAAAGTTCCATTTTAGAATAAGGGATGGGGATTTTTCTATTATCATCACCCCTCTTCATGTGTAGGGGGAGCTCATCACTTTGGTATATTCTTCTTAACCTCTGATACTCTTGCTCCAGTTTAACTAAATTCACCTCTATTATAGCTTGTTTATTCAACTTGAAACACTTTATAATGGAATCTCTTGTGACATCAACTAAGAACTCACCATTTGGAAGCCTAATAGTTTTGGTTGGAGCATGGTAGCTATGGGAAAGGGGTTTAATTAGCTCAATGCCAATGAAAAAATTAGGGACAATTATTTTATCCAAATCTAGGGTCCAGAGGTTTGATGTTGAAACCTTGTCATTCATATTATGATAGAAATATCAATAAAGGTTCCAACCTGATTGAGGTATAATTGGGTCTGTACAGCCTTGAGCTAAGTATCTTAAACCTTTTTAGATCCCTTATCTACTGAACAAGGAAAGAAGGAAAGCAATGGGGATTGCAAATAGATTTTACTAGTTTTGGTTTTCATCCCCTTTAACTCCTACTTCAATCTTCTTTGGTGTCATTATATGAAATTATCAAAGAATAATGAGCAAAGATTACCCAGGGATAGAACTTGCTTTGAAGAATTCCCTTTTCTTATGCAATTTGAGCTCATCTACAACTTGGTTTCAGTTGTTATGACTAAAAAATCCCAACTTGTTTCATGTATTTCAACACCAAGATGCATTTACTTCTAGCTCACAAATTCACACAATTCAAATCTTCATATCGAGCTCAATTTTATTTTTTGATGTTGACTGATGTGATTGGTGTGTTTTTAAATGACCCAATGGCTTAGTTACCACACTACCTTGTGTCATTTTTTTCTCCCTTTCAGTACTACAGTGTCCCCTTAGTATTGTTCTTCAATGTACTAATCTACTACGGGTCGTGTCTTGACCCCCTGAGGTATAGTGGTATACTGTAAAAGGTGTGGTATATGATAGTGGCTTCTCTTACTGTCCTACCACAAATTTCTTGGAGATGAACTATGGTAAAGCGGTATAGTATGGGTGTTATGAGTGGTGGCTAATGTGATAGAGGTAACACAGTAAAGGGGGTATGTGCAGGATCATGATGGGCCAAAGAGTGGCAATATGATGGGTATTTGTAGGTTATGTGGTTGATGACTTTTTTTTACTCAAAATTGTTGAAATGAAAAGGGTTTTTAAAGGATATTCTCAGCTTTCCACCAATATAAATTATGCTTTACTTTGAATTTAATTAATAATTATTATTCATTTTCTATTTGAATTACAACTAAAGTCTGATTGATAGGTTGGTTGAAAAACATCTATAGCTTTCAAATGGTATCACATTTTTGAATCAAAACATGCATCACATTCTATGCCATACTATAGGATTAGAAAAATAAAAATTGAATTTCATTAAATTTTGAACAAGTTAAGGTGGTCAGACATATGAGTTTTTATCTTTTTTAAAAGTTCTAATAAAAATTTCATAATTAATTATTTACTTGGAAAAAAATTACAAAAAAAAATGAATCACATTCGGAAATGAGTCCTCTACTTATTTATAAAATATTATAAAAAAATATTATCATTTTATTGTGGTTAGGGTGGTCAGATAGCCACCTACTTATTTTTTCCCTAAGATTTAAGTACTACTGCATTGAAATTTCAAATTTCACCAAATGTATATTTAAAAATAAAAATAAACCTAGTAGTTTAGAAACTAAATTCAATTTTCTATAGATTCTATTCTTACATATTTTTGAAATAATATAGATAACTTATTCAAATTTTTACATCAAGTTGCCTAACTCTGATTGTTTTGATTTTTTTCCCTCTTAAGGGCCTGTTTTTTCCACGATGATTGTGCACATACCCAAGGGTAAAAATGACCTTGTGCATGGTGATAATCTGATTTATTATGAAAATAAGAGTGGGAAATTTGGATTTTAAATGTTAAAATACTTATAATTTTTTATGAAATTTTTTGTTCCAATAGGGTCAATTAAGGAAAATTAACCTCAATTAAATAATAAAGACCTAGATTAGTGTGAAAGTGTAAAGGTACACTTTACAATGCTCTATATAAAGCACAATTAATTCCATTTAGTTTAAAAATGGGCCCTAAACTTAATCTAAATGTGCAAATCACATTACAACACTAAATCAAGGCAACATTAAGTTCATTTTAATATTATTCCCAAACTAAGGAAAACAAATACTTTTTCCATTGCTATATTTTTCCCCCACTTTAGTGATAGTATGAACTTATATCAAACCCACACTAAAGTAGAAATTCAAGACACTCATGTATGCAACAATGACAAAGATACAAAATGATACAACATCAAAGACAAAGAAGATCAAGCCTAGATTGTCCAACGTGATGTTGAACACATGTAGACTATTAGTTTTGAACTCACTCTGAGGTAGCAGAACTCTAGGTTGTCCACTATGTGAGTCTTCTAATAAAGTGGCTTAGTGAGAAAGTCATGCCTGTGTGTTAGATCTCATCGTACAATAAGAAACTCATTCCTATGTTGGCTCTCATCATACTAACCATACCAAATCTATCCATCTGATAACCTCAATAAGGTGCCACAAAATGAAATAAAACTAAGGGGTGGAAAATGAGAGAACCATATTAGGCTCTTATAACATGTCAAATTTATCCTCTTGAAACATTCGTAGGCTCCATAGGCAGTCAAGGTGTAATATGCTAGGTGGCCTTGAATTAAGGTTTTGAGCTTCAAAAGTTTAGTAGGCTATGTTATGCCAAGCACTTATGAACATTATGTATAGGTTTTTGCTCAATGGGATCTTTCTTCATTGGTGTGAGTTCTTCTTCTTAGGGAACATCATTGCTAATGTCTCCAAGTGAGGAAAAATCAAGAGTAAAAGATTCACAACTTAGGGAATGTAGTGTGTCACATCACCACTAAAAGGAAAATCACATGCTAAGAAATATCACACTCTTGGATGACATCAAACCTAATGAATTCACCAATAAAATGACACATCACAAGAAGAAAGAAAATTGCACCATGAAACATGCAAAAGTGTTGAAAGATATCATTGATGTGTGCCCCAACTTTAAAGTGGTTGCTAACACCATTATTGTGAGAAATTGCTTTAAAGTAACCAATGTTTACTCCTAAGACATGAGACATTCCTTATAAATCCCTATGCCAACTCATATGTTTCTGGAATAAACCTACATCATGATAAAGGAGGGAGGGGTTTCCCCCAAAAATACATAAGGGATCTATTGATTCGTGGTGAATATGTCTTTTTCTACAATGTTGTTTTAGAGCTCATAAATATAATCATTCCCTAAATACTCATAGAATTAGAAGAATGACAAAAAAAGAGTGGAAACAAAGAAAAATCCTTTTGGTTCAACATGGAAGAGACCTAAATGTAAGAAAAATCCTTTTGGTTCAACATGGAAGAGACCTAAATGTCTTGACACCTTACGTCATCCCTAAAAAGAAAATAAAAGACAAGCAGAAATGATAAAATGTTTATGACATAGAGAAGAATATAAATACAAATAGGGGAATGCACAACAAGAGAGAGAGAGACATCAAACTGAACAACATGAGTGATCACATTACACACATGAAATCACACAAAGAATATGAAAAATAAAGAAATGCAAAATACTAGTAAGGTACATGCAAGTCAACCTATAGTAGGTTTTATGCATCTCAATCTCGATCAGCATATATGGAAGGAAGACAACTAGCAAAAGGGACAATGACAAGTACCAAACTAGGGGAACCACCAAGTTCAACACTCTTGTTAGGATATTTTTCATTTAAACTCATGGAAGATAAAATCAATGAATTCAACTCATTATACACTTGTTCATCAATCTTTACAATATCAATGTCATTATCTAAATTAATCACAACAAGAGTTTGAATGATAATGTCTCTTCAAGGTTCTTCTTTACGTTGTAGCAAGGGTACAAAATCATCATGCATTACTTTATGAAAGTTAGGATTTTTATTTTCTATGTCATTCTTTTCTTCTTTAGTTTGTAATGTATGAGCAATAGCATGATTTCTATGCCTACGCTCTCTAGTATTTTGATTTCTTTTCAATCTATTATCAATTTTCATTTTTGTAGGAGTGGGTTTACCGACCATAGGTTTCTTTTCTTCCCTCAAGGGGATAATGGAAGGAACCATATGATGTTGTTCAACCAATTTCTCTTAGGTTTGTAAAATATTTTGGTCTTAGGAGGCAAAAGGGATTATTTTGATTCTCTCTTGGTATCTTATAGGAAATGGTACAAGGATTTATCAAAGGCTACTCTTGGATATTTGGTAGGGGTTTTGGTTAATCATATTTTTTTCAAGGATAGGTGGCTCAATCATAGGTTGTGGAAATGTTTCTTAGGGATAATTTTTCTATGCGAAACTTTTGATATGCTTTGAAAAAGTAGTCCTCACCAAGTATAATTGGTTCAATAGGCTTGGGCCAAATGAAATACAATGGAAAATTTTCATGAGAAGACACAAGATTGAAGCCACTATGGTGTACTATAAATATTTCATTACCAAAGAGAAATTTTAAACACTTGTGCATAACCGATAGGATGACAGTCATGGAGTGAAGCCATAGATAGCCTAACTTCACACTAAATTGGTTTGACAATTGGATGATGGTAAATGAGATGATTAATGTTTTTGGTCTGACTTTTAGAGGGATGTTTATCGAGCCAATCATAGGGAAAGAAAAACCATTATGCATTTTGATCCATGCTTTTGGTTTGTCATATGTATCTTGATAAAGTTCATGCACAAATATGAATTCTTTAGTGATCACATTCTCTACATAGATGGGATCAATTAATATGCCATTAGTAGGCTTGTCATGATTCTCCCAACTATGCAAAGAGGACCATCAAGTGCATTTTTGAGTATACCCTATTTTGAGAAAGAAATATCATGGGGAATTTTGGATGAGCCCTTATGAAATTTATCTTCAATAAATGGCACCAATTTAGTTGTTTTTTTCCCATTTTCATCTTTGTTAGTTTCATCATCTGTTTCAACATTCATTGCATCATTCTTTATCTCACTAGCTTTGACAAATTAAATAGTATTTTTCGGCATCGGGTTTGTAAATATTTGTAAGTTTTGGTTAGGATGAGATACAAACTTATTACCTTGATCATTCACACCTCTAATTAGAAGATGATTAGAATCAATGAGGTCTTGCACAAGATTTTTAAGATGCTTAAACAATATTTTGTATCATGTCCATTTTTTTATGGTAATATCAATAAGAATTTGGTCTATATTTTGAGGGTAATGGTTTATTAGTACTAGGAGCTCTGACAGGAGGTAAGAAAATTATATTCTTTTCTACATGTTGTAGCATGATATTATGAATGGTATTAGGTGGGGGGTAAATTTTCTATTCCTATCGGAACCGTTCATTTTTGGCTCTTAGGGCTTCTCTAACTCTTCTAGTGTTTTTCACCTAAAAGGAGAGAAGTAGGCCAAAAATTCTAATGGTTCATTCAATTTAATGTTATGTGTGATGTTTTCTAACCTAATGAAGTTAACTAAATGCAATTGACTGATCTAGATGACTGAAAATGTATGCAAAAGTGCAATTATAGCTATGTTTGAAAACACATTATGATATGAAAACAACCAAGTAAATGAAGAAATTGTGCAGAGCAGAAAGGAAAGGGATGAATGTGAGTGCACCTAGATGAAGTGTAATGAATATGGAGTGTTCTAGATGCTGGTGGGAATTACTAATTTTTCATAGTGGGAATCATTCACCCAAGGTGGTGAATTAGTCCTCCTCATGGTGAAAAACTATTAGAAGCAAGTTTTTGTCTGTCGAGACCCAGAATCTAACAAAATTCAGATTTTCAGTCCTAAGGTGGGATTCATTCACCATAGGTGGTGAATCAATTCTCTCCCAAATTTCTAAAAAATTGGGAGACAACTCTGCAACACCAGATCTGGAAAATTTGGCTTGTTGGGTTGTCGAAGTCAATTCCACAGAAAATAGATAGAAAACCTTCTCCAAGCTTGAGTTGAAGCACCTATTTGAATTGTAAACCAATCTTCAACACCAAAAATCTTGTCAAATATGCAAAACTAGGTCTATCAACAAACATGCAATGGGAAAAAATGGTTTAAGGTTAGTGAATAGGGGTTTGCCTTGGTCAAACCCCATTTTTGGTAATCAAAATTTCAATAAAATAATGAAATGCACAGGAATGATAAACTAACAACATGAAAATTTTGTCAACTTACTAAACCCTTGATGATGCAATTATGAAATAATGTTAATGGTTGCTTCAAAGTGCTTGAATAGTGCTTGAAAAGATGTTGTAAAATAATTGAATGAGTGAGGAGATGTAAAAAGAGGTGAAAATCACATATTTATACACACTTGTACCTTAGTTACCTATCCATACCTCATCATAGGCTGAAATCAAGTTTTTTTGAATAAAATCCTAAAAGGAAATTTAAAATATTTTGAATTTTGGGCCAAGGGGGACTCATTCACCACCCATGGCGAATTGGTCCCACCTAGGAACTAAAAACAAGTGTCAGGAAATATATTGTATTTAATGTTTTTTGTTGGGATTATACTAAAAAATACACATAATTAAGCATATGAGAGCATAAAGGGTTCAAATAAAGAATGAAAAGGGGATAAATAATGAAGATGTTCCTAGAAAAGCATGAAAGCTTGTTACAAGACTTTACAACACTTCAAAATATGACTTTTTGATTAGTAAAAAGGTGATTTTTAGGTGAATTGTAATAAATAAAGTATAGAAGAATGTAGAAATGTCTTACAACACTTCACAACACCTTCACAAGACATCGTTCTTTGAGTTTTAGTACCTAAATAAGCATGTTCAAGCCATGTTACATCATAAAATCAAAGCATCATAGTTCCAAAACCATGAACCAAGACCTAAAAGGCCATGGAAATGACAAGGGGCCATTTTTCTATGGCACATTATCCAAAAAGGCATATGAATTTTTCATCTTTATAGTAGACATATGGTTATCAAATTTTTTAGGATAGTTAGAAGAATTTATCACATCACGACTGTAGTGATGGAAAATGTATCCCTCTACATTTTTTCTCTTATTTGGGCCCTCCCTATTAAATTGAGCTTAATTTCTCCTTGACTTAGTGTTGTAATGTGTTTAACACATACACATTAGGTCTTGGGTCCTTGTAAACTAAATGAACCTAGTTGTTCCTTATTTAGGTTAATGTAAAGTGTACCTTTACACTTTCACACTGATCTATAGTTTTTTTAATTAATTGGTATTCTTTATGCTTTAATTTGCATTATTTTGCATCCAAAAGCCTTAATTAATGTATCTTTTTGAGATTAATCTTGACATTTACCAACATCCAATCATAATTCATGTGTTTTTGGATTGTATGACCTAGATTTAGTGATGTAGGGTTTGATTCAAGCAAGCATTCAAGTCAAGGTTCATATAATTCAAGTGAGAGTCAAGATCTACATCCATTGTATCAATTACATACATGTTTACAACATCTTATTCAAGGGTTTGGTGAGTTGCAACTTTACACATTTTTTCATTCATCATTCTTCCTTTCTATTTCATTTCAAGGTTTGATTAGCAAAAGGGGGTTTGACCAAGGAAAACCCCTATCTACTAACAAAACAACATTATTTTCCCTCTCTTTAGTGTGTGATTTGTAGATCTAGGTTGAAGATACATTGATGAGCAATATTGGAGGAAGTTATCAAGGTTGCAAAGTTGTCAAAGTTGTCACCTTGTTTATAAGATCACTAAAAGATACCTATGGAGAAAAATTTAGTAGTTCAAATCTAGAAATTAGGTTGAGAAGGAAGAGAAAAGATAGAAGAGAAGATTCAAAACTTGACCCCCAAAAAAAGTTAAGCAGGATTGATATACCACTTTCAGAATATGAGTCCCAATACAATGATTTTTCCATATTTTAGGACTTTTATACTTGTCACTACTAGATTTATGTTCCTACCCAAAATCCCTAATATGGGACTAAATCAGCCAACTTTGCATATGAGTCCCAATGTGCATTAAATTCATCACTTTTAACATTTCAAACCTTGTTCTGATCTTCTACAGGTTTCCACATGCACCTCTGTACTTTTCAAATTTATTGTTCTGCTTTGCATTCATTTCTAGGTCATTTACTTATCTTTTGCACATCATTAAGTTTTGTTATTAGGTTTTTCATGTTACTTGTCTTTTGAAGCCCTAGCTTAGTGGTGAAACCCATTTTAGTCTCAAAACATACCCTATGACAACCTTTAGTAGATCTCTTTCCTTCACTCCATCATTGGACAATGAGATCTCTAAGGTTTCCTTGAGTGAAAATTGAGTGAAATAGGACACCTTTTTGTGTGTTCCACCTCCCAAATGGTGGAGAACCCTATTTCTATTGTTCCATTTTTGTAAACCTACATTTAGAACACCTTGTTTCTAATTTGGAGTGCATCATAGTCCTAGATCTAGATTAAATTAACTTTACATTAGGGTTTGCATTAGTTAATTTGCATCTAGGGTTTGTAAATATTGCATTAGTGAAAGTGTATATAGGTTGCATTTTTTCCTCTTGATTCATTGAATTTCATCTAAAGTCTACATTTTCACTTAGTCTAGACATCATCCCAAATAGAAAACATAAAATTTACATAAAATTTTGTAAAAATGGTTTAAAAATCCTAATCCAGGCCTCATACACCCCTCTAGGAAAATTAGTCTAAGTACAAGTGGTATTTCCTCAGTTTTGGGTATTATGTGGTGACTATTATTCATCATTTAAATCCTTTAAAAAAGACTCAAACACCCCTCTAGGTGATTTATTCCCACTTTTAAATTCTAAACTACATTTTACAACATTAAAAACTATATTTCTATGTTTTAGTTTGTTGTTATTGCTTTATTGTTTTAGTTTGTAGATTTTATGTTTCATTCAATGCATCTAGCTTAATTTCATTTGAATCAAAATTAGAGAATAACATTAATCCTTTCTTATCAGCACCTTGAATTTCCTTGATTGTCCCTTGTATGAGTTATACTACCTGGTGTCCTATTGCTAATACTATAGTGAGACATAGTTCAAGACTCATGTCATCCCGCAATAATACAATCGTCATGGATCTTGGGCCATCTGGCTCTTTCACTATTAGTGTTGACACTAGTTCATGAGGTATGGACCAAACCATTAAAAAATATTTTCCTTCAAGTAGTGTGACAAGTGTTGAAACAATGGTTACTAGTATTCTACAAGAAAACATAATCCAAATTCATGAAGACTTAGCAAACCTAAAAAATCAAATAAGTATTGAAAAAATTTCAACCAACCTTATCCCTATCATAGATAACATACATCACATGATTGAAAGTGAAGATGGAGTTGACCTTTTGTGTAACATAGTTTAGATTTTTGGGAAAAATCTTACCTCAACCACTAGTTGTGCTTTACCTTCAAACAATGTCCAAATCTAAGAAGGAATTCAAATTCCTCCTCCTACAACCATTGCATTTATTCCGACCTACAACATTCTTCAAGTTACAACAATGATGCAACTTACTAGTAATGTCATTCCTACCCTGGGTATTTCCATTAGTATTTCTAGTACCTTTGTGGCATCGCACATCATATCTCCTACCACTTTACCTCCCATACTTGCATTCCATTCACTTGTCCCCTGAACACATACACCCCCACCATATTCACTTCCATCTAAAAATGAAAACAATGATGCCATCATAAATAAACTTTTTCAAATTGTTTCATCCCTTCAAAGCAAGTTTCTACCATAAACCAAAATAAAAATGGCCAACCTACATACTATGTAAAAAGAAATCCCTTATCCTTGGAGATATTGAGAACGCCTATGCCACAAGGTATAGAGATTCCTAGATTTGAGAAATATGGGGAAAAGGAGATCCTTCTAACCATGTTTCCTCTTATACTACCTTATGTAATGATTTTATTCTTAAGGATAAGCCCTTGGATAATACTTTCCCTAGATCCTTGAAAGATACCACCTTATAATGGTTTTCCTCATTCCTGAATAACTCAGTTTTTTCATTCAATGAACTTGTTGAGGAATTTATAAACCATTTCCAAATGCACATGACTCCTAAGATGACCTTAGCTGATTTGATGAGATGTAAGAAAAAATATGATGAAAAAGTTATTGACTTCATTTCACACCATCAATTAGTTTACTCCCAAATTTATGTAATGATCCATGATCCTCACCTTTAATGGATGTTCATTGAGAACTTGCAAACTTAGATACAAAATAATATTGGAATAATGATGTTTCCTTCCTTCGTACACTTGTGTACTACCCTTCAAGATTATCAAAATTTGGTTAGTAGTTGTGAAACAAAACCCACCTCTAGTTGTCTTAAGAAGTCTAAATCAAAAAACTAGAAGAATTATCAAACATTTAGAAAATAGAATAAAGGATTCCTTCAACTTAATCCTCCTCACCAAACAACTTAACATGTTGATACCCAAGTGGTAGCTATATGTAAGACAACTCCTTTCACATTTATGGATCCCACTAGACAATTCACTCCCTTACCTGAGACCCTTCATAACACCATCACACAAATTTTAGAACATAAAATGATCATCTTGCCTCATGTTAAAAATCTCGATCCTAATAAGCCTTAACTTTGAATTTTAGATCAAATGCTTATTTTCATTCTCACCAACAAAATGGACATGATATATAACATTGAAAATGTCTTAAACATCATGTGCAAGAACTCATTGATTCTTATCATCTTTCAATTGGAGGTGTTAATGGTCAAGGGAATAAGTTTGTTGCCCCTCCTAACCAAATTTTTCAAATCTTTGCCAACACCATGTTGAATCCTAATGTTTCATTTGTTAATGCTAGTGAAACTAAGAATAATGATGTGATGAATGTTGACATAGATGATGACAACATTGATATTGTTGGTTTTTTTCTAGCTAAACCCTGAAATCCTCTAAAGGGTAGCTAACCCTTATGCTCAAGAATATTCAAAGTTAGTGGCAACAAACAAGTAAGAGTTATGAGGCCCTTACTTCTACTCTTCAAGATTTATGAAACCCAATAGGATATTCCTTGTCATGTTCACATGCTAATTATTTAAATAAGAACACTTCTGAACATAGATAAATTCCTACAAAGTGCAAATAAACAATATTTATTTAAGATTTGGCTGACCTTTGAAAAAATTGTAGTCTATTGCAAGGAATGTGATGATACTTCAGATTGATGCATTGTAATTGAAAGTTTTAAATTGAGGTTTTTTCTCATTTCAAGCCTTCGTTTATGTGAACTACTAACTCAATATTTAAGATGACCTAATGAGAGGACCAATGCTTCATCCATTCGGATACTAGAGTCACATTTGCAATAACTAGTAATACAATAGCATTTTAACTCAAAAATTAATCGGATATTGCTATACTACTTTGTAGTATTCAACTCATTACATATAGAAGACATAATTACTTGTCAAATCCTACATTCTTTCCTCCTAGACCTATAAACTTATTTTAGCATTTTAATCAATTCCTTGAATTGAACCAGAAATAAACTTACACATCCAATTGAAACAACTAAAGATAAATGAAAAGATCATTAACCATTTTCATTTATAGTCTAAAGCAAATTACATAGGAGAGTATATGCATTAAAACTAATATTTTTCATATATCTATTGCTACAGTAAAAATATTTTAAGACTAGTACATACATGAATCAAACCCTAGATTTCCATTCTAATTTACCCATTAGCCACCTATTTACAATATAATCTTTCCTAAGCTTCACTTTTCACCTAGATCCTTTTGAGACTCAAAATTTGAACCTCCGTAATCAGCCTTGAAATCCCTTTTATAGAACAAGGAAGCAACAAGCATTGAGCTGAATTAAATTTACATTTCATTTTCATTTTAAAACTAATTTCCATTGAATTTGAGATACTTCTTGGACAATTAAAATTTAATCATTTTGGAACAAGGGAAAATAAAAGAAAAAAACTCTGCATAATCAGTTGAAGCAGACTGGATAGACTTCCAAAAGGATTCATTGTCATAGCATCAAAACTTGCATGTCCACACCAAAACTAGAAAAGTCACCATCAACACCAATAAAACAAACTAATAGACCAGGAAAAAGGAACCAAGTTAGCACAAAGGGCCAAAAAATGATGTACTAATTTAGAAAGAAAATGAGATGCTACCCTAATTTTTCAATAGCAGAGTAGGTATGCCCACTTGGTTTGCTTGTTGAAATTAGAGTAGCTACCACCTACTCCTCATCAGAATCATCGTAGGGTACTAGTGAAATAAGATAATGTCCATATTCAGGATTAGTTTCTCCTTCATCTCCTGAAGAGCTATCAGAAACCTCAATGGGAGTGTTGTGCCTCCCCAGATAAGCCTTAGGACACTTACTCTTCTTCTTCACTTTCTTCTCTAGCTCAACCAGTTTCTTCCCTTTAAACTTGACCAATTCTTTTGAAATGGTCCTATTTCTCAAATTGTAGGTATTCTAGACAATAGTCTTCTTCTTCTTCCCACCTAAACTTCTCTTACCCTTTGGTGCCATAAGAATTCCCAATGTGCTATGTTTAACTTTAGGAACATAATTTTGAGGTTCATGGAAGCTAATCCTTCTACACCTTCTAACTAGCTTGACTAGTTTACTTGGTTCATCCATCTTACATATATTGGAAAATCATCTCACAGAAAAGATACTAGCCTATACCCTCAAAGTATTTTTTACAAGAAAAGGATATCAAACCAGCCCAATACAATTCAACATAGAACACAATTGTGAGTGATAAAACCACTACCACCCTAGGGAACTAAATCAAGATAGCTAAGCCATGCATAATTTAGAATGAAGTACATACGATCACTTACATACCCATGGAAACCATACTACTACTCCTATGATTATTCACTTAGCACTCCCACATTACTCCTCTGGTACTACAACAACTACTTTGGCTCTTTGATGATTGTAAACAACGAGATAAACTATAGGAAATCCTCATTAAGTTGAGTGATTTGAGTATGTTACAATTAATGACCACTTTGGCTCATGCGGGGGAACACATAATCAATCACTCCATACTTAATCCCAACCATCAATCATTTTTTATTTAAAACCTAATCAATGAAGCTAATTAAGGATCACCACTTTCCTTATCATCTGTACTTGGAAACAATGATGACATTTTGAAAAGCTGCCATGTAGTTCTCCAAATCTCGGCCATATCATTTACATTTTGTTGGTTGTTGCAAAAGTTCCCTTATATTTTCTCCAAAATTCAGTGACAAAAGATAGCATCCTAGGGCACTAAAGGTAATATTCTTGGATATACACCCTATCACTGGTTGTACAAAGGTGGTTGAACTCCCTCAATGCTTCAATGATATGAACTTCCTAATGATGCCTTCGAACAATTTGAGCCATCGCTTGTCACTTGTAAAATCAAATTTTCTCCCCACTAGGGTTTAGGACCTAGGGAAACAATCTTCTATACTTTACATTCAAGGATGACCCTAGATATCTCACCCCAAGAGTGGAATAGAGGCAAGAGATTTGATTGTAACAATAGATTTTGGCACCCTAATTCTTTCTCACTTCTAGGGTTTTTCACCTAAGAGAGGGGAGATGGACCAAAATATGCAATATTACACTAAAAATCAATGCAATATGAATGGATTATGCCTAAACAAAATGTCCTAAATACATCAAATTGATAAAATGAATGACTTATTACTATAGAATCTAAGAAGTGTAAGATGCTAGAAAACACATTTTGATATGCAAACAAAACTAGAAAAAAAGTTATGAAATAGAATGTGTACACCTAGAAGCTGAAAATGGATGGAATGAAGAATTGGAATCCTAATAAAACTAATGCAAAAATTGACTAGGACACTTGTGCTAATCTAGTAGACTTAGTCACAAATCTAGAAAAAATATTTTAAAGACTGTTTCAACCAAATGGGTGTCCAAATCTACAAAAAACACTTTTCAAGCCTAGTAGTGGAACTAATCCACCATTTTTGGTGGCTTACTCCACTTCTGAATTTTTGAAAATATGAAAGTAGAAACGCAAGCCCTCGACTTGTACTTCAGTTCCTAACAGGTGTTCACTTCTGAAACTTTTATTTTTAGCATTGCAGGGGACTTCTTGCTAATATTTTAACTTTGCAAATAAGGGCATGTATTCAACAACATTTTAGCTCTATAAAATGTAGTTTCGGGGTGAAAAGGGACTAATTCACCTAGAATGGCGAATGAGTCCCAATGGTGATTTTTGTGATATTTTTTAGAAATTTTTAACTGATTGTGATGGTTTATGCACTCTATGAAGTAGACCTAAGATGCACATGTAGAATTTCAGAAGTTTTCAATGATTGAAGATGTAAAAATGCAACCTATATGCACTTTCACTAATGCAAAATTTTAGAAACCCTAGAATGTAACTTTTAACAAATGCAAAATGCAATGCAAGCTAACTCTAATAGAATGATGGACTCCAAATTAGAATAGAAAGTATTCTAAAGTTGAGTTGACCAAAATGTAATATCAAATTTTGGAACACTAATTCTTTCTAGCACTTGTAGGATTTTTCACCTAAAAGGGGAAAGGTGGGCCAAAATACACAATGTTACACTCAAAATCAATGCAATATGAATGAATTATGCCTAAATACAATGTACTAAATACAAAAAAATGATAAAATGAATGACTTATTAATGTAGAATCTAAGAAATGTAAGATGTTGGAAAACACATTATGATATGTAAACATGTGACAAATGACCTAGAAATGTAAACAAATTGGACAAAAAGTTATGAAATAGAATGTGCACAAATGGAGGTTGAAAATGGATGGAATGAAGGTTTGGAATCCTCATAAAACTAATGCAGAAGCCGACTGGGACACTTTTCCAATCTGGGTGACTTACTTCTAGATTTGGAAAAACTATTATGAAGCCCATTTCAGCCAAATGGGTGTCCAAATCTGTAGAAAACACATTTCAAGCCTAGCAGTGGGACTACTATGTAATTTTTGGCAACTTAGTCCACTTCTAAATTTTTGAAAATTTGAAAGTGGAAACGAAAGCCCTCGGTTTGAACTTTGGTTCTTGACAGGTGTTCGCTTTTGAAAATCTAATTTTCAGCACTATAAGAGTCTTTTTGTTGATATTTTGACTTTGCAAATAAGGGGATGTCTTAAAAAACTTTTCAATTTAATATTTAATTATCTCCAAGTCTTCAAGATACCTAAATCTACAAACACACAATAAAAGAAGAAAAAATGTTGGATGTTAGGGCATGGGGGTTTACCTTGGTCAAACCCCTTTTAGGTAATTAAACCAAAATGTTGAAACAAAGTAATGAAACATGCCACCATGGAATAAAAACCTTTCCTTGATGATTTATCTTGATTTGTTGCAATAATGGATGAATAATCTACCCTTTAATGTTTGAAAATGTTATCTTGATGACTTGCAATGCTAAGACCTCAGCTTGCTTAACTTGAGAACATGATGAATGATGGATGAATAATGAATGCCTTGTTAATTATAGTTTAGAGACTTATGCTTATAGGAAATTTTATGCAGGATCATCCTTGGTTCTTGGAAATCTTTCATCAAATAAAAATATTTTCTTTCAATTTTTATTAATGTTTTGTTCTTGCTCAGTTCATGTTGTTGGATTCATCATCATTTCTCACTAAACATTGTGGATCTTGGAGTACATCATCTACATGTTCATTTTCCTTGTCCCAAGATTTAAGTGTGACTGGATCTTTTTCTAGAAAGTTATTGCTTCAAGAATTCTTGGAAGTTTCTTGAACTAACACCCGAATACTTTCAAACTTTTTAGCTAGTTCGATCATTGTGGATCATCCCCATGACTTTCAAATCTTAACTATGGGATTTTAATTGCTCCTTGGAGTTTCCCAATCCTTCATTATAGGTCCACACTTCATCTTATGCACCTGTTGAAGAGTAATTCAGATTTGAGGCTGACCTATTCATGCACACATTACATTTTCTTCCCTTGGAGAATGTGATGATCTTTGGCCGATGTGGATGTTTCTTGAGTTGTGGATATGCTATAAAGCTTGTAATCAACCATTTGAATAGTATCAACCTAGGTGAGTTAGTAGTTGATTAATTGGATTAAGGTTGATCTGAATTATAATAGTTTAGCTCACATATCAGAGCATGTTAGAATGTTGTATATTTGATTAGGCCTAAGAGCCAAATTTGTAAGCCCAGATGTTGCCTTCCAAATGTAACTAAGATTTCTATTAATGAGAATATTTCCATCTTTATTTTCCTCCATATTATGTGTTGCTTTTTTTTTCTTTACTCTTGGTCTGGATCATTCTCTTTGAGGACCCTCCCTACCATGGTTGCACCAGATAGGTATCAGAATGAGATTCAATCTATGTGAGGTCGACAAAATTTGCAAATTACTATTGAAGATTGGTTGTGGGTTGGCGAACTAAGGATCTGACTTGCAGCTACAAAGGACTTTTGTAAAGATGGTTGGAAGAAGAAATGGTAGGAATTGAGCATGTGGAAATGTAGACCAAGCTGTGCTGGAGATGTTAAGAGGAATTTCTGCCAAATTAGATGCAAGTGAAATGGCCCAAAGGAGAGGTCTACTAGTTGATGATGTGAGTGATGAAGAAGTAGAAGTATAGGAAGAAAGAGGAAGAGATGAGCAACCTGGACTAGATCAAGAAGAAGAGAAGTTCATAAGAGCCCTAACAAATTTGAATACAAGACCACATTTCAATCCATTGGATTATAATGGTAAGTTAGATTCAGCTGTATTGTTGGATTGGACTACAAAGATGGAAAAATATTTTGAATTTGAAGGTACTTTTAAAGATAAGAAGGTAAATTTTTTGTGTACAAAGTTCAGAGGAAATGCATACCTTTGGTGGGAAAATTTATATTCAAATAGGCAAAGAAGAGGAAAAGAAAAGAGAAAATCATGGGATCGGATGCTGAATAAGTTGACATAAAATTTTATGCCTACAAACTATTAGATTAGTTTGTTGAAGAAGTTGAAAATTTTGAAGCAAAAAGAATCTATTGTGACAGAATCTACTGAGGAATTCTACAAATTGAATATAAAATTTGGACATTCAGAGGATGAGATTGAGCAAGTAGCCAGATATGTGAATGGTTTGAGATCTCCCATACAAGATGAACTTAGTTTGATCAAGTTACAGAGTGTGGAAGAGGAATATTAGTGTGCCCTAAAAGAAGAAGAGAAGTTGAATAAAAGACATGAGTAGAGACAGAGAGGAATAGGTGGAATATTTCAAAGAGGAAGAACTTTGACTAGAGGAGGAAGAGGATATTTTCCAAATTAGAACAAGGGTAAGGAGGTCAGTAAGAATGAAAATTAATACTAGAGAGGTGATGGAAACTCTTATAGAAGAGGAGGTTATGGTGGTTACCAAAATGAAGGTTATAGAATAGATGATAGACGACATGAGAAAATGATGTTCAAAGGAACCTATTATAAATGTGGTGGAGAAGGACATAGAGCATTTGAATGTTATGAGGGAGAGACAAGTAGGAAGATAGAGAACAATAGGAGAACAACCTTTGCTGAGGATGATCATGCTAGATCATATAATAAACCCGAAGATGGAGAAGTGTTTGTGAATAGGAGAGTATTATGTCAAAGTGAGTTGGAGAAAGATCCATTGTAGAGAAAGAATTTATTTTAGACCAAATGGAAGCTGAATGGTTAATGTTGCAAATTGATTGTTGATAGTGGAAGTTTTGAGAATCTAGTTTCTGAAGACATGGTGACTAAACTGAAGTTAGAGAGATTGAAACACCCAAAGCCCTATCAGATTGCTTGGATTCGGGACGAGCATAAGATACTGGTAAGTGAACAATGTTTGGTAAAATTAAAGATAGAAAATTATCATGATGAAGTTTTGTGTGATATTATGCCTATGAACATATGCCATGTTTTGTTGGGAAGACCTTGCCAGTATGATATAAAGGCTATTCACGATGGGAAGAAGAACATATACAAAATTGTTAGTAATGGGATGAATCATATTTTTTTGCCGTTGGAAGATGTCCCTACAGTTGAAGTTTGTATAAATGCTATAGTTTTTTTGGTTGATGGAAGAGGATTCCTTCATGGATTGAGACATGAGAATGTGTGTTATGCCTTAGTTCCTAAGAAGGATGAAAACTTGAATCATGTGGAAGAACACCTAGACAAGATAAAAGAGATATTAACCGAATATGAGGAGATCATTTTAGATAATGTACCTGATGGATTGCCACTTGTGAGGAGTATTAGTCATTGTATGGATTTGATTCCTAGAGCTAGTTTTCCTAATAAATCAGCACATGGGATGACCCTGATAGAGAATGAGGAATTGAATAGGCAAGTGTAAGAATTGTTAAAGAAGGGTTTGATCAAAGAAAGATTATGGTGAAGTCTAGATTTCCTTTTCCTTAGATGGATAACATTATGGATTGTTTGAGTGGAGTTAAGTACTTTATAATGATAGATTTGAAGAGTGGATATCATCAGATCAGAATCAAAGAAGGAGATGAGTGGAAAACAACTTTCAAGAGAAATGAAGCATCGTATAAGTGGTTGGTGATGCATTTTGGATTAACAAATGCACTAATTACTTTCATGAGGTTGATGAATGAGGTATTGAAGAAATTCTTGGGTAAGTTTGTGATTGTGTACTTGGATGGCATCTTTATTTTCATTAAGAGTAGAGAAGAATATTGGTTGCATATCAGACAAGTTTTGCAAAGGTTGAAAGAAGAGCAGTTGCTAATAAACACGAAGAAGTGTGGTTTCATGAAGGAGGAGCTGGTATATCTAGGATTTGTGATATCTATGGAAGGATTGAAGATGGAACCTGAGAAGGTAAGAGCAATTGTTGAGTGGCCTACACCATATAACATTGGATAGGTAAGATCATTTCATGGATTGGATAGTTTTCATAGAAAGCTCAATAGAAATTTTAGTTCTATTTGTAGTCCCATGACAAAAGAAATGAGAGGAGATAGGAGAGATTTCAAACAGACATATAGAGCATATTAAAGTTTTGAATTATTGAAGAAGAAGGTGACTGAGTAGTTTCTATTGGCTTTATCGGATTTCAATAAATTATTTCAAGTGGACTATGATGCAAGTGGAAATGCAATTGGAGCAATATTGAGTCAAGAGGGAAGACTTGTAGCTTATTTTAGTGAGAAGTTAAATGATGCTAGAAGATATTTAGTGTATGATCAAGAATTTTATGCCATAGTTCAATCCTTGAAGAAGTGGAGACATTATTTGTATCCTAAGGAGTTTGTGTTGTATATGGATCATCAAGCATTGCAGTATTTGAACAATTAGGGGAAGTTGAATTAGAGACACATGAGATGGGTAGAGTTCTTGAAGAGCTATAGTTTTGTTCTAAAGCATAGGAGTGGAAAGTAAAATAGAGTTGTTGATGATTTGAGTAGGAGAAGTAATTTACTAATGGAGATGAGAGTGGAGGTATTAGGCTTTGAGGAATTTAAGAACTTGTTTGAAGAAGACCCAAATTTTGTAGAACCTGTTTCTAAGGATACAAGTTAGTGGTTGGATTATTTCATTCAAGAGGATATGTTGTTTAGAGGAAATCAGTTGTGTATACCCTGGAGTTCAATGAGGGATAACTTGGTGAAGGAGAAGCATAGTGGAGGAATGTCAGGACACTTTGAAATTTATAATATAGTGGCATTAGTGAGTGAGAATTACTTTTGGCTAAAGATTCATAAGGATGTTAGGAAATTTGTATAGAGTTGCAGACTATGTCAAGTTGCAAAAGGAAATAGTCAAAATGTTGGATTGTATAAGACTTTGACAGTTCCAGAGAGACCTTAGGGGGATATCAGTATGGACTTCATACTTGGTTTATCGAGGACACAAAGAGGTAATGATTTTGTATTTGTGGTGGTTGATCAATTTTCTAACATGGAACATTTCATACCTTGTAAGAAGACAATAGATGCAATACATGTAGTAGAATTGTTTTTCAAAGAGGTGGTTAGATTGCTTTGATTACATAGAAGTATTATTTTAGACAAAGATGGGAAGTTTGTTGGTTACTTTTGGAGAACACTTTGGAAGAAGCTCAAGACAAACTTGAAGTTTAGTTCTACATTTCACCCACAAACTGATGGATAGATAGAGATAGTAAATAGGAGCTTGGGTAATTTTCTAAGATGTTTAGTTGGAGAGAAGATTGGAAGTTGGGATTTAGTCCTTGCACAAGTTGACTTTTCCTACAATAATTTAGTGAATAGTAGTATAGGAAAGACACCATTTGAGATTGTTACAAGAGTTCATCCTAGAGGTTTATCAAAGTTAAGAGACATCAGTATGGAAGATAAGAGAAGTGCAAAATCAGAAGAATTTGTAGAACACATGAAAAGTGCATACTCAAGTAAAACAACAGTTGGAAGATATGAACAAGAAATATAAGGAGAAAGTAGATGAGAAGAGAAGACATAAAGAGGTTGAAGTTTGAGATAAGGTAATGGTACATTTGAGAAAGGAGATATTTCTAGTTGGAACATACAATAAGATGAAGATGAGAAAGTTTGGACCTTGTATTATTTTGAAGAAATTTGATTCAAGAAATGCATATGAAGTGGAGTTACCAGATGGCATGGGTATATCACCTATATTCAACATTGCAGATCTATATTAGTATCATGAAGCAGATTTTAGAAAAGACAGTGAAACCAAATTAGACAACCATTTTCCTAAACAACAATCATATGAGATTGAAGAGATTCTGGATGTCAGAGATGGGAGGAAGACTCATGGAAGATAGTACAAAGAATATCTTGTGAAGTGGAAATTTAGACCAATTGAGGATTCTTCTTGGATTTCTCATGCTAAGGTAGACAACTTTGATTTTCCTGTGGCCCCACTAAAGTGAGGGACTCACTTTTCAATAACCCCAGATGTCTGATGCATGAGCATCCTTACTTCTTGGCAATCTTGCATCAACCAAAAATATTTTCTTTTAGTTTTAGTTTTAGTTTTTTTATTGCTCAGTTCATGTTGATGGATTCATCATATTTTCTCACTAGACATTGTGGACCTTGGAGTACATTTTCTACATGTTCATTTTCCTTGTCCCAATATTTGAGCATGATTGGATTTTTTCTGGAAAGTTATCGCTTATGGAATTCTTAGCAATTTCTTGAACTGGCACCAAAATAATTTTAAACTTTTTGGCCTATTTGATCATTGCAGATCATCCCTATGACTTGCGGATCTTAACGGTGGGATTTTAATTATTCCTGGGAGTGTCCCCAACCATCATTATAGGTCCACACTTCATCTTACACACCTATTGAAGAGTAATTCATGCACATGTTACATTTTCTTCCCTTGGAGAATGTGATGATCTTTGGCTGACGCGAATGTTTCTTGAGTTTTGGATATGCTATAAAGCTTGTAATTGATCATTTGAATAGTAGCAACCTATTATATTTAGTAGTTGATTAAGTGGACTAAGATTGATCTAAATTGTAATGGTTAAGCTCACATATCAGAGTATGTTAGAATGTTGTATATTTGATCAAACTTGTGAGCCAAATCTGTAAGCTTGGATGTTTTGGGTCAAATATAACTGATATTTCTATTAATGAGAATATTTCCAATTTCATTTTCCTACATATTGTGTTGCTTTCATTGTGTTATTCTTGTTGCACGGTTCATATTGTTCTCTTTGAGGACCCTCCCTATTGTGGTTGCACCAAAATTCACCTTATTTTCCCCTTAATTGGATCCCTAAGGCCAACATGAAGGAAGAATAAAGTTAAATTCCAAAATTTCCCACTCAAACCTCAAAACTAGCCCAAATAGGACTAAGTCATCATGCTGGGTGACTTAGAACCACTTTTCAGGTACTAATTTTCCCATATGGGTGACTTAGTCCCACTTGGTAGTTACTAATTCATCCAGATGGGAAACTTAGTCCCATAGGGGACCTTTTGCTAGCTGGAATGTTGGGGAATGAGAAATTTTAGTTCTTATGTTGATTTCATTAGGTACTTGATCAAATTAAACCTTGAGATGCACAATGTGAGCTCATAGGAGCCTATTAATGATGATGTAAAGGTCAATTAGGGATGGAACACAAAATTCAATGTGAAATTGTGATTACATGCACATTACATCATTAAAATGATGCCAAAATAGCCTAGAAAGGTGCAACACTGTGAATGTCCAAGACAAATTACAACACTAGATTAGAATTAAGTTTACTTTACAAGCCTTCTGGATTGATGTGATAATACAATTAAATATATTTTATATCTTGAATTAAGGTAAAATTGGTTCATTAAGTCTATAAAAGCATGGAAGTCCTTTACAACACTTAAAAGCACCTTTACAAGACATCAATAAATGCATTTTATTCAGTTTGCAAGGGTCCAAGACCTAGTGTGGATGTGAAAGAAACCTCAAAATAATAGATCAAAACCTCATTAAGTCTAATTTGTCATCAATTATTCCCTTGTCAAGCAAGAAATGTCCATTTTTCTATGCTACATTTAGCCCCCACTTTAGTGAGAGGATGAACTTGCTTCAAACTCACACTAAAGGAGACATTCAAGAGATGTCTAATTGTACCAATGGGGGAAACTAGGAATGACAAAGATCAAAGGAGGTTGTGCAAGCCCCAAGATCCAAGATACTAAGTTAAACCAACATAAGTACGAAAGGAACACACACAACGTGAATGATTTGCAACAAAACATGATGATGCAATGGAAGAGAAGAGTGAAAATAAAAAGGTGGGTCAAGCTTTGACCATTTTTCCAACATTTCGTGGATTAGATCTAGGTTGTTTTTCCAAAAATAAAAATTTACACTCACTCTGGGGTGATGGAACTCATGGCTAACTGCTAGGTGAGAAGGCCCAAAAGGTGAGACTCATATAATGGATATGTGCTCACACACACATAGGTGGCTATGGAAAAATTTGTTCCTTGGAATGGGCTTCCCACTCAACCATACCAAAGTTATACCTCCTGATAAATTTAATAAGGCACCACAGTGAAAATTATTTTCAAGCTCTATGAGGTAAGCCAAACTTCGTATGATTGACACTCATACACATTGTAAATGAAAAATAGTGTAAGGAATGTTCAAACAGATTTTTGTTAGTTCATGCAAGGTCTCATCTTAGGGAACATCATGCTCAATATTTCCAAGACAGGAAAAGTGCAAATGGTCTCATCTTATTTCCAAGAGAGGACAAGTACAATGTCTCACCCTGGGCAGCATTGTGCATAATGTTTCCATGAGAGTAAATTGCAAGAAAAAGAAAATAGCACAATGAAATGTGAGTGTCAATGTATGCCCCCACTTTAAAGTGGTTAAAAACACCATTAATATGAGAAATTTCTTTAAAGTAGAAGGATACATGAGAGCTTACTCAAAAATCCCTATGCCAAGTCATATGTTTCTGATAGGCTATGTCATGAAAAAGGTAGTATGTCACATGCAAGCCAAATTAAGGCATGTCATGCACATCCCAAGCTTGATCTTATATGTTCATGAAAGGTTAATGGATATCAAAAGGAGGAAACAACAAGTGACATACAAGGACAAGGATATTGAACCCCTTTCCCTCAATTAGTGTAGGACAAGAGTGAGCCAAAGTGAGTGATGTGATGCATGCTAGAGTGAAGATTGGTATCAATTAGAGGGATTAGGTGCCCCCACATAAAGAAGAACACCAAATTCTATAAGATGTTTTATTTTACTATTCAAAGCCTTACATTAATTAGTAGAATGATTGTGAACTTGAAGATATTTGAAAAATTAAGTTTTATAATAAAATTTCTCTCGATTTCTTGGAGGAAGGATTATCAAGTGATCTTGGAGGAGTCTCAACAAGATACCCTCTTGATTACTGGTAGAAGGTGTTTATGTATTTTGTGACAAAGATACATCTTGCTTAGTATTAGTTGTCATATCTATGTAAGACTCTATAGATTGCAAAATTTTATTCTCTCCTTTACACAAGGGTGTAAAATCTAATGAATTTAATTCATGAGCATTTTGTGAGATGGCATTGACATTAAGAAAAGGTGTATTTGTTTGTTTGATGGATTGTAAAGAAGAATGATCAAGACCAATAGTGTCAATCAATTTAGGATGCTTTATAGTTAAAGTGGGCTTAGAAGAATGTTGTGTGAGAGTGTTGATGTTGAGTGAAGGCTTGAAAATTTCAATCAAAGGATAATAACTAAGACCATGGGTTGTTTTTTGTGTGATAGGATCTATAGGGTTGCATATACTTGTTTGTTAGCACCACATCCTTTTCCACTATATCTAAGTTGTTTCATAAGTTCATACCCTTTTCCATAAATCATTTGAATCATTTCTTTTGGATCGGGTGGTGGTTGGTGATTAGCATCATCAAAGGTGGTTGTGTATTTTTTGTCATTTTCTAAAGTGGTTGAGGTGGATTCTTTCAAAGGGTTTTCCAAATTTTTGGTTAACATGACTACTTTTTTGTGTTCCTTATTGGAATCTTTGTTTATGATCTTGTATTCACCCATGAATTCATGTTCAAAATCTAAGGAACCCCAATCATCTTCTAGTAGCTTTGTGACTTGTTCAATATATTGTTCTTTGTTGTTATGTTGGACAAGTTCCACATGTGTAGTTGGTCTTGATGTGTTTAAATGATTTTCTTTATTTTCCTCTAGTTATAATACACTATAAGGCTTAGGATCAATGTCAAGTGTGTGGAATGTGTTTTTGTAGATGTACTTCATTTTACAATGAAGAGTAGAGGGAACCCCATTCATTTCATGAATCCATGCTTTGCCTAAGATAAGATTACATGAGATATTATAAGGCATAACATGGATTGGTGTATTCTATGTGGCCACTCCAACTATAAGAGGTATAATGATTACTTTGAGCAGTTTCTTTTCAATATTGTCAAATCCCTTAATAGATAAAGAATCTAGTTGAATGTTTGATTGATCAATTCCAAGCCTATCCAAAAGGCTCACACTACACACATTAAGAGAAGAACTAGTATTGACAAGAGTTCTCTTTATCTGTTTTCATTTGTACTGCGCTATGATCATGAAAGCATCATTTTGCTTTTTCACATCCAAAGAGGGGAGTTCACTTTGGTGGAAAACAATGGCATTGTTTATTCCTTGAATGATGGTTGCTATGTCATTTGGTTGCACTTTAGAAGAGATTGGAACTTGTTGTAAGGTTGTTTGGATCATGTTGTGATAGTGAGGGGAGGCTTCAATAAGGTGCCACACTGCTATCTTGGCAGGAGTATTCTTAAGTTTCTTGACAAGATTATACTCCTTTCGACTTGGCAAGAAAGGGTTAGGTAGGATAGGATTAGGCAAAGGAAAGGGTATCGGGGTTAGTTGTGGTGGTTGCAAATTGTTTCAAGTGTTATACATATGAGAAATGGTATTATGACATGATTGCTATGACACATTATTCTTAGGTGGGTAAAGGATTAGGGGTGATCTCACAATACTTGTTTCCAATTTTTTCCCAAAATGGACACTGAACTTATTTTTTCTAACTGAATCTTCACTTTCAGACACCTATAGCAGCTAAACCGTGAGGAATTTGAAGATGATACAAACTAGTTATTTGTGAAATTCTGTCTATAGATTCTAAATATAATTTTTTTCAAAACTTTTGGAATCAAATTCCACTTTTTTTTCAATCTTTTGGGCATGTGCAAGATCATGGTGGGCCAAAAAGTGGCAATATGATGGTTATGTGGCTGGCGACTTTATTTTTACCCAAAATTGATGAAATGAAAAGGGTTTTTAAAGGAGATTCTCATATTTCCACCAATATAAATTATGCTTTAATTTGAATATAATATGTACTTATTATTAATTTTCTATTTAAATTATGACTAAAGTCTTGATTGATAGACTGATTGAAAAACATCTATAGCTTTCAAATGGTATCATACTTTTTGAATCCAAAACATGTGTCACATTCTATGATTCACATACTATAGTATTAGAAAAATAAAAAAATGAATTTCATAAAGTTTTGACCAAGTTAAGGTGGTCAGACATAAGAGTTTTTTATATTTTTTAAAAGTTGTAATAAAAAATTCATAATTAACTATTTACTTGGAAAAAAATTACAAAAAAAATGTATCACATTGGGACATGAGTCCTATACTTATATCTAAAATATTATAAAAAATAATTATCATTTTATTGCGGTTAGGGTGGTCAGATAGACACCTACTTCTTATTTTTTCCTAAAATTTAAGTACTACTACATTGAAATTTCAAAATTTCACCAAATAGATTTCCTTTTTTTTTTAAACAAGCCTAGTATTTTAGAAACTACATTCAATTTTCTATAGATTCTATTCTTACATATTTTAAAAATAATATAGATAAATTAGTCAAATTTTTACATCAAGTTGCCTAACTTTGATTTTTCTGATTTTTTTGCCACATAAGGGCCTATTTTTTCCATGATGATCCTACACATACCCTCCTTCGAAAAATAGTTTTTTTCAGTAAACACCATTTTTTAAGGAGTGAAACTCACTATATAACACATAACCTTGTTTCCATGAAGGATACAATTCTAATTTTTTTGAATTTAGATTTGTAACTATGATATCTAGTGCTTCCCATTGGTTTCATAGTGTTTTATTGAATATTTTTTCCTTAATCAAGTTTCAAAGTCAAACCAATTGCAATTTAGGAATAAGTGAATTGTATAACACATAAATTTTTTGTATTTATAAAAATTCAATTTTTTTTGTTGTATCAAGGAATTCAATATCTGGTGCACTCATATTTTTAAATTTTTTTTTGATAATCTTTTATTTTTTCACATGTGCAGAATAAAGAGCTTGATTTTTTATGCTTGTAATAAGGAATACATACTTACAAAATATAAAATTTAAATGAATTTATTTGATCCCCCAAAAGTTAAATCAAAACTTGTTTTTTATCATCATTTTAATAGGTGTAAAGCAGACTTTGTTATAGGTATGGTTTAAAACTAGTAGGGTTCTATCCAAGGGGGTTTGATCTAAGGTAGTTTGACCAAATCCTCTTCAATTGGAATGCTTTAAATGTAAAATTTTAAGGCTTAAATAATTATGTTTTCTAAAAATATGTGATTTCAGCAAAAATTAGAATCTCCTAGAAATTGTAAACCATCTTTGTGGGATCACCCTTAGTTCGGGTGTATTATGAGTTTGTTGTTTGTGTTATGGTGGGTAAATGATTAGAGGGTTGTTAGGATGTCCCATGGGGAATGTATGAGGTCCATTGATTGAGGGGGATCTAATGGACAATTGCATATTCATAACCTTAGCGGTCTTGGTTTGATGTATCTCTAATAAAGGGTAATCGAGAATTTCCTTTTTATCTAAGGAAGGCACATTGCTATTGTTTCCATTTTCTTGCACTAGGATAGTCACCCTAGAAGGAGAGTTATTAGAAGAACTAAAAATAAAATGTTTGTGGCATTTGTGGATTGGTTCTTCTAAAATAACTACATCACAAGTAAGGGAGTTATCAATGGTTGAATTTTTTTGGTTATTGATACTGGGGAGATTGGGGAAAGACTCTATTTGATTATCATTGTTCTGTAAGGTCTCGTTCTCTTGTTCCATATTATCAACCCTACTAGGAGAGCTTGTAATCTATTCATCCAAGTTTGAAATTTGTAAAGCAGCTTCATCACAAGTGGGGGAGGCAACAAGAGAAGGACCACTATGGTTCTGAAATAGATTATCCAAAATGGTAGGAGCATTAGGGAAGGGATGATCAAGGGTTTCATGGTTCTTAATAAGGATGTCTTCTAACATCAACCTATCCTCTTTACATCAAGGAGGGATATTAGGAGATAGAAAAATTTGATTGTCATAGAGATGGAGACTTGGTAAGGTGATGTTTATGAATGTTTCTATGATTTCATCCTCTTGTTTTCTAATGTCTTCCAAAGGTGAAAAAGGAGAGGGACATTCAAAACTCTCAATGCTTGTCTCTTCTTTCTCCAAGATGCCTTTGTCACTAATAGGAGAGTAATGGGAGAAGAATAAGTATGTTTGTGATGATTATCTACACTTGCATCCTCTTGTGTTATGACATTCTTACAAATTAGATAGGTCTTAGGAGGGTATGCAACATGCTTATCAATTGTTTTACTTTGTTGTCCTAGGTTATGTCCATGAAAAATAGAATCATACAACCCACTTGATATACTAGAAAGATGAAATTATTGAATAGAACACATGATAACATGAGAAAGTAAATAAAATGCAATACAATTATGTAAAGTGAAATATTAAAACACAATGTTCAGATGTGAAAACAAAGTTGTTCATCACATTATTCAATCAAGCTAAAAGATGCAAATGTGAAATTTAGCAATGCATGAAATGGGACCATTTAAGCCAAGTCTAATGAAATGCATGTTATAGAAACTCAAACAACTAATACAGGCAGTTGATGGCAGCAAACAAAAGCATAAAAATATGGTTTTCAGCTCTATAAAATGAAGTTTTGGGGGTGGAAAGGGACTAATTCACCCAAAATGGTGAATGAGTCCCAGTGGCAATTTTTTTCATATTTTTTAGAAATTTCTGAGTGATTGTGATGGTTTTCATGCTCTATAATGTAGACCTAAGATGCACATGCAGAATTTCAAAAGATTACAATGATTGAAAATGTAAAAATGCAACCTTTATGCACTTTCACTAATGCAAAATTTTAGAAACCATAGAATGTAACTTTTAACAAATTCAAAATGTAATGCAAGCTAACTCTGGGAGAATGATGTACTCCAAGTTAGAAAAGAAAGTATTCTAAAGTTGGGTTCACCAAAATGTAACATCAGATTTTGGCACCCTAATTCTTTCTAGCACTTCTAGGGTTTTTCACCTAAAAGGGGAAAGGTGGGCCAAAATACACAATGTTACACTCAAAATCAATGCAATATGACTGAATTATGCCTATATACAATGTCCTAAATACATCAAGTTGATTAAATGAGAGACTTATTAATTTAGAATCTAAGAAATGTAAGATGCTGGAAAACACATTGTGATATGCAAATATGTGACAAATGATGTAGAAATGCAAACAAATCTAGAAAAAAAAATGAAATAGAATGTGCACATTTGGAGGATGAAAATGGATGGGATGAAGGTATGGAACCTTGATAAAATTGATGCAGAAGCTGACTGGGAC
Source organism: Sequoia sempervirens (assembly GCA_007258455.2). Lineage (NCBI taxonomy): Eukaryota > Viridiplantae > Streptophyta > Pinopsida > Cupressales > Cupressaceae > Sequoia > Sequoia sempervirens. The sequence goes on from VDFB02047230.1 coordinate 132,607,879, forward strand.
AGTTGTGCCAATCTAGGTGACTTAGTCCCATATCTGGAAAAACTATTCCAAAGCCCGTTTTCACCAAATGGGTGTCCAAATCTATAGAAAAAGATTTTAAAGCCTAGAAGTGGGACTAATATACCATTTTTAGTGACTTAGTCCACTTCTAAATTTTTGAAAATTGGAAAGTGGAAACAAAATTCCTCGGTCTGCACTTTTGTTCCTAACAGGTGTCTGCTTCTAAAAATTTGATTTTTGACACTGTAGGAGACTTCTTGTTGATATTTTGACAAGTTGCAAATAAGGGTATGTCTTAAAAAAAAATTCAACTTAATCTTTAATGATCTCCAAGTCTTCAAGATACCTAAATCTGCAAACACACAATAAAAGAAGAAGAAATGTTAGATGTTAGGGCATGGGGGTTTGCCTCAAGGTTAAACCCCTTTTAGGTAATTAAACCAAAATGATGAAACAAATTAATGAAACATGCCACCATGTAATAAAAACCTTTCCTTGATGATTGATCTTGATTTTTTATAGTAATGGATGAAGAATCTACCCTTGAATGTCTGAAAATGCTATCTTGATGACTTGCAATGCTAAAACCCTAGATTGCTTAACTTGAGAACATGATGAATGATGGATGAATAATGAATGTGCTATTAATTATGGTTTATAGACTTATATTTATAGGAAATTCACCTTATTTTCTTATTAATTGGATCCCTAAGGTTGACATGAAGGAAGAATAAACTTAAATTCCAAAATTTCCTACTTAAACCTCAAAAATAGCCCAAATAGGACTAAGTTGCCATGCTGGGAAACTTCGTCCCACCTGGCAAGTACTAATTCGCCTAGATGGGTGACTTAGTCCTAAAGGGGCCATTTTGCTAGCTGGAATGTTGGGATATGAGGAATTTTAGTTCTTGTGTTGATTTCATCAGGTATTTGATAAAGTTAATCCTTGGGATACACAATGTGGGGTCATAGGATCCTATTAATGATGATGTAAAGGTAAATTAGGGCTTGGGATACAAAATTCAATGTGAAAGTGTGATTAAATACACTTTACATTATTAAAATGAGGTCGACATAGCCTACAAAGGCACAACACCTAATGTGAATTTGCAAGACACATTACAACACTAGATTTGAATTAAGCTTAGTTTACAATCCTTCTAGATTGGTGTGATAATGTAATTAAATACATTTTATATTGTTGAATTAAGGGAAAATAGGTTCATTAAGTCTAGAAAAGTGTGAAAGTCTTTTAAAATACTTTACAACACGTTTACAAGATATCAATAAATATATTTTATTCAATTTTTAAGGGTCCAAGACCTAGTGTGGATGTGAAAGACATCTCACAACACTAGACCAAAGCCTCATTAAGTCCAATTTTTCATCAATAATTCCCTTGTCAAGCAAGAAATGTCCATTTTTCCATGCTACACTTAGAATAGGGTATCGTAGTGTATGATTTCAAATTACAAGAGGGGTTCACCACCAAGCTAGGGCTTGTAAAAGATAATGAAAAGAAAGATGAAAGGTGAAACCCTAGTATGATGTAATACTTTACTAAATGAGATGGAAATGCAAAGAAAACATAATAGAAAAGTAAAAAATAGAAAGTGTGCACCTGGAAACTTGATGGAGATGGAATGGAGCTATAAAATCTTGAAAAACATGATTTTCTATCCTAGTGGGACTTATTCACCATTTTGGGCAAATAAGTTCCATATCTGGGTCTCTGCATAGGATCAAATTTTAGCCAAATGGGGAATTAGTCCACTCTTTTGCAAATTGTCTCAAGAGTAGAATCTTGAACTAAAAATTTACAAGCCTCTTATGATGGATAAAATATGCACTTTCCCACTAATTTCATGCAAATTGAATGGATATTTTTCCCTAGATCTGAGTTTCTGTGAGTCTTGACAACTTTTAATGACATCTTTGACAACATTTGCAACTTTGTCATTTTGGTGCTTTTGAAGGCTTCAAATCCACTTTTCTTCAATCTAAAAACCTACAATCAGACATTAAAGAGGGAAAAACTTGTTGATTCTTAGGGAATAGGGGGTTTCCTTGGTCAAATCCCTTTTAGGTAATTAAGTTACCAAGTGATGAAATAAGATAAGGAAGCATGAAACATGAAATAATGCAATTAAAAACTTTCCTTGATGATGGATCTTGAATTGCTACAACAATTGAAGAATAATTCTTCCCTTGAATTATTTTAAATGTTGTTGAAGACACTTGAATGCTCTTGTGAACTCAATTTTCCATTAGGAATGCACTTAGAAAAGTATTGGGTGAAAATGAGTGAAAGAACCTTGTATTTATAGTTAGCTATGAAAGAATTCCCAAAATTACAACACTAGAAACTGACATCAGATCTACGAGGAAAAAATCCCACAAAGAATTTGAGCTAATTTTAATTTTTGGCCACACGGGATTCATTCCCCACAAGTGGTGAATGAGTCCCATCTAGCATAATGTATGGGACCAAAAATTAAAAGTCCTTATAAAGGTGTAAAAATAGGTTGGGGACCAAAAAATTTAGGTCCCAAATCACTAAATATGGGCCACACAAGCTAGAAACGCTTGAATTATTATTGGTTACTGATTGGTGTCAAGATAATCCTTGAAAAGATGCAATAATTGAGGCTTGTGGATGTAAAATAGTGCCAATTAAAGCATATGAAATCCAAATTATGAATAAGAACTGTAGAGGAATGTGAAAGTGTGCTACAACACTTTACAAAACTCTAAATAAGGAAATATTAATGTTTTTGATTAACACAAAATATTTTTTGAAGGGACCAGAAACCTTGAACAAAAATGGAAGTGGTAGTAAAGATATGACAATTGACTGCCCACTCCAAAAAAAACATCAAAAACACCAGTTGATTACTAGACCATCAACCAACCATCCATAGTAACATTAGCCAAAAAACAAGAAACAACAAGACAAGCCAAACGACCCTTAAAGCAATTCTTTAAGATTTTTTGCAGCCCACAAATCCTTGCCCACCAACTTATCATGCATTTTCATAATTTCTTCCATATCACGAGCAACATCCTTATTACCTTTCTTGGTTTTACTTTGTGTATGAACACTTGGAACAATAGCCATATCATTTGAAAGCCCATCCATAAAAACTTCCTCCCCTTGATCCGAGGTCTCCTGTTCACTAAAAAATCCCTTCCCAATCAGCTCCATGGCCTTTTGATTAAGGAAAATTATCTCCTCATCGACGTCTCCAACTTCTCCTTACTTATGTTTATGAGAGTAATCAAATCCCTTCAAAGTTGCATGTTTTGTCTCTCCAACACCACCACTCTTGGTCCATAGTCATTATTTAGAGCAGCAATTTCATCCACCATACAACCAAGCCTCGAATTCAAAAGACTGAGACAAAGCAAAAATAGAATCCTACTCTTTCAAACTTTGTAGAGGAGAGATGTTGCACTTGACAATGGTATCATGTTTGTTAATGAGATCCTAAATCTCTTGAACAAGCCACATAAGAAGATTGAAAGAAATATCTACCCCTTCCTTAAAAAGGCCCGATGCCTACAAAAAATCCATAGCACCCTAGAGAAAACCCCTACCTGCATGTGAACCACCTAGTGGTTCTTCCATATGAACATCCTCAGAACCCAAATTTTCCTTCCCCTAGTCCCTAGAAGCCGAGCCCTAAGCAGAATCTTTAGGGTTTTTAACCGAATTATTTTTACCGATCATAGGGGATCCACCACCACCCAACACCTGGACCTAAATACCACCAGCCACCTTCTCAATGTTAACATTCATTTCCCTGGCATGACCCTTACACTTCTTACGAGAAAATCCCTCAACAACACCCTCAAGAATCTTCAGCTTACATTTCACACGAGGATCAGCTTTCGAGGAAGAAGGGAAAACATCACCTGTAGATGAAGTATAATCGAGATCAGTATCGAATCCATTAGACCAGCCCTCCAACTCATCCTCAGCCTCTGTACTAGCAGACTCCTGAATTTCAATAGTATTGCATTTCCCACTTTCTTTCCCTAATTTCTTAGAAGTAGGGGACCGAGGAGTTCTCACAATGAAAATAGCCTTGATAAAATCAACAATTAAAAGCATTGATCCTTCATGCAGAAAGGGATTCCTAGGTTTTTTTTGTTGGTGTAATTAATTATTTAATTACACTTTAGGATAAGTTTACTTAGGATATTTTATTTCCTAGGATAATTATTATTTAATTCTTATCTTATCTTATTGAGCTTTCTTTTTGCTCAAGATAATATTAGGGTTGTCTTTTCCTTCTTTACTGCATCATTTCCTTTTTGAAGGCTTTTGTATTATTTGTAAAACAATTACATTCAATAATCAATAATGTTGATTTTTGCTTGCACACATTGGCTCTGAGGGTTTATAGAACTTCTACTATTTTTGTTTTGAATATCTTTACATGTGATAGGTGATTGTTTGTAGGTGATTCTTGGGAACTGTGAAGTTGGTTTTTCAACTTCTACATGGTATGAGAGCTCTAGACCTATTGCTACCTGTTTGTGATCTAAAGATATTCTCTCACAATGTTTTTTTCTATGCAAGGGTTTCAAGTCAGATTGGTTTTTTGTAGATCTAGGGGTAGCTGAGTTTTTGGAGAAATTTGGGCTTGAACAAACATAGCCATTGTGATCATAGCACCCAAAAATCCTAGAAACACCTTTCATTTCGTCGATTTAGGAAAAAGTTGAAAAAAAGGAAAAAAAATTAGCCCCAAGGCCGTATGGCCCCAGGGCACACAAATCGAGGCTGAAATTTCACAAAAAAAAAATATAAAAATCAAGTATTTATATAAAAACTTCTGCCACCCATTGTAAAGCAGGCCATTCCACCCCTGCCGATGGTAGACACCGAGATTCACCGTTAGTAGAGGCATCTTTTTGAACCACTACTCACCTCTCTGCCGACTATCTGCTCGAGTTCATCCACCCCCAAGGCCTCCACTCGTGATCCAGTTTCCATCACTACTCAGCACCACCTGCTAAGCTCTCCAGCCCCCATGGGGTCATATTAGGGACCCGGAGCCCCGACCCAACCTTCGTTGGGTTTCTTAGCATAAATTGCCGCCCATCAGACCACCTCTTGTCACCTGGTGTGGCCGTAGCTGCTAGCAGTTTCCTCCACTGCCAGAATTTTTTTCCCCATCCCCTAAGTGCTAGTGGATGGTCACGTGTAGAACTGAGGGTCAAGCAAAAGATGGCTTTTTTTTGCCCCTAGTTAGTGCTGAAAGTGCCTTTTTATAGGCCTTTTATTCATTTTCTCATAACTTGAGTAAATGGAGTCATTTTTTTGAAAACGAGATATCACCGGAAAGCTAGTTCAATGCTCTTTCTAGTGGTGGAGATATTTTTTTCTGATTTTTCCATTTTGGTGCCTTTTTTTCCTGTCAAATACAAAATTTTCTATTTTCACTCTGGGAGGTGTAACTTTTGTGTCCTAGCTCTGTTTTTCAAAAACAGGCAAGTGTTGGAAAGCTATTTTAGTGCTCTACATAGATATCATATCTGTTTTTTCATTTTTTTTACTAGGTATTTGATATTTCTATTTGATCTCAGCCTCTACCTTTTTAGTAATTTTCTTGGGAAGCATGCAATCAAGCTATTTTTTTGAGATCAACAAGCATTTTTTTTTATGTTTGAGAGTACATATTGTTGTTTTCTATCATGTATTTACATCATATTGCACCCCTTACTCCATTCAACTATTTTGGTTGAAAGAAACAAATGGAAATTCGCTTGAAACATAAAGGGCTATATAGGGTAACCATGGGTACAAAAATTGAACCTACAAGTGCTACTAAAAAGAGAAAGTGGTTTAATAGATGTGATGAAGCTTATGGTAAATTATGTATTTCTCTTTCATGTAACCTTCTTTTTCACATTGAATCTTGCACTACACCAAATGAGATATGGGCTACTTTGGAGTCTTTGTTTGGGAAGTAGGATACTATGAGAGGGTTTTAGTTAGAGAATGAGCTTATTGGCTTAAATCCTAGGGATTTTGATAGTATCTAGGAGTTTTTCACCAAACTAAATTCTCTTAGATTATAGTTGTCATAGTGTGGTGTTTAGAAAGAAGACTCTCAGATGATATTGTCCATTCTTTCTAAGTTTGGACCAGATTATTCAGTTTTTGTCTCTACCTTTTATGCCACTATGGATGCACTTGGTATGAGATTCACTATGCCATCTCTTGATGACTTTACTTCATCTCTCACTCAAGATCAAGCTAAGTTAGCTAGCATGGGCACTATGAAACCTTCTTCCTCTTCACATGCACTTATTGCATCATAGGAGCCTAGAGATCAGAAGGCTTCTACAGGAAAAGGAAAGAAACTGAAAAAAAAAGATTCTAAACTTCATGAGCAGCAAAAGGAGTCCTTAGATTCATCCTCCTCTTCTAAGGGGAAATCATGTAGGAAGGAGAATTCTACATGTGCATATTGCAATAGGGAAGGACATGAAGAACATAATTGTTACAAGAAGGAAATTGATGAGCTGAAACATCTTCTTTAGAAACATCAGATTGATTTTCCTTCTAGGATGTCTTCATCATCTTCTTCTTCTTCTTTAGAGAAACATAACACAGGCACAACTAGTTTACATACTTCATCAGATATGAGGGGACATGCTCTTTGTGCTTCTTTAGGTATTGGATCAGGGAGATGGCTTCTAGATTCAGGAGCATCTCATCATATGGCATCTTCATAGTCTATGTTCAGTTCCTTTGAGCCTTCCACTATGTCTCCCATTTTGATGGGAAAAAACACTTACATGAGTGTTATAGGGAAAGGGTCTATTAGTTTTTGGGATCACTCCTTTTAGGATGTGTTGTGTGTCCCTCAATTGAAAAATAACCTTCTTTCCATCTATCAGATAACACATGGGGGCAATGGGAGATCTATGAAGTTCACACCTGATTCATTTATCATTAGAGACTTGGAGAGTAGAGTAGTTATTGCTACTGGGATATTGTATCACTCATCTCAGTTGTATTCTTTCATTGATTTTTCTATTGGCACTAGTGCTTTTGTTCCTACAATTTCTCCTTGCACTTCGAGTGTGCATCATCATTTAGAGGAGAGATTTGGCTTCTTGAACATTGGAGTTCTCACTTCAGATCCTATTCTTGAGCCTTCCATTCCATCTCCTCCACCTCCTATTGCTTCTTCTATTTTATTGTAGCAGGATCTTGTTGATCATCCATCTTTGGAGGTTTCTATTGATTCTTCACCTACCTCTGCTTCATTTATTGAGGTCACACCTGCTTCTATGGAGACACATTGGGCTGCACCTATTCCACCTTTAGAGATTTCTTTCATTCGACCTCTTCCCTCTCACTTCTTTCTCGAGATGTAGTTTCTTCACTTCTTTTGGAGTTACTTGATTTTGAGGGGGGATTTTTGGTCTCTTTCTTCCTCTATTATGGGGGGATTCTTTCATGTATCTTTGTGATGAATGGTGTCCTTGGTGGGCCTTACGGATTCCTCCATTTTTAATCACTTAGGTAGTTTATTGCATTCTATTTTTGGGAGGAGTTTTGTTCCCATGTGGTTTTCTCCTTTACCCCGTTTGATTTAGTTTGCATTGCATTTGTACATGAGTACTAGATCAAGCCTTGTTTTTGGGACTCTTCTTTGCATAATAATTTTCTTCTCCCTAAGTTTCACTTATGGGGGGGTATTGGTGTAATTAATTATCTAATTACACTTTAGGATAAGTTTACTTCGGATATTTTATTTCCTAGGATAATTATTATTTAATTATTATTGTATCTTATTGAGTTGTCTTTTTTCTCAAGATAATATTAGGGTTGTCTTTTCATGCTTTATTGCATCATTTACTTTTTGAAGGTTTTTGTATTATTTGTAAAACAATTACATTCAATAATCAATAATGCTGATTTTTGCTTGCACACATTGGCTTTGAGGGTTTATAGAACTTCTGTTGTTTTTGTTCTGAATATCTTTGCATGTGATAGGTGATTACTTGTAGGTGATTATTGGGGACTGTGAAGTTGGTTTTTCAACTTCTATATTTTTTTGTGATTCAAGATGTTTTCTTCCATAGACAACAACAGATAGATGGGAAAAGAAACCAGCTTACCATGGGAAAAATGGTTGAGCAGAACAAAGTGATGATAGTAGAGGTCATAAATCTACCATCCAGAGTCAAGCAGCACATTAATGACACAACAACCACCCTCCAAATTTGTTTGATCTTAGTTTGGTCATAGCTAGCAGAATCCAAACGAACCATTTTAGCCCTTTCCCTATCACAGAGAAAAGTTTTCCTAGCAAATTGTGAAATATTCTTGTCCTGATAAAATTTCCTACCTTCCATTGATAAGCCAGTCACCTCCGCGATAAGATCTTTATCAATGGTAATATTCTTACCATATAAAATCACCATGCAACCATGCCAGGAAGCCATAAACTCCTTAGAGACTGAGGATTTAAAATGCTTCAACCTCTCCAAGTAAGGAGTAACACCCCCTCTTTGCGAAATTTACCATACTTTGGGATTAGCCCTAGTATCATCACAAGAGAGTGGCCTTTTTTGACACATATCCCCACCCATCATTGAGAAACTTGCAGAGTACTTGTAGGACAAGGCAAAGATAATAGTCACAAAGCTACCCAGAATAGTTCAAAAGGATATAATGCAAAATACTCTAAAAAAATCCACTAAAAGAAGCCACAAATTTGAATGATCATAATCTATGTGATAAGTCCCATCATACTACTAAATTCATGATTCCCATGCAAGCCCAAAAACAAGGAGCTGGGAAAAGAAGAAAAAATAATGTTGATCATTAATAATAAGCGTGCTTAAATCAATTGGAAGGAATTCATCCTCCCCCGCACAATTTGGTCAAAGACACGTCATAATTCACCAACCAATCAGCCATGACATTCGCTTCCCTATAGGCATGTGAAATATAAATTTCTTCAAACTCCCCATAAAATGAAATAGCATCCACAATAAAATTATTAATGGACCAAGGGGGAGTTCCTTTCTTAGGAAATTGATAATATTCAATGAATCACCTTTGATCTAGAGTTTAGAGATCAACAAACCCCTAGCCATCTTGATGCTATGATAGGCCACAACTACTTCAACAAGGTGGTTTACCTAGATTCCCATAGGGAGTGCCACCACTGAAACAAACCTACCATTATGATCTCTTAACACTCTCCCATAGCCAACATGACCCAAATTACCTTTCACTGAACCATCAAAGTTAATTTTGAACCAACCAGGAGGATGGGGAGACCACTTCACCCCTTCCCTCACAACGTTAGCCTTCCTCAAGGGATTAGCAATGTCAAGGGAGAGTTTCCAATTAGACTTGACCTTAGTATCATAATCAGACACTTGCACTTTTCTAGGAATATCAATCTTATCAACCACCATCATCAGATTCTCCTTGATGGAAAATTTTTTTTGAAGAAAAGGTAGATAGGAGGAATATCAGTATCTTTGAAAATCCTATTGTTCCACTCCTTCCTGAAACCCAAAAGAAAATGTGCCAAAGGAAGAGACAAAGAAAGCTTCAAAGAAATTTTAGATGAGGGAGACTTCCACTGAAGCCATAAGTCCCAAATAGACGCAAGAAAAATCCATTCCACACAGTAGAGTTTGATAAAGAGGAACCAAACTTCCTGAGCATAATTGCAACCAATGAAAAAATAAAAATAATCATCTGCATCCATCATACAAAGATAACATCTATTTGGCATGGACAACCCCTATTTTGACAAGTTATTAATGGTAAGAATCTTATCCTGAACAAGCAACTAGAGAAACATGTTAATCTTGGGTATAAGCTATAGAGACTAAACTAGGCCCTAGGGTTGCCTAGGACCCACTATATTTGTATATGACTTAAAAGTAGAAGCCACCAAGAAATCTCCACTCAGGAGTCTATTCCAAATCACCTTATCCCTATGAGGAGAAGTAGGGATATGAAATCTAGAGAAATCAATAAAAAGGTCCTCCAACTCAGGGAATACCTCATGAATCTTCCTCCATTCCCCATTAATGATGTAATCCACCACATAATTCCAAAATTCATGAGAGCACACTTCCCTCAAGGGGTTTTCCCACTAAGATTCACATAGAGGACAATTCCCAAACCACCAATCATCCCAAAAAATAATATCCTGGCCAACCGAAACCCCAAAAATAGGCCAGCAGATAACAACCCTCTCGCTTTGGAAACTGAGTTCCAAAAGAAAGATCCTAAAGGAGGAGAGAAATCCTTATTCAAAAACTCCCAAAATTTGTCCACCTGTGGGAGATATTTAGAAGTCAAAATTTAACCCCACTCCTCCCTACAAAGGAGTTGCCACAACTACTTATAAATAAGGGCCAAATTAAAGGACCTAATTCTACGCAGACCCAATCCCCCAAGAGACTTTGACCTGCACACCTCCTCCCAGTGAACTAAACTCAACCATTTTCTGTCCTCCACCCCCAACCAGAGGAACTTCCTTTGTATGGATTCAATTTTCTCCCAATACTTAAGAGGCATCTAAAAGATACTAAGAGCATACACAGGAAAATTCTAAAGAGTAGACTTGATGAGCACCAATTTACTAGCATGGCTAAGTAATGCACCTTTCTAGCCTGCCAACTTCGAATTGAACTTATCAATTAGATCATTCCAGAAGAATTCATGAGAAGAATTGGAACTAAGCGGTAACCCAAGGTAGGTGGAAGGAAGGTTCCCAACTGAACATTGAAGAATGCCAACAATTCTCTATGCCATTCTTTCAGGAGTGTTAAGAAAGAGGATCATACTTTTGGGAAGGCTAACCAACTAGCCTGAAGCTGCTTCATACCTCTAAAGAGTAGCCTTGATAGTTCTAGCTTCCACAATAGAGGCTTCACCCAAAATTAGAGTTTCATCAACAAAATTGTTGGTACCCACAAGATGGTGAAGAAAAAGAGGGTTTTAAACCCTTTAGAGTGCCTGAGGAAAGTTTAAGTTGTAGCACTCTCCCCAAAGTCTCGGCCAAAATGATAAAAAGAAAGGGAGAAATATGATTGACCTACCGAACCCTCTAGAAATTTTGAAGAAATTAGAAGGGGAACCATTCAAAAGCATAGAAAAAGTCACTGAAGAAATGACACTATTAACCAACTGAACAAAAGTCTCTGAATTGCAAAAATCCCTAAGAATTCTAAATGAAAAGTACCAATTAGTTTTGTCATAGGCTTTAACCAAATCCAATTTAAGCAAGAAGCCCAACCTTTTATTAATCATCATCAAATGGATGTTCTCATGCATAATGATGATAGGGTCAAGAATTTGTCTCCCCATGTCAAAACCACATTGGGCAAGATGATCAAAGGAAAAACCTTCTACAGTCTCAAAGAAAACACCTTAGAAAATATCTTGTAAATATAATTACAAAAGTTGATTGGCCTGAAATCATTAAAAGCTGAAGCTACAAGGATCTTAGGGATCAACACCAAAAAGGTAGCATTTAATTCCTTACGCAATTTCCTACTACCAAAAAACTCTTTTGTTGCATCCACAATATCCTTAGACAAAATCGGCTAGAAGTATTGAAAGAAGAACATAGGAAATCCATCAGGCCCAGAGGCCTTATTACCAACAAAGGAGAATATCACACTTCTAACTTCCTTAGCCATAGGAATACAACAAAGCATATGGTTGAGATCCATAGTCATGAGACTAGGAATAACCTCCAACAACTAATCTTGATCAACCACCAACATAACAAAATCATTAAACAAAAGATTAGAGAAAAAAGAGATAGCATCCCTTCTAATATTAGCCTCATTCTAAATCACCCTACCATCCACATAGATAGACTTAATGTGATTGGAAGCCTTATGCTTAAGGGTGGTGATGTGAAAATTTTTGGTGTTCCTATCACCACAATTCAACCACACCACCTAAGATCTCTATTTCAAAAAATCTTCCTCTCTAGCCACAATATTCTAAATAAGGGACAATAAAAAACTCTCCTCAAAAGCTAAGGAAGCATCATAACCCCTTGATTGAATATTCTGATGAACATGATCAATATCCACCTTGATGCGAGCCTTCTCAAGGAAAATATTACCAAAGGATGCTTTGTTCCAATTCCTCACATTCGCTTTAACAGTCACCAATTTCTTCGCCACCCTATACATAGCTGAACCATGCACTCTAATGTCCCACCATTCAGCCAGCTTGGATTTAAAATCTGGATGAGAGGTCCACATTTTTTCAAAATGAAAAGGGAAAGCTCTCCTTCGACCACCACATTAGCCGAGAGGGAGATGGGAAAATGATTTGATCTCAGTTGCGTCAAGGAAGAAAGGGAACAAGAAAACTGAGCTAGCCACTCATGAGAAAGAAGGGCCATGTCCAATTTGATTTGAATAAGAGCATCACCCATCCTCCAATTCAACCATGTAAAAGAAGCACCCCAGATCCACATCAAATAAATCATTATCATTGACATAAGTCATCAAGTCAAACCTACTTTCCTCATCAATTTGAGAGCCTCCCAGTTTATCAACAACACTAAGAGGGGTGTTAAAGTCCCCCATAACCATCAAATTATCAGAAGGAAACAAAGTCCTAAAGGAACACAAACTCTCCCAAAAATACTTATGACCACTTCTAACATTAGGAGCATAAATATTAGAAGCAATCCAAGAGAAATTACCATAGGAGTGATAAAAGGAAGTGGCAATGTGATTTGGAACCCCGTAAATAGCCTTACCAGCCACAAATTTCATACTATAGAAGGTAGCCACACCTCCAGATACCCCATTTGCATCAAAACCATGCAAACCATAATATTTAAAGAGCCTTTTCTTCGTACCTTCCAAACTTTCCATAGGAATTTTTGTCTCTTGAATCAAAATCACATCCAGTTTCAGATCCCGCACTAAATTTGAAAGGAGATATTTTTTGTGAGGGTGATTTAACCCTCACCTATTCCATGAGAGAATCTTCATTGAGGGGTTTGAAATGCTCCCTTGGTACACATCTCAAAAATGATTTTCTGGGATCCATCCACAATATCAGCTTTGCTTTCTTTCTCCCTACTCTATGGCAAGGTGGGTCTACCTCTTCCCCTTGGTTCAAACCCACAATCAACCTTAGAATGATTCCTTTTGTGCATCCCCAAAGGGTACCCATTATTTTTCCTATTTCTAGTCTTGACCAAAGAAAAATGAGGATCCCTTACATGCTACAAGCAACTCAACACGCAATCATTAATAGAAGAGGTAAGCACCAAATTAGAAAGAACCCCTGATGGGTCCTAGAGAGACACTTCCTCACCACCTTTCTCCCCATTAATAGGAGAGGAAAACACAAGAGATGGGTCCTTACCCTTCACTTCAATCTCCCTAGAGAGACATTCCTTAACCAAATCCTCACCACCAACACCATCCAACCCCATAGCAGGGGCCAACTCAGAAGCATCATCACCACTATTAGGCCCTATAACATGGCCCTCAACACCAGTAGCCACCTCCCCTTACTCCAACTCCAAAACAACCTCAAAATCTTGAGGGGAAACGATACCCACTTCCACAACAACACCAACCTCCTTAATAGAAGAAACAAAAATCTTTTGAACTTCCTCATGTTTCAAAGTCTCATCCCCCATCTCCACATTTTTTTCTCTCTCCATTCCACTTGTTGTTGGGGAGGGATAGGCTTAACCTTTGATGATAACTTCTTGGCCTAGTGACCTACGTTTTTACAATGGAAGCAAGCAAATGGGATCGATTCATACTCAATAAATTGAATCCAATCACCCAACTTCGGGTTAAGAATCACCTTCTCAAAAAAAATTTCAGATTGGTCAACAATGACACAAACCCTGGCATAAACTAATATTTTCCTTGAAGCCATCATTTGATCAATACACGAGAGTTTACCAAACATACTAGAAATACCCATAAATACTTGTTCATCCCAAAACTCTAGAGGAAGAGTAGGTAATCTCCCCCAAATAGGGGCCAAGGAGAAAGAACAAGAATTGGGATTAAAACCTGAATCCCATTTCTTTAGAACTAAGGATGACTTACCAATTAACCATGATCCACTAGTGAGAACAAAAACCATATCCTCATTACATGTGAAGGTGAAAGAGAAAAAACTTTTTTCCATTGCAACAACCTCCACCTGACCTTTTGTTCTCCAACTCTTAGAAGCCAGGTTATGCACCAACTCCACATTAGGATGAGGCCCCATAAATTTCCCAACTAGAGTAAGGTCCATGGAAACCAACCTATTATCAATAATGTGGTCAAGAACATACATTGAGTATTTCCAAATAACTGGATTCACCTTAAAGCGAACCAGAATTGAAGAGATTTTTTCCTTTGGTTTGGCCCCCAAAAGACTAGACCAGCTAGGGCCATTTCATGAGACCTCCACATGCTTATGTCCTTTAGCATCAACTTTCCCAAGAATCTCTAGACAAGGGGAAGAGGACAGGCTCACATTATGAGTAAAGGCCCCCACACCAAGATTAAGATGTCCACCATCCACGCCAAAAGAATCTAGAACAAACGACATGAAAGAGGACCCACCAGCAAATCCCACAACTCCACTCCAAGCTGGCAAGTCTTCACCAGCACCGACAACAACATTTGACTTACTACCATTACCACCAAGGATCAAACCAACATTTCCCGCCTTTGCATAATTTTGAACGAACACCACCCTGCTAGAAGATTCTCCCATCAAATTTTAAAATTAAGATTAAGGTTGATTATGATTAAAATTATATTTATTATGCTTAGTTAAATGATAAAACCATACAAAAGTGTGAAAGCGTGTCACAATACTTCACAACACTTTAACAAGGTACAATTTAAATCCATTAGTTCACAAGGGCCCAAGACCTAACGTGAATGTTTCACCAACATTACAACACTAAATCTAGACAACATTAAGCCAAAATCCACAAGGAGGACCTAACCGAGTGCAAAAATGTCAAAAAACCAATTTTTCAACACTACATCACTGAAATGAACCTGAAGTTGAAAATGTCTTCAATGGTTGACAAGAAAATATGGTGATGGGATGAAATTATGACACATGGCTATCATAATATTCCCCTCCATTAACCTCCATTGCTCATCACATAAACTAGAAAAGGTCTTGGAATATTTTGGAAATGAGGTGATATAAAATATTACAACACGCATCACTTATCACTAAAATGAGACTGAAGGTTTGAAGAACTTCAACAATAGGAAATGTGAAGGGAAATAAGGGTCCATCATTTTTCACTGAAACAAACCCACCAACAAAGATAAATTCAGTGATGGACTGACCACTTAAGTGAATAAAGAATTTCATGTGCAAATAACTTGTTCTAGAAAGTGGTCATAGAAGATCGAAAGATTTGGACCCTTAGGAATAAAGGCTTAAGACTTAAGTCTTTTACTATGAAATATTTTCCACCCGACTTAGAAAGTATGGATTCGATGAAAAAAATATTGGTGACCTATGAACCTAAACTAGAGGGCCGAAAAAAGTATGATTTAGATGGCTCAAGTTGTAAGTCAGAAGTTAGGTAACCAAGTACAACAAGTCAATGGAAAAAAAAATCCCATGGGTTTGAGACTTATAAAATTTGAAACAAGGTCCTCTAACTCAAAACCCTAAACTGTAACCTTGGGAATAGAGGAAATAATTCATGACAAAGCAAGGAACCAACTCAAAATTCTCAAAATTTTAGAAGCTCTACTAGATACTATTGAACAAGGTCCTATACATACTAATGAGAAAAACTCTATTGATGGTTTGGTTGTATTCATCAAAAATCAACCTCATAAGGGTCAAACTAAAAAGCCTCTTAACACTGCTTTCTCCTCTAAAGGTATAATTTAAAATTTGCTTGACAGTCATCTTTATATAGCCAGTCAAATCAATGACAAGACCACTAATGGGATATTAATTGATTCCATCTATGGAGAGAATGTGATCATCAAAGAATTCTTACTTGTGCATGAACTCTATCAAGAAACATACAATAAACTGAAAGCATGGATAAAGATGTATAATGGTTTTTCTTTCCCTACGATGGGATCAATCACCCTTTAGAAATAGGACTAAAAATATTAGATGTCTCATTCTCCATCATTTCAATGTTAAAAAAATTTGTGTGAATCTTTGTTACCCATGGTTACACTCCATGGAAGCCATCTCATGTGTTGTGCATAAATGAGTACATTTTTCCTTTGACAATGAAACATTTATAGTTCACCATATTGGCTTTAATAAATTTTTTTCTCATGGGAAATTTTCATTAGATTTCTTTTGGCCCAAGCCTATGGTACCTATTAAACCCCATGAGGACTTTTTTTTCAAATCCTATCAAAAGTTTAAGATGAAGTGCATGGAAAAACTATCCCTTACAAATATGCCTCAACCTATGATTGAGCCTACCATCCTCAATGAAACTATAATTGAACAAAAAAAAAATCCAAACAATAAAATCCAACCTAAGACCAATCCTTTTCCTATCTCCTATAAATGACGAAGAGATACTAAAAATAATCCCATCACACATCCTACGATAATTTTTTTTTACAAAGCTACAAAGAAAGTGGATGAATAACCTTCCATGGTTCCTTAAATTTCTCCCCTTAGGGAAGAAAAGAAACTTGTGGTTGATAGACCCACTCCTACAAAAACACAACTTGAAAATTGTACTAAAAGAAATAGCAATGCTAGAGAGAACATACATAGATGTAATGCTCTTGATCAAAGGTTAAACGAAGAGAACAAATAATATCAACATCCTAAATTGAATAAAGTAGTACATGATGAGTCTCCCTCTTTTCCTCAACAAAATATTGTATGTCGCAACCACAATAGGAGCTAAATCCTTCTTTAGACGTTATCATTCGACCCCGCATTGTCATTAACTTGGATGAAGATGAGTAGGTTGCTAAGATATATGAAGAAGTGCATAATGAATTGAATACATTGTTTTTATCTTCCATGAGTTTAAAAGAGAGTTCTCCTAGGAAGAGAATTGAACCTGGTGATAACCCTAGTTCAACACATGGTATTGTCCTTTTGGCTAGCTGTATGCCTTTTGTATATGATGAACACTTTTGGGATACGAACGACCTACTAATAGGTTGAATCACATGTGTGTTTTCTATTACATTATTTTCTTTTTCATGTTATGTGTATAACTAGATGTGCGTAATGTGATCTCTTGTGTTTTTTTGTTTGATGTGTCTCCCTCCTTTTGTGACATTCCTCTATTTGTACCTAAATTCTTCTCTATGTTAGAAATATTTTATCTTTTCTTGGTCTTGTGTTTTCCTTTCGGAGATCTTACAAGGCATCAAGACATTCATTTCTCTTCCATGTTGACCCAAAATATTTTCATTTATCTTTTCCTTGTTTTGCACTCTTTGTGTCATTCTTCCTGTTCCATGAGTATTTGTGGAATGATGATAGTTCCAAGCTCTCTCCAACAACATTGTAGCAAGAACATACTGACCCCAAATCCATGGATCTCTCATATGTTTGGAGTTTCATTTTGGGGGAAACCCCTCTTTCTTTTTCATGATGTAGCTTTATTTGGAAACATATGACTTGGAATAGGGATTTCCAACTGAGATCTCATTTCCTATTTATTGTTAGCATTTATCATTTGCTACTTTAAAGTAATTTCTTGAAAGTGGGGCATACATTGGCATTATTCTTTTGCATTTTTCATGTTTCATTGTGTAGTATTCTTACTTCATGCGAAGTGTCTTTCACCTTATGGTGACATTGGATGTAATGTCCCTCAAGAGTGTGATATCTCTTAGCATATTATATTCCTCTTAGCGGCTTGGTGTGACACACTACATCCCCTAAGTTGTGAGTCTTCTATTATTCGATTGGTTCTCTCTTGGAGAGATTAGGCACAATGTTCCATAAGTTCACACCTTACATGAACCAAGAAAAACTCCTTTGAACATATTTTACACAATTTTGCATTTAATTTTTTAGTTATATTTCCACCTTTCGTAACACACTTTGCTTTCTTGTGGATCCATCTTGTCTGTTCATGAGTGTCAAGCATACAAAGATTTACTCACCTTATGAAGCTCGAAGTTCATTTTCGTGTGGTGCCTTATCAAATTTATTAGGAGGTATAAGTTTGGTCTAATTGTACATATGGGAGTTGAAATTAGGCATGAATTTCCCATAGCCTCTTACTTTTGAGAATATACTAGTCATGTGTGTATATGTCTCACCCTTTTGGATACTCGCCCAATAGAAAACATAAAATTTTGTTGCCTCAGAGTGAGCGTGCATTTTTGGACTAACAACCTAGATCTGATCCACAATGTGTGGGACAAATAGTTGAAGCTTGATCCACCCCTTTTGTTTTATTTTTTCTTTTCTTTGTCTTTTTTAGTTTATGTTTGTGCCTTGTTGTTTCTCCTTACATTATATCATGTTTGTTCCTTTGTGCTTATGTTGGTTTTCCATAGGATCTTGATCTTGGGGGCTTGATCACCCCTCTTGATAATTGTCATCCTATCTTACTAGAATTGGTACATTTGAACCCCTCTTGATGCGAGTTTGTCTACTTTAGTGTATGTTTGAAGCAAGTTCATCCTCTCACTAAAGTGGGGGTTAAATGTAGTGATAGAAAATGCATCCCTCTACATTTTCACACTTGTTTTGGCCCTCCTTGTTAAATTGAGCTTAATGTTCCCTTGATTTAGTGTTGAAATGTGTTTAACACATTAACCTTAGGACTTGCGTCCTTGTAAACTAAATGAACCTGTAGTATAGTAAAATGGATCTCTTGACATTTTCACACTCATTTGGGTCCTCCTTGTGGATTTTGTTTTGATGATGCCTTGATTTAGTCTTGTAATGCGAATATCACATTCACATTAGGCCTTGGGACCTTGTGAACTAATGGAATTTAATGGTGCCTTGCTTAAGTTTTGTGAAGTGTTGTAACACAAATTCACACTTTTCTAGGATTTTATCAATTAACTAAGCAAAATAAATATAATTTTAATCAAAATCAACCTTAATATTTCCTTATTTGGAGTGTTGTAAAGTGTTGTAACTCATTTTCAGATTTCTCAAGGATTTTGATTAATAATCAGGCTTGAATTGACCCCAATTTGGATCCACAAGGCTAATTTATTGCATCTTTTCAAGGATAATCCCGACACCAATCAATACCCAATCATAATTCTAGTGTTTTTGGCTTTGTGGCCTAGATTTAATGATTTGGGACTCATTCACCACCTTAGGAAAATGAGTCCCACCTAGATTTTTGGGTCTCAAACCTATTTTTACACCTTTCTAAGTACTTTTTATTTTTGGTCCCATACATTATGCCAAAAGGGACTCATTCACCATGTTGGGTGAATGAGTCCTGTGTAGCCCAAAATAAAAATTAATTCAAATTTCTAATGGGATTTTATTCTCCTAGATATGATGTTGGATTGTAGTGTTGTAATTTTAGGAATTATTGCATAATTGAGTATAAATACAAGGTTCTTTCTATCATTTTACACCTAGAAAGTTGAATGAGCATTCCTAATAGCAATTTGAGTTCATAAGAGCATTCAAATGTCTTAAAGAGCATTCAAGATCATTCAAGGATATAATTCTTCATCAATTATTGTAGCAATTTAAGATCCATCATGATGGCATGTTTTTAATTGCATTATTTCATGTTCATTCCTCATTATCTTATTTCAATATTTTATTTAATTACCTACAAGGGGTTTGACCAAGGAAAACCCCTATTCCATAACAATCAACACTTTTTCTCTCTTTCTTTGTGTGATTGCAACTCTAGGTGCTTTGAGGACTTGAAGATCATTGAAGATTAGGCTACAAGATTGTTGGAGTTGCCCCCCCATTTGAAAGGTCATAATCTTCCCAAAAATGTCATCTACAACCCCGAAATCAAAGTGTCAGATCTGGGAACCTAGAATAAGAGACTGGGCAGACTGAACAGAGCAGATTCAAACATTGAATTTCCATAAAATCCAAAGTAGACTCATTTTCCACAAGTGGCGAATGAGTTCGACTATAGGTATCTTTCAAATATCTTTATAGATTTGGATACCCATTTTCCCAAAACCTTATCTTGTGCAAAAATCTAGAACTGGGACTGATTTGTCCAGAATGGAAAATGAGTCCCATTAGGCCAAACTTTCAGGATTTGTAGAATTTCCAACCTCCATTCAAGTCTCTACAAGTTTCTATGTGCACACATTCTATTTTGCAACTTTCTATTTTATTTTACATACTTTTCTAGGTCATTTTATCGGTCATTGCACCAAACTAGGGTTTAGTGTTGCATCTTGCATTTCATTATCTTTTCGAAGTTCTTACTTGGTGATGAAACCCTCTTGTAATCTAAAGTTATACCCTAGGACATTCCCTTAGTAGATCTCTTTATCCTTTGTACCTTGAGGTTGAGATCTTTGGGGCATCCTTGAATGTTAGTTGGATAAAAGTGATGTTTTATGTCCTAAACTATAAAGAATCCATTTTTCAACGAATCATAAACTAGTTGTGCTTTATTTAGGGTGTTGTAAAGTGTACTTTTACACTTTCACACTAATCTAGGGTTTTAATTAATTAATTTTTCTTCTTTATGCTTTAATTGGCCCTATTTTTCATCCAAAATCCTTAATTAATGAATCTTTCTGAGATTAATACCAACATTTACTAACATAGAATCATAATTCATCTTTTTTTGGATCGTATGGTCCAAATTTAGTGATTTGGGACTCATATGTTTCCTTGGGTGTATGGGTCCCACCTATGTTTTGGGGCCCCAATTTGGATTTCACAGTAGTCTAATCCTTTCTTGAAAAATGTTTCCCAAGCTTAGTCTAATGGGACTCATATACTATAACTAGTGTATGAATCCCACTTAGCTTAGACCTAAATTAAATTCAAAGTCTTGGCAGGATTTTATTCTCCTAGATGTGATGTTCACTTGTAGTGTTGTAATTTCAAGAAATTTGGCATAAACAAGTATAAATATAAAGTTATTTTAGTCATTTTTCTATTAGAAAGTTGAATAAGAACCCTTATAGAAAATTTTAGTTCACAAGAGCATTCAAGAGCTGATTATCAAATGTTTAAGAGCATCATGTTAAGTCACCATGCATGATGTTTGTTTTTGAGTTAACATTTGTGATGTAAGGTTTGATTCAAGCAAGCATTCAAGTCAAGAATCATATCGTTCAAACAAGATTCAAGATATACATCCATTGAAGCCATTACATACATGTTTGTAGCATCCCATTCGAGGGTTTGGTGAGTTGCAAAATTTCACATTTGTTCATTCATCATTCCTCCTTTCTATTTCATTTCATTTCATGATTTTATTTAAACCAAAATAGGATTTGATCAAGGAAAACTCCTATCCACTAACAAAAAACAATTTTTCCCTCTTTTTAGTGTGTGATTTGCTAATCTAGGTTGAAGAAACATTGACGACCAAGATTGGAAGTTTTCATCACTAAAAGACACCTACAAAGTAGAATTTGGCAGTTTAGATCTAGAAATTAGGTTGAGAATGAAAAATAGAGATAGCAGAGAAGATTTTGATTTTGACCTTCCAAAAATGCTGAGGAATGATACACCACTTGTGGTGTATGAGTCTTAGTACAATGATTTTTCCAAAGTTTAGGAATTTCAGACTTGTCACTACCAGATTTCTATTCCTACCCAGAAACCCTAATTTGAGACCAAATCGCCAAACCTAGTGTATGAGTCCCAGTGTGCATTAAAATTAGCTTTTCTAGCATTTCAAAATTTGTTTCAAGTTTCTACTAGTTTCTAGGTGTACCTCTTTGCATTTTTTAGTTTATTGTTTTTCTTTGCATTCATTTCTAGGTTATTTACTTAGGTTTTTCACATCATTAGGTTTTGTCATTAGGTTTTGCATGCTACTTGTCTTTCCAAGCCCAAGCTTGGTGGTGAATCACCTTTTAGTCTCTAAGAATACCCTAGTACAACCTTTATAAGATCTCTTTCCTTCACTCTTGTATAGGAGTGAATTTGCACCCCTCTTGTAAATTCCTAATTTCCATCCCTCCACCTTGGAAAATCAAACCCGACTAATAAATTCCACATCACCTATCTACATTGAATCCACTTGGTGCCTATCTTTTGTGTTAATGGGGGAATTTTTATTGGGGACATGAGTGCAACACTTAGATGTGTGTGTGATGTGCTACTATCCCTAACAAATTAATGCATATGGAGTCTATAAGGATGTTACATTCTCCATTGGGCATGAAGCATAATATCTCTGTGTCAACCAACTAGTCTGAAAATGGATCTTCCCCTCTTAATCTCCCTTCAAATGCATATTTTTCATGTTCATTCTATCTTCTTCACAATTATAAACATTCACTTGATCTCTTGCATCCATTTCGTATCTCTTGTGCATTACTTAGCAGCTTGTTGCTCCATCAACTTCACTAAGAATGTGTTGTGCTACATTAGAAGCTATGATTCTATCATATTACATGACCTCCTTCCTCACCACTGCAGTGGAATCAACTTTTCCAATACCATAGTATTTCATTCTTCCTTCATTGGCCTTGAGTTCCTTTGGGTTGAGGTGGTATTGCATCACTATCCTTCTTTTTTGTGGTTTGATAGAGTAGCATTGTGTCTTTTGTAGTGTTCATACTCTTTCTTTATATTTCCTTTATCATATTTGCTATCTCGTGGCTTTCTTGGTTTTCTATGGAGGTGGAAATGCCAAAGTAGGGGTTTGACTAAAGCAAACCTCTATACAACCCAAAACATTTCCTCTTGGTTGTATGTATGTGCATGTGTGTGTGGAGCTCATTGTTGAGTTGTACTTTCAATGAGTTGGTCTTATTCACTCTAGTTTCCATCACCTCCTTTATCACATTCCTAGTTATTTCTCATAGTTTATTATTTTTTTCATTTCATTAAACTTCATTTGCTAAATTGTAAGTAGGCTTCTTAATATTTTGTATTGTACTTCTCCACTTTTTGGCCGTAAAGACACCAA
Organism: Sequoia sempervirens; assembly: GCA_007258455.2. NCBI lineage: Eukaryota > Viridiplantae > Streptophyta > Pinopsida > Cupressales > Cupressaceae > Sequoia > Sequoia sempervirens. The sequence goes on from VDFB02047230.1 coordinate 132,630,972, forward strand.
CACACCAGAGATATGCCAATGTGTTGTGTTGTCATCCTAGATCCATGTTGTCATCCTTAGGAAGAGAGCTATTTGAGGTATTTTTTAGATTCCAGAAAGTGGCTTGTTTAGCACCATTCAACTACTCAGATTAGTAGAGTGATGGAAGCACTTGAGAGTGCTCTTCATTCCCTATCCTTAACCTAAAATAGTTGCTTAGCTTGAGATAAGATAGGGAAGCCTTCCATTCTTAGCTCTTCATGACCTAGAGCCTTATTGTGGTTAGTACCCCTACCTTACATTTTGGGGAACCTGACGTGAAACATTTTGGTTTTTATTCAGCGGTGCTAAAATTTCCTTTCCTCATATCCTAGGAGCATTGTGGGTGCAAATTTTGGGAGGCACCTAGCCTTGCAACCCTACCTATGACCCCTAGTGGTGTAGTTGGAAGGTTCCATTAGTGTTGCAGAATGAAACCTTAATTGGGCCAGTGTTTTGCTATAAAATCTTTGGTGGCTTTGTGAAAGTTCCATTTAGTATATGTGATGGCCTCCTTTTTACACCTTCCCATCCCATTTGTGCAACCTGTGAGTAGTTATCTTGGCATAACTTTCACCTTGCAGGAATTGCTAATGAATTATAATAGAGAGCCATCTCCTCTATACATCCTTGCATGAATCAATGGAAACACTGTAACAGGTGTCCTTGTTGACCCAACATGTTGAGTGAATGTCATTATAGAGGAGATTATGTTCATCATTTCTTACACAAAGATGGATATGATGAATTTGAGAGTACCATCTATAAACACAATGAGCTTTCTATACCTCTGCTTGGTTGCATCATGTAGTCGATTCTTATTGGACCTAAATCAATGAACTAATTTTTTGACATAATCCTAGGGTCTAAACTCTTCAGGGTGAAACTAGGCATCCCCTGGTTGGTCTCTATGAATGTAGTTCCCTCGATAGTGCATAAGTGTCTAAAATTTATCCATGAGGGTACAATGCATGTAATCCATGACACCGACTATAAACCACAGGTTGGGCATGGTAGCTATTCACTAGATCACTTTTGGCCTGCACTCATTGGCCCACTTCCTCCTAGGATGAACCTCTTGTATTGAACCTATGTGGGCGCTTAACCCCTAAAGTGAGGGGTGATCCGACAATAGTGGTTTACACTTTTTGGGACATTCTGATTTTTGCTGAAATCACATATTTTTAGAAAATATAATGAGTTAATCCTTAAAAATTTCCCTTCAAAGGATTCCAATTGAAGAGGGTTTGATCAAATCACCTTAGATCAAACCCCCTTAGACATAACCCCACTAATTTTAAACCATACCTATAACAAAGTCTCTTTTACACCAATCAAAATGTTGATAAAAAACCACTTTTGATTTATCTTTTGGTGGATAAAATGAATTCATTTAAATTTTATTTTTGTATGTAATCCTTATTGTAAGCTTCCCAAAAAGTATAAATTTAAATAAATTTAATTTTATTATTATATTTATTTTTTATTTTTTGTGAATGTAGGTTTTTCATTGAAAATAAAGCTCTCTATTCTACACCTGTGAAAAAATAAAGATTATCATTTTTTTTTTTTAAATATCAATGCACTAGATATTTATGTCCCTTATCCAACCAAAAAAGAAAATAATTTTGATACATACAAAAAAAGTAATGTTTTGGCCAGTAAATCATGTCTAAATTGTAACTTGTTTGACTTTGAAACTTAAGAAAAAATAATTCAATGAAATGCTATGAAACCAATTCCATGCACTAGATATCATAGTTACGAATCTAAACTCAAAAAAATTAGAATTTTATCCTTGATAGAAAAAAAAATTATGTGTTAGCTAGTAAAGCCACTCTTTAAAAATGGTGTTTATTGTTAAATACTAGTTTTGAAGGAGATGGGAAAAGAAGTGAAATTTGATTCAAATGTAACAAATCACTAGTTTGTATCATCATCAAATTCCTCATGGTTTAGCTGCTATATGTGCCTGAAAGTGAATATTTAGTTAAAAAATTAGTTCAATGTATAGTTTGGCCAAAAGTTGTAAACCAATATTGTGGGATCACCTTGAGATACCCTTCATCTCCCTATTCCATCTTACATTGACCGTTCCTGAAGGTTGATAGCGATGCCACATTGGCTCAAAAAAGAGAAGAGGAGAAGCATTCTTAGCAAGTTCTTCTTCTACTACTGTCATTATTCCTCCTACTGATTCCTCTTGCCATGTTGTGGTGTCATCAGATTCCACTCCTAGGAAATTGATAGAGAATCCTATGGTGCTCACTTGATGAAAGCCTAAGCATCCAACATTTGAACTTCCCATTCTACCCATGGTGCCTAGGCTCGTTTGGCATGGTAAGGGGAAGGATTCCCATGTGGAGTCCTCTATGTCTTGGCCTTTGCAGCATCCTATCACTCCTACCCCCAAAGGTAGTGAATGGGAAGAGGCCCATTGTTGAGGTCTTAGAGCTGACTCCCCCAACTGTTGCTCAAATCTCTTCTCAATCTCTCCATCATGCTCCCACCCAAGAGTCTCTCCCCCCACTAAAAATTTCCATGTTGGATACTTCAATGGCTGAATAGGAGTCCTCTATCCCATCCTAGCTCCTAGCCTCTAGCTTCTAGAGTTATAGGAACCACCTTGCGCATGAGCACAAGCATCAGTGAAAGGCTCTGGTCATTGAGTAGGCTGCTCTATAGGGGAAGGAAGGGGAGTCAACCACCCCTATTTCAGGGTATACTATTATATCCTCCTCTCATGTCCCCTCTACTTTAGTTCAATTAGCCTCAGTTCTACTTTCAACTCCTACAGGTGTTTATTTCCCCTTTATTCAAGCCACCTCTCTTGATGTACCTCTCAGATGTATCACTATTTTCAAAGATTGTGGACATGATGAACACCTTGATGGTGTCTATCATGGTATTCTCCTCATCCTTTTAACCTTCTACCTCATTTGTGGGGATTTGACATCCTTCTACAAAGCAAAAGATGGAGGATGGCTCTGCTAGCAGTTGGGTTTGAAAGAGGAGTCCACCTTCTTCAAATTTTGGTTTTGCATTAACATGTTTCATCTTAGTGACAAAGGAAGTTTTGACATCCCCAGGAGTTCATCACTACTCTTGAGTCATTTGGTGAGCCTAGTAGTGGATCTTGGGTGCCACCTCCTTCACCTAATGAGGCAACACATGGTACTCATGTGAAGTGCATGTTTAACTCTTTAGAAAAGTTCCCAACCCTTTCAACAATCTTCATGAAGTCGCTTACCTTTACCCAACAAGAACTGAGTGGATGAGACCTTGAAGAGTCTCCTTCCTTGGATCTTGTTGTAGGAAGGTCAAAGGGTTCTCCCCTTGATATTCTTCCCCTACAAGTTCATCCAACTTCCCGTATAATGATCTAAATTAGGAGGTCGATGAGCTCTTGTTTGATGAGTGATAGGGGGCACCTCTTCTTTATCTATTGTGTAGATTGTGTTTGTTTGTGTGTTTTTGTTCCCCCATTCTTGTGTTATGTGTTTGTGGATGACCTTGGTCACCCTTGTAGGTGCTTGGATATAGGAGTGTTTATAAGGACCGTAAAACTTCCTCTATTTGTGGCATCATTATTCATCTAATATGTGTATTAATTTTTCACAAATATTGGGGATGATGTAAAGTGTTTGGGTAATTTAGGCTTCCCTTCCCTATTGAACCAATTTTTTATGTTTATTTTTTCTTCTCATGCATTCTTCACATGGTCTGATATAGTACTGAGATGATGACAGTTCATCTATATACTATTATTATACTTATATATCTATGAGTAGCTCTAACCCCGAAATATCAGATCACCCCTGTCCCTTGTGGGTTATGTTATTGTTTTTATTTCTTTGTATATTTCTTTCTTCTTTAATTGTTTTGTTATTTTATGGTACTAATGTTTTTTCCCTCACATGTGTGAAAATATTACCACAGTGACATCTCACTATGTTCCATAACCCACAACATCACTTGTTCATTCTTTTTTTTCTCTCCTTATGATGCCATGTGCATTGTGTTCAGTATGCACCATCCTAAGGGGGGATATTATGCCAAATTTGATTTTCAGAAAATGCATTTGATGGCCAAGGAATATTTTCTAAAAAATATTTTCAAAACATTTTTTAAAATCACATTCTCAACAAATACCCCTAGCAAAACATGTTTCCTTCATCATGGGTTTGCAATGAGATAACTTGAATAACTTTCCTCGTAGGACGGAGCAATTTTTTTTGTGAGAGAAGCTTTTACCTTCCCCTTGTGAAAGGATTCCTTGATGATGAATTGATTTGTGAAAATATTCTCTTGCACTTTCAAACAGTGTACCCCTTGAGTGGACCCCTTTTCTTTTGAAAGGTTCTCGAGGGATCCCTTTGAAAGCTCTTCCTTCAATTTTTTGACCATTTTCCTATTTTCTTGTGTGGCTATTTTTTATTTTCTAACACTTTTTCTCTGCAAATTAACATGTTGCTTTGCAGGTGCACCTGTGAAGCTAGTTTCTAGTATAACTATATAGAGTCCCCTCACAACGGGCTTTCTTCAAATGAGAGTACCTAGGGGGCACCTTCTTTGTAGGTTTGAGGGCCTATGAAGTGCTTGCATCTTGTAGGATTTTTCCATTGTTGGTCACTGGGCCTTCAGTGTACTTTGTTCAACTTCATGGTTCCAAGGATCCACACAGTCCTTTGTTCGAACCTCCTCAGGAGAGAGTACCTCTGGAGTTATTTCCCTACCATGCACTTTTGAGCTAGCTAGATTATGGTTTTCTTCCTCAATGATTCAACTATATATCTCTAAACTCTTCAATCTACTTTACTGAACATTCATTATCACTCATTCTCACTAAAGTTTAGGAAAAATGTATAGGAGTGAGTTCACAGCCCTCTTGAAAATTCCCCTTTTACATCCATCCACCTTAGAAAATAAAATATAACTAAGAAATTCCACATCACCCATATGCTTTGAATCCATTTTCTGCCTATCTTTTGTGTCGGTTGGGAATTTTTTTCAGGGATCTGAGTGTAACAAACACATCTCTGTGTGGCACATTGTCATCCTTGACATATTCTTTTCTCAAGATTCTGCAAGGACATTACGTTCTCCATTGGGCATGAAGCATAATGCCTCTACGTCGACCATCTGGCTTGAAAAAAACTCTTCCCCTCTTAATCTCCCTTTAGATTCATATTTTTTAGATCCGTTCCATCTTCTTCACAATTTTTGACATTCAATTGATCTCTTGTATCCTTTTTGCATCTCTTGAGAATGAATTAGCAGCTTGTTGGTCCATCAAATTTATTAAGAACGTATTGTGCTATAATAGAAGTTGTGATTTTGGTCTCTTGCAAGAGTTCCTTCATCACCACTGTAGTCATGTTGACTTTTCCAAGATCATAGTCTTCCATTCTCCCTTCATTGGCCTTGAGTTCCTTTGGCTGGAGGTGGTATTGCTTCACTATCCTTCTTTTTTTTTCGTTTGATAGAGTAGCATTTTGTCTTTTGTAGTGTTCATACTCTTTCTTTCTACTTCCTTTATCACATTTTCTATCTTGTGGCTTTCTTGGCTATATGTAGAGGTGGAAACACCAAAGCGGGGGTTTAACTAAGGAAAAACCCTATAAAGCCCCAACATTTTCCTCTCTTGGTTGTGTGTAGGTGCATGTGTGTGTGGAGCTCACTGGTTAACTAGATTCTCAATGGGTTGGTCCTAATAAGTCCAGTTTCCATCACCTTTATCATATTCATAGTTATTTCTCATACTTTATTATTTTTTTCATTTCATTAAACTTCATTTCCTAAATCGTAAGTAGGTTTCTTGATATTTTTTACTATACTTCTCCACTTTTTGGTTGTATGGACACCAACATAGTAGAGAGATGCCAATGGACCACTCTATCATCCCATATCCACATCATCCTTGCGAAAAGATTTGTCTGAGGTATGGTAGCCCCATTCAAGTACTCATATCAGTAGATTGATAGAAGCACTTGAGAGTGCTCTTCATTCTCTATCCTCAACCTAAAACACATGCCTAGCTTGAGGTAAGATAGGGCAGCCTTTCACTCTCATCTCTCTGTGACCTGGAGCCTTGGTGTGGTTGGTCCCCCTACCTTACAAATTCATCATTAGTTTCAGATCTCTAAGGTTTCCTTGAGTGAAACTTGAGAGAAATAGACACCCTTTGTGTGTGTTCCACATCCCAAAAGGTGGAGCACCCTGTTTCTATTGTTTCAATGACTATAAGCTAAATTTTGATTACCATGAAGGGTTGTACATAACTGTGTGAATGCTAGTAATTTCAACATCTCAAGTTTGGTTTGGATTTTTCTTTATAAGTTGGCAATAAACATTCATTGAAGGTTAGCATCAAGAATCTTAATGCTTATTTGTTAATAAATAATTTGGTATCTTGCTATGAAATCAATTACTTTCTCATCATCCTTTTGTTTACATGTCATTAAATTAGCTAGGGTAATCTTGGGACCCATATGAATGTGGAAGTTTTGTAAAATTCATCAACAATCTCATTGAATGAATCAATCGAATTATTCAGTAAGGAAGAAAACCACTCTAAAGCAATATCCTTAAATGACCTAGGGAAGAATTTATCTAAGAGCTTATCTTCAAAGATGAAATCACTACATAGGACTATATAAGCAGAAACACGGCTAACAAGATATACTTTCCCACCATATTTCTCAAATATAGGAACCTATATACCTTGTGGAATTGGTGTTCTCAATATCTCCAAGGATAATGGGTTGGTTTTGATGTATTGTCAAGGTTGAACATTATTTTTTTGAGTTAGGATTGCAACTTGTTGCTAAATGGATGACATTCTTTGAAAAAGTGTGTTAAGGATGGCATCATTGTTGTTATTGTGAGGTGGAGGGGAATAAGCTGGAGTGGTGTATGTATGTGGAGGGAAAGTGAATTATAAATTTTTCAAGGATGGTTGAGGAGATATGGTATGTAAATGCACAAAGATAGAAGGATTCCATATGGAAATACCTTAGAAGGAAGCGTTTACATTTCTAGTAGGTTGAATGGTTGTGGTAACTTGAGTACTAGTTTATATAAGAATGGAATTGGGTATTGTATAAGGAGGAATTGAGGTTCCACCTTGGATTTTGGTATACCCCAAAGCTTAAGTATAGCTAGTCGTGGTAGGGATGGTGTTATTAACATCATACACATTGGTTGTATGAAGTGAAGTTGTGGGAAATGAGGTATGCATGATATGATCCATGGGGGGTTGATTATAAACACTATTAGAAAGAGATATAGAAAATCCAAGATCCATAGTGGATGGTATAGTAGTGTAGTAAAATGCATACCCTTGAGTTTTAACACTTTTTTTGGGTCGACTTGCTTTATTTATCCTTCTTTATGTCTTAATTGGTCCTATTTTGCATTTACAATCCCTATGAATTATATTTTTCTAGATAATGCTGAAATTCTCTAATGCATATATGATAATTTAATGATTTCATTGGAGTGTTCTTGATTTTTGGGTAAAGACTACAATCCCACCTAGGTCGTCTTTGTCCTCCCAAGGTCTCAAGACCCTGATTTCGAGATATCTAGATTGGGCCCCTTTTTGGTGTTTGTGCCCCAAGTTTTTATGACTTGGAACTAAGACACCACCTAAGGCATCTTAGTCCTCTTTGAGTCCTTTTTGGGATTTAATTCCAAATTCTCACATGATTTAGCCTCCTTTATTTAATGAATTCATATGTCGACTTGGTGTAATGTAATTTCAGAATATTAAGCATAGATAAGTATAAATACAAGATTCCTCCTCTCATTTTCATATCAAGCAATATACCTAGCAATATGATAAGAAATAAATTATTTTGTGAGACCATTCAAGATAATTATATCAAGCATTTGGATCCATTTTCAAGATTCAAGCATCATATCGAAGAGCTTTCTTGCATCATTTATGTTGTTGTGCTAACATTTGTGATGTAGGGTTTTGATTCAAGAAAGGAGTTCAAGATCATTCCCTTGGTTCAAGACCCATATCCATTGCATCCATTACGCACAAGTTTACAAAATTTGGAAGGGTTTGGTGAGTTGTAGCATTACATGTTCATTCACCATTTCCTTCATTATTTATATTTCATTTCAAGGTTTAATTACCAACAAGGGGTTGGACCAAAGAAAACCATCATTCACTAACAAACAAGAAGTTTTTCCCATCTTGCATATTTGTGATTGCAGATCTAGGTTGGAGTCTTGGAGATGACTTGGAGTGAAAAGTTGTAAAATTTGCAAAGTTGCATTTCAAAGTTGTCATCTTCATGGAAAATAATCTACAGGTCATGTTCGGAATATTCAAAACATGAGATCAGAAAGGAAGAAAGTGTAGACATTGGAGCGTAGGACCACACTCAGAGTTTCTAGAAATTTTGAGCAGGACTAGTACACCACCTTGGGAATCTTATTCCTCCTAGGCTCATTTTTTAGAGATTCCTTTAGATCTTATTCTAACATCTGAAAACTCCATATTTTCCTTGAAAAATAATAATGGAACTAATACGCCATCTTGGGCATCTTTGTCCTCCTTGAATTTTTTAGATAGCTTCTTTGCATTTCCAAAATCCTCATATCTCCACGATTCCCATGTACACACATCCTAACTTCCATTTTCAAAATTTTCTATTTTACTTTGTCTTTTTAGGTCATTTAGCATTCATTTGCATATCAATTGTGTTTTCCAACATTTTCTTTTCCAAACATTTGCTTGGTGGTGAACCCCCTCCTAGGTCCTCCTCATTGTGAATTGACTCACCTTGTGAGGTTGTTAGTAAATCCAATTAGGACTCCTAGGACATTATATTGAGTGATAGTGTAGAGAAAGGAGAGATATTCATATCCCTTCCATTTTTCCTATTATTTAGGTATATTGTAGGATGAAATGAGCCTTGAATTGCATCTCACAATAATATTGCTAACACCAAGTTTTAAATCTCATAGAAGTTTCACAAACTTAGTGTACAAACTAAAAATGGAAAGAGGCTTAAAATGCAATACAATGACCTAGAATGCAATTTTTAAATGTAATTTTTAGATTCTAAACAAGGTAATTTTCTTATTAAACTATGCAAAAATCTAAAAAGAAATCTTGTAAATGCAATTTTGAAGTAATACAATGCACTAAATTTACCAAATTAAGCTAGATATAATGAAATTAATGAAACAAAAACTCAACAAACTGTAGTTAAAATATGAAAGTAGCAAGCAAAAGAATAGAAATGAAGATTTTAATGCCTAGAAATGTAGATTATGGCTTGATCAAGGACTCATTCACCCTGTGATGAAGGGGTACTAGATTAGGTTTTTGAAACTAATTTTAATAGATTTTTAATTGTTTTCTAATGATTTTTAGATTCAATTTTGTAATAGCAAGATTTAGTTTGATTTTTTGTAGAATGCAATGTGAAATGAAAGTAAAAAATGTAAAAAAAATGATCACCTAAAAGACCTAGTTTGATATTCATTTTTTAAAAAAAATTTAAATTTTAAGTTTATATGATGTAAATGATATGCAAGATGACTAATTATTTTGTATTTTCAAATCTAAAGAATGCAAAATATGAAATCCTAAAACCGTAAATGAAATTAAAAGTTCAATGCAAATTAGATACCCTAAATGAGACCTAATTCAATGAAAATGATTGTAAATGATTGCAAGATCTAAATCTAGGATGAAAAGGACTCCAAAATCAGAAAATGCAATGACCAAAGGGTTTGGTTCACCAAAATGAAATAATGTCACTAATTGGAACCCACCAACTAAAATCATGTCCAAGAGTCAAATGATCATGGAATCGAAACACCATCTCTTAAGCCAAATAGCTTCCTTACAAGCAGGAGTGGCTACCATATACTCTACTTCTATCATGGAGAATGCAACTACAACTTACCACTTGCTCATCCAACTGACAGCACCAGCAAACACCATAAACACGTAACCACTAGTGGATCTTTTACTATCAATGTCACCTTCCCAATCTAAATCCACATATGCTCGAATGTTCACAAAATGTTGAGGTCTAGTAGGATAACCATGAAAACAAAAGGAATACTCAAAACTACCCTGTAAACATCTGAACACTCTCTTAACCTTACCCCAATGCACCTGTCCAGAATTATCCATAAAATGGCTAAGGACTCCCACTACTTGGAAAATGTATGGTCTTATACATACCATCACATACATCATACTGCCAACTACATTTGCATATGGTACTTTGGTCATGTCCTACATCTTAGTAGGACACTTTGGACAATAATTCACATTTAAAGCTTTGTCCCTTGCATCACAAGAACAAATAACTCTCTATAATCTACCATGTTGAAACTCTCAAACATGGAGTTGGCATACTTTCTCTGGTTTAGCCAAGGATTTATATTAACTCCATCTCTTGTGATTTACATTCCTAGAATGTACCTAGTTGCACCGAGGTCTTTCATTTCAAACTATGCTGACAACTAAAACTCCAAATCAAAATCATACTTTTACCATTCCCAATAAACAACATATCATCTACATATAAGAAAATAATGAGATTGTGACCATTATCAATTTCAAAGTATACACAATGGTTATATTTAGATCTCTGAAATCCCAATGACAACACATAGGTATCAAAATTTCATACCACATTCTAGGAGACTATTTCAAACCATAAAGAGACTTTTTCAGTTTGCAAACCAAATTTTCTTTACCCTTTTCAGTGAAATGCTCTGGTTGTGACATGTATATCTCTTCCTCCAAATCACCATGAACGAATGTTATATTCACATCCATCTATTCCACTTCTAAGTCATACATTTCTGCAAGTGACAATAGAAGCCAGATAGATATCAACTTCACTACAAGAGAGAATATCTCCTCATAATCAATTCCCTCAACCTAAGAAAACCCCTTAGTGACCAACTATGCCTTATACTTCTCAACATTGACATTAGGACCACACTTCTTGAAACCCCATTTACAACCAACAAGTTTATGTCTAGTAGGAAAAGATACCAAATCCCAAGTCTTCTTTTTCATTAATGAAGCTATCTCCTTAGTAATGGCTTGCATCCAGGAATCTAAATCATTCATATCCATAGCCTCTCTAACTATCCTAGGCTCATTAGTATTAGTAATCACAGAAAATATGGAACTAAAATCCAGTAACAAATATCCAAACTTTTTTGGTTACTGCCTAAGTCGTGTAGACCTCCTCAAAGGTTGATGTTGAGGTTATCCTTCTTCTTTAGATCTTTCAGAGCTACTTGAGCTCTCCTCATTATCAAGTCAATCAGGAGTGTGTAGTTCTCTCCTCAGAGTAGGTGGAATTTGAACTACCTCCTTATTTTGTTTCTCTTCTTTCTCTAGTTGCAACTCAACAGAGGAAGGTTTCATCTCTTTGAAAATCACACTTATGTTGTAGACAACCTTTTATGCTTTTAGATTCCAAATCTTGTACCCTTTCACACCAACACCATAGCTAATAAAGAAACACTTAACAACCTTATTCTCCAACTTAGACCTCTTCTCAATAGGAACATGAGCATAAGCTTCACAACAAAATATTTTGAGATGTCTCATCAAATTATTTCTACTAGACCATGCCTCGATGAGTGTCCTATCAACAAGTATTGATGTAGGAGATCTATTGTTCAAATAACATGCAATGGCTACCACTTTAGCGCAAAATTTTTGTTCAAGGCTAGCACCACTCAATATACTCCTATCCCTCTCCATCAACATTTTGTTCATCCTCTCTGTAACTCCATTTTCATGTGGAGTGTAGGGAGTTGTCTTATTTCTCTCAATCCCATGCTCTTTATAGAAGTTTTCAAACTCTATGGAACAAAACTCACCACCATTATCAATTATCAATTACTTAATCTTTCTACTAGTCGGATTTTCTAACAAGGGCTTAAACTCCTTAAATTGACTAAAGACTTCAACTTTACTTCTAAGGAAATTAAAAAATGTCCTTCTATTGTAGTCATCTATGAAAGAAAAAAAATATACATATTTTGATAATGAAGGAATGTTTATAGGACTAAAAACATCTAAATGTACATAATCCAAGACCCTCGAAGACTTTTGAGAACTAGAGTAGAAAGAGAAATGGTGTTGTTTTCCATATAGACAATGTTCACAATAGTCAAACTTGAGATTACAATCATCAAGGCCTTCAAAAAGGCTCTTATTTTCTAGGTTTATAATACCCTTATCACTAATTTCAACAAGCCATTGGTGCCATAACATTATCTTTTCTGCAGGAAGCTTCATTTCAATGGAATGATCACCCTTAGGTACCCAAAATGCACAACCATTGAATGCAGCTACAACACACTTCTTCGTTACATGATCTAATTGTGAGGATGAAGAATTCAAAGGTCTCTTCTTTGGTACATCAAAATAATTATTGCACTTTTAAGTGCATGAATCAAACTAAATTAGATTCCCAATATGAACCCCCTTGGCTAACACCATAGCTTCTCTAGTCATCTTGCATCCTCCACTAGAGAAAACAGCATGCACTCCCAAATCATTCGGTTTACTTATAGAAATTAGGTTTCATGCCAAACCTACTGTATGTAAGACACCATTAATCCCCGTCACTCTTCCATCAGGAAATTTTGATTTTGACTCTTCCATGGCCAACAATCTTCAAGTGAGAGACATCACCCAGGTATGCCTCTCCACCATCAAACTCCTCATACTTCTAGAACCAATCTCTATGAGAAGTCATATGAAAGGATGAACTTGAATATATCAATCATACCTCATCTAATGCATGGGTTGCCAAGGCTACAATAAATGCTTCTCCATCATCTTGGGATGATTTCTTAGATTCAAAATCAGAGAAGCATTTTTTTTTCTTCTTCTCCTCCTTGCAATATTTGTAAATGTGACCAATTTCACCACAATTCCAACATTTTTCCTTGGACTTCTTACCAGCAGACTTTGATCTCCCCAAAGAATTTGACTTAGATTTCTTGTCTTTCTTTTTTCTTCTCTCTTTTGGTCTTCAATGGACTGTAAGGGCCTTCTTGGCCATCTTAGAATACTTCCTTCACATCTCCTCAAATAGTAATGAGGCAACAACCTCATCCATCTTGAAGGTGGAAGTAGTTCTTCCAATATCCATTAACAAATGATCCCAAGAGTCTGAAAACAAACACAAAATGTGGATGCAATGATCATGTTCATCTATTTTGTCTCCAACAAAACCTAGATGTGCAACCAACATGTTAAAAGAGTTTAGGTGATCTACATCATATCCTCCATCTTCCATTTTCAAACAATAAATTTTCTTTCTCAGGAAATGCTTGTTTACTAGGGATTTAGCCTGATAGACATCACCAAGCTTCTTCCATAGAGAAGAAATTTTTTTCTCTTCATGGACATTTAGGAGAATGGTATCAACAAAACATAGTCTAATAAGACCCTTTGGGTTTCCTATCCATGAGATCCCAATACTCTTGTTTCATGCCTAAAGGTTTGGTTCCAGAAATTCCAAGCCATAACTCTTGGTCTACTAACATGTCTTCCATTTTGAGCTTCCACAACTAAAAATAACCATCATTAAATTGTTCCATCTCAATCCTCCTAGATGTGCCTATCATATCTTTTCTATAAAAAGGTAACAAAAGATTATTTTCTACAAAGCTCCCACTGAAACAAGATTAACTCAAAAAACCCTTCTACCCAACAAAGGAACCAAGGATGAGCAGGCTCTGATACAAACTGAAAGGAAGTTGGGTTAGTGGAAACAACACCCTACACTAATCTAATCAAGAGAGAGTTACAAAATAAAATAAAATTTAACACCTTTAATTGTTGCAACTAGAGAAGCACATAAAGATTAATGGAAATAGAATAGCGACAATGCACAAAAATAGTGACACCAAATATACTATGGGGAAAACCCTTTCAGGTTTAAAACCCCACCTTGTAGAAGCACAATACTTCTTTGTTAATATCAAATAGTGATTACAATGTTTCTCCAATTACAAAGCTTCTTCACAAGTGCTTCAACACAAACACCTATTCTAGAGTTAACCCAACAACACTTTGTTACTTGCAAAAAAACTATGCATTCTACAACTCAAGGAACTCAATAAATAGACTGTTACAAGCTTCAATAAGAATGTAGAAGGTGAGGGTTGTTGAAATCCAAAAGGAACAATATTCAATGCCTTAGACATGTACTTGGACACATGTTCAATATTCTCTTACACCCCTTACACTTGTCAAACATGCATATAGTCTTCCTCCAAGCTTAGATGTCTAGAATATGCTAAAAATAGGCTATGAAATATTCCTTACACATCTTACAACAATCATAGAATCTATCATAACTGGAAACACTTACATTTGTAAGAGAATATATCATAACTGGCTAAAAATAGTTGATTCTCTTACATCTTGTCATAACCCAAGTTGGGTGTTGACTTTCACCCATGCATAGAAATATGCCTTATGATGGGTCATAGAATCTATCATATGTCATAGATTCCAAATTGGGATGCCTATGTCAACTTGTGATGAGAATGTGCCATCGAATCACCTCCAACGGGGATGCCACCTAGTCGATGGGTCCCAATTAGCGACATGACACAATAGGTAATTAAATAATACAAATAAATACATAAATTACAAAAAGTAAATCAATGTTATGACTCTAAGGCTGAGACACCTTAATCCCAACAATCTTCAACCTAAAACCTGCAAACCCCATTTTGGTAATTAAACCTTGTAATAAAATAGAAATGCATGAAGCAATAATGAATGAAAAAATGCAATGTCACAACTCACCATACCTTATCTAAAACATTGGATTATATATCTAAAAGCTAGCATGAAGTGGCCTCAATGAATTCAGATCTTGATCATGAACTTGATTAGAAATAATGCCTTTGAATATGTTTGATAGATCTTGGATGCTACATCAACATATTACCTCAACAACATGCATGATGCACTAAATATTTGGCATGATGAAATGAATCCTAATTGCTGCAATAATATTCTTCTAATATTCCCTTGAATTCCTTAGAAACACTCTTGAATTATCTCTTGATCATTAGTTGTATATTAGGATGCTTGAATAAAAATTTTAGGGGAAACTAAGTGAAATAGCCTTGTATTTATACATATCTTATTATTAATTCCTGAAATTAAAATAACACAAGCCAATATCAAATAATGGATTTGAAATCATTAAAATACCACCAAAAATATATTTCAAAGAGGGTTCCAAGTTCCAAGTGAGGACCCATTCACCATGTGGTAAATGGGTCCTAGGTCACTCACTTGGGACACACTTGAGACACTATGAATTGTCATGTAAAAATAGGATCCTAGGACCTAGTGAGGACCCATTCACCATGTGAAAAATGTGTCCTAGGTCACTAACCTACGACACACACCTAAAATTAATTGTTGTATAATGAAATTTATGAATGTCGGGTTTTATCCCTTGGAATTTACATTTAATTAGGCTTGGATTTGAATTAAATGGGCCAATTAAGGAAAATTAACCTCAATTAAATAATAAAGCCCTAGATTAGTGTGAAAGTGTAGAGGTACACTTTACAACATGCTATACAAGGAAAATGGGATACTTTTTTTGTTACTAAAATTTTCAAGACAAATTTTTGATAAGATACAAAGTGATAAGTAATTAGATACGATATCCCTAAACATAGAATGATGTGTTCTACATAGAGGGTCAAAAGTCATTCTTAGGAGAAGAAAAATAAGGAGATGTGTCATGATATACATAGTGATATGTATACATGGAATAATATTGCATGAGTGATAATAGATAGAATCCACAATGTTGATGCCAAAAATTGACAAGGTAACGGTGTATTATGGAAAACTCAGTTTATGGGGCACCTTTTACGCCAAATTGAGTGACCTCTGGATTTTTAAAGAAGTCAGCTTCTTCTATAATGGGGTTTTGGAAAGGGAAAATGAAAAAGAAATATAAAAATAAAGTCTAATATAAGGCGATGCACCAAGACTTAATAATAGGCATGATAAATCATAGATCTAAGGGCCCAATTGGTATTTGTAATGTCCTATAAAGGAAGAAATTAAAGATTAAAGCACAAATAATCCATTCATTGACATAAAATAATATTTCATACACTCCTACTACCAAGAAGAGTCATAAGACATGATCTAGACCATAAAACTTGCATTCAATTTATAGAAGTTCTCAAATGAAATATCCAGACAATGGCAACATAGTCTAAAGTTAATCAAATAGCATAAAAAAATAGAAAGGATGAACAATTGGCATAGTTTGAAAGTCTTTACAATAATTAAAAACAATAATAAAGGCCTGATGTCTTTTCTAAAATTAGTGTTCTTTTGAAAATCTAGACCCTTCCCTCAAAACAGAGAGAAGTATATATAGCTAAAACTCCTACCACCTTGGCAAACAATAACAAAAAATATTTTAGGATCCTTGGTAATGATGCAAAATTGAATATTCCTCCAGGTCATTGCAATAGAAAAAGATTTGAAACCAAGCATTCAATCGTTCCAAGGCCAAATGCATCCTCTGCAAATGATGGTAGTAGTCCCAATGAGGTGGAGCATGCCAATGTCATTACCTAGAGAAAGCAACTATGAAATGTGATGACCAGTCGCAATGTTTGGTTCACTTCATCCATCACCCAAATAAAAACTCACTGAAGCAACATGTGGTAGTATAGCACAACCCGTGTGAATCTTTATCTTTCATTGTCGAAAGCTTGCACTAAGATGACATGTGGTGTGTGGGCGGAGCTCTACTCAAAAGTGAAAGGAAGCGGTCATCAATTGTACGCAACAATGATACATGGTAGCATAGCGAGCCTCTTTTAAATTAAAAGCAAGGAAAACCTTCAAGGAGCATAGAGCATACACATGGAGGAGGTAGAGGATTTTGAAAAAAAGGCCGAGTGGCTCATTTGTGGTGCGTGGGTCAATAATTAACCAAAAAAATATACCCAAAGGGAGCTTGTAGAATATTTATTCATAGCTTTTGGTGACTACTAGGGGTGTTTCACTTGAGGAATAAAGAACCCAAAATTTCTCTAGGTTGTAGACTAGAGCGCCATTCATCAAGTGACAGAGTCAGAGCTTGGAAAGAGCTGCCTACAGGGGAATCCAATCATCCTCAAATGGCATTAGTATGTTGTAAAAATTCTCTTGTGCTCCACCTAGGTCGAGCGCTTCCTTATAACAAAATGTCTCAAGCAAACCGACCCCTTCCTCATAATGAAATAATAGTTGTGCAAGAGGATGAATAACCCCCTCAATGTCAATTATGTTGGGAGGATGGCTGAAATTTTGGAAAGTATCTAGGTCATTTTCCTTCTCTATTCTTTCTATAATCTACTCAGCTGTAGCAATAGAGCTATCTTTAAGGAATAGAGATGGCAGACCCATCTCACTTAACCCAAAGAAACTCTCACGCATGTTGTCCATTGTCTAGCTCAGAGTAGCTACGACCGCCTTAGTGCGTTCGAAGGTCGATTGGAAATGGATAAAATTATTTTTCATCTAGGTAGAATCATTCCAATCTTCAATTCCTACCTTGGCAAGGTCTTCATCAGAGATTGAATTCAACTTGGTAAGCAAATTCATTGCTTCTAGAACCCTTTCCTAGATAAACTGCGGGAATTGCTCAATTTTACTATGAACCTCCTAGCTTAGTTTTGATGCCTTGGAAATGAATCAAAGCGTGGGTTACAGTTGTAGGAATTTTTTTTTAATCTTTCCTAGTGAGAAACATAAAATTTCCTAACCAATGGAATAAGATCCGACTGTGCAGGGGAGGCCAAGAGAGTTTTTAAGAGAGGCGATCTCCATGTCCTTTGAGTTAATGATCTCTGTCAATTCCACACCTTTTCTTTTTTTAGATGCCAGTTGCCCCTCGGAGCTGCTCATTTTTTTATGCTAGTTTTCCTCAGCTCGGGAGTGGCTTTCCAATTTTGTGTCAAGAGAGGAATTTTAAAATTCTTTTTCTAATTGGGCCTTTTGGCCCTCAAATTCAACATCTTTGTCTTGTAACATTTTCTAATATTGAGCTTGCTGATGCTCTAAGGCCTCATCCTTTTGTACCATCCCTTTATCATATTTAATGCGATGCTCCTCCAACTCTTTGTTCATTAGCTACAAATTTTGTTCCGCCATAGCCAATTGGCTCTAGTATTCTTGATTCTTAGTATCCAGCTCATTAACCATAGCAGGGTCGATAGTATGAACCTTCATAAGCTCCCCCTGAAGTATGTTCCTTTCCTCTTCTGCTGTCAACACCCTCTCTATTAAGTGTGCAACATCTGCTTCTAGATATTTCTCCCTTTTCTCCAAAAAACTAGCCTTTTCCTTTAATGATTTAAGTTGCTCATCCATTTTCTTTAGCTGGCGACTATTTTTAAGGAAGTTAGAGGTGACCATCCATTGTGTTTCCTCCATAATTTCAACCTTATCTTGTGGTCAAGCTACCTTCATGTCAAGCCATACTGCATACACTTTGTAGTCTTCTAGACACATCTCCCCTTGTGGCTTGTTTACCATCAGGTACATGGTTGCTCTGCACCATGAATTGGGCCGACAATGATACTAGCCTACCTACAAAAGGAGCATCGGGAGGTAGGGCATATGGATAGGTAATTTTTATAGGCCCAAGCATTTGATTTTTTTGGAGAGTGACTATTTGTGGGGAGAAGGGAGGCACATTCCAAAGCTTGGTTTGAGAACCAGTAGAAGGGCTTGTCATTTTTGAAGGTTTAATTGGTGAATTGGCAGAAGGACTCATGGGCTAAAACGGTGAAGGATTTGTCATTGTGGAGTCTGTTGGCTATGAGAGAAAGGGGGAATTTGCAACAATAGTAGAAGTAGTGGTGCCAGTAGCAGACAAGCCTTTGGAAAGTGAGGCAAGGAAAGATTGAGTGGCAAGAGCTGGTGTAAGGGTTCATAGAGGAGTAAAGGAAAATGGAGTGGCCTATGATAACTGGGAGAAATCTCCCACATGCATTGGATCAAAAGTGGGAACCGAAGGGCTTGTACTCATGGTGGGGGTTACTACAGAGACAATTTAGGATACCAAGGATCAAGAAGAAAGAGAAGAAGGAACAAAAATTACATGTTTACTAGTTGATGGCAACTCCTAACTTGTTACTGACTCTTCCTCTCCTTTGGGTTCCTAGCTAGCTGCAAGCACCTGGCTTGCGGTGAGTTCTTGTGAACTCTCTCCAACAATGGCTTTTGTACTATGTCGCTTCATGGGTAGGGTTTCTCCAACCTTGAAAGTTATTGTCGGCTGCTACTGTAACACTCTAGTTAGCTTAGCAACCCAAGTGAGTGTGTATGAGGCCCTCGATACATTGAACCACACATTTGTAGTTACATAGGTGGGATATCCTACAGAGGTTCTCTCTTGTGGCATGGAGGACATGGAAGTCCCTGCTTCTTCTTCTTTTTCTTCATATCCACCTTTTGGATCATTTCCTTTATTAGTGCTAGAGTCAGAGGTTGCATTCTCATCATCCCACAATTTTTCAAATACTTTTTCAGCCTTCAAGATTCCATAAGGAGCATCCAACTGTCTTGTTTCTTGGCGATATTTCCAGAAGGCTCTTATTTTCTCATTTTTCCATTCTTATTTTTGCAACTTCTTGTACATGGTGCACTCCATCTAGATACTATCCTTAGCCTCTGCAATATCTAAAGTCAAATTGGTGCAATAGCTCTCTATGATCCTGTGTGGGGATATGCACTAGTTCAATAAAAAATTTATCCTTGTCCTCCTACGGGTTATGCCTCTTTTCCTAGTAGGGTCGAGGAGTGTGAATAATCTTCATGTGTGGTTATGATAGATCATTGAAAGGATTGTAATCCCATTTATTAGATATCAAAACCAACTCTAAATGAGCTAGTTTATTCTACAATAGTTGGTGCAACTATTTCTTTGTCAAGGCCACTATTTTGAAACTCTTCGTACAAGTGCAAAATCCTTTCCTCTTGACACTTTGGCCGTTGTAGAAGGTGTAATCAATAATGTACACCTATCGATACATTTTTAGCATGAGCACTCTATTTGTGATACAGGCTGGGAGTCAAAAAGGTTGATTAGTGAAGCCCCACATCTAAAGGATTGTGAAATCCACATTGAAGAACCAATCACAAGTGGGAGTTAAACTCTACATATATCCAGTTTGATCTATGTTGAGCTAGATCATGTCACCTCCTCCTTTTAAATCTTGCAAAATTGGAGTTATGAAGTAATCTAAAAAGGAATAGTAGTCATATGTCATGGAAAGAAAAGGTGTCCATGTGGATACTAGCTTCCTTCTATGCTTTTTATCAAAAATAGACAATTCAAAATATTTGCTGAAGAAATCAGGATTTTGATGAAGCAACATATGAACTAGAAAAGAGGGAACTTTGAACTTCCCTTCCATCAGGTAGTTCTCTTTTTTCCTTATCATTTCCTCCATGAGGAATTCAACAAAATCATACTAGAAGAAATTGTGATGCTTGTGGAATTGGAAACCCGACCCTAATTGAAAGGACCACACCATCTCGTCAAAGTCTAGGCTACAAAAAAATTCTAGAATTGAAAAGGTGTCCTACATGTCTTCAACAAATGAACTGTGTAGCAACAGGATACTTGGTAGCTAAGCACCTAGGATTCCCTTCTTTCCAATTTCTTCAATTAGGAAATTTGGGCTCTTTTTCACCCCTGTCCATGTTTTTTCTCCTTTAGCAGAAGTGAAGGACTCAATTTGCTCCTTTCTGGTACTTGGGTCTAGGATACATAGCATGTGCCAAATGGTTGGTTAGCTAACATTAGCATTTAAGGTTTGACATTCGATGTTGCGTGTGCTCGGGTTATAACATTGAATGGTCGCATCAACTAGCTCTAGGAAATAATGTACCAATGAGACCATGTACTGTAGAAGCCCGTTGTACCATACCTCTTTTATTGTCGACATTACTTGCTGGGATGCTTTCATCCTTGCATAGGCTGCTTCCCTTAAAGACTATTTTTTGTGACATGTGGGTCATGAATATTGTCCCATTTCTCATGGACCCATTGCTAGTTTTAGTAATCTTTGGGCCTATCTAGCTCCATTGTATTCACACATTTCATCTTTCCTAGTATACTAGGTGTAGCATATGATATATCTTCATAGATGTAAACAACCTTTGATGACCATATAGCCCTAAGCAAGGGTTGGTCAACTTCCTCCTAAATCTACTGTGATGAACCCTATGCCATTTTTCTCCTTAGATGAAAGCTTCTACAGGGCTTGAATTCTCTATAACTTTCACTCTGCTCTGGATATGCCAAAAAATTTCTTCACTTGACTTAGAATATTTAAAAAGACATTTAAACATTAAAAGTTTTGCATGTAATATTTAGCTATCTTTTCTCAAGGTGGTAGATGAAAGTGGGCTTTTTTCATTTAATTTGACATGTACCTCCAACTCCTTGGCTCATGCAAAAATGAATTACTTTCCATTTCTAAGTGACAAGAATTCATTATTTTGAAATCATGTGATACGATGTGATTTCCTTAGAACTTGAGCTAACGATTTTCCCTCTAGCCTTGCATTAGTATGCACTGGCAATTAATATCTTGAAAGAAATTATTAAGCCAATGAAAATGATCACCACCTAAAAAAATATGAATCCTACCTTGGGCTCTAGGAAACACCTATGAGGTGACACAATAGCCTACAAACCGTGCAACTCACTGCAAATGAGCACCACCATTTTTAAGCTAATTAATTAGCTCTCATTAACTCTACACACATTGAGTCGTATTCTAGCAGACACAACTAGTCAAGAAATGTGAGTAAACCTAGGAAGCTTTTCAAGTTGGCACTTGGTTATCATCATGTTTTTGAGAAGCTAATTAGCATGCTTTTCCTCATTTTTTCTACAAATGGGCCTCTAAGTAGTGAGAAAATCACACTTAGCATTTGAAAAAAAATTAGCAATAGGTCATTAGCTTAGTATTTGGCTTTATTACTAGCAAGGTTCTCATAGCCTAGGTTGTAGGAAAGTTTCAAAAATAGTTAGTAGGTAATAGTAGTGTGTTGGTACCATGGATACTCCTATTAGGCTAGTGTCATATAAGTTACAGAAAACTTTCCTTGGCAAGATTTCTACTAGGAATTTAAAGAGGATGGCAAAAAAAAAACACTCCCTAGCTTTGATAGCCATGAAGTGGGTTTTGGGTCAAGACTGTCTCAAGTATGAAGATAAATACTGCATCAATACCAACATTCGCTCCCACTTTATTGCATCTATGTTGGATATTGGTATCCCCAAGCCCCTGGTTCTAAAATTAGTCAAAGAAATCATTCCCAAAAAGTACCTAAATGGTCTAGGTGAGGTTGTTGCTCATGTTGCATATGGGGTAGGCCTACCAACAACCAGTGACCTCATGTGCTATATTGAGGAAGAAGCGGTCATCCCGTGGTTGTCATTTCTTAGTGGATTCCCCCTTTAGATAGATGATCAGCACCAATGTAGAGTTACCCAAGCCTTGCACTTTCTCTTTCGCATCTACAACACAGTGCCATTCTACAATATCGACTTGTACATTGACCTTAGGAACCTTGTATTTCCTCTGCCAATGGATTTTGTTCCAAATGATGCTCCTTCTATTGCTAGTGTGCCTACTAATGAGGACGTGCTAGACACTACTATTGTTGCATCAATAGCTGCTACTCATGTTTTTGGATGAAATGCCTCATGGACTTCTTGTTTTTTTCTTTTAAGAATACACCACCTATTGTCTAGTTTTGTATATATGCCTAAAAAGGCCATACATAGTATATATATGAAAAGAAAACCACATATAATCATATAATTTTTGAATTATGGCTCTCTAGCTATTTTCACCATGTAAAAATGAAAGCATATATATATCATGAAATATAGCTTTATAAAATCTATGGCTCTTTTTCCTTTGGCATTTTGTCATATGGGTTTCTTTTCTTTCAACATATTTGTTGATTTCCTTTGCATATGCGTGTTTTTCTTTTGATTATTCCTACAAAGTATTTTTATTGCCCTCTTCTCTACAATGATGGGTTGCTTTTCTACTGAAACATGAATTAATTCTAAAAAAGACCAGCCAACAAAACAAAAGGGGAAAGAAAATAAAAGCATTATTAACATATGTACAATAGTAAACTTTTCCACTCAATGGAATAGCTTAAGATGAATCTCGTTGACTCAAATTACCAAGGCTTCCTATTCCATGCTTTCCAATTCAAAAGTATTATTCTCTTTGCACTTGATGATTTTAAATGAACCCTCCCAAAGGCTATCAAAATTTTCATGCTGATCTGGCTTAACACCCCTTTCATTGAATTTTAGCACTAAATCTCTGCACTTTAGGCCTTGGTCAAATGCCCTCTTGTCAAACCATTGCTTGACCACTATTTTTCATGGCTATTAGGGACTTCTCCCTTTTTTCTTGTACTTCTAATAGTTCAACAAGCCAACCCTCCATGGTACCATTTTTTTCTATCTAAAGGGTTTTCAACAATTGAAGTGCTAGAATCTCCATGAATATAGGAAATAGTGCCTCTTTTTCGTATACCAACTCATAAGGTGAATTCTTAAGGACTTCCTTAGGAGTTATGTGGTCTACCCAAAGAACTGCTCAGAGATTTTTGTGCCATTCTCTCTGGTTCTCCAAACCAATTCTTTTAAGGAGTCAGACTAGGTTCTTGTTTGTCTACTTGAGTATGTGCAGGATCATGATGGGAAAAAAAGTGGCAATATGATGGGTATGTGGCTGATGACTATTTTTAATCCAAAATTGATGAAACAAAAAGGGGTTTTTAAGTAGATTCTCATCTTTCCATCGATATAAATTATTCTTTACTTTGAATTTAATAAGTAATTATTATTCATTTTCTATTTAAATTATGACTAAAGTCTTGATTGATAGGCTGATTGGAAAACATCTATAGCTTTCAAATGGTATTACATTTTTGAATCCAAAATATGCATCACATTCTATGCTTCAAATACGATAGGATTAAAAAAAGAAAACTTGAATTTAATGAAGTTTTGAGCAAGTTAAGGTGGTCAGACATACAATTTTTTATATTTTTTAAGTTGTAATAAAAAAATCATAATTAATTACTTAGAAAACAATTACAAAAAAATATGCATCACATCGAGGCACGAGTCCTCTACTTATATCTAAAATCTTATAAAAATATATTATTATTTTATTGTTGTTAGGGTGGTCGACAAACACCTACTTCTTATTTTTCCCCAAATTTAAGTTGCATTGAAATTTCAAATTTTCACCAAATAGATTTTTTAAAACAAACCTAGTAGTTTAGAAACTACATTCAACTTTCTACAGATTCTATTCTTACATATTTTTGAAATAGATAATTTATTCAAATTTTTATGTGAAGTTGCCTAACTCTGATTTTTCTAAATTTTTTGCCACTTAAGGGCCTAATTTTTCCATGATGATCTTGCACATACCCACTCAGCTAGGTCATTTCCCTACAGGTAATAATTCAATGATGTCTTAAGGAATATTCCATTTGTTAATGCAAAGTGACATACCTTTGCACCTAGGAAAGCTTTGGCATTATCAGAAGTGATAGTCTTTAGAGGGCCGAACCTTGTCACCAGCTCTTTGAGGAAATCCATTATCTCTACCTCTGTTGCATTTTTTAGTGGAGCGACTTTTGTCCACCTTGTGAAGTAATCTGTAGCCATCAGAATCCACTTGTGTTTGACACTAGAAGTAGGATTGATCATCTTGATGAAGTCCAAGCCCCATTGTGCAAATGGTTCATCCACCACTATAGGCTTGAGAGGCATGGAAAAATTATTTCTTCTACCTATAAATAATTGGCATTCTTTGCAATATTTCACCAAGGAGTATGAGTCATTGAAAAGTGTAGGCCAATAGTAACCTGGGCATAGGATTTTGATGGCGGTGGTCTTAACAGAGATGTGTCTACCTACAATGCTATTGTGGAAAGTGTTAAGGATTCTATTTACTTGCTTTGTAGTAATGCATCACAGGAGGAGACCATTGAAATTGATTTTGAGAAGGACCCCTTCAACTAGTGCATATTTTCAATGCTACAACCAATAGTATCTCCTCTTTTGGGAGGAGAGACCTGGCAGATACTTTCCTATTTGCATAAAACTCATTCTATCTATTAGCTTTCAACCCTTGGACTCTGGCTCATTCATCAAAGGAAGCTCTGAGTTCTCTTCCTCAGTGGGTATCTCTTTGTCATGCACTGTGTATTCACACATTCCTCTTCCATAGACAATTTTGATGCATTTGAGCTCCATGTCATATTCAAGGATATTGGTGATCCAATTAGTTTTTTTTTTTGTGATTTCTCCCTCAATGATATATTTGCACACACTAGAATGTGTGACATAGGAAATCACTTTGTTACAGGAAATTAGATGGTGGAACATTTTAAGTCCCTTTACTATTGCAAAGGCTTCCCTTTCGATAGAATTATAGTTCATCTCATATTCCTTCAGGGTCTAGGAGTAGAATCCAGATGTTCTACTTTTCCCTCATTATCGTTTTCAATCAAGATAGTAGCAATACCGAACTTGCTACTGAATACATACATTATAAAGTCCTTAGATAAGTCTGGATTAACCAGTACCGGAGTTGAGGAAATAGCATCCTTAACTTTTTCAAATGCTTCTTTGGCTTCCTTTTTCCACTTAAATGCTTGATCCTTTTTAAGCATCAAGGTGATTGGCTTAATTATTCTCACAAAGTCATAAATAAACTTGTTAACAAAATTTACCTTTCCCAAGAAGGACTAAACTCCTTTCTTGTTAACCAAAAGGGGAAGTTCGTTGATGGCTTTCACTTGCTCGAGGTTGATTGAAATTCCTTTAGACACCATGTGTTCCAATAGCTTGCCTTGCAGCACTCCAAATACACATTTTTTTGGATTCGAGGAAACCCTAAACTCTTGGAATTTCTAAAAAACCATTTCTAAGTGATCAAAATGATCATCCTTAGACTTAGAAAACATAGTAAGATCATCCAAATAAATTAAGATAATCTTGTTGATCAATTCACTAAAAGTGATATCCATTGCCCATTGAAATGTTGCCCCTACATTGGATAAACCAAAAGAAATTTTAGCATATGTGAATCTTCCCCACTTTCTAGTGAACATAGTATTGTGTTGATCCTCCTCTTTAACTTAGATTTGATTATAATAGGAGAAGCCATCAAATAAGGAAAAAATTTCCGACCCTACTACTGTTTGCAGGATTGACTTCATAGAAAGCAACAGATAATGATCCTTTAGGGATGCTCTATTTAGTTCTCAAAAATCCACACAAAAGTGGATATCTCCATTCTTCTTTTGGATCAGGACCAGATAAAATACCCATGTGCTATGCTTGATTGAGAAGACAATATGTGACTTGATTAGCTTTGTTAGCTCTTATGCCATTAGTGCTTCAATTTTGGGGTTAACTGGCCTCTACTTTTATCGGAATCAATTCATACCCTCTGCCAGCTCAATTGTGTGTTGGATGACGTCAGGATCATATCCCTTTAAGTCATCATAGGACCAAGCCACTAATCCATATTTCTCACAAAAATTGATGAGCCTTTCTTTATCATGATGTGGGACATCTTTCTTAACTTGAAGGTTTTTGTTGTCTAAGACCTAAAGGTCTATATAGTGGCTTTTGTATGCCACAAAATTCCTTCTATCATTCCTTGCATCATCACAATCAAAAAGGTTTTCAAGAGCAACCAATCCTTTTGAAAGCTTGTTACATTTGAGCTGCATGATTTGACCCTCATAAGCCTCAACAATCTTTTGTTGGAGTTGATTGACGAATTCCCCCAACTGTTGGATGAATGAGGCAATGTTTTCATCACTTCCAAACACCTGCCAACATTGATCATTGTTGGTAATCACTAGTCGGACTATTACTTGTATAGAGTATTTGTTATGTATAAGGTCGGACGCATAATCAAACTGGGATCCGCTTGCTGCCATGCGATTCACATTGCCATTTTCTTCTCAGGGAATAGTTTGGATGTTGAAGGCTTCAAAACCCTCAACCAAGTCCTAGATTTGGTGCTGATATGATCTCATGTGGACATTCCTTACACAAAAATTCTCCAAACTTGGTTCACCACCAATTCAGAGTCTCCAAACACCACTAATTGCTTGATACCCATTCACTCCACAAGGCTTAAATCTTGTACTAGTCCTTCGTATTCGGTTTCATTGTTCAAACAAGTGAACTAGAAGGGAAAAGATGTTTGTATTTTTCATTTTTTGGGGATACCAAACATATCCTCACTCTGGCACCTACTTTGCATCTTTCCCCATCGAAGTACAGTGTCCATAGCTCAAAGGCTGGACTATTTATAGGCTCTTTTGTGATCTCAGGAACGTCTTGCTACTCATCAAAAATGACATATGCACCTATCCCAATGGCATGGTTATTTCCAAAATGATCCATGTTGACGAAATCATTAAGAGGAGCCTCATCCTTTTCACTTCGATCCTAGGTCACTTCCTTGTCCTCTAGCAATTCAACAAAATACATCTCTTCTGTAGTGATGGAGGTATGGGTGGCCTCAAATTTGATCATAGCTTCATCTGCAACATGGTGCGTATGCAGTGGTTCAAATAATAACTTCAGCTTAGCCTCGTGCTTAGTTCTTACAATCAAGTGTGTCCAATCTAGTGACAAGTATCCTCCTATTTTAGCAATAAATTCCCAAGATAGGAAAAAACCAAACATAGGAGGAACATCAATGATGATAGTATCTTGAGGCACGGTGATGCTAGGATAGCCGAGGAGATTTAAGGGAAGATCCTTAATGATCCCCACTAGTTCAACC
Organism: Sequoia sempervirens; assembly: GCA_007258455.2. Classification (NCBI taxonomy): domain Eukaryota; kingdom Viridiplantae; phylum Streptophyta; class Pinopsida; order Cupressales; family Cupressaceae; genus Sequoia; species Sequoia sempervirens. Next base: position 132,658,935 of record VDFB02047230.1, read on the forward strand.
TTGTTCCCATCAAGCTGCATAACTCCCTTCTTCATGGGTTCATTTCTAAGTCCCAAGGCTTTAGCTATTTGTTTGGGCATGATTGTGGTGCTGGCACTTGCATCGATCATTGAATTGATCAATAGTTTATCACCCACAATAAGGCTTTAGAAGAATGGTTTTGACTTACCTTTAACTTCTACAGGGGTTTCCTCTAAATTATTTGTGAGAACTTGGCTTGAGGCGTTAGATCCACGACATTTTCTTTCAGAAATTACTATGCGGGATTAGAACTAGCATCTTCCTGGAGATCCTTTTGAAGCAATTTTTTATGTTCCAGGATCGCCAAAACGTCCCATAGGGACACATTAGTGGAGGATTTATTTAATTGTTCCACCACATTGGATGGTGGCGGGTTCAAAGATTTTTGTTCCTTAGTTTTTGTTATCACAATTTCTTTCTATAGTTGAAATGATGGCATGAATGTGGTGATGCTAGGAGATTAATCAAAGGTACTCTTGTTTTGTGGTGTGACTGGTTTGCCTATAAAACTTCACTTAGAGTTATTGTTATAACTAGACTGAACTTGTGGTGCCTTTGATGTAGAAGGATTGTTTGCAAACACCGCCTCTTCCTCTTCCATCTATGAGAAGAGTGTGTGATCAAGAGCGATGTGGGATTCTTGTTCTAAGGAGATCCCATTTGTATGGTAAGAACCATGCTCTCCATTTGTGGTGAGGCATATACATAACCTTTGTGATATGAAGTCACGCCTTGGTTGTGCTGCTCCACCACCTTTTGTTGTAAGTTGCCACGTGAAGAGTTTCGGGGCATGTGTGCGTCACTACAAAGGAAGCACCATGGATTGATATCATCGAGGAGGTTGTTTTTTCTCGCAATAAATTCTGTACTTGAGCTTGGTGAAGCACTTGTCAATAGAGTAGGTATTGAAACTATTTGGCTGGCTATCAGAGCTAGTGAATTAGTGCGCGGACCACCTTGGTATTGATTCTATTGATATGAAGTCCATTCACCTTGATAATTCTAATAGGTAGGCTTCAAAGGCATTGATTGGTTTCACTTGAGGGTGGTTATGTCATTTTCCATAGTTTTCAACATTTCTTTAAGATCTCTCATTCCATCCTTCGAAGAACTAGATGTAGAGGCAACATTTTGCAGTGCTCTCACATATGTGTACATTGATTGGGGAGGTGTAAGCACAATAATCGATGTGACCTCCTATGTGGGAATCAATATTTTGGGAAATATCAGTATCATAGGTTGAGGAGGAAACTTTCCTTAATCTATCAAATGATTATCAGCGTTAACGATGAAACTGTAAGTATCTAGCAGAATAACTCCTCCCAAATACTTGATCATCATAGAAATGTCAATTTTAATAGACTTTAGATAAAATATGAATGCCAACTTAGGAGTTGGGCGGATAACAACAAGGATCCTCTACCAGTTTGTGTGGAATTGGGCATTGAAGTTTGTCATAGCCTCTTGGGGAGCTCATTTTATGAAAGTTGATAGTACAATGAGGAGCAATCTCCATCATCTGGAAACCTCTCATTGAATGGGTTTCTAAGCTCATCCCAAGAATGAATAGTGCTAGCTAGCAATGTTCAGTACCAATCCAACACCTTTCCTTTGAAAGATGTGGTGAGGAGCCTTAGTGCTACATTTTGCATAGTAATCCCATGCACTAGACACACATCTGCCACATCTTACAGATGTTCTATGGGTGTTCTTGACCCATCTTTAGTAAACTTGGGTATAGCTTTCATAGCTAATACTATGATAGTAGCCTAGACATCAAGTGCTACTGGCACTATAATGGTACTTTCAGTATCCCATGCAATGTAATTTCTATTGGCACCTGACAACATGGTTAGAGGAATGGGCAGGGGAAGTGGAACTATTAATAGCTAGTTTATGACTTGCACTGTTCCTAGTGCTGGTACTAGTAAATTGGGGTTTTTCATAGTTTGGGATCTAGTTACTGGTCAATGGCTCATACACCCTTCTAAAGAAAAAATTTATTTAAGGTCTATCCCAATGGGTGTGCAAGAGAAAAAACAAACTATTGATGCCAAAAATTGACAAGGTAACAATGTCTTATGGGAAACTCAGTTTATGGGGGACCTTTTGAGCTAAATTGAGTGACCTTCAGATTTTTAAAGAAGCTGACTTCTTCTATAATGGGGGTTTGGAAAGGGAAAAGGAAACAAATATATAAAAATAAAGTCTAATCTAAGGCAATGCACAAAGACTTAATAATAAGCATGCTAAATCATAGATATAAGGGCCCGATTGGTATTTGTAATGTCCCAAAAAGGAAAAAACTAAAGATTAAAGCACAAATAATCCATTCATTGACATAAAATAACATTTCATATAGTCCACTTCCAAGAAGAGTCATAAGACATGATCTAGACCAACAAACTTGCATTCAATTTATAGAAGTTCTCAAATGAAATATCAAGACAATGGTAGCATAGTCTAATGTTAATCAAATAGCATAAAAGAATAGAAAGGTCGAACAATTGACATAGTCTAAATTTTTTTTCAATAATAAAAAAAATAACAAAGGCCTGGTGTCTTTTCTAAAATCAGTGTTCTTTTGAAAATTTGGACCCTTCCCTCAAAACGAAGAGAAGTATATATAGCTGAAACTCCCACTGCCTTGGTGAGCAATAACAAAAAATATTTCAGGATGTATGGTAATGATGTAGAATTAAATATTCCTCTATTCCTTTGCAATAGAAAAAGATTCAAAACCAAGCATTCAATCATTCCAATCCCAGGTGCATCCTTTGCAAATGGTGGAAGTAGTACAAATAAAGTCAAGCAGGTAAGTTTTATTACCCAGAGAAAGTAATTATGACACACAACGACTAGTCACAATGTTTGGTTCACTTCATCCATTTCCCAAATACAAAACCTTCCAAAGAAACATGTGGAAACATAACATAGATTGTGTGAGTCTTTATCTTTAACCATCAAAAGCTTGTGCGGAGATGACATGTGGTGTGTGGGATGAGCTATACTCAAAATTGAAGGGAAGCAGTCATCAATTGTGAGCAGAAATGATACATGGTGGCATAGAAGGGCCTCTTTTAAATGTGAAGGAAAACCTTCGAGGAGCACAGAGCAGACACATGGAGGAGGCAATGGATTTTGACAAAAAGGCCAAGTGGCTCATTTGCAATGCACAGGCCGATACTTAACCAAAAACATATACCTGAAGGGAGTTTGATGAATATTTATTCACACACAACATCAAGAACATAGGGGGATTTAATTATTCTAGGTCATAGCTAATCATAAATGTATATAGATAAAGATAGTATAATTTATATGAACTATCATCACTGCTAAAATAGATTAGAATGAGAAGAAGAGTATATGAAGAAAAATAAAAATCTGAGTTAGCATAGAAGAGGCCTAAATGCTCGAATGCTTTGCATCATTCCCAACTTGAAAGGAAAATTGTATGACTGATAGAAGAATGATGAAAAAAATAGAGGAAGGTTTATGATAGATTTTCTCTCCTCTACCCAAGTACTTACAAGGGTATCAAGGGTCCTCCAAGTGAGACCAAAAAAATTAAAAGGAAAGCATAGGGAAAAACAACCAATCACACAAATCTAATCTAGTGATAAAGAAGAGGTCTTTTGTGGTCCAACACCTTCAACAAGTCATCTTTCTCCTGATCTAGATCATTTTACAGGGAGGTAAGAGGAGATTTTAGATTAAATGTATCAAGAGAAGTTTATGTGAACTCACCTACAACAAGAGCCAAGGAGGATGCTTCCTTAACATCGTCATTAACAAGCTCCTACATGATTATTACCACTAATCTAGCAAAGATGGATAACAAAGTTAGAATTTACTCCACCAAGTTGATCATACACTTCTTTAGAGTGAAGTGTTATGACTTAGTCGAAGGAGGTTGATGAACCAAGGAGTCATTTTTGACCTCTAGAAGAGGGCCAATGACAAATTCTAGGGAATTATGGGATTCTTCCATCATAGGAATGAAACAAGCTAGAGTTGATCAAGATTAAGGAGACAAATAATATTTATTATCACTATTATTTAGAGAGAGGACATTCTTATATTTGAGCTTGAGAGAAGGGAGTGGAATCCTTATATTAGAATTAGAAGGAGAAATATCCATAGTGTATATAACTTTTATATGAGGCATGTACACGGGCTCAGGAAAAGGTGGAAGATCTGCTAAATAGATGATCAATCTAGGCTCCAAAGAATGAGTGATGAACACCTACACCTACTTATAGTGAGGTTCATCGATATCTCTCAAGGAATTTGTGAGAAAAACTAAGGTGATGGGAACATAAGTAGGGAACAAATGAGAGGAGTAAGAACAAAGATAGAAGCTAAAGCAATTATAGAAGCAAAGTCAACAAGTTTATTCCTACTCTTCAACAAGGCCTCATGTTCCCAAGGTAAAGCATCAAGCCAATCACCTATCAACATGAAGCATAACATCTGGCTTGATGGTAGAAAATAAAACTCAAACCAATTATAGATAGTTGTTTGTTATGCTTGGCTATAGATTGGTTTGAGTTTTATTTTCTACCATCAAGCCAGATGGTACAACTATCTATGTGTTCTTTAATCACATGTCAAACAAATACACACAAAATTCAATATCATTACCAAGAACTCAGTGGTATTGAGAAATATTTTATGCATAATACCAAATGAGATAAGTCTTCACAAAGTTCTATAATTTTGGTGAGGGTGATTAAACCATATTTTAACAAATTTTGAGGAAATTTACCATAGGAATCAGATAATTTTATGAAAATTCTATTGCATTCTACTATTTTATTCTCAGTAGGAACAAAAACAATGTTTGCTACTACTTTATTAATTTTAGGCTCCCTATAAATAGACACATCTAACCAATTATTAGAACATGAGGATGAGGAGGAACCCCTATAGTGTGTCACTGTCTATTGATAATCTCTTAATATAGTACACAAATGGGTGAGATAAGGTTAATTCATCAAGAGAACATTTTCTCCCAATATCGATTGTATATTCCCTATGAACCCATGTTGCACATCATAATCTTGCAAGGCATAGGAGATTTGAGAAATAGGGATTGATAGTGGGAAATGGAGTGAGTTATCTTCTCATGAGTTAGATTTCACCACAAATGAGAGGAGAAACTTGAGCGAATATATTATCTTTGTCTAGAAAATCTTCAAACTCTTTATGTTTCTCTTCAAAATATCAAACCTACTCCAAAGGGACCATGAGAGTAGATTCATGATCCATGAGAGAAGAAGATGAAGGAGTCCTTGGTTGGGAATTTATTTAGAATTTGATTGATGGATGAATAGAAATAATGGGGGGTTAATAATTAGGAAATAATCCTATGGTGAATTTATTGAATTTGAGACCTAAACAAGATGAAGTGAGTTGTCTTTTTGAACCTATATCTAAATGTTGAAATATTCTTCTAACTACATGCTTAGAAGATGTAGACTAGGTTGTGAAACTCATAAGAGTATCACAACATTCAGTCAAAAAAAATTTCCAAACAAGAAAGAAGAAATTTCCAACAAAATAAATTGACACTCTAAAATGATGTGATCATAAAGGGGTAAATTTTCCTTGACTATCTTAGGGATCAAGGCTTAGGTGACAAGATAGAGAGACAAGCGAGTTTGTTTATATTTTATGTTTTATGTGGAATAAAAGAGTGTTCTAAAAACTAAAAGAGCAAGTTGTAAAGGTTCTCTAGACAAACCAAAAAGATATCAACCAAAGATGACAGTGTGACACATGGATTTCCCCATGGCGCACTACATTATTGTATGGACTGAAAAAGTGAGCTTATCATAGAAAGAACACAAAGAAACAACTAGTTATTCAATTACTAAAATCTCTAGAAAATAGCAGGATAATAATAGAATACCAATAATGAACACAAAGTAAACTAGATGAAAAGGAAATGATGAAAATGGAATGAAGGAGACACTCACAAGAGGTCCTCGAAGAAAGCATCTTGTAATGCTACAACTTCAAAACTTGCACACATAGAAATGAGAAAAAAATTGGGGCTATTTTAGAGGCTTTTCTTAGTCAAACCACCTATGATATAGGGGGATTCACTACTCACAAGTTCTTTGCATTCAGAGAGCCTCATGGGGTGAATTTCCCTATATCACCTCAATGGAACAACATAGAAGTTTCAGAATATGAAAGAGCAGGTCATAAAGATTTTTTGGACAAACTAATGAGCTCTCAGCCAAAGGATGACAACATGGCGTGCTAGCATCTCAGAGGCATGCCGACATCTCATAAGGACCATAAAGCGAGTTTGTATCAAAAGATGCTTAAGTGGCTACTTCTACTCAAAGTATTAAGAAATCTTAAAATGTAGGAAAATGACAATTGAAATAGAGTCAAGTGAAACTACTCAATATTAAGAAGAAGAAAGGAAAGAAATACTTACAACCACACGAGTGATGAAGACTCCACCAAAACAAATTCTTCAGAACCTACAAGCGTGATATCTAGAGAGAATGTTGGGGCTATATAGGGGATTTCCTTAGTCAAATCCATGTTTTGGTGTTCCCACCTCCATGAACAACTAAGAAGATAAAGAGAAAGAGTGTGACAAACAAAGTGTGTTGTGAAAGAAAAACCTGCTTAGGAGTAGAACCTGCACCACAAATAAGCATGTGATAAAAGGAAACCCTACCTGAGGAGGAGAATCTGTATCACAAAAGAGGTTATGAAAGCAAACCCCACTCAAGGAGGAGTACCCATATCACCAAGAAAGTATGAAAATGGTAGCGGATATGGAATCCAAAGATGCTCATAAGTACAAGGAAAGGGAGGTAAATCTGCAAAGAGTGTTGTAATGGAAGCTTGAGAGAGCTTGGAGCTACTACAACAAGCTATGTGAAGCTATGCCTTAAGCAAAAGCTAAAATTTAGAAGGCCTAAATCCAAAGTTGTAGTGAAGCTAGAAACTAGTAGAGTGGAGCTAGCTATAGAGGATCTACTTAGATGAGATGAAAAGAGGAATTTTAAGGATGGAAAAGAAGCTTCTTGGGACATTTTAGATAATCCTAAGTTTTTCCCACTGATAACTAGAAAAAATGCTCAAAAATAGTTGTCTAAGCATCAACATGTCGCATGATGCTAGCATGGCACATGGAAATCTACATGGCATGCTAGTGTCTAGACACATCACACTACAAAATGATGCAAATGGGAAAGCCACAAAGTCCGATGCAAAGTTGGAATAGAAGGGTACCTACTGAAAAGGGGTGTTGGATCATCTTGAGAGGGCAAGAGGATGATGCAAGGGCTAAAATGAGCCTACTTAAGATGCTAAGGGAGTGGATGCTAAAGTGGATGCAAATACACAAGTGAAATTGCAAGGGTGCAATTTTACTCATATACGTTTTTCCCCCACTTTAGCAAGCATATGAATCTACATTAATATGCATGCTAAAGGAAATATACTAAACATAAATAACATCATATGCCAAAAGGATATTGTAGAGGAAACAAAAGATTCTTTGAACCATGGAAGCATTCCCCCAGGCTGGAGATCTGCAAAACCAATACATGAGACAAGAAAAACCTACACTAGATAGCAAAGGTAGGATATAACAAGCTAAATGATTTGAGTCAGCAAAGTAAAAAGACCTCGATGTAGAAGGTTGTCTCAATACTATGCTTTGTCCCCAAATAATAACTCATAAAATAATTTTAAGATGAAGAGAGAAGGAGCATATACTCAAGATGAAGAAGGTGTACATCTTTGATCTAGTATATAAAAGAGAGAGGAGAAGGATAGGAATGAACAAAGTGCATGGTGAAAGAAAAACCCACTAAGGAATAGAACCTGCACCACAAAGAAGGTGATTAAATAAAACCTTGCTCGAGGAGGAGAACCTGTACCGTGAAAAAGTGCACAATGAAGGAAAAACCCACTCAAGAGTAGAACCCACACCACAAAAGAGGTGATAAAAGAAAACCCCACTCAAGGAGGAGAACCTGTAACACCAAAAGGTGTGTGGTTAAAGAAAATCCCACTTAGGAGTAGAAGCCACACCACAAAAGAGGTGATAAAAGCAAACCTTGCTCAAGGAAGAGAATCCATATCACCAAATAAGTACAAAAGTTCCTTACAAACCCGCAGACCTACAAGGAGGCATCCCCCAAGATATCTTGCATGGAAGAAGTTGAGAAAGTTCCTTACAAACCCACAGACCTACAAGGAAGGTATCCTTCAAGAACTCTCACATGAAGGGATCCCAAGGAAGTAGACTCTGGCAAGTCGAGAAGTACTGACTCATCTACCCATAGATAGAACATGTCAAAAGCAAAGACACGTCTACCAACAGATAGAACATGCCTAAAGTAGTGACATGTCTACCTACAGATAGAATATGTCTAAAGTAGTTGGTCACACAGATCTATTCAGGTTTCCCCCAAGCTAAACGTAAAGAATTCATTTAAAAGAAATTCTTTCAAAGAGGTCCCTCAAGAACCCTTCAAAAGAGAAAAGGAGTCCATTTAAGGGACACTTCATTTGAAAAATATAGAGAAGAGAGGGGCCCTTAAGAAGGACACACATCTCCAAGATGAGTTATCACTACCCCCAACATATAGGGGAGGAGAACCATGTAAGATACTTTGAATAGGATAGAAGTAAGACTCGATATCACTTGTCATGAAAAGTAAAGGCTGGTGTGTCAATCAAATGGGAGTTTGATGGCAACTGAATCATGAAGATGTTGTATATTATGGACTTCAAGGGCTTACATTCACAAGTGGAATGACCAAGCAATCGATGTTATGCACATGAAGGATGTTCTCCTTAATCATGTTTATGAATTTTATTATGTGTAGGAGAAGGAAGAGTGATTAAGCAGGCTTTTAGAAGCCGCAACAAAATACACTCTTGGTTTGATAAAGGATGAGGAGTAGGAAACAACCCTTTCTCTTGTGGAGAAAGGTTTGACTTATCACAAGAAGAAGAAGAGGGCACGAAGATAGAAGATAACGGGGGAAGAATCTTTCCAATAGAACAAGGTTGAGTAGAATTCTTGTCAATCAGGCATGACTTCTATTTAGACTACTCCTTCAAAAAACCAAGTCCCAAATTATGCCTATAAGGTGTGAATTCTATAGGGACTTGGATGCCATGTTCATTACACCCACAACCTTTACGCTCATAGCCACATTTAGAAACAAGTTTAAATTCAAGGCCATAATGTGTTTATAGGCCTTGAAAAGAAGGAGGATCCTTATAAAGAGCATTGTCCTAACAATGGGGATCACACTCCTCTACAAGATCACCACCATTCTTATTACTAGGATTTCCAACACTATCTTCTTTATCAGAAGCATAATCCTCTTCCTTAGAAGGAGGGTCAAAACTAAGAACATTGCAAATTGCATCCACATTACCCCACAGTACAGAAGTATAGTCATCTTTGATAGTGGCTGATGTTATTGGAACGTCTAAGTGGATCAGGTCAACTTTATATTCCTAGATGAAGCAATCTATAAAGTCTAAGGGACCCCAATCATCACCAAGACATGCATTCCTTTGAGAAGAGGTAGGAGGAGCGCACTTAGGGATCCTTCTTTTAGAAGGATCTTCTTTAGGGACATTTATCTCGAGAGTAACTTTTGTAATAGGTGCTCCTGGAGTAAACATCAATAGATTAGAAGACAAAAAAGAAGTAAGAGTAGGAAGAACCGAAGCTTGACCGACACCTGCCATCTCACACAAGTGCATAGTATTAGGGTCAAATTTGACTATGACTACTCGATTATTACATATAAACTTAATACATTTATGCAAGGTAGAAGGAACTACATCCATAGCATGAATCCATGATCTACCAAGAAGAACATTACACAGTAAATTTTCTACCATAACATATACAAGGGTAGGTATAGTAATGGGTCCCAACCTCAAAGGCAAGACTATCATGCCTAGGGATTGTCGACCGACATTATCAAACCCACAAAGGATGAAAAAAGAAGTATTAATAAAGGATAGGTCAATACTAATCTTACACAATAGATCGATACTACACACATTGAGAATTGAATCAGCGTAAATGAGAGTACGTCTAATGCCAATCTTATTAATATTAACTATAATCAATAGAGGATCTACATGCTTCTGTACCTCTAGAGGTAAGAGCTCTTGTAGATAGAACATAATATTTGACGAATCCGCATGAATATATGCCATCAATGCATTAGCATCCATCGGCCTATCAGAAGAAGGAAAGAGGATCTCTTGCAAGGCTTCCTGAAGTATACATTGATAAATTGGAGTAGACCAAAGCAAGTCCCACAACGAGATCTTAGTCGGACTAACCTGAGGTTGCTCAACAAGATTGTAATCACTAGGAACTTTAGTCATAGGTTTAGTAGCTTGAAGAAGACTTGTTTGTTTATTCATACTATTCTCATAAGTATGGGCTACTGCTCTATAAGAGGGATCCATAGGAATAGTAGGAGGGTCACCATCAAGTGGAACACCATTGATAGAGCAAACCCTCTTAGGTGAAGGACTAGTTAGAGTCACATAAATGACCAACCTCTTAGTCCTTTGACGGGCAGTAGAGACATAGATTACATTTACAAAATCATCACAACTAGAACAATTATTTGAATACATATTCTCAACATCAATCCAAATAGGATCAAATGTGGAATAGTTATTTGAATGAACATTCTCAACATAGATCCAAGGAGAATCAGATGTGTAAGGAGATTCATCATTCACTAATGCAATCTCTATAGGAGAGAGTGCACTAGAAAAAAGATGAGATTCATCATCCACAAATACATCATCTCTAGAAGAGAGTGCATTGGAATGAATAGAAGATTAATCATTCACAAATGCAACGTCTCTAGAAGAGAGTGCATTGGAATGAAGAGAAGGTAGGGTAATGTTAAGAAAGGTATCAATGATTTCATCTTCTTGCAACAAAATATCCTCTGAAGCTGGAGGACTTTCGTGAGAAAGATAAAAGATACCAAGTGACATGGGTAAAACCAAGTCACCGTCACATTCATTAAATGGAATATCATTAACATTTTGAACAAAAATAGATGAAAAGTTAATAAAAGAAGATATTAAAACCATTACAATTTTTTTAGTATTTTCTATGTTCTACTAAATCACATTTTTAGAGGTCTCTAGAGCATAATTTGAATTCGGAACTTGCATCAATCTAGAAAATTCAACTACCAAAGGTAATAGTATCTTAGGGACTAAACAAGTTCTCCAGGAGACCTTTCCAACGGTGCAAATGGTTTTGAATTTCAAGCACCAAGTCAAAAGTTATGACCTCACCAAGTAGGGGTAAATAAATTCCTAGTTTTTTGAAGAATAATGTTCATGTTAGGTTCACCAAAATATGATATAAGGGGATTCACTAATCACAAGTTCATTTCATTTAGAAAGCCTCATGGGGTTAACTTCCCTATATTACCTCAATGGAACAACACAAAAGTTCCAAAATACGAAGGAGCAAGTCATAGAGCTTTTTTGGAGAAATTGACGAGCTCTCAGCCAAAGGACGTCAATGCTGAAAATAGATAATAGTGCACGCTGCATTGTCATCTTGTATGGAGTAGAAAGCAAGTTTATCTCATAAAATTATTAAGTGGTTACTTCTACTCGAACTAGTAAGAAATCTTAAAATGTAGGAAAGTGACATAATTGAAACCGACTGAAGTGAAACTAATAAAGATTAAGAAGAAAGGAAAGAAATACTTACAACCACTCAAGTGATGAAGCTTCCACCAAAAAAATTTCTTCAAAATCTACAAATGTGATATTTGGAGAGAATGTTGGGGCTATATAGGGGTTTTCCTTATTCAAACCCCCATTTTGGTGTTCCCACCTCCATAGACAGCCAAGAAGATAAAGAGAAAGAGTGTGATGAACAAAGTGCATGGTGAAAGCAAAACCCACTTAGGAGTAGAACCCACACCATAAATAAGTGTGTGATAAAATCAACCCAGCTCAAGGAGGAGAACCTGTATCATGAAAGAGGAGATAAAAGCAAACCCCACTCAAGGAGGAGAACCCATGTCACCAAGAAAGTATGTAAATGGTAGGTGATATAGAATCCCAAGATGCTCACAAGTACAAGGCAAGGGAGGTAAAGATAGAAAGAAGGTTGTAATGGAAGCTTGAGAGAGCTTAGAGCTGCTACAACAAGTTGTATGAAGCTATGCAAGAAAAATTTGAAAGGTAGAAGACCTAAATCCAAAGTTGTAGTGAAGCCAGAAACTGGCAAAGTGGAGTTAGTTGTAGGGGATCTTTTTAGATGAGATGAAAAGAGTACTTTTAAGGAGGGAAAAGAAGCTTCCCGGGCCATTTCAGAGAATCCCAAGTTGTTCCCACCGACAAAATTAGCTGACAAGTGGAAAACATGCTTGAAAATGGTCATCTGAGCATCGACACATTGCATATGCTAGTGCAGTGCACGGACGTCTGTGTGGCACGCTAGTGTCTAGACATGTCATGCTATAAAAAAACACAAATGGGAAAGGCACAAATTCTGATGCAAAGTTTGGACACAAGCATAGCTACTGAAAAGGGGTGCTGGAGCATCTTGAGAGGGAAAGAGGCTGATGCAAGGGCTAAAATGAGCCTACTCAAGATGCTAAGGGAGTGGACACTAAAGTGGATGCAAATACGTAGGTGAAATTGGAAGGGTGCAATTTTACTCTTATATACCACCATGTAGGTATTCTCACCTCCCCAAATAGTGACATAGATAGGTAGAAAAGAAAATGACAATAAATGAGCTAAATAGATAAACAAGTTAGAATAACATTATTCTTTCAAACTAGAACAATAATGTAATGTAAAAGGAATGCAATTACCTTCCCTTTAGCTAGATAGTGATACCTAAATGAAGATCATGCAACATATAAGACATCCCAATAGTGCCAAAGTGTTGGTGTAAATAGCCAAAGTATGAGAGAGCCTGATATAATAGAGAGAATGAGAGTGAAAGATGGAAAAAAGAATGAAGAAGGTTGAGAGAATGAGAAAGAATGAGTGAGAGATTAAATAGAATGAATAGAATGATAAAATGAGAGGTTTGAAAGGAGTATAGGAATTCAAATGGACATTTATGGCATGCCTGCAAGCTGCAAAGGTATTACAATTCATGGGGAAGTAGGAAGTATAACATCATAATAGCCATGCTGGCAAGAATCTTTTTGGGATGTTTGTGTAGTGCACAGATGTTTGCATGGTGTGCAGTTATCCAAAAAAAAAGTTTACTTTAACAACAAAAAATTAAAGGGTTATTATGGTGTAAAAATTGTACCCTAGTGTAATTTCCCAGGACACTACCCTTACTCTATCCTTATAAATTGATAATAGTGAATCCCACCATCATAAGCATTTTGTCCCTTCTGTATCTTCTCATTTTCTGTTGATGTTATAATTTTTCTTAGGATTCTTTCATGTTGCACAAATGTCTATGTGTTGCATGAATGTCTTGACAAGATTATTCGGTTAGTGTACGTTGGGACACTACACTTCCTATCACCCATGAAGTGTAACATCCCCTGTGATTACAAACTATTTGAAAATGACTCTTTCTCCTCTAAAATTCCATTTTAAAATTTCATTCTCATTCCATTCAACAAGAATCACAATATATTCACTTCACTCTCAATGCTTCAACTTCATTCTTGCTCATTGTTTTATTCTTAGCACTACATTCTCTCTACACCATTGTTGTTGTAGGTTTCAAGATCTAGGCCACTCTTGCATGATCATCTTGCATTATCAAAGCTCTCACTCTTCTTCTCAGCTTCTCCAACCTTGTAGAAGGGAGGGTAACTCTTTTTTATTTCATAGAACTATCATCTTTATAGTTAGCATATTATTTTCTTTACATTTCCATATATCTTAGCTATTGATTTCCTTAACATCATTTCTGCATTGTTGTCTATTTGGTTGTTTATGGACGTAGAAGCACCAATGTTGGGGTTTGACTAAGGCATGTCCTAAAAAAAAATTTGAACATTTTCTCATTTCCATGTGTGTAGGATCTCATTCCTGAGGATGGACCTACCATGATTTGGATATTTATTTCCCTCTACTTGTCATTTTTCTTATAGTTAATTTACCATTCATTTAAAGTATTATTCTTTTTGTACTTGTTTATATTTTTACAAATTTTTAGCATTCTATTTTTTCTATCAAACTTTCAAATTCCAACATTCAGGTGGTCAGTGAGCCTTGAACATTTTTGGTTGTAGACTTTGCTCTTTGTCCATATGAGACACCAACATGCCATAAAGATGTCACATAACCACATATATTTTCTTCCTCAAAATGAGAGATGAGATTTTAGTTGTAGGTTTCCATCAGCTGATAAGAATCTAACTAATAGCACAAAAGATGAAATTAAATTTTTTTGGTACTCTAACTCTAGAGTATGACAATTTTTTTAATTTTTTTTTAAATTAATAATTGTTGATCACGATCTCATGAAATATTGTAAAAATTTCTTACAACATAAGCAAATAACATTGTACCAACAATTTTGTGAAGTACATCAAAATTTGAAAATCTCACAAGGATCATTGAAATATTGTAAGCCATTTTACTATGTGTGTCTTAAAATTTATAATACATGATGTTACAAATACTATGTGGTGTTCTCTATATATCATAAAATAGTATGCAATATTCATTCTAATTTGTGTATAATTGAAATGCTACAAGAGTGTGGTACAATTCAACTACCAAATTCATCAAGGGAATTATTAGATTTATTTGCATGTGTTATATATGATGGTTATATTTTCTATAAAAAAAATGTTTAAATGAAAAGTGTTTGCAATGTACTGGGTTACAAAATTTTATATCATGTATTCATCAGGGAAGAAATAATTATTTGATATATAAAGTGGTTTAGAAAAAGAGTTTTAAGATAGTGAAATACAAATTGAAGAGTGGATATGAAGGTTCTAGATGCAAGTTGGTTACAAGAGAAGTGTTACTAATTTTATTTCATATTTGGAGTTTTTTAAGCTAGGCATGGAAAAGGGGAGAATGATGGATTAGGTGCATGTCTAAAGAGATCTATACATAGAGAATAACTCAATAATATAGGTCATGTTATACTCATTGACACAAGTTCATTTGTTGAGTGGTTTAACTATGCTTTATCAAAAGAAGGTGCAATTGATTTAGAAGTGCATAGGTTCTTCTAGTTGGTTGACGAGGGGATTTTGAGAGAGAGATTGGATTTTCAAACAATAAAGGAATCATCAAAGATGCATTCACTTTGAAGCGTAGGTGCAAGTACATAGATCATTTGGATGTGAGATTTAGTTTTTTTTTTCATATTTGTATTAAATGCATGAGTGCTATAATTTTGAGTCAAGTGAGTGGGTACCTATACATGGATTTTGTAATATCTACCCCTTTTATATGAAGCTCATTCAACTTTTCTTAGTTAAATGAAAATTTCAATTGACTATGACCATATTTAAGATATTGTACAACTAAGACATGTTTATGCAGTTGTTGCACCATATTGGAATGAGGAGACATCATACTACTGGTTGGTATGATGTGTTCAAGGAAAATAAAATCCAACACAACCTATGATATATGATGATGGGTTCACATATCCTATAGGATCAATTATTATTATTTCAACTTGGTTGAAAACATATATGATTAGAAAGGATGGTAGTCAGGACTACATTTGATGAATTTGAGAAGCACAAAAAAATACTCATGTATGTTCACACCTAGTTGTAACAATTAATGTTAAGTTATTTAAGTATCATGAAAAATCAAGAACAAAATAATTATGGACAATTAGTAATGTTGATCATGAAGCAATATTGGATACTTTGAAGAAGAGATGACTCATCAAGCACACTTGAGTAGTAGATCTATTTTTCTATGAGACAAGTATGATATTTTCATCTTAGTGAAATTCATTTTTTTCTATTTATTGGATTAAAAGTACATTAAAATTATATCTAATTTTTTTTATTTGTAATGGGCCAAAGACAAGATGCTTTTGACTCGAGTAGAGAACTGATGAGACCTCATTGATGAGGGGCCTCATCCTCAGAAATATTCAGCATTCAAGTAACACCATTATATCTCCTTTGTGTCATATTCATCCTTATCTCTCCAAGACCAACCATACAAAACTAAAGCCAGGAAGCCTAGCGAGGACACCAGAAGGAGTGAATGACTCATGAGGGACTGATATAGAGCCACCAAGCATGAAAGACTTGTGTGGGTCTGACAGAAGTCTACGAGCATCATAGACCATTAGGAAACTAGATCTATGAGAAAAACATACCTACAAGGTCTACGAGCACACCAGTAGGGGTCAAGCATGAATAGTCACCACGTTTGCAAAAATAATGTACGTGTCCTCCAAGATCATCTGCCACTTTATTTTCTTTGAAAAGGTGAGACCAAACTAGTGAAAACACCGCTATCAGTCTAGGAAGATATTTGAACCTTGGTTGCCCCACAAACAGACAACCATTTCACTATTACACCAATAGGTGATCCCCAAATTATATATAAAAAATTACTTGTACATAAAATGTAGGTTTTTAAGAGAACAAAGGTATATTTTCCAAGCCATTCAAATCAATACATCGTCTATTATGTTAGGAGTGGGATGACATTATGATGGTAATGCATTCATATATAATTCATAAATAGTGTTTCTTAATCTTGCATCATAATTGGTTTCTTAAAATATTCAACTAATTGTGTAGTTCATGTTGCTTATGATCAACAATTTTTCAATATTTATATGCAAGTATATTTCAATTTAGTTTGGAGCATGACAAGGTTACAATGTATTTATCTTCTCATATGCATTGGCCCATTCATCAAATAGGTGTTAAAAGTGCATTTTAAAATGGTGATTTACCTGACGAAATTTATACATCTCAACCTTTAGGTTTTATTAAGGAAGGTAATGAGTATCTTGTTTGCAAATTAAATAAATTAATTTATGGTTTAAAACAATCTCCTAAAGAATGGTATTATTAAATTAATTCTTTCTTTCAATCTCAATTTTTCATTAAAAGTAAAAATGATCCAAATTTATATATTAAACATAGTGAAAATGATATTGTGGTCATGATTTAATATGTTGATATTTGATTATCACTTCTAGTTCTAACAATTTGATTAGTGATATTAATTCACAACTCAATAATCAATTTGAAATGACTAATTTAGGATTATTACATTATATTTTGGGTATGCAAATTTGGAAAAAACCTAATTTTTTTTTTTCTCAACATAAATATGCTCAAGATCTCTTAGATAGATTTAAAATGAATGATGAAAATTACGTTTCTAATCCTTGTGAATTAGGAAATAAACTAATGGTTGATATGAAAAATCCATTTATTAATCCTAATTTACATAGCCAATTAGTTGAAAGTTTAAATTATTCATCTCTTACTAGGCTTGATATTTATTATTGTGTTAGTTTGTTTTCTAGATATATTCCTAAACCACAATAAACTCATTCTAATATTGCAAAAATAATTTTAAGATATGTTGAAGGAGCTCTTAATATTGTTCTCTTCTATGATGTAAAATGTCAATTTTCTTTAAAAGGTTATAGTGATTCAAATTAAGGAGATGGTCCCAAATGATTGGAGATACACTTTTGGTTAGTATTTCTTTATTGAATTAGTTACAATCTCATGGAAGAGTAATAAACAACTTTATGCTTCTATTTTCCCTATAGAAGCAGAATATAAAAATTCTGCCAATGCATCCAAGAAGAACTATTGTTAAGAAGACTACTTGAAGACTTGAGTCTACCTAAAAAGGATCCTTCCCCCTTATATTGTGATAATAAAAGTGCCATTAATTTGGAAAAGAATCTAATTTTTCATGCAAGTACCAAGCACATTGCTCTTCAACATCACTTCATTATAGAGAAAATTGAACACAAAAAAAATTATCCTTTGTGTTGTAAAGGTGAAGATAAAGTTGTACATATTCTCACAAAATCTCTTTGTAAAGATAAATTTATCCTTCATTGTAAAAATATAGCATTACAACCCCTTGAAGGGTTTAATATAAACTACCCAAGTAATGTATAGGGGGGTATTAGAAATTAATCTTTACTCAGGTGAAGATTACTTATTTATTTGTATTATTTAAATACAGTTATGAATATTCCAAATGAATCCCTATAATTATTTTCTCTTATTTAAGTATTCTCACACATGTGTGATAATGAACCATTTTTATAATTCCTTTTTAGAGTAATATTAAGGCCTAGGTGTAGCCTCCTTCTTATGAGGATCTTCACACCTTGCACACACATAGTATGAAAGAAGGCATGCATGGATGTGGGAACTTTAATTATGAAACTCCTTTCTCACCTCTTCTTATTTGAGGTGCTTCTCTCATTTTTTACATGAAGCATTTTATGCTTGAGCCCTCTATATATCTTTCTCTTCTTTTAAAATTCTTAGGTTTTATGTCATTTTCTTAATATTGGGGATATTTTATTTACTTTTTCCCCCGTACAAAATCTTGTGTCTCCTCTTGGATATTTGGTGTGCATTTTCTTGGTGCTCTTAGTTTTCATCTTAATGGTAATATTGTTATTCAATTAATTTATCTTGGAATAGTAGTTTATTTTTAATTAATTTATTATTACTTTCATTAACAACTCAACTAATCCTAAATGAAGTCTCAAAAATAAAATTTAAAATCCAAACTAAAATTTATTTCATCTTTTGGGGCTTACAAGGAAGGGAAAAATAATGGAAACCAATTTGAATTGTGGTTTCATTCCATGATTAATATCTAGTCATGTAGAAAACAAGGGTCACTAAATGAAAGAACACCCTAACCTAGAAGTAAATACATAAGATATTTTCTCTCAAATACCTAAAATTGTGTAAATAGTCTAGTCCAAAACTATCATTATTACATGATAAAAATAAATAAAAATGTCATCTATATATTTTGAATGTAGTATGTAATGAGATTAATATTGAGTAAACATAGTAAGGGGAAAAAACCCTAGTTTTGAATCTATATTAACATAAACTTAAAAGAAAGTGAATCATATTTCTTGATAATAAAGATAAGATGTAATACTAAAAAAAATATTTCTCAAACTTGTGAACACTTTAGTAGAAGAAAATAAATAAACAACTCAACCAAGCCTAAATGAAGTCTCATGAAGAAAAATAAGGATCCCAAGTAAAATTAATTTCATATTTTGGGGCTTATAAGAAAGGGAAAATAATGGCAACCAAGTTTAATTTTGGTTTCACTTCATGAAACATAGCTAGTCATCTAGACAAGAAGGGTAACTAAATGGAGAGAACACCTTAACCTAGAAGTAAATAAATGAGATATCTATCCTACAATACCTAAAAATTAATAAATAATTTGGTTGAAAACCATCCTTATTACATGATGAAATCAAGGAAAATAGGTTCAGCATAATGAAACAAAATCATTCAACTATTTCTCCTAGTTTCTTCCAATATGAGAGTTATAATGCATAAATGAGAATAAAAAATTAAACCTAACTAATATAGAAATCAAAAGGTAGGTTTTAAGAGGGTCAAATGCTATGCGCTTATTGTAAAAAGTTCTTTTTTGAGCCTCACTAAGGACTCATTCGCCCTAAGGCAAACATGTCCTAGCTAGGGTTCTAGAAAATCTATTTATGGGTTTTGTTCTTTAATGTCCACACTCCCAAATCCTAGTTGGAGACTGTCAGAGCCTAAAAATAAATCTTGTAGCTTAGTTTCCATGATCTTGCAAGAAAGGTGACAACATTGACAACTTTACAAATTTCTCCAATTTTTCTCTCCAAATGCTTTTCAACCTAGAAGGTGCAATCTCAAATTAAAGGAGAGAAAATGTCATTTTTTAGTGATACAGTCAATTTCATATTGACTTTCCAGGCTATCCAATCAAGTAGCTAAACACATATTGGAACACATACAAGTAGAGAAAACAACTCTCCCTTTATTGATTTAGAACAACTTGTGAATCCATGCATGAGTTACTAATTACATGGCAACTCTCTATTCTACTCTAGATGTTATTCTAATATTCTAATCCCACTTTTTTTGTCCAACACCTCCATT
The DNA here is from genome assembly GCA_007258455.2 of Sequoia sempervirens. NCBI lineage: Eukaryota > Viridiplantae > Streptophyta > Pinopsida > Cupressales > Cupressaceae > Sequoia > Sequoia sempervirens. Next base: position 132,679,118 of record VDFB02047230.1, read on the forward strand.
CCTTCAACATTTATATCATTCTCAAGTTCTTTAGGTAGGCCATGAACATTCTTGCTCTCATGTCATAGTTTCCAATCATCATCTAATCGACATCCACAATTATGAGGTCGTTACATTGTTATACATAGCTCCATCAAATTGGCCAATAAAATCATATTTCACAACAACAATGTAAAATACACTGATATCACCTCACCACATGTCATGACCCAACTCATCATTCTCTGCATTGACCACCCTCATCCAATTCCTTCATTTGGATGTTGCCAAATTTGGAGGATCTCTCCTCGGCACCACAATATCACATCGGTAGACTCCAATTGGAACATCATCAAAATGTATAATAGACATTCAAGGATCTCACACCATACAACTTATGTCATTGTGGACATGGAAAAAGTAACCCTTCTACTTTTTCTTGTTTTGTCCCTCCTTGTGCTTAATTTTCTTGATTTTTCATTGATTTAATGTAGAAATGTGACCCACACATTCACATTAGGTCTTGAATTCTTTGAATTAATAATACTTTATCATGTCTTGTAAAGGTGTTGTAAGGTTTTGTAATATATTTCCACACTTTTCTAGACTCTTCTTATTATAATTCATTTAAATATCCCCTTTTTATCCCTTACCAAGCCTTATTTTAAGGTGTTGTAAAGTCTTATAACAAAATTCCATTCTTTTCTAGGCTTGTCACCACTAATTACACCTCAAGCTTATGCATTATTTGGCCCCTTTATGCACTTAAAGGTCTTAATTAAGTGTATTTTTTAATATAAACCTGAAAAATATCATTTAATACAATATAATTCCCAACACTAATTAACTTGCCTTAAGTGGCACCAATTTTCAATTAGGGGCGAATGAGTCCCTCTTCACACAAAAATCAAAATAAATTTAAATTACTAGAATTTTTTTATTCATTAAGACCTAAGGTCGTCTTTCGATGTTGTATTTTCAAGAAATTAGGGCATAAGTGTGTATAAATATATGTTTTTATATTCATTTTAATCCCCATTCACACATTCCTTCATATATTCAATCCATCATAGCAATCAAGCATACAAGCATCATAGCATCATTCAATCAAGCAATTATCAAGCATCTTGGAGCAGCCATTGACATATCTTCAAAATTAAACATCAAAGGTTTTGTGAGTTAATGGAATTTGCATGTTATTTATTCATCATTCTCTCTCTTTATTTTATTTTATTATGAAGGGTTTGATTACCAAAGTGCAGTTTGACCAACACAAACACCTATAATCTAACCCTTAACCATTTTTCCTCTCTTTGCATGTGTGTTTGTAGGTCTTGTAGGAATATTTTTCAAAGAGATAGGTGTTGAAAAGTGGTCAAGAATTCATAAAATTTAGTCAAGTCAACAAAGATGTAATTGAAGCTTGAAGATGTCTTTTAGCGCGTTATCTGTAGATTTAGATCCATCAACCTAACAAGCAAAATAATACAAATTTGACCCACAGAGTTGACTTTGGAATTTGTAGATTTTTTTAGGTGGACTAGTTCACCATCTATGGTGAATCAATCCCACTGCTAGGCTAGAAAAAAAAAATCTAAGGTTTTTAGTTCTTGAAACCACGAAACCTATTTTAGTAGATTTTACCAGAAGCAAGACTAATTCGCCATTTGTGGTGAATGAGTCCCAGTGGGCATCAACAGTGAATTCTGCAACATTCCATAACCTTCCAACATTAGCATTCTACCTCTAGGTACACCTCATTTAGTTTCATTAAGTTTTTTTTGCATTCATTTATGTTTTTAGTTCTTGTTTGCATATCACAACGTGTTTTCAGAAATCTCATATTTCTTAGTTTTGCATGCATAATCAATATTATTTTTTAGTTTTTACATTTATTTCATTACAAATAGGCATATTTCATTCATTTTACCTCAATCTTGATTGTGAAAATAGTGGTTTGTACCCTATTTCTTTCCTTTTAGGTGAAAACCCTAAGAAGAGAAAGCGAACATTAGGATTCCAAAACCCGTGTTTACATTTTGGTTAACCTGAATTTATAGCATTTTTACTTATGATTTCAAGTGCATTCACATCCTAGGGTTAACTTGCATTGACATTGCATTAGCTTTTACATTGTTTTGCATCTTTGGGTTTTCAAAATTATATTAGTGAATATCTCATATAGACTTCATTTTTGCATTTCAAATCATTAAAAATACTACAATTATGCATCTGCATCCTAGTCTTGCATCTGCAAAGCATATAATTCATCTTTTCTTTTTTGAAAAATCTCAAAAAAAATCATCCTCGGACTCATTTGCCACTTTGGGAGAAGTGGTCTAGTTGCACATTTTACATTATAATTTGTCCTTTTCTAAACATTTTCTGCAATTTTATTTTTTGTTACTACATTATTATTTCAATTTCCTAAATTTCTTTTATTAGAATTCTATTGTTCCTAGTTTGCATTACATTTACATCCACTCCACCTTTCATGGTATTTGTATGAGTGTTTGGTGCCCTATTGATAACACTTTAGTGAAAATAAGTTCCCAACTCATGGCATCCCACAATAGCACATTTGTTTTGGACCTTGGGTTATCCAAAGCTCCAAAACTTGCTATTGACAATGGTACATTAGGCATGAACAATACCCCTAGTACCCCCTTTCCTTCTAATAACATGCATGTTCACCAACAACCTAATTCCCTTCTACGAGAAAAAATAGTTAATATTCATGAGGACTTAGCACATCTCCAACATAACTTGTGTCTTGAAAACATTTCAACCACTTCCATTCTTGCTATAGAAAACATCCATCAAATGCTTGAAAGTGATGAAGGCATAGATGTTGTGGAACACATTATTGAGATATATCAAAAACATGCTTCTTCCACCTCTGACACATTTCAACCATCAAACATTGTGATTAGCCAAGGAGGATCTCATAGTCCTCCCCATTCAACCATAGCATCCATACCCACCTATAACACCCCTCAAGTTACAACAACCATGCAATATGCTAGTAATGTGACTCCTTCCTTTGCTATTCCTACTAGTATCCCTAGTTCTTTTGTGGCATTGAATGTTCCATCCTCCACTACCTTCACCCCTGTCAGTGTTCCCTTCACTTGTCCCACTACTACATACACTCCATCACCAATCTCTCTTCCATCCCATACCACTTATACTGACCCCCTTAAAACACAATTCTTCCACACTATTTCTTCCATGCCACAACAATGTCCACCATAAACCAAAGCCAAAATGCACTGCCCACCTATTATGTCTGTAGCAGTCCCTTATATTTGGAAATATTAAGAACACCAATGCCACAAGGAATTGAGATGCCTAGGTTTGAGAAGTACGGTGGTAAAGGAGTTCCTACTAATCATGTCAATGCTTATACTACATTATGCAGTGATTTTGTCTTGATTGATAAATTGTTAGCTAAAATATTTCCTAGGACTTTAAAGGATACTTCCTTTGAGTGGTTTTCCTCTTTACCAAATCATTCAATTCATTGATTTAATGAACTTGTTGATGCATTCATAAGTGATTTCCAAGTGCACATGACTCCCAAAAACATAATGTCTGATTTGATGAGATGTAAACAAAATGTGGATGGAAAGGTACAACTAATTTCATTTCATACTATCAGTCATTGTATGCTCAAATAGATATCAAGGTACTTGATTCACATCTCCAAAAGATGTTTATTGAAAACTTGCAAACTCAAATTTAGGATAAATTGACCATGATGAAATTTCCCTCTTTCATGCATTTCTGCATAGCCCTTTGTGACTATCACAATTTGATTAGTAGTCATGACAAAAATTTCACTTCTAGCTGAGCTAAGAAATTGAAACATTTCAACCAAAACAACTCACAAAAATTTAGAAAACTAAACAAAGGGTTCTTATAGTTAAACCCCCCTCCTCCAGAACAAACTCAACCTGTCAATAACCAAGTGGCAGTAGTTAAAATAGTGGTGCCCTTTACCTATGGGGACCTAAAGAGTCAGTTCACCCCTTTTCCTAATTTTTTACATAGCACAATGAATCAATTGATACAACAATAAATGATCACCTTGCCTATTGTCAAACCACTTGACTCTACCGAGCCTTTACCCACAAACTTTAAACCAAATGCTTATTATCATTTTCATTAGCAAAATGGACATGACACAAAACAATTCAAGCATCTTAAACACCTAGTGCAAGACCTCATTGATTTTGGTCATCTATCCATTGTGGGTGCCAATGATCAAGGTAATAAGTCTATTGCCCCTCCCAATCAGAATTTACAAATTTTTACCAACCCAATTCCTAAACATAATATTTCATTTGTCAAAGCTAGAGAACCTTTAAACATTGTTGTGATGAATGTTGTACAAATGATGAACAACATGATATTACTTGAAATTTTACCCGTATTAATCATATGGATGAAATGGTGGGTACAATAGACATTATCCCTCATAAGGGCCAAACTAAGAAATCTCTTGATATCACTTTTTCTCCTCAAGATATACTTAAAAATCATCCTAATGGTACTCTTTACATAGATAGACGAATCTACAATAAACCCACAAATGGGATATTAATAGATCCTGCATGTGGTGAGAACATGATCATAGATGAATTTTTAGTATTACATGATCTTTATCAAGATTATTATGATAAAACAAAAAAATGGATAAAAAGACACAATGGTTTTTCATGCCCTACGATCAAATTGATCATACTCCCATTACAAAAGGACCTAAAAAATTGGGTGTAAAATTCTCTCTCATTCCACAATTGGATCAATTTCATTTGTGGCTAAGCCATCCTTGGATTCACTAGATGAATGTGGTCCCTTTAGTCATTCACAAATGTTTGAAGTTTTGACTTGACAATGGGATATTCACTGTACACCATAGTAGCTTTTACCCACTATATTCTAAATGTAACTTTTCCTTGGAAGCTTTCTAGCCTGAGCCTATGGAACCCATAACACCTCACAAAGACTTCTTTTTCATTGCCTATCAAAAATTCAAAGCCAAATGAATAGTTGAATTCTCTCTTCTCAACATGTCCATGTACACCTCTAACACTCCCATCTTAGATGAGATAATGCTTCAACCTGAATCTATGCCTAAACAAACATTGAAACCTCTAGAGAAACCAACCATAAACACATCACCTTCCTCATCTAAAGAACCAAGAGATGATGAAACCAATCCCATCATGCCCCCTCACATTAAACAAGTTTATAAAGCTAAAGAGAAAGTGATTGACCCATCTCCTTTGGTTCCTTCCATTCCTCTCCTTTGGGAAGAAAAGGAGCCTATGGTGGATCAACTTGATCTTACACCTACCCAACTTCAAAATATAATAAAAATAAACTAAGATGCTAGGGATTGTAGGTGTTGGCATCGTCTCCTTGCTTTCCAGTTACATGAAGAGGAAAACAGAGAAAATCACAATACACACTTGATAGAAGCAATTCATGACCACCATCCTCTTCCTAACCCACCTCAAAGTAATCCAATCCAAAAATCACAACAAGAAATACACTCTTCTTCAGGTATATTCATTCGTCCTCTTGTTGTGATCAACCTAGATGACGATGAGGAAATAAGAAAGATCGATAATGAAATACATGATCAATTGAATACATTGTTTTCCTCATGTATGAGCTTCACTAAGATATCTCCTATCGTGAGTGATAAGCCTAGTACTTCACCTAGTATGGTGCTTGCTCTAGTCTCTCTCACCATTTGTTCACCTTCCAACCATGATTGGAAGGTAGATGACTTGTTAGATGGTTGACTTGCATTCCCCTTACTAGTCTTTAACAATTGATTTTTCTTTTTCTTTTCTTTGGTGTGATTGCATGTGCATATTGAAATACCCCATGTTGTGTTATTCTCTCTCTCTTTGAGAAAATTCTTCTATTTGTACCTTCATTCTTCTATATGTCGCACATTGCCTTTTCATCTCTTATTTTGTGTTTTACTTTTGGGGATGATAGAAAGCATTGAGATGACCTATGTCTCTTCCATGTTGACCCAAAAGGTATTTATATATTTTTTTTCTCTTTTTTTTTGTTTTTTCCTTTTGGGGATGATGCAAAGTGTTGAGACATCCTATGTCTCTTCAATGTTGACCCAAAAGGTCTTTCTATTTTATTTTTTGCTCTTATTTTGTGTTTTCCTTTTGGGCATGATGCAAAGTATTAAGATGCCCTATGTCTCTTCCATGTTGAACCAAAAGGCCCATTTTCCTTTTCTTTTCCTCTTCTTGGGTTTTCCTTTTGGGGATGATCCAAGGCATTGTGACCGAAATGTCTCCTTCATGTTAACCCAAAAGTCTTTTTTTTTAATTTCTCCTTTTTCGTTTCTATTTTTTCCTTTTATTTTGTGTTTTTCTTTTGGGGATGATGAAAAGTATTGATACACCCTATATGTCTTCCATGTTAACCCAAAAGGGTTCTTTTTTGTTTTTTTTTGGTCTCTTTCTGCGATTCTTCCAGTTCTATGTATTCGAGGAATGATGACAGTTCTGAGATCTTTAATAAAAACATTGCAACAATGAACATACTTACCCCAAATCCATAGATCCCTTATGTGTTTGGTTTTTTCATTTTTAGGGGAAACCCCTCTTTTCTTTTTGCTTTCTCTCTCACATGATGCAATATTACTTGAAAACATATTACTTGGAATAGGGGCTTTTTGAGTTGGCTCTCATGTCTTCCTTTCTTTTGCATTTTTCATTTGCTACTTTAACGTAATTGCTCATAGGATAGTGTGTACAATTCCTTTAAAGTGAGGGCATACATTGACATTATTCATTTTTTATTTTTTCCATTTCTTGGTTCTTAGTGCAACCTTGGTACTTCATATGATGTGTTTTTCACTTTATGGATGACATTGGGTTTAATGTCCTTCATGAGTGTGATCTATCTTAGCATATTACATTCCTCTTAGTGGCTTGATGTGACGCACTACATCCCCTAAGTTGCGAATATTCTATTCTTTCATTAGTCCCCCCTTGGAGACATTAGAGACAGTGTTCCCTAAGTTATAGACCTTACATGAACCAAACAAGACTCCTTTGAACATTGGAATTTTCCATTTTGCATTTATGGCTACCTTTCATAACACAACTTGCATGCCTATGGTGCCATCATGTTTGTTCATGAGTTCTAAGCATACAAATATTTGCTTGTCTCATGAAGCATGAAAAAATATTTTCCTTTGTGGTGCCTTATTAAAGTTATCAGGAGGTATAACTTTAGTATGGTTGAGTGGGAAGCCCATTTTGAGGCACAACTTTCCCCATAGCCACCTACATGCTTGTGAGTACATACCAACTATGAGTGTATGTTTCTCACCTTTTGGTCCTTCTCACCTAGTGGAAAACCATGATTTTTGTTGCCCTAGAGTGAGTATGCTTTTCAGTTTTGGACAAATAGCCTAGATCTAATTCACAATGGGTTGGAGAAATGATCGAAGCTTGATCCAACATTATATTTCATCTTTCATCTTTTCTTTCATTTTTTTCACTTTCATGTGTGTTCTTTGTGATTATGTTTAGTTTTCAATGGGATCTTCATCCTAGGGGCTTGATCATCCCTCTTGATCATTGTTGTCCCATCTTGCTAAGCATCAATTCAATAGAAGCTCTCTCAAGATGTGTCTTTCTACTTTAGTGTGAGTTTTAAGCAAGTTCATCCTCTCACTAAAGTGGGGGCTAAATGTGAACACAAAAAAAGTAACCCTTCTACTTTTTCTTGTTTTGTCCCTCCTTGTGCTTAATTGGCTTGATTTTTCCTTGATTAATGTAGCAATGTGGCCCACACATTCACATTAGGTCTTGAATTCTTTGAATTTTTAAAACTTTATCTTATCCTCTAAAGGTTTTGTAAGGTGTTGTAATACATTTCCACACTTTTCTAGACTCTTCTTATTATAATTCATTTAAATATCTCCTTTTTATCCCTTAACCAGTCTTATTTTAAGGTGTTGTAAAGTCTTGTAACAAACTTTCACACTTTTCTAGGCTTGTCACCACTAGTTACACATTTCATATGCTTTATTTAGACCCTTTATGCACTTACGAGTGTTATTTAAGTGTATTTTTTAATATAAACTTGACAAATATTATTTAATACATTATAATTCTTGACATCCATTCACTTTCCTTAAGTGGGACCCATTCATCATTAGGGGCTAATCAGTCCCTCTTTACACTAAAATCAAAATAAATTTAAATTATTGGTGGGTTAAATTATTCATTAAAACTTAAGTTCGGCCTGTGATGTTGTATTCATAGGAAATTATGGCATAATTGTGTATAAATATATGTTTTTCTATTCATTTTAATCCCCATTCACCCATTCATTCATCCATTCAATCCATCATAGCATTAGAGCATCATAACATCATTCAATCAAGCAATTATCAAGCATCTTAGAGCATCCATTGATATATCTTCAGACTTCAATGTAAAAGATTTGGTGATTTTATGACATTTGCATGCTATTTATTCATCATTATCTCTCTTTATTTCATTTTATTATCAAGGGTTTGATTACCAAACTAGGGTTTGACCAAGGCAAACCCCTATACTCTAACCCTTAACCTTTTTTCCCCTCTTTGTATGTGTGTTTGCATGTCTTATAGGAATATTTGTCAAGGACATAAAAGTTGAAAAGTGGTCAAAAATTCATCATACTTATTGAATTCAACAAAGACCTAATTGAAGCTCGAAGACATCCTTTAGCCCTTTTTCTATAGATTTAGATCCGTCAAGTTGACAAGCAAAAATGTATAGATCTAGATCCACAAAATTCACCTTGGAATTTGCAAATTTATGTAGGTGGACTAATTTTCCATCAATGGTGAATCAGTTACACTACCAAGCTAGAAAAAGTGTTTTCTTAGGTTTTTAGGTCCCAGCACCCAGAAACCTATTTCAACAGATTTTATTAGTAGCAGGACTAATTCGCCATCTATGGTGAATGAGTCCTAGTGGAAATAAACACTAAATTCTATGGCATTCTAGTACCTTTCAACATCAATATTTTTCCTCTAGGTGAACCTCATTGAGTTTCACTAAGTTTTGTGTGCATTCGTTTATGTTTCTAGTTCTTGTTTGCATATCACAGTGTGTTTTCAAACATCTTATATTTCTTAGTTTTGCATACATAATCAATAGTATTTTTCAATTTTTTGCATTTATTTCATTTCATCTAAGCATATTACATTCATTTTGACTCAATATTGAGTGTGAACAAAGAAATTTGTACCCTATTTCTTTCCTTTTAGATGAAATCCCTAAGAAGTGAAAGTCAACATTAGGGTTTCAAAACCCATGTTTATAGCTACCTTGACATAGATGAGACTCACATTTTTGAGGAGACTTGAGTGAATATCACATCAATGTCACAAGATCACCATGACATAGACATCCAAATGATGCATGTCCATGAATGTTGATGAGACATCGAATGTCAAAGAGACATTTAAGATTGTCTCAACGACAAGTCATCTCATGTTGAAGAGATATTCAATATCGAAGAGACATTGATGGATGTCTTTTTGAATAGCATGTCTCACATTGAAAAAACATGTAGTAGTCTTAATTGATCAAAAAATTATGAAATGATGATGCAGGATTACATGCAAGCCTTGGATGCTCTTGCATCAAACATCTAAGGTAAGAGAAATGTTCCATGTGTGGGAACTTAGGAAAATTTAGGCCAGTCTAGAACCAATAGTCCAAACTAAACCAATTCATGTGCCTTCACCCAAGCTACTTGCTTTGCTAGTTTTTGCTTCCAATGAATCATGTACTCTGGGCACTCTTTACCAAGCATTCTCTTTGTAACCCTGGAATCAATAATTGTATCTACTTCTATTTTTTTTCTAGCAACTTGTTCACCTAATTTGTATTAATAGATGAATGTAACTAAGTAATTGTATCTTCACTAAATTTTTTGTATAGATCACTAACATTGAAGATAGGAGATAGATCAATATTCTTTGGAAGTTCAACTTCATAGGCATTGGTGGAAAACTTACATAGGATCTGACAAGGACCTATTTTCTTCCACTTTAGCCTATTATAGGTTCCAATGTGGAAACCTATCCTTTCTTGAATGAACCCACATCAGTTCTCCAATCTAAAATTCCTTCTCTCTCCTATGATGGTCAACAAACTCTTTATACTTAGTTATATTCTTCTCCAACTTGTCTTTCACTTCCTTATGTAAACCTCTAATATATTTTGCAAAATCCTCTCCCAAAACACTTGTTTTCACCAAATCTACACTATCTATGAGTTCATCTATGCCCCTATGGCTGAAACCATACACCAGATGGAATGGAATCATTCTAGTACTCATGTTCACAAAATTATTATAGGATAACTCTTCCTGTGACAACAAAAAATCCCACTGCTTTGGTTTGTCTCCAATAAAATAACGAAGAAGATTACCCAAACTCTTGTTCACAACTTCAATCTGTCCATTTGTCTATGGATGGTAGGCTGAACTAAAACCCAAATGTGTTCCAAAAATAATGAACAAACTATGTACCCTAATCAGATATGATACTCTTAGGTAAACCATGCAACTGAACTATTTCTTGGAAAAACAAATTTTCTATATGGGAAGCATTGCTAGTTTTCTAACGTGGAATAAAATGAGCCATTTTTAAAAATCTATCTACAACCACAAAAAATAAATCATTACCTCTTTGATTTTGAGGTATTCCCAGAATAAAATCTATGCTAATGTGTTCCCATGGTCTCTTTGGAATTAGTAATGGTTGATATAGTCCATTATTTTGTTTCATACACTTTGCATGTTTATAAATTTTGCATCCTTCTACCATTTTTTTTGACATCCACACCCATTCCTAGAAATAATATATTTCTCTCAATAATGCAGTTGTCTTATCTATTCTAAAATGTCCTCCTAATCCACCACTATGCTTCTCTCTAATGAGATTATCCCTCATGGAAACTCTTCATATACACAACTTCTTCTCTTTGAACAACAAGTTCTCCTGAATAAAATAATCCAACCATGGAGTCCAATCCAATTTAGTTGGATTCTTACATGCTAACCATCCCTCTCTAAAATTTAGGTCATTCTCATACAACTCACCCAATGCATCAAAGCCAAGAAAAATAACTCTCATCTCATTCAACAACAAATTCCTCCTACTTAGTGCATCAACAACTCTATTGGATTTACCACTTTTATGTTTTAACACAAAAGAATACTTTTTCAAGAAGTCAACCTCTTTCAAATTCCTCTAGTTCAACTTACCTTGGATTTTTATGAATTGCAAGGGATGATGATTTGTATACAACATAAATTCTTTTTGAAATAAATAATGCCTCCACTTCTTGTGTGTTTGCACAATCACATAGAACTCCTGATCATACACTAAATATTTCCCCTTGGCTTCATTCAACTTCTTGTGAAGTACACTACTGGTCTTCATTCTTGACTAAGAAATCCTCCAATTGTTATTCCACTTGTATCACAAACCACTTGGAATTTTTTTCCAAAGTCTAGTAACACTAACACTAGTTATTCTGTCACCTTACCTTTCAACAGCTAAAAACTCTTCTCTTTTGCAGTTGTCCATTGGAACTCTTTTCTTATCCCCTTCATTGTCTCTATAATGGGACCACATATCCCACTAAAATTTCTTATGAACTTCATATAGAAACTTTCCAAACCATGAATAATATGAGCTTCAAAAGTACCCCTTGGTGACAACCACTCAACAATAGCCTTTACTTTCTAGTGTCCATTTTTAATCCTTCCTCAATGTATCATAGATAAAAATGACCTCTTGCTTCACATGGGAATAATTCATTAAAAACTTTACTTAATTAGGTCTTAATCTAGTGTTGTGAGGTTTTTTTCACATCCACACTAGGTCCTGGACCCTTTCAAATGCATTTAACAGTGTCTTGTAAAGGGGTTGTAAAGTATTGTAATAGACTTTCATATTTTTCTAGACATAATGAGCCCATTCCACCTTAATTCAACATTATAAAATGTTTTTAATAACATTATCACATCAATCTAGAAGTTTTTTGAATTAAAAATTAATGTTAAACTAGTGTTGTAATGTGTCTCACACATTTACATTGGATATTGTTTCTTTCTAGGCTACGTGGACCTCATTTTAGTGTTGTAAAGAGTATTTAATCACACTTTCATATTGAATTTTGTGTCCCAATACCTAATTTACCTTTACATCATCATTAATAGGCCCCTATTAACCCATATTGTGCATCCTAAGGCTTAAATTGATCAAATACCCGATAAAGTTGCAATTTTAACCTTATTTCCTTGTCTTTTGGAATCCTAGCTATAAAAATGGCTCCTAAGGGACCCATTCACCATGCATGGTGAATTAGTCCCACCCAGATAGGACCCATTCACCATGGGTGGCCAATGAGTCCCATTTCACCCAATTTTGACCTTTGAGCATGGAAAAAATGAAATTTAAGTTTATTATTTCTTCATGTTGGCCTACGATGAGGTATTAATGAGTGAAATAGGTGAAATGACTAAAAATATAAGTATTTTAACCCTAATTCACATCTCTTATCATTCATTCATCCATTATTCTTTCATCTCAAGTCAAGCAGCTTAGGGTTTCATCATTTCAAGTCTCCAAGATATCAATTTTTAGTCCTTCAAGGGAAGAGTCTTCATGTTCTACTATAGATATTGAAGATCAAACATCATGGAAAGTTAATCAACTCCATTTTTGCATGTTTCATTTCATTCTTTCATTTTTTTTGTTTAATTACATAAAATGGGCTTGACCAAGGCAAACCCCCATGCCCTAACATTCAACATTTCTCTTTGTCTTCTTGTGTGTTTGCAGATTTAGACATCTTAGAAGCTTGGAAATCATTGAAGATCAAGTTACAAGGTTGATCAAGTCTTATATTCATTCAACAAGTCAAAATATCAGCAAAAACTCATTTTTCAGGTTTGGATATTAGAGTTTCAAAAGAGAACATCTGTAGAGAATCAAAGTGGACACCGAAAGCTCTAGATTCCACCTTTCAATAATCAAAAATTCAAAATTGGACTCATTTTCCATGGGTGGTGAATGAGTCCCACTTCTAGGTCAATTTTGAGTTTTCTATGTTTTTAGATACCCTTTTGTTAGAAATAGGTTCTGGCACAATTTTGCAAAATTGGGACTGATTCGTCCAGAATGGTCAATGATTCCCACCAAGCCTAAAAAATATCATTATTATCATTTAAAATTAAATTTCCAACTTCAATCAATATTCCAGGTGTGCACTTTCAGTTTCGTCAAAGTCTGTTACAATTTGCAAAAAATTATAGGTGTTTTTGCATTACATAATGTGTTTTTCAAACAAGTTGTTTTTCTTTAGTTTCCATTCAATAATCAATTAATATTATTTGTTTCTTGCATTCAAGCATTGCATATAGGTATATTACATCCATATTGCATTGACTTTGAGTATAGACATAAGCATTTGGGCCTTCCTTTCTCTTTTTTATGAGAAAAACCCTAAAAGTGTTAAAAAGAATTAGGGTACCAAAAATTTATGCTACATTTTGGTGAACCTTAGTTTAGAACACTTTCTTTTCTTATTTTTCATCCATCATCATCATAGGAATGTCTTGCATAAATTATATTTTGCATTGTTTTGCATTCTAGTATTTCAAAAACTTGCATTAGTAAAATGGTTATTTAGCTTACATTTTTGCATAAAATTTCCTTAATTTTTTTGAAAATTATACATCTCCATATTGGGTCTACATTATACAGCATCAAACGTATAAAAAACAATTCATTTTTTTTGAAAATATTGCAAAAAACTAGTACTAGGACTCATTCACCATACTGTGTGAATCAGTCCTTGACCAGATTTTTGAGTGACTGTTACAACATCAAAAGCCTCATTTTTGTGCTTCTTAAGCCTCCCAATATCATATAGTATAATTCTAAATAGTTTCTAGAACATTTTTTTAAAACATATAGCTTAGAAACATCATTTTAGATTACTCATTCTTCAAATCACTTCATTTGCAAACACCAATAGATTTGAAAATGATTACATTTCTACAATTTTTCATAACATTGATAAAAGTACTTTTCACTTTTGCATATACAATATTTCTATTCATAAATCTTTGCATTAGTTTGGTAAAAGTACTTTTCATTCTTGCATATACATTGTTTACATCCTTAAGGTGTTGCATACATTGGATAATAGTATTTTATATCTTTGCATATACATTGTTCATATTGTTGAAACATTGCATGAAATGGTTACATTTTCTTTTCATTTTTATTCAAACCATGATAGTACCTTACATATGTAGACATGTTAAGAATCATTTCCTATCCTCTAAGAGTGTTTTACTGAAAGAGACTACAACTTGGGCCATTCCTAACGATCATACTTGTTCTTCTCATAATATCTCTCCTCTTGTGACAAAGATATTTTAGTACAAGAATCAATTAATGGGAGTTTTGAGAATAATAGTTGTTTCTCTCCTTTTACCTATCTTAGTGGATGAAACATTCACAACCAACATAACAAAACCTTAGATGATCATGAAATTACAATTTCTTTTTCTCCTAGTATATCTCCTTGTGAAGATGATACTTTGATGTTAGAAAACATATTTTGTAACAGTCATGAGAATATTATTTGTCCCCCTTCACCTCACAAATTTCTTCTTAAAAAATACAATACAACCATAGGTAATAATAAAAAAAACATTTGTCCTTCTCCTAGTATTTGTATCTCTCCTATTTGTGCAGAAGATACTTTGTTGTTAGAAAACATAATTGATGATCGTCATGAGAATCTTCATTGTCCCTCTTCACTTAACAAGACCTTTCTTGGGAAATAAAATTCATCCATTGGGTATTCTCCTACTCATGATGAAGTCCTTTTCAAAGAACCAATGATAGAATGTCAAGAAAATGTTGTTTGTGGTTCTTCCAAAATCCCTCCTCCTAGGAAGGATATCATGATGCAAGACAAGAACCACAATAATGATATAAACTATCACTTGCTAAGGGATGTTAACATTATTCAACCTCAACTCATCCTTTACCCCCCCTTCACATAAACCTCCACCTCAAAAAAAACCCGAACTTGTCCTTTACCCACCTAAGAGTAATTTATCACAACAAATGAGTTATAATACCATTTCTCATACATATAACACTCAAAATAATCCACAACCAACCCGAACACCCTTCCCTTTTCCAAATCCTCTCCCCCATAGACCTATCTTACTAGGTCTTCCTAGTGGAAAAGAGTACAATCTTGTTGAACAACTATAGAATACTCCTACTAAAATTTCAACATGGGACCTTATTCAAGCCTCACCTCACTATCATAACATGATCCAATCAGCCTTACAATAGGTCCCTGTCCCTTCTAATGTGCAACCAACTAACATCACAACCATGATCCAAGGAATAAATGTTGACATTGTTTTCCACCAAAGTGAACTCCCCCCTTTGGAAGTGTTAAAAATAAATAAAAATATTTCATGATCATTTCTCAATAAAATCAAATCGCGATAAAGTGAACTCTTATTGATAATGTTTCTACCCTTAATGTTTGTAGTGTGAATCTATTTGATATATTGCGTTGACAAGTCACAAATAAAACCTAATTACATATCTATTCAAGGATTTGATAATACAACACAGCAACCACTGAGTGTAATTACTTTGCCTATTATAGTTGGGGTGGCTACTTTGCAAACTTATATTCATGTCATGCCTTATGATCTTTCGTATAATACTCTTTTAGGAAAACCATGGATTCATGAGATGAATATAGTTCCTTCAACCCTACATCGTAGAATTAAATATGTCTATAATAATAATATTTATCAAGTTGAAATAGACCTCGAGCATGAAAGTTGCTTGCGGGTCATCCCACAATAATGGGTTACACTTTTTGGCCAACCTTGACATTGAAATCAACATTTTTAGAGAAAACTTCACATTCTGACACTTATAGTAGGTAAAATATTAGGAATTTGAAAATGATGTAAACTAGTGATTTGTGAGATTTTTTCTGTAGATTTAAAAATGTTTTTTTTTTTTAAATGAAAATAAATTATAATCTTTTTTGCATCTCCTTTCATAACTAGTTTTTAATAGTAAACTTCATTTTTAAAAAGTGGTGTGTACTTCGGCTCACATAACTTTTTTTCTACAAAGGATAAAATTATAATTCTTTTGAATTTAGGTTGGTAACACAAGTATCTAGTTCTTTCATTTTATTTTATAGCATTTTATTGAATATTTTTCTTTTAATTAAGTTTTGAAGTCAAAACATTTATAATTTATACATAGGTGCACTTCGGCTTGCATAACTTTTTTGGTATGTATTGAAATTCAATTTTTCTTTTTTTGTTAGAACGAGGACATCAATACCTAGTTGATAGATATTTTTCAAAAATAAATTCCTCAAATTTACTATTTTTCCACAATGATTTTTCATCAAACTTGATGTTTGGTGAAAAACCTATGTACAGTAAAACTAAAAAATAAAATATAAAATAAAAGAAAAATACATTAAATTTATAGTTGTTGGAAAGCACATTTCAATCAATGCAATCATCCAACTTGGTTTATCAAGTTGACTCCATTTTCACCTCCTTCCCAAGCTTCGATAGTAAAAAAAATGTATAAATTTTGAAATGGTGGAGGGGAAGGTGAAAAAAGGGGGTTCCATAGAACCCCCCTTCTAATGAAGGGGGTTCATTTGAACCCCCTTATATGGTGCAAAAGGGGGTTCATTAGAAGGGGGGGTGTTCATTAGAAGGGGGGTGGTTCATTCGAACCCCCTTCATTAGAAGGTGTAAGCCATTTTAAATTTTTATGAGCATTTATAATTTTTCTTCATTTGAAAAATTGTAACTCACTATTGTGGGTTTACCCTTGCACCTTCAAAAAGGAGCTAGAAGTCCTCTAAAAACATTGATTCCAACATCGAATATAGAACCTCTTTAAATAAAACAAAACAATGAGGAATCAGTGTTAAATTATTTGGTGACGATTGGGGATCCTTAGAATTCACAATATCATTTATGGGAAAATACATAATCACACAAAAAAAAGATGAGAAACAAGAACAAACAACAATCATGTTAAACCTTTCGAAAGTATCCACCTCAATCACTTTAGAAAAAGTAGAAAACTACACAGTCACCTTTAACAACCCTTATCAACAACCACCACACGATCCAACAACCACCACCCCATCCAACAACAATGAAGAAGTTTTATGGAAAAAGTTATCACCTCATGAAACAACTTGGATATAGTGGAAAAGGATGTGGTGCTTGAGAACAAGGTATCCATAACCCTATAGAGCTTAACACACAACAAATGACTCATGGTCTTGGTTATTGTTCCTTGATTGAGACAACCAAGCCTTCACTGAACATCAACAATCTCATAAAAAACACTCCTTAATCATCCTTAATAGTCATCCATCCTCAATTCATCAACACTAGTTGTCTTGCAAATTATCTTTTACAAAGTATGAAACAAAAAAAATGCACCTTCTCTTAATGGAAATGTCATCATGCAAAACACTCATGAATTGAATTCATTAGATTTTACACCATCCTCTAATGGAGAGAAAAAAATCTCACAATCTCAAGAGCCTTGCATAAATATGGAATCTAATACTAAGCAAGATGTATCTTTGACGCTAACCACAAGACCACCTTGTACCATTAATTAAGAAGGTATTTTTTCGAGACTCCTCCAAGATCACTTGATCACCCTCCCTCACAGAACTTGAAAGAAGTTCTCTTACAAGACTTCATTCTATGTCTATCATAGAATTCATGGTCATTACACTAATGCATGCAAGGCTTTGAGTTGTAAAATCCAACATTTTTTAGAGTTTGGTATGCATCCCTCTCTGGGTGCACCTAATTCCTCTAATTGATCTTGATTTTCACTCTTGCCTACATTTCGCCAATCATTTCAACTCACCTTTTTTATGCACTAAGTGGGGGAAAGGGGTTTCATAGCCTTGTCCTCGTATGTCACTTGTTGTTGCCTCTTTTGGATAGTTGTTAAATTTTCATGAACATATAATAGAAAGCTTGGGATGTGGACAATATGTCTTAACATGGCTCACATGTGACATATTTCCCTTTTTCATGATGTAGCTTATTGGAAACATATATATGACTTGGCATGGGGCTTTTTGAATAAGCTCTCATGTTCTCCTTCATCTAGTTTAAAGAAATTTCTCATAGTACTGGTGTTCGCAACTTCTTTAAAGTGGGGGCATACATCACCACTCACATTTCATGTGTGATTTTCTTTTTCCTTGTGATTTCAACTCTTGGAAGTATTAGGTACAATGTTGCCCAGGATGAGACCTTGCACTTGTTCTCTCTTGGAAAAAAGATGAGAAAATTTGGACTTATCCTCTCTTGGAGACATTTGGCATGATGTTCCCTAAGATGAGACCTTCCATGAACAAAACAAAATCCCTTTGAACATTTCGTACACTATTTTTCATTAATAATGTCTATGAGTGTCAAGCATATGATTTTTTTCTTACCTCATAGGGCTTGAACCAACATTTTCCTTTGTGTTGTCTAATGAAATTTATTAGGAGGTATAACTTTGATATGGTTGAGCGGGAAGCCCGTTTTGAGGAACGAATTTCCCCATAGCCACCTATATGTTTGTGAGTGAATACCAACTAGTGTATATTTCTCACCTTTTAGGACTTCTCACTTGAAAAACAACTAATATTTTCATCGCCCCAGAGTGAGTATGCCTTTTATTTTTGGAAAAATAGCCTAGATCTACTCCACAACTAGTTAGACAAATGTTCAAAGCTTGATCCACCTTTCTATTTTTCAAATTACTTCTAAGGGATAACTCACCTCGCAGATGACCTAAAGTTTTGTGGCCCCAGAGTGAGTGCATATTTTCCACCCCATTTTTCATTCTTACCATTGCATGATTGCGTATCTTGATGGTTTGACTTAGGGTCTTGGATCCTCGGGGCTTGCACAACCTCCTTTGATCTTTTTCATTCTTTGTCATCTGCATTTGTACACTCAAATCTCTCTTGAATGTCTACTTTAGTGTGAGTTTGAAGCAAGTTCATTTGTTCACTAAAGTGGGGGCTAAATGTACCATAGAAAAAAGGACCTCTTCCTTGAAATTGGAATAATTCATGATATAATGGACTTATTAAGGTCTTAATCTAGTGTTGTGTCATATTTTCACATCCACACTAGGTATTGGACCCTTTCAAATCTACTTAATGATGTCTTGTAAAAGTGTTGTAAAGTCTTGTAATGGAATTTCACACTTTTCTAGACTTAATGAGCCCATTTCCCCTTAATTCAACATTATAAAATGTGTTTAATAAAATTATCACTTCAATATAGAAGGTTTTTGAATTAAGCTTAATGTTAAACTAGTGTTGTGATGTGTCTCACACATTCACATTAGGTATTGTTCATTTCTAGGCTATTTGGACCTCATTTTAGTGTTGTAAAATTTATTTAATCACACTTTCACATTGAATTATATGTCCCAATCAATAATTTACCTTTACATCATCACCAATAGGCCCCTATTACCCCATATTGTGCATCCTAAGGCTTAAATTGATCAAATACCCAACAAACTTGCAATTTTAACCTTATTTCCTTATCTCCTAGCATCCTAGCTATCAAAATGGCTCCTATGGAACCCATGCATCATGCATGGCGAATTAATCCCATCCAAGTTGGACCCATTCACCATGGGTGGTGAATGAGTCCCATTTGGCCCAATTTTGACCTTTGAGTAGGAAAAAAGGGAAATTTAAGTTTATTATTTCTTCATGTCGGCCTGTGATGAGGTATTAATGAGTAAAATAGGTAAAATACCTATAATTGTAAGTATTTTAACCATAATTCACATCTCTTATCATTCATTCATCCATTATTCATTCATCTCAAGTCAAGCAACTTAGGGTTTTGTCATTTCAAGTCTCCAAGATATCAATTTTTAGTCCTTCAAGAGCATATTCTTCATGTTTTTCTATAGAAATTCAATATAAAGCATCATGAAAAGGTAATCAACTCCATTGTTTCATGTTTCATTCCATTCTTTCATCATTTTCATTTAATTACATACAAGGGGTTTGACCAAGGCAAACCCCCATGCCTTAACATTCAACATTTCTCTTTCTCTTCTTATGTGTTTGTAGATTTAGACATCTTAGAAGCTTGGAAATCATTGAATATAAATTTAAAATGTTTCTAAAGTCTTCTCTTCATTCAAAAATTCAAAATATCAACAAAAACTCATTTTCAAGTTTGTTAACCAAAGTTTCAGAAGTGGACACCTATAGAGAATTAAAGTGAAGAATAAAAGATTTGGATTCCACCTCTGAATAATTAGAAATTAAAAAGTGTTCTCATTCTCCATAGGTGGTGAATGAGTTCCACTTCCAGGTGAATTTTTAGTTTTCTACATTTTTAGATACCCTTTTGTCAGAAATAGGTTCTAGCACAATTTTGCAGAAATTGGACTGATTCACCCAAAATGGCGAATGAGTCCCACCAGGCCTAAAAATTAGCATCAACAACATTTCAAATGAAATTTCCAACCTCAATCAAGATTCCAAGTGCACACTTTCAGTTTTGTCAAATGTTGTTACAACTTGCATTTATTTCTAGGAGTTTTTGCATTACACAATGTGTTTTCAAACAAGTTGTTTTTCTTTAGTTTTCATTCAATAATAAATTAATATTATTAGTTTATTGAATTTAAGCATTGCATCTAGGCATATTACATCCATATTCCATCCATATTGCATTGAATTTGAGTGTTGACATAAGCATTTTGGCCCTCCTTTCTCCTTTTAGGTGAAAACCCCTAGAAGTGTTAGAAAGAATTAGGGTGCCAAAATTCTATGTTACCCTCATAAAATAAAAACCCCAAATACACCAATTCCTTTATGTGAAAGTAATTTTTTTCAGATTCATCTTTAACTTCTTTTCTTTTAGTCGTTGCAAAACAGTTTGAATATGTTCTAAATGTTCTTCCTTTGTTTTACTGAAAATAAAAATATCATCAAGATAAACTATGGTGAACTTACCAAGATAGGGCTTCAATACCTAGTTCATAAATCTTGGTAATTTACTTGGTGCATTTGTCAGTCCAAATGGCATGACCAGCCACTCATATAGTCCATCCTTCATCTTGAATGCTATCTTCGAGTTATCCTCTCCACAAATTTTAATTTGATGATAACCACTCTTTAGATCAAGCTTTGTGAAATACCTTCCTCCACTCAAACAATCCATTAAATAATCCATTCTGGGCAATGGAAATCTATAATTAATAGTAATCTTATTGATTTCATGAGAGTCTGTGCACATCATCCATTCACCTCCCTTCTTAGGCACTAATATAGTAGGTACACAAAACATACTGAGACTCTCCCTAATCAAACCTTTGTTCAACAACTACTAAACTTCTCTATTTATTTCTTAATTCTCTTGTGGTGTCATCCTATATGATGCCTTATTTGGAAAGCTTTCACTTGGAATCAAATCCATACAATGACTTATTTTTTGTTACTAGTGGTAGTCCATCTAGTAACTCCATCATTATGCTAGCCTACTCATCCACCAATCCTTTATTTTCTACTAGTAGATTTTCTTCCTTTTCCACTATTAGATTTTCTTCCTTTTCCACTGTTAGATTTTGAGCTAGTCATGCTACCATTGCATAACAAACATCATCCTTCTTCAGATCCTTTAAGAACTACTTTCCTGCAACAAAACACACGTTAGAAGTACCTTTTGTGTCTTCATCCTTATCCTTCATGGGATTCAAAGTAAATTCTTGACCATCCTTCTTAATTGCATATGTATTATTCTTACCATCATGAACAACTTGATGGTCAAACTTACATGGTCTTCCCAGCAAAATATTAAATGCATCCATTGGCATTACATCAAAAAATATTTCATCCTTGTATTCACCAATCTGAAAATTAACCAAGCATTACTCTCTTACCACTAATTGATGCTCCTTCTCCAACCATGAAACCTTGTATGGGTTGGGATGCTTCATTATTTTTAGCTTCAACTTCCTCAACATTTCATCAAATCAAATATTATTCATGTTGCCACTATCTATAATTACTTTACAACACTTACCACTTGACTTGCATTTGGTTCTGAAAAAATTTCTTCTTTGTATTAGTTCTACTTCTACCTTCTCAGGACTTAACAAAATATTCCTTATCATCAAGGATCCTCTGTCCTCTAGATCTTCACCACTCTTTCAAGTTTTCACAATTTCATCTTCAGCTTGGGCAACACGTACACTAGTCTCTTTCCCTTTTCCTAGACCTTATGCGCATTCAAAAGACTTGTGACCAACCTCTCCACATTTGTAGTGGGTAATAGTGAATCCTCTACCTCTTCCTCTTTCAAATCTACCTCTTCCTTGAGATGACTCATTTTCCTCGGAGGTCTCCTCTACCTCCTACAACATGAGAGGTACCTTCTCCATCATGTTTGGAAAAATATCCTCTTCCACCACTGATTTGTCCTCAGCCATAGGCATTTCTATCTTGACCCCTGTTATTGCTTTGTTGCTTTTTGTTTAATTTTGCCTCATCCTTCAAGGCACATTGATAAGCCTCTTCTATGCTCTACAACTTGAGAAAAATTATTTCAACTTTAATGGACACTCATAGATCATTTAGGTATCTTGCAACTTGCTCAACCTCATCCTTAGTGTGGTCTGCTTGAATAATAAATCAATAGAAATCTTCAGTGTACTCTTGACACTAGACTCTATCTACTTCAAGTATAGTAATTCCCTAAAAGACTTATATGATAATCTACAAGCATGAACTTTTCTTTCAGTTTGTTCACCATGCAGTCCCATGATTTTATCTTCTCCTTACCTTTCCTTTGTCTATTAGTTTGCAAATGATCCCACCATAGGGATGCATGCCCCTTCAACTTTGTGCAGAAAAATTACACCTTCTTATCATCTTTAAATAGTACCTTAAAATTTGAATTACTTCTCCATCTCAGTAGCCCAATCAAACAATTCATCAAAATTCAGCTTCCCTTTGTATTGAAGAGGGTCAAAATGGGGTTTGGTATTTATTCTAGTTATGGCTTGAATGAACTTCTCTTCCCCTCAGTCAAGTTCTCATTGTTCTCATTCAACTGTAGCCTATTCTTATTCTTTGTCACTCACATCATTGACATGATGACCTCTTCATTGTGCATTTTTGATAGCCTCTAATCTGGCCACAATCCCTCTCAACATATCTATCAAGACAAGGTTTTCTTCTCTTCACACCCCTTGTCCTTTGCCTTGTCCTCTTTGTACCATCTTATGCAAGTCCTCTTCAACTGTAGGTTTCCTTGTGTCTTACTTATCTACAAAAAATTTTGTATAGGACTTCATAAATGCTTGACACCTTACCAAGAGCAAAGCTTGCTCTAATACCACTTGACATAGTCAAGTTTTGAGGGCCTTGCTAGGCTATCCAATCAAGTGACTAAATACATATTGATACACATGCACATAGATAAAAAAAACTCTCCCTTTATTGATTCAGAATAGCTTGTGAATACATGCACGAGTTACTGATTATAGGGAAACTCTCTATTCTACTCTGGATGTTATTCTAACCTTCTAGCCCCACTTTTTTTCATCCAACACCTCCATACCTTCAGCATTTATATAATTCTCAATCCCTTCACGTCATCCATGAGCATTCTTGCTCCCATGTCATAGTTTCCAATCATCATCCAATCACCGGGTCATTACATCATTATCAATAGCTCCACTAAGTTGGAAAATGAAGTCATATTTCACAATGACAATGTGAAATACATTGATATCTCCTCACCACATGTCATGACCCAACTCATCATTCTCTGCATTGACAACCCTCATCCAATTCCTCCATCAAGATGTCACCAAGACTTTGGAGGATCTCTCCCTGATGCCACCATGTCACATTGGCAAGCTCCAACTAGTACATCATCAAAATGTCTAATAGACATTCAAGGATATCACACCAAATGACATATGTCACCTCAACATAACTAAGACTCACCTTTTCAAAGAGACTCAAGTGAATCTCACATCAATGTCACAAGACATGCACATGATGCACATCCATGAATGTCGATGAGACATCGAATGTTGAAGAGACATTCAAGATTGTCTCAATGTCAAGCCATCTCATGTCGATAAAGTTCCACCATGCCCAAGTCACTGCTACCCGGCATGGAATGTCGAAGAGACATTCAATATAAAATA
The DNA here is from genome assembly GCA_007258455.2 of Sequoia sempervirens. Lineage (NCBI taxonomy): Eukaryota > Viridiplantae > Streptophyta > Pinopsida > Cupressales > Cupressaceae > Sequoia > Sequoia sempervirens. The sequence goes on from VDFB02047230.1 coordinate 132,703,482, forward strand.
GAAATTGATGTCAAATTTCTTGTTGGCTAGCTTGTCTCACACAGATAGAACTTGTAGTAGTCTTATTTTATTGAAAAATTTATAAATGATGGTGCAAAATTGCATGTAAGCCTTGAATACTCCTGCATCAGTTAGGGAATGGGGGTTTTCCTTGGCCAAGTCCCATTTTAGTAATTAAACCTTGCAATGAAATAATACATAAAGGAATCATAAATGAATAATAATATGTAACAACTCACCAAACCTCAATTGAACCTTACAGTACAAATAAACAACCTTGCATGAAGTGGACACAATGGATAAAGATCTTGATCATGAACTTGATTTGGAACAATCCATGATTTGGATCTTGAAATGCTACATTACAATATTAGCTCAACAACATGCACGATGCACTATTCATTTGCATGAAGAAATGGATCTTGATTGCTGAAAAAATCTTCAATAAATCTGCCTTTGAATGCCTTTGAAATGCTCTTGAATGCTCTATCAATTCTATTGTGAAAGTGCCCTTAATTTCTTGTGAAAATTATAGGATTACTTAGATGAAACTTAGTGAAATAACCATGTATTTATACATATCTTACCATTAATTTTTGAAATTCAAATATCACAAGTTGACATCAAATTTGGGATTTAAAATCATTAAAATACTACCAAAAACATATCCCAAGGGGGGGTCCTAGGTCTAAGTGAGGACCCATTCACCATGTGGCGAATGGGTCCTAGCTCACTTTCCTAGGACACACTTAAGGGGTGGTGAAATGTTATGTGAAAATAGAGTTATAGGACCTAGTGAAGACCCATTTGCCAAGTAGAAAATGGTTCCTAGGTCACTAACCTATGATACACACCTTGTAAACTTAAGTGTTGTGTAGTATCATTTATGAATGTTGGGCTTTACCCCTCAGAATTTGGAATTAATTATGCTTGGATTTTAATTAAAGGGGCCAATTAAGGAAACTTGACGTCAATTAATTAATAAAGCCCTAGATTAGTGTGAAAGTGTAAAGATACACTTGACAACACCCAAAATAAGACACAATTAAGTTCATTTTATTAAGAAGGGTCCTAAACTTAGTGTGAAAGTATCAAACAAATTACAACACTAAATCAAGGTGTAGTATAGGAAAAATTCCAAAATTAGTAATACAAAGTGTAAATAAAACTATACCCTATTTAATAATGAAGAACAATGGAAATTAAAAACAAGCATAAACAAAAAAATAATCAAATCCACATGCAATTCCATGATTCACCTCCATTACCCTTCTCCATTTCACTGTAGTATAATACTTTCTCTCAAATGTTAATTAATTATGCAAATATGACATAAAGACAATGATATTAGCAAAATATTGAAGATTTCTAAAGTTTCTTCCAAATTCATCATATTTTAGGAGTAAAAATGTTAGTGATAAAGGCATTTTATAGAAATTTTTGAATGACAGGTTGAGATTGGGAGATAATTAATAGACAATCAAGATTAAAAGATGTGACATGCAATAGGGTTGTGTTGTAGAAAATTGGATCCTCTTGAGAAAAGACAAAATTTCATGCCTAATTAGACCCACTTTTGAGTCCCCTTGCATCATTTATCCTTCAAAATGACATTTATAGGCCCCTAAGACCCATTATTTTTTTATCTAGAGGCCCATTTTACCGGAGAAATCACTGAAAACCCAAAAAACCCACCTTTAGATATCAGTAGTGGGACCCATTTTCTACCTTGGGTGAATGATTCCCCTTTGGTGGGACCATTCTTTGAGGGTGGCGAATGAGTCCCTTTTAAGTAAATTTCAATTTTGAGCTAGAATTCAATTAATTCAGCTAAATCTTTTGGTGAATGTCAGCCTCTTAGGTCTAAATAATGGGAAAATTAGGTGTTGTTGCTTATAAATACTCATTTTTTGTCATTTTACACATCTTTTAGTTATTTTGCAAAAGCAATTTCTAAAGCCAAGTCTTCTACAACAAGTTTCATTAGCAAAGTTGAAGTTTTTAGGGCAACAAACTAGGGTCTTTTGCAACTCTTGAAGCTCACTTTTTGGATCAAAGTTCAACATTACAAAGAGTTGAATATGGATGCCTATGGTGAATCATGGGGAAATCTTGGTTGAGGAGATGCAACTAGCCATCAAATCACACCTAAAGACTTGTTTTCAAAATGATTCCATCTTCCATTGCTTCTCTATCTTCAAATTAAGGTTTATGTCTCATTTACATTCCATTTACATGTCATTTTATTTTATTTTTAATGTGTACAATTGTTATGGTAGAAATATTGCATCACACAAATCACACTTGCATTTCTTGTTCTTCCATAATAGAATAGAGTTTTTGACATACTTGAAATTTTCTTAGTCTTTAACACATTTAAGGCTAGAATTTTATGTAGATTTTTATTCATTCAAGATTTGATTACCCAACTAGGAGTTTGACCAGGGAAAACCCCCCATTAGACAAACAATTTTAAGCTATTTTGTCAGAATTTTCTGAGATTCCAATTTGGGTTTCCATCAAAAAGTGTTGTACAAGTGTCAAGATATAGAACAAATATTTGAAATTACAAAAATTTGAAAGTGGACTAATTCACTATGCATAGTGAATGAATCCCTCCTGAGGTTTCATTTTCAGTTAGATGCAGATCTAGACACCCAGTTAGTAAAAATAGTGTTTGTGCAGGAAAACCATGACTTGGGACTGATTTGCCCAGGGTGGCGAATGAGTCCCAATCAACCCAAAATTAGGTTTTTTCAAATTTATAAATTTCTTTTTAGTATTCTTTAGCTTCTTAGGTGCACATACTCAGAGATTTAGCTTTCTGTTTAGTTTAGTTGACATTTTCATTCATCATTTCAAGCTTTTTTGCATATCACATTATGTTTCCTAACATTGCATTATTTGTAGGTTTTTCTTTCATAATCTCTCAATTTCATAGCTTAATTACACTTAGATCATTCCATTTAGTCTAAATAACATCATACATTGCATAATTTCAGTGAACCACTTAAACTTTTGAGTGGGGTTTATCTCTGTCCTTTTAGGCGAAGCATTCCTAAGAGCAGAAAGAGTAGCCTATAAGCCCTACCCAAAAATCCATGATTCAAGGGTTAGGGTTAAATTAGTGTAAGTGATAATGCTTGAATGGTGGAGATTAAATTAAAAAGTGATTTAATCATAGGTGAAAATTAGTCGAGACATGGAAGGATAAGGATTGTAGGTAGAGGATGAAATTTGATTTGGAGAGAGCTGTGTGTTAGAGAAAATTAAATCCGATCTTATCTAGATAATAGAGTGATCAACACTGAAAGTTTTTTTGTTATAGAAAATTAGATATTATCTAGACTTGAGTGATTAATGACTAATTAATTAACTAAGAGATTATCTAATTAGAGAGGAATGTGCTACGGGTGAAATCACTTTTTGAATTAAATGATGATTTAGTTCAACATTGAAGATATTGGATCAGATTAAATAAATAAAGATTTATTTAATATTTATAGAGAAAAAGTTAAGGAATAATTAAATAATGAAAGCAATTATTTAATTATAGTTGAAAGTGTCTTAGAAATTAAATAAATAATATTTATTTAATTAATCAAGGAAGAATAAAGGTAAGAATGAATTAATTAAATAATTAAAGTTATTTAATTAATAGGAGATTGCATGTAGAAGATTAGATTTGATTTAGAGAAAGCTATCTCTTAGAGAAAATCAAATCTTATCTAGACTTAAGTGATTAATGACTAATTAAATAATAAAAATATTATTGAATTATAGAAGATTACATGTAAAAGATAATATTTGATTTGGAGAAAGCTATCAGTTAGAGTAAATAAAATCTTATCTAGACTTAAGTGATTAATGACTAATTCAATACTAAAGATAGTATTTAATTATAGAAGATTGTATGTAGAAGATCAAATTTGATTTGGAGGAAGCTATTTTTTAGAGAAAATCAAATCTTATGGGTATGTGTAGGGTATGTGACTTATGACTTTTTTTTACCCAAAATTGATGAAATGAAAAATGTTTTTAAAGGAGAATCTCAACTTTTCACCAATTTAAATTATGCTTTACTGTGAATTTAATAAATTATTATTATTCATTTTTTATTAGAATCTAAAATATGCACCACATTCTATGCTTTGCATACTATAGGATTAAAAAAAAAATGAATTTCATGAATTTTTGACCAAGTTAAGCTAGTCAAACATACAAAATTTTATATTTTTTAAAAGTTGTAAAACAAAATTCATAATTAATAATTTATTTGGAAAAATATTACAAAAAAATATGCATCTCATCTGGACATGAGTCCTCTACTTATATCTAAAATATTATAAAACAATATTAAATCATTTTATTGTGGTTAGGGTGGTCAAATAGACACCTACTTATTTTTTTCGTAAAATTTAAGTACTACTGCATTGAAATTTCAAATTTTCACCAAATAGATTTAAAAAAAAAGAGCCTAGTAGTTTAGAAACTACATTCAATTTTCTATACATTATGTTCTTATATATTTTTTAAATAGTATAGATAACTTATTCAAATTTTTACGTCAAGTTGCTTAACTCTATTTTTTTTGAATTTTTCGCCACTTAAGGGTGTATTTTTTCCATGATGATCCTACACATACCCTTATCTAGATGTAAATGATTAATGACTAATTAAATAATAAATATATTATTTAATTATATAATATTGTGATAAGGAGTAATCATCATCTTGAATTAAATAATTATTTTAATTCAAAATTCAAGGATGTTGGATTAAATTGAATAAATAAAGATTTATTTAATTAAAGAGATAAAAGGCCAGTGAATAATTAAATAATTAAAATAATTATTTAATTATAGTGGAAAGTGACATAGGAAATTAAATAAATAAACATTTATTTAATTTTAGAAAGAAAATAAGTTTAAGTAGTGACATAATTAAATAACATTTATTTGATTAATCAAAGAAAAATAAAGATGAGAATGAATTAATTAAATTATTGAAATTATTTAATTAATAGAGGATATATGGTCATAGGAAATAATTAAATAATTAAAATTATTTAATTATGAAAAATGAAGATGAAAGAATTATGAAGAAAAAAGAGTTGCAAGCCTAGGACAATTTTTAGTTTCTACATTTTTCTATTTAATTAATAGTGGATATATGATGATAGAAAATAATTAAATAATTAAAATTATTTAATAATGAAAAATAAAGATGAAAGAATTATGAAGAAATTAGAGTTGTAGGCCTAGGACAATTTTTAGTGTCTACATTTTTCCCCTCTTTGATGCAATGCATTTTATCGCATTTCCTCAAAGGAAAAGATAGAAAATATATGCCCTAGTGAAAGTAGGATGAGGAAGAATGACAAGGAAGTAGTGGTATGCCCTCTTGATAGGATAGGTAGGTTCAAAGAACACAAGTGTGCTCTCAAAATCAATCAAAGAATTGAAAGATGAAGGAAAAGAGAATAGGGGAAAATAGATAAGGATGATGAAGATACAAAAAAGAAGAAATTTTAGAGCAAAAAAGATGAATGTTAGTATTAGAATGGCTTCAATATTTTTCCAAAAACATAATAGGCCTTTAATTAATCATCATTGGGTGTTAAATGATACAAATGGATAATAAACACCATGATATGAGATAGAACAAGGTGTGCAAGGTCATTCACCTACTAAAAACAGACAGTCACAGACATAGAATGTCCTAACTCATACTAAGGGCAAAGTTTCCCTAGTCTTTTTTTCAAGACAAACCGTAGACAACAATAAAATAAAAGATGAGTCATAGACATCATCTCTCCAATAAATTTTTTGTGGGACATCCTCAAGGAAGCTAGTAACCTGACTCGAAGACAAAACCAAAAGAAACTCGACAAACAATAGTCAAAGAAAAAAAAGAGTCTTGAGACATCCTTGCTTCTCTAAATTCTTCATGGGATATCTTCGAGGAAGCTAGTAGCCGAAGTCAAAGACAAAGCCACAATTTCAATAGCCAGTAAGAATATTTCCCAAATTTTGATTTGGGTATGTGCAGGATCATCATGGAAAAAATAGACCCTGAAGTGGCGAAAAATTTAGAAAAATAAAAGTTAGACAAGTTGACATAATAATTTGAACAAATTATATATATTATTTTAAAAATATGTAATAATAAAATCTATAGAAAATTGAATGTAGTTTCTAAACTACTGGGTTTATTTTTAAAAATATATATATATTTGGTGAAATTTTGTAATTTCAATGTAGTAGCACTTAAATTTTAGGGACAAAATGAGAAGGTGTCTGTCTAACCAACCTAACCACAATACAATGCAAATATTTTTCTATAAGATTTTAGATATAACTAGAGGACTTATGCTCTGATGTGATGCATATTTTTTTGTAATTTTTTTCCAAGTAAATAATTAATTATGATTTTTTTATTAGAACTTTTAAAAATTATAAAAACTCGTATGTCTGACCACCTTAACTTGGCCAAAACTTCATAAATCTTTATTTTTTTAATCTTATAGTATGTGAAACACAGAATGTGATTCATGTTTCAGATTCAAAAAATTGTGATGCCATTTGAAAGCTATAGATGTTTCCCAATCAGCCTATCAATTAGGACTTTAGTCCTAATTCAAATAGAAAATGAATAATAATTATTTATTAAATTCAAATTAAAGAATAATTTATATTGGTGGAAACCTTAGAATCTCCTTTAAAATCCCTTTTCATTTCATCACTTTTGGGTAAAAAAAGTCATCAACCACATACCCTACACATACCCATCATATCCCCACTTTTGGCCCATCATGATCCTGCACATACCCATCTGTTTGTTGTTTAATTGTCTAGGAGATTGATGAAATGATTGTTTGATAAAGTCTGGTTTCGAGAATGACACATATTGTATAAGATGTTGAGTCTGGTTTCGATTATGTGACCACCTGTATAAGGCAATGATGAAGCTTGACTAAATGATAATGTCTATTTTGAAGGACACATCCTGTATAAAACATAGGTTGATTGTTTTGGTTATTTGAGTGTTTCGACAATTTGTTTGGTTTGACTTGATTACCTTGTTGACTTGTTTGTCTTGTTGATGTGCAACTTGTCTTGATGTTTTGAAATTTTTTTGTGTTTGATGATAATGTCTAACTTATTTTGACTGACACAATGAACCCTAAAGGACTAACCTAGTGCGATCTCGAAGGCTCATTGATTGATGGACTTTCCTACATTATGCATGTAGAGACCTCATAGTTTGACATGACCATTGATCTTATTTTACTGATAAAAGATTGAATCATGATTTCATTGTTTATTTGACAAAACTAAAGGACCAACCTAGTGCCTCAAGGGCACATCAACAGATTGCCTTTCCTACATCTAATCGTAGAGGAAACATAGTTTGACAATGAAAAAGACTAACTGGTCAAGACTGGCTTTGACTTTGTTTTTGGATTTTTGGAAATTATTTGGATGTTATTTTTGGATTTTTGACATGTTTTGATTTTTTTCTCCTTTTAAAGTTTTATGATGTTTTTGGATTTTTTTTAGGACATTTTGTAACATTTTTTTTTATTTTTTATGGTTTTACATCCTTAGATCAGCCATTGTAAGAACCAAATGATATAAGTCAAGTTCCTACCCTGAATTAGGTATATGACCAATTTATTATGAATAGGATGGAATGGGGATGTGAAGTGTGCTAGATGTTAATCGTTCTAAGTTATGGAAAGGACAACCATTTTTTAAGGGTGATATGGAAAGGATAAATGGTAAGGTGTGTGGATAGGAAAGATAGGTGATATGATAGGGAAGTCAGATTGGAATGATCGTAGACAAAGGATCTGAGCCCACTACACATGGCCCATGTTTTCTAGGTTTTAACCATGGTACTCATCCAAAGCGCCACCGAAGTGGTTTTCAATATTGGAGGAATTATTCCTCTTTACTATTTTATTGATTTTTTTATTTTTTTTGTTTTGATGGTACCAAGACACATGTTTGCTAGGTTTTCATTTAGGTAATGATTTTTTTTTTTTTTTGAATTTTTGAATTTTTCATGATAAAGACATGACTCCTGGAAGCTATGTGTAGAATTGATAAACACTGGATCCATTGACTGCCTTGATGATGCCCTGATCCTATGTGGATGACCATGTTGGATGAAATGACTTGATAGGTATGAGGAGTATGAGTGGAAAATATAAAGGGTGATAGATGTGGTAGATGAATGAGGCTATGGTATGATCCCTAATGTTCACACTATGTGGGCCACTAGGCTTCAAGTGAAAGGGAATTTGGTTGAACAATGAGCTAGAGTACATCAAGGGGTCATTGTCAAAGACACATTGAAAGACATCGCCAATGAAGTTGGGATGATATGATGGATATGTGAACATGGAAGAGTCGAATGGAATATATGGTATGAGTGATAGTGATGTGGATAGAGACCTTGGATCAAAAAGTTCTTTTCTTGACCTTTTTCATTAATAGATTCCCCCAGTGTTTTTTGATGGAGAGGAATACTTGGAGATCAAATTTTGCTTGCTTTCACTTTTGAATTTTATTTTTTATTTTGGCTAAAGAACTTTTCTTGACATTCTTTCTCATTCTTGACTTGTAATTTTGATTGGTCCAATAGCTTTTTATCATGGCTAGAGGAATTGTCTTGATCTTCATTTATTTTCATTGTGACTCTTGATTCTTGATCTCCTTTTAAAGATAGGTCATTCATTGGAGCTTTACCATTATTCCTTTCTTGAGCAATGACTTGTTGAGCCATGTCTCTTATGTAGATGGATGTGACGAAGATGCATGAAATAGGAAAAGTGACAGAAATATCTAGTGGACAAACGAGAGTTGCAATGTCATCAATAAAATCTTTGGGACTATCATTTTATGTACTGCTAACATCAAAGGGGTATGTCTAGGATCATCATGTAAAAAAAAAGCCCTTAATTAGCGAAAAATTTAGAAAAATTAGAGTTAGGTAACTTCACGTAAAAAGTTGAATTAGTTATCTATAGTATTTAAAAAATATGTAAGAATAGAATATGTAGAAAATTGAATCTAGTTTCTAAACTACTAGTTTTTTTTTTTTTTAATCTATTTGGTGAAAATTTGAAATTTCAATGTAGTAGTACTTAAATTTCAGGGAAAAAAAAAAGAATTAGGTGTCTCTCTAACCACCCTAACCACAATAAAATGATTTATTTTTTTATAATATTTTAGATACAAGTATAGGACTCATGTCCCAATGTGATGCATATTAATTTGTAATTTTTTTCCAAGTATTTATAATTAATTATGATTTTTTTATTACAACTTTTAAAAAATATAAAAACTAGTATGTCTGACCACCTTAACTTGGTCAAAACTTCATGAAATTCATTTTTTTTAATCCTATATGTCAAGCATAGAATGTGACACATGTTTTGGATTCAAAAAATGTGATACCATTTGAAAGATATATATGTTTTTCAATCATCCTATCAATCAAGACTTTAGACATAATTCAAATAGAAAATGAATAATGATTATTTATTAAATTCAATGTAAAGAATAATTTATACTGGTGGAAAGATGAGAATCTCCTCTCAAAACCCTTTTTGTTTCATCAATTTTGGGTAAAAAAAAATCATCAACCACATACTCTACACATACCCATCATATCGCAACTTTTTGTCCCATCATGATCTTGCACACACCCAAAGGAAGCTTGTAGATCCTTAACAACTTGGGAAGGTGAATTGGTAAAGGTGATAGTAGGAGATACATATCATAGCCCAAGGTAGGTGGGATGGAAGGATGATGATTGGATATCCTTAGCATGGTCATGATCAAAGAGTGAATTATCATATATATCTTGGTTGAACATGGAGTTGTCATGGACATGAAAACTTTGTACAAAAGTGGATATGTCGAAGGTAGATGTAGCATTAGGATCCCAAGAGGTGTCAATCAAACCACAATCATCTATTTGAGTATCTTCTAAAACTATCTTGACATCATTGTTGTAAATTTTAGTCTTTGCAACAACATTAGCATTGTCATTTGTCTGGAACTTATCCATACAATATTCTCCACATCCCATATCACAGACTTGGACCTTGAGGTTTGATGGTATGATAGATGGATTAGTGTGGTGTTATGAAATGGAAGAAGGGGCCTCATTATTAAAAAAAACTTCTTGTTGGGGTATCTCATGTAGGTGAGTGGAATATTGGAAAGGATTAGGAACCCTAGCTATTGTGATCTCGGTGTCATTGAATCAAAATTTAAGGCATTGATGGTAAGTGGAAGGGATGACCTTGATAGCATGTATCCATGGTTTTCCTAGTAAAAGATTATATGGAAGGACGAGATCCAATACTTGGAAGGTGGTATCCATAATTGCAAGACCAGTTATGATGGGAAGCATTACAACTCCTTTAGATGACCATTCTTCATCATGAAATTCCTTATTAACAATGATCTTAGTAGTTTCCACACATGCCTTTGAGAAGCCTAATTCATTAACCAGTTTGAAGGTGCAATTATTCAACCCTACTATTCCATCTACCAAGATTTGTCTAACTTTTATTTTATGGACAAGAACTTCAAGGTGCAATGGGTCATTATGGTTTATCTTCTCCATTGAGTAATCTTGTTCAAAGAAGGTAGCATTATGGGAGTTGGTTAGTAATCATACTATCTCTTGGAAATGTTTGACATCAAGGTTAGTGGAGATGGTCATACTCTGTAAATATTTGTCTAAAATAGCTCGATGATTGGGTGATATACACAATAGTTTCAAGATAGAAATTTGTAATGGGTTCTTCCCCAACTGGTCAAGTAAATTGCACTGAGGCTTGGAGGACTGTGGATGTGGTTGTGGCAAAGGGCCTTGGATAGTTACCTTAGTTTGGTGAGTGTTGATAGCACATTAAGGAGTTTTATTTATGGTAGGGTATGTACAGGATCATCATGGAAAAAAGAGGCCCTTAAGTGGCGATGGAATTCAGAAAAATCAGAGTTAGGCAACTTAATGAAACAATTTGAAAAATCAGAGTTAGGCAACTTAATGTAAAAATTTGAATAAGTTATATATATTATTTCAAAAATATGTAAGAATATAATTTATAGCAAATTGAATGTAGTTTCTAAACTACTAGATTTATTTTTTAAAAAAAAAGAAAATCTATTTGGTGAAAATTTGAAATTTCAATGCAGTAGTACTTAAATTTCAGGGAAAAAAAAAGTTGTCTGTCTAACCACCCTAACCACAATAAAATGATAATATGTTTTATAATATTTTAGATATAATTAGAGGACTTATGTTCCAATGTGATGCATATTTTTTTGTAATTTTTTTCCAAGTAAATAATTAATTATGATTTTTTTATTACAACTTTAAAAAAATATAAAAACTTGTATGTCTGACCACCTTAACGTGGTCAAAGCTTCATGAAATTCATTTTTTTTTTAATCCTCTAGTATGCAAAGCATAGAATGTGACACATGTTTTGGATTCAAAAAATGTGATACCATTTAAAAGCTATAGATGATTTTCAATTAGCCTATCAATTAGGACTTTAGTCATAACTCAAATAGAAACTGAATAACAATTATTTATTAAATTCAAAGTAAAGCATAATTTATTTTTGTGGAAAGTTGAGAATCTCTTTTAAAAACTCTTTTCATTTAATCAATTTTTTATAAGAAAATTCTTCAGCCAGATATCTTACACATACCCATCATATCGCCACTTTCTACCCCATCATGATCCTACACATACCTGGTAATAGTGTTGATATGTTCATCGGTGGCCCAAATGTGATTTATGATGGTGTTGTGGTTATATTCATATTTTACATTAGCATATTTGGTTGAATTATTATTGGTCTTATTTTCTGAACTGGAGGTTTTCCCTTTTCCATTGTCATGTAATGGATCAGTAAAGACCTTGTGGTCAATGTTTGAGGATGGTTTTTTCAATCCATTAACTTCAATAGTTCTATTTTCCACAAGATATTATATAATTTTCTTCAACTATCGACATTGTGGTAGACTATGTCCCTTAGTTCAGTGTAAATCACAAAAAGTGTTGTCATCCCACCAAGAGGGTTTAAATTGTCTAGGATCATATTATTTTGGCTCAGGATGATGTATGAGGTTGTGTTGTATCATTTGTTTAAAGAATAATTCAATTGGTTCCCATAGGGGAGTGAATTCACATTTTAGGAACTTCCTTTGCGGTCGTGGTTGTTGCATTTTTTGAACAACATTGGTAATTTGGTCAACATTATTGGGCATGTTGCTAGAGGGGTTGTGTCCTCTAAATGTAGTGACTAGTCCTTCATGTAGGGTTTTAGCATTGGAAATGCCATCATTGGTTGTGTTCTTGTTTCAAGACCAATATTTTTTATTGTCATTAGGGGTGCTTTGAAAATTTGGATTTCTATTTTACATCTTGATTTCACCTTTTTTAATAAGATACTTTTCAAGTATGATACACTTTTCTACTACTTGCACAAAAGAAGTGCAATATTATACTCTTAGGTCACTCCTCAATTTTGAATTAAGGTTTTATAGGAATATGGTGACCTTTTTCTTTTCAGTTACTTCAACAAGGCATCAATTAGCTAGACTCTTCAATCTTTGGAAGAAGGTGATAGATTTCTCTCCTTCATATTCTGTGGTATGACATAAGGTTGCTATTGTGATTTCATTGTCAATGTTAAAGGTGAAATGTTCAACAAATTTTTTAGCAAGTTCACCCCATGACCTTATGCCATATGGAAGTTGAGAAAAACATTCAAGTGTTATTCCAACAAGGCTTTGCAGGAAAAGTCTCATGAGATATGTGGGGTCATATGCAATGTCTATGCACATTGTGGAAAATTCCCTTATATGTTAAATAGGATTATGCCTCCCATTATACTTAGGAAAATTTGGTATAACATATCCATGTGGGAAGGGTGTCATGTACCAATATTTGTCAAAGGGAAATGGACATAAGTGCTTTGTTGTAAATTTTTTTTGGTAGAAATCATCATATTGTCCATTTATTGTTGAAAGGCTTGCATTTGTGTTTGCAGAACATCCACTTGTGCCAATAATGTGTTGATTGTATTGTTGGGGTCTATGTAAGTGTTTTCAAACCCAACACCATGTGACAAATTTTGGTTACATGTATGAATGAAGGATGGATTTTAGTTTGGAATGTGAGAGAATAAGTTTTTGTTTGATGTTGGTTGATTCGGAATGTGAACGTTTTACAAAGGATTGGGTTTGCTTCCATATTGCATGAAAGGTATGTTTCTTGTTTGTGAGACCCCTATTTGTGGTATGGCGCTAGTGGTGTTTATGTTTCATGTGGAATTTTCTATGTGTAAGAATTGGCTATGAAGGTAGCCACCCAAGATCTAGAGGCCTAATAGAAAGCACAAGCATAAGAGAGATAGAAACAAGATGACAAGAATAAACTGTATTCTGTCAATATAATAGAATGTAATGAGCAAATAGTACATAGGAGACCCCTTGGATATATAGCCAAGGTGAGAAAATAGAAGGGCATAAGATTATGACAAGTGTCGTAATCTTATGACATGAGACAACTATGAAAAGTTATCACTCCATCTAAAGTGGAAAGGTGATAATGTGATAATCACCACAAAAGGTGGATCACCCACAAAAGGTTGAAAGATAATCACATGATGTGTCCACAAAAGGTGGAAGTGATGAGGAAATGAGATGTCAACTCCACCAAAGGTGGAAAATCTCCAACAACCTCCTATGTGGTCCCTAAGTAAACTCAACTAAGGTGTAATCAAGACCTAGGACAAGGTACAAGACATTTAATTACACCAACACCACCCCTTAAGTGCAACTTAGGTAGAATGTACACAAAAGAAAACAATGCAAGATGGGTCCCGGCTACGAGGCCATGTTAGGTACCCATGTACAAATGCAATGCAATCTCCCATAAAGCAGAGAAAGGGAGAAAACCATGTGGGAAAAAACTCCCCCCCAAAAGAGAGATGAAACAAAAACTAAAAAAAGATGAGAAGGCAAAACCTCGAGTGAGGAAAAAGCCCCCCATAAGAGAGAATGAAGAAGTCAAGTGACCTCCTCAGAAGAAACATCCCACACCCTGAAGAGAGCTCACAAATGATGGTAGATACTCTCAGTGAAGGGTTTGGTGAACATATCTGCAACCTGCTCTGCTGTAGGACAATACTGCAAATCGATGACTTGCTCCTGTATTAGCTCCCGAATGTAGTGCATATGAATCTCTATGTGTTTGGTCCTCCGATGGTGAACCGGATTCTTCAAGATCTGGATGGCACTTTGATTGTCACAATGAATGACTGTAGGATGAGGAATAGTGAATCCAAACTCAGTGAGAATATTCTGAAGCCAAATAGCCTCAGTAGCGGCATTAACAGCCCCTCGATACTCAACCTCAGTCGAAGAAAGAGCAATAGCATGCTACTTCTTACTCTGCCAACAAATGGGGCCAGAACCAAGATGAAAACTGTAGCCAGAAGTGGACTTATGCTCATCAATATTGCTAGCCCAATCATAATCTACATATCCACCAAGGTAAGTCATGTACTTGCTGCATAATGAATCCCATGATGATGTGTACCCTAGATGTAATGCAAGATGCATTTGGCAGCTTTCAAATGAAGCTCATGTGGTTCCTGCATAAAGCGTGAAACCATGCCAACTGCAAAGGAGATATCAGGGCATGTGTGAGTCAAGTAGATGAGACTCCCAACAAACTGACGATACAAAGTGGCATCAACAAGTGGAGTAGAACACTTAGCCTCAAGCTTGACTCCTGAAAGAAAGGGAATCGGTGCAGGCTTACAATCAACCATGTGAAACCGAGCTAGAAGATCAAGAGCATACTTGGGCTGAGAAAGAGAAATCCCAGAAGCTGACTGTGTGATCTCAATCCCAAGAAAATAGTGCAAAAGGCCCAAGTTAGTCATAGCAAATCTGTCTTGCAAAGCAGATTTGACACAACTAATGATGGATGAGGTACTCCCTGTAATGATCAAATCATCAACATAGAGCACAAGTAGCAAGTGAGAATCATCCTGTTGCAAAATGTAGACATTCAAATCTGAATGACACCTCATGAATTCTACTGGGAGAAGAAAGGAATCCATCTTGGCATACCTAGGGGCCTGTTTGAGGCCATAGATAGACTTACTCAATCTGCAAACCAATGAAGAATCCTATATGAATCCTTGTGGCTGCTCCATGTAAATCTCCTCATGAAGATCCTCGTGAAGAAATGCACTCTTCACATCCATCTAATGTACAGCCCAACCATGAGCTACAGCAATAGCGAGTGTCAAGCGAATGGAGTTCATCTTAGCAACGGGTGCAAAGGTCTCAGTATAGTCAACACCTGGAACCTGTGAGAAACCTTTTTCCACAAGCCCAGCTTTGTATTTATCCACACTTCCATCCACTGCATACTTAGTCAGATAGATCCACTTACATTGAACCATCTTTCTTCCCTTAGGAAGAGGAACTAAATCCCATGTGTTGTTCCTCATCAAGGAACTATACTCTTCCTCCATTGCTGAATCCCATTCAAGAATGCCCAAAGCTTCCTTAAAGGATTGTCAATCTAAAGTAGTAGCAATATAAGCATGTGGAAAATTCTGATGTTGTGATCGAGTCCTTCAAGTATCTGAAGGATCCCCAATAAGAGAACCTGCTGACTCAAGAGTCTGTCGAGCCCAATGAGGTCTAGTAGGAGATGAAGGACGAGGTGCCTCAACTACAAGTGGACCCTACGAAGGTGTGATCTTGCGAGTCAAAGTTGAGGAAGAATCATCATCGAAGTCAGTATCATCACTTGCCACTATGGAGGAAGGAAGAGGAGGATTAGAGGTCAAGCTAGGAGAGCTTTCCTCAAAGGGAACACTCCTCTCAATGAATAACTCATGTGTCTCTAGATCCAAAAGTCTATATGCCTTAACACCTTCAGGATAACCAACAAAGATGCAAGGCCTACTCTGAGGTTCCAATGCCTTGCGCTTCTCTAGAGGTATTCATGCCCAAGCTAGACAACCAAAAACTCTGAAGTGTCTCACAACTGGTTTTCTACCACACCAAGCCTCAAAAGGAGTCATACCCTTCAAAGCTTTATGGGGAACCCGATTTTGGATGTGAGTGGCACAACTAATAGCTTCTGCCCAAAATTGAGGACCAAGAGCTTGAGCATGAATCATGCAGCTAGCCATCTCCTTAAGGGTTCTATTCTTTCTTTCAGCTACATCATTATGCTGTGAAGTGTATGCAACTAAATGTTGAAGAGTAATCCCCTCAAGAGTACAAAATTCCTCAAGTCTATTGTTCACATATTCCCTTCCATTGTCTGTGCGAAGAATCTTGACTTGCTTCCCTGATTGCTTCTCAACATGAGCCTTGAAGGCAAGAAATCTATCAAACACTTCACTCTTGTGAACAAGAAAGTAGACCCATGTGAAGCGAGAGTAGTCATCAATGAAGGTGAGGACATAGCAAGCCTTGCTAAATGATGGCACTAGAAATGGACCTGCTACATCACTGTGAACCAACTGAAGAACTTGTAAAGCTCTCCAAGACTTCCCTTTCTCAAACTTCTCTTCTAGATGCTTACCCATGGAGCAACCTAAACAAACACCTTCTGAAAAGTTGATTTGAGGTAGTCCTGTAACCATAGCCTTGGAGCTAAGCTGTTGAAGATAGCGATAATTGATATGTCCAAACTGCTCATGCCATAACTTGCTTTCTGAGTTTGAATGAGTGAGCAAAGCTGTAGAAGGAGACTTAGGTACAAAGTGGGAGAATGAGTAAAGCCATGTGTTGTGATTGGCTTGTCCCACTACAACCAAGGCATCATCCTTAAGTTCTTTAACCACAACTGAATCTGATAGAAACTCAAATTTCTTGCCATCTCCAAAGTGAGTGATTTGGTATATTGAGAGAAGATTGGCACTCAAGTTAGGAACATAGAGAACATTCTCAAATGTTCCATTATCCATGGCAACCGAACCTTCGCCTTCAACTTCCACTTGAGTATCATCTCCTATGAAGATGTGAGGTACCTTAGATTGCTCCAAAGAAGAAAAATGTTCCCTTGAAGAACCCATATGATGAGTGGCACCCGAGTCAAGTATCCATTGCTGTGAAGAACCTGAAGTAGCCACAAGTGCTTGCCCTTTTCCTTTTGATTGTGAGGAAGTGGAAGGAGATGAATCCTTCTTCTTGTAGGCAGATGGCAAATTGATGTTATTCTTCTTGATGATGTTTGTTAACTCATCAATTTGCTTAGTGTGGCAATGATGCTCATCATGACCAACCCTTTTGCAATATGAACAAGTTGGTCTCTCCTTCTTGCTTGAACTTCCCTTCTTGGGAGAAGATGTAGAATTCCCTTGTGCTGAAGAATTCCCTTGTTTTGGAGAGGATGATTGTGCTTTATCTTGTTGGTTCTTTGGATTAGATTGCTTTTGCTTCTTATTGGAACCCTTTCCTTGAGTCCCTTGATTCCCTTGATTAGCCACCAAAGCTTTGGACTTAGAAGACTTGAGAATCCCCATGCTTACCAACTTTTCTTGTTCTAACATCAATATTTCTATAAAAGCATCAAATGTAGGCATAGTGAAAGAACTACCTACTATCAAGCGATGGGTTTGGAAGCTAGAAACAAATGCTGCATATTCTGATGGAAGTTTTCTCAACAAATTATAGACCAACTGTGCATCCTTCTTATTAATGCCACAATCCTTAAGCTGTGCTCTTAGCTCATTTGCCTTAGTGACATAGTCTTGGATTGTATCAAAATTCTTGGGATCTAACATTGTGAGATCATTGTCAAGCTGATAACCTTTAATCTCATCAACTTGGCCATACAATTGACCAAACTTTTCCCAAGCTTCTTTAATTGTTTTACACTTATCAATTTGAAAGATTAGATCTTTTGATACATATTTCCTTAATGTTCCAAGAGCCATATTATTTTTAGTGAGCCAATCTAATTGAGCAACAGGATCAGCTTTAGGATTAGATGGTGCAACAACAATTCCATCAATATAATGAGTTAATCCTTTTTCCATTAACTTACTCCATGCATCAATTTTCCAAGAAGCATAATTATGTGGAGTTAACAAGGGAAACTTAGGAGAACCCATAGCAGCAAAATGAAAGAGAACAAGATAGAGAGAGAGGCACAATCACTCAAGACACCCCCCCAAATTCACTCAATCAAAGAACCCCCCCCAAAAAGATGATTTGGCACTTTATAATTAGTGCATGTACAATGGCCACTTGAAAGCCAAGCAAAGTGGGCTTCTAATTTTTAATGTTTTACAACAGCCTTAAGTAGGCTACAATAGACTCAAATAACTGATACAAAAGATCAAACTGAGATCTTATCTTTACAAATGCCCAAAATAGGCCAAAAATGACCAAGTGCTGAAAGTACAAATTTTGATCGCAATCACTACAAACTGATAGCACCATTGTGAAGTTCAGAAAAAAATCATGCACTTTCAAAAAAAATGGCACCTGAAAAGGAGTTCGTATAAGCCTAAACGAAGCCTCAGAAGTTGCAAAAACGGTGACAATTGAGCAAGATATGAGACAAATCCAATTTTCTAGAAAACTCATGCACCAAAATCAGAAAATAACTTCACCGCTATGATGTACATGAAAAATTAGCCCAAATAAAAAAAATTGCACCAAAAAAGGCCTCAAAATGACCAAGATATGAGCCTCTCAAGTTGAACTGCAAAAACCAAAAGCTCAAATGAGAGGGGTCTGCAAATTTTCAAAAAACTACTGACACAGTGCTGACGTTAGCAAATTGCTATGTTAAATTTGATGGTCGTTTGACCGTCGCCCTTCGCCGGAAAATTCCACCGGAATATTCTTGCGCGTCGATGAAATATTCCCAGGGTACGGTGCAGGAATATACTCTAGAATCGGATCGGAATATTTGTCCGCTGGTGGGAGCGCTGCCGGAATTTTTAAGATCACTAGTTTTTGACAGTGCTGAATTTTAAAAGAAACAACTGCCAGTTTTTGTATTTCCCGGCCACCTGTCGATAGGTTCTTATGTGGGCTGCGGGTGGCCCACGTGGCCGCGGCAAAGGGTACAGACTGTACTGGCTGACGTGGGTACCAAGTACCCTGCGCAGCCCGGGTACAATAGTACCCGCAGATTAAATCCGTAGAATTTTTTTTTTAATTTGATTTTTTTTTTTTTATAAAAAACTTCTACAAAATGAATAAAAAACTGCGATTTAAATAAATGATTTTTTTGAAAAATATTCGCAGAAAAATAAAATAAAAATTAAAAAAAAAATCTTACCGACTTGCAGGTTGGCCGTACGGCCGGCCTGCAAAAATGTTTTTTCCTCGACAGACAACTTGCTTCGATTTGGACAATTTGGCAGTCGATCTATGGGTTTTTGGCCCTTCTGAGCACAATGGCGAGGTCCTTTTTGGCTGAAAATGCTCCAAAGTGGTAGCTACCTCTTGGATCTAGCAACAACCTCTGATCTTCAACCCTTTGTAGATTTGGCCTTCGATGTCCAACTAAGACAAAACAAAAGGCAAATCTGACTATCTCGGACACTCCGGACACAATGGTGAGCTAAGATCTGATGCAACAAGCTCCCAAAATGCACCTACAACACAAGGCCAAAAATGGAACCCTCCAAGAATCTCTCCAAATGACTAACTAAAGGCACTCCAAAATCTCTGATACCATGTAAAAATTGGCTATGAAGGTAGCCACCCAAGATCTAGAGGCCTAATAGAAAGCACAAGCATAAGAGAGATAGAAACAAGATGACAAGAATAAACTATATTCTGTCAATATAATAGAATGTAATGAGCAAATAGTACATAGGAGACCCCTTGGATATATAGCCAAGGTGAGAACATAGAAGAGCATAAGATTATGACAAGTGTCATAATCTTATGACATGAGACAACTATGAAAAGTTATCACTCCACCTAAATTGGAAAGGTGATAATGTGATAATCACCACAAAAGGTGGATCACCCACAAAAGGTGGAAGTGATGAGGAAATGAGATGTCAACTCCACCAAAGGTGGAAAATCTCCAACAACCTCCTATTTGGTCCCTAAGTAAACTTAACTAAGGTGTAATTAAGACCTAGGACAAGGTACAAGACATTTAATTACCCCAACACTATGTTTATGCTAAATTTAGGCCTTTCGCTTGTAGTATTGATGCTAAAGGGATTTGACAATGATTCCCCTATGGTAAAAGTAAGGCCTTGTTTCATGTTTGATGTATGTACTATTGTGGCACTTTGGGTAGGTACTCCAAATGGTATGGTTGCAATTACTTCAGGGATAAATCCAATAGAAGTCATCTTGTTGTTTCCTTTGGTAGATGAAGTTTGCAATGTATGAATGTCAAATCCAGGAGGTAATGTGGCACCTTCTACTAATAATTTTTCTAAATATCATTGGGGATCTTGTATCAAGTATTCATCTACAAAAGAGGAAAATTATAGGTCTTGAGTAGTAGTTTCTAAGTCTTCAACTACAACTCATCCTTGTTCTTTGTAAAAAAATATTTTTCCAACCTTATTGTGCACTTTCCCTTCTAGGGTTTTTCACCTAAAAGGGAAGGAATACGGCCAAAATCAAGGGTGTTTACACTCAATATTAATGTAAATGAGATGTAAAATGTCTAATTATGATATACTAATGCGCTAATCTGAAAATAATGTGATATAATGATGTTAAACCTAAGAAATGCAAAGTGCTGGAAAACACACTTTGGGGACTTAGTCCTCCTATAGATTTCGGGAATCTCATAACAGGATTTTGTAGCTTTAGTTATGCACTTTATTTTCTAATACATGTGTGCATTTGATTCTACAGAAAATGGGATAAAAAGAATCTCCAAGATTGAGTTGGGTTTATGTTGACTTGAATAGTTTTGATGACTTATTGGCCACTTTTCAACACCTATTTCTTTGACAAAATTTCCTATAAAGTCTACAAACACACATGCAAAGAGTGAAAAATGGTTGAGGGTTAGAGTATAGGGGTTCACCTTGATCAAACCCCACTTTGGTAATCAAACCCTATGAAATGAAATCAAATGGAAAGAGAACAATAAATAAACAACATGCATTGTTATAAACTTACCAAACCCTTCATGTAGAAATATGAATATATTCAATGAAGCACTCAAATGAATGAATTAATTATGCTTAGAGTTCTTGAATCCTTGAGAATGATTAAGTCAATTCCTTGAATGAATACTTGAATGAATGGGTGGGGAGAAAAATGAGAGAAAAAAAAACCCTTATTTATACTTGAGTTTTCTAAATTTCCCAAAAAATAACACATCACAGGTTGACCTTATAGGTTAGAGAATGAAATCCCACTAAAATTTTGAAATTATTTTTATTTTTGTGCTAAAAAGGATGACGTTGCCCCTATTGGAAACTTAGTCCCACTTAAGTAAATTAAGTGGGTGTTAGGAATTACGGGGCATTAAATGCTTTCCAATAGGAATATCATCAAAAACACACTTAAGGGTGGCTAGAAAGTGTATTAAAGGGTTATTTAAACATGAGAAAGGGTTAAATTAGTGATGAAAAGTCTAGAAAAGTGTGAAAGTGGGTTACAAAACTTAACAACACTTTGAAATAAGACTTGGTAAGTGATAAAAATGAGATATTTAGGTGAATTATGATAAGAAGAGTCTAGAAAAGTATAGAAAAGAATTACAACACTTCACAACACCTTTATAAGAAATCTTAGAAGTCTTAATGATTCACAAGGGTTCAAGACCTAATGTGAATGTGTTGGTCACATTACAACATTAAATCTAGTAAAAATCAAGCCAAAGTCCACTAGGAGGGCCTTAACATGAGAAAAAGTACAAGGGTTATTTTTTGTGTCCACAATTAGCGCCCACTTTAGTGAGAGGATGGGTTTTCTTCAAAATAACACTAAAGTAGCTTATCATGTAACCAAGAGAGGTCCAAATGCACTAATGCTTGGTAAGATGATACATCAATAATCAAGAGGGATGATCAATCCCCTAGGATCACAATCCCATGGAAAACCAATCATAAGCACAAAGGAACACACATGATGAGAAAGGAAGAAAGAAAGCTTCAATCATCTATCCAACTCATTGTGGATTAGATCTAGGTTGTTTGTTTGAAAAAAAAGGAAGTGCATACTCACTCTGGGGTAACGAAACTCATGGTTGTCTATTGGCTAAGAAAGCCCAAGTATACTCACTCTAGGGCCATAGAACTTCTGGTTATTTGTGGGGTGAGAAATCCACAAAAGGTGGATATGGGGAAAGTCATTCCTTGGAATGGGCTTCCCGCTCAACTATATCAAAGTTATACCTCTTGATAAATTTAATAAGGCACCACAAACGAAAATGTTGTTTTGTGCTTCATAAGACTAGTAAAGCTTTGTATTCTTAGAACTTCTGAACAAATACAAAGGTACCACAGGCATGCAAACTGCATTATGCAAGGTGGCCATGAATGCAAAAATGTAAAATACAAAAGAAAATGTTCAAATGAGTCTTGTTAAGATCATGTGAGATCTAAAACTTAGGGAACATTGTGTCTAATGTCTCTAAGAGAGGACCATCAAAGAATAGAATATTCACAACTTAGGGATGCAATACGTCACATTAGGCCACTAAGGGGTATGTACAAGATCATCATGGGAAAAATAGGCCCTTAAGTGGTGATGAAAATTTAGAAAAATTAGAGTTAGGCAACTTGATGTACAAATTTGAACAAGTTATCTATCTTATTTCGAAAATATGTATGAATAGAATCTGTAGCAAATTGAATGTAGTTTCTAAACTACTAGGTTTATTTACAGAAAAAAAAAACTATTTGGTGAAAATTTGAAATTTCAATGCAGTAGCACTTAAATTTTAGGAAAAATATAAGAAGTAGGTGTCTGTCTGACCACCCTAACCACAATAAAATGATAATATATTTTTATAACATTTTAGATATAAGTAGAGGATGCATGTCCTAATGTGATACATATTTTTTTATAATTTTTTTTGACGTAATAATTAATTATGAATTTTTTATTACAACTTTTAAAAAAATATTAAAAACTCATATGTTTGACCACTTTAACTTTGTCAAAACTTCATGAAATTCATTTTTTTAATCCTATATTATGCAAAACATAGAATGTGATGCATGTTTCATATTCAAAAAATATGATATTGTTTGAAGGCTATAGATGTTTTTTAATCAACCTATCAATTAGGACTTTAGTCGTAATTCAAATAGAAAATGAATAATAATTATTTATTAACTTCAAATTAAAGCATAATTTATATTGGTGGAAAGCTGAGAATCTCCTTTAAAAACCCTTTTTGTTTCATCAATTTTGGGTAAAAAAATTCATCAACCACCTACTCTACACATACCCATCATATCACCACTTTTTGGCCCATCAAGATCTTGCACATACCCTAAGAGGAATGTAATATGCTAAGATACATCATGCTTATAAAGGACATCACACCCACTTTCATCCACAAAGTGATAAACACAATGTATGAAGTAACAACGCTACACTCTGAATGAAGAAAAATGAGAAATGCAAAATAAATAATCCAAATGTATGCCTCCACTTTAAAGGAATTGCTACCCACCATTCTGTGATAAATTACTTTAAAAATTAACAAATGAAAAATGAAAAAAGAAAACAAGACATGAGAGCCAACTTGGAAAGCCCCTATTCGAAGTCATATGTTTCTAAGTAAGGCTACAACATGTTAAAGAGAAAGCAAAGGAAAAGGGGTTTCCCCAAAAAGGAAAACACCAAACTCATAAGGGATCTATGGATTTGGGTTCAATATGTTCGTTGCTGCAATGGATATGTGCAGGATCATGATGGGCCAAAACGTGGTGATATGATTGGTATGTGTAGGGTATGTGGCTGACGACATTTTTTTACCCAAAATTAATGAAAGGAAAAGGGTTTTTAAAGGAGATCCTCAAATTTTGACCAATATAAATTATGTTTTACTTTGAATTTAATAAATAATTATTATTCATTTTCTATTTGAATTATGACTAAAGTCTTGATTAATAGGCTAATTGAAAAACATCTATAGCTTTCAAATGGTATCACATTTTTTGAATCCAAAACATGTGTCACATTCTATGCTTTGCATATTATAGGATTTTAAAAAAAAATTGAATTTCATGAAGTTTTTACCAAGTTAAGGTGGTCATATATATGATTTTTTATATTTTTTAAAAGTTGTAATAAAAAAATCATAATTAATTATTTACTTGGAAAAAAATTACAAAAAATAATGCATGACATCAGGGCATGAGTCCTCTACTTATATCTAAAATATTATCATTTTATTGGGGTTAGGGTGGTCAGACAAACACCTACTTCTTATTTTTTCCCTGAAATTTAAGTACTACTACATTGAAATTTCAAATTTTCACCAAATATATATTTTTTTGTTTTAAATAAACCTAGTAGTTTAAAAACTACATTCAATTTTCTACATATTCTATTCTTACATATTTTTGAAATGATATAGATAAATTATTCAAATTTTTACATCAAATTGCCTAACTCTGATTTTTCTATTTTTTTTGCCACTTAAGGGTTTGTTTTTTCCATTATGGTCTTGCACATAGCCCAATATTTTTATTAAAGAGCTCATAATTGTCATCATTCCCTAAATACATAGAACTGGAAGAATGACATAAAGAGAGCAAAAAATAAATAAAAAGTAATTATGTTTTGGGTCAACATGGAAGAGACATAAGGCATCTTAATGCTTTGCATCATCCTCAAAAGGAAAACACAAAACAAAAGACAAAACATGAAAAGTAAAAGGTGAAATGAAAGAGAAGGAATTTTGGGTCAACATGAATGAGACATTTCAGTCGCAATCTCTTGTGTCATCACCAAAAGTAAAACACAAGAAAAGAAAAGAAAAAAGTAAAAATGGACCTGTTGGGTCAACATGGAAGAGACATAGGGCATCTCAGTGCTTTGCGCCATCCCCAAAAGGAAAACTAAAAACAAAAGACAAAAAATGAAGAGGGAAAGGCGAAATGAAAAGAAAAGACTTTTGGGTCAACATGGAAGAGACATATGGTTTCTCAATGCTTTGCATCATCCCCAAAGAAAAATACAAAAAAAACAAAAAAAAGTGATGTATGACATATAGAAGAATAGAGGTACAAATAGAAGAAGTGCACAAAGAGAGAGAACATGAAATTCTACGTCATGGGGGAACACAATACCCACACACAATCAAAGAAGAAAAAATCCAATAAAATAAAAATGAAAAAGGCTAGCGAGGTGAATGAAAATCAAAAATCCAATAGGTCATCCACCTCCCAATCATGTTTAGTGTATTGTGATGGTGGTTGACTATCCAACGGGGGAATTGCAAGTGCCAAACTAGGGGAAGTGCCAAGTTTTTCACTTGGTGTGAGAGATTTATCATTTAAAATCATGGAAGAGGAAAATAAAGAATTCAAATGATTATACACCTCTTCATCTATTTTAGAGATCTCCCCATCATCTTCATCATCTATATAAATTATGATGGGGAGCGCAGGGGGGGTGAATGGTAATTTCCAATGAAGGGTGTAGCAAGAATTGGTTCTATTGTATTTGATAATTTTGTTGTAATGGTTGTAACATACTATCTTGTGGTAGGTCTGGAGGAGGAGGGTGATCAGGTATTATTTCTATCAAAGGAAGAGGTTGATTTTCTTTGTTGTTTTCAGTTTTCAATTGACAAGCAAGGAGACAACGTCGATGGCTATGCTCCATAGCACTATGGTTTCATTTGATTCTATTTTGAAGTTGTGTGGGTGGAAGAGTGGATTCATCAACCATAGGCTCGTTTTCTTCCCAAGGGGAAGGAATGGAAGGAATTGAAGGAGATGGATCAATCACTTTCTCTTTTTCTTTATACACTTGTTTAAGTCACAAAAGCATGACGAGGTTGGTTTCAATATCTCTTGGTCATTTAGATGAAGAGGGTGAAGTGTTTAGTGTTGGTTGCAGTGGAAGTTGTAATGGCTTTTTAGCATCAGAGTTAGGTTGATGCATTGTCTCATCTAGGATAGGAATGTCAACAATGGATGGGGACATGTTGTGAAGAGACAATTTGGCTATCTTTTTTGCTTTGAACCTTTGATAAGCAATGAAAAGGAAATATTTGCGAGGGGTAATGGGTCCCATAGGCTCAGGCCAGAAGGATTCCAAGGAAAAGTTACCTTTAGAGGACAATGGATTAAAGCCACTATGGTGTATGGTATATATCACATTATCAAGCAAAAAATTCAAACATTTGTGAATGACTAAGTGAACAACTTTCATCAAGCAAAGCCAAGAATGACCTAGCTGCAAACAAAATTGATCCAATTGTGGAATAGTAGATAATGTTACATCCAATGTTTTAGGTCCTATCTGTAATGGGAGCACGATCGATCTAATTGTAGGGAACATGAAACTAGTATGTGTTTTAATCCATGTTGTTGCCTTGTCATAATCATCTTAATAGAGATCATGTAATACTAAAAATTATTCCATGATAACATTCTCACCATAGCATGATCTATTAATATCACATTGGTGGGGTTTTCATAGATTCAGCCAGCTATGTAAAGGCATCCATCAAGAATTTTTTTAAGTATATCTTGAGGAAAAAAGGTAATATCAAGAGATTTTGCAGTTGGGTTATGAACCATATATTTTTTGGTACATTGCACCTTTCTAGCTCTTATAAGGTATTTCACCTAAAAGGAGAGAGGTAGGGCCAAAAAAGCTAAGGGGTTCATTCAAATTATGCTATGTATGATGTTATCTAAGCTAAATGAAGTGAACTAAATGCAATTAAGTGATCTATATGACTAATTATGAATGCAAAACTAAGATTTAAGCTATTATTGAAAACACATTATGATATGCAAATAATGAACTATGAATTAATAAAATGAAAAATAGAAAGAGAAAGGTTGAATCAAAGTGCACTTGGGCAAGATTTAAAGATTCTAGAATCTATGGAATGCTATTTGAGATTACTAAAAATCAACAGTGGGACTCATTCACCTAAGGTGGTGAATTAGTCTTGCTACTGGTGAAATCTGTTAGGAATTGAGTTTCTAACTATTGGGATCCAAAATCTAACAAAACCTATATTTTTAGTCTTAAGGTGGGACTCATTCACCACTAGTGGCGAATCAGTCGTCTCCCAAAATTTTGAGAAATTAGGAGACAACTCTGCAATACCAGATTTGGAAATGTTTGCTTGAAAGGTTGCCAAAGTCAATTCTACAGGAAACAGACATAAAACCTTCTCCAAGCTTGAAATAGAGTTGATTTGACTTGAAGCACCTAGTTAACTTGTTGACCACTCTTCAATCACCTAAATGCTTGTTAAATATGCATACAAAGGTCTGCAAACACACATACAAGAGCAGAAGAATAGTTGAGGGTTAGAAAATAGGGGTTTGCATTGGTCGAACCCCAATTTGGTAATCAAACCCTTAATAAAAATAATGAAATGCAAGAGAATGATAAACAAATAACATGAAAATGCTATCAACTTACCAAATCCTTGATGATGAAAATATGAAGTAATGTCATTGGATGCACCAAAATGCCTGATTAGTGCTTGAGTACATGTTGTAAGATGCTTGAATTCATGAATATGGTGTGAAATTGAATGTTTTGAATGAATGGGGGTTATAATGGATGTAAAAATTCTTATTTATTCAATCTTGTGCCTTAGTATCCCGTTAATACCTCATCACAGGCCAACATCAAGTGTTTTTTTATTAAAAACACAAAAGGAAATTTAAAATATTTTGAATTTGGAGCCAAGGGGGACTCATTCACCTCCCATGATGAATGGGTCCCACTGAGGACTTGAAAATGGGTGTCAAGAATTATCTTGTATTTAATGTTGTTTGTCAAGTTTACATTAAAAAATGTACGTAATTAAAGCATATAATGTCCTAAAGGGGTCAAATAAAGCATAAGAAAGGGATAAATAGTGATGTTATGCCTAGAAAAGCGTGAAATCTTGTTACAAGACTTTACAATACTTCAAAATAGGGCTTAATAAGTGATAGAAAGGTGATTTTTAGGTGAATTGTAATGAATAGAGTCTAGAATAGTGTAGAAATGCTTTACAACACCTTCAAGACATCATTATTTTAATTTTAGTACCTAAATATGCATGTTCAAGCCATGTAACATCATAAAATTAGAGAAAAATGGATCAAACATCATGAAACAAGACCTAAGAGGCCATGAAAATGACAACGGGCCATTTTCCTATGACACAAGCCCTTACAAGGGATAACATCTATCGTTCTGACCATTTCATCCATTGGAGTAATATGGGTAACATTTGGAGTGATATCATGTTGTTTATCATTAGTATCAGTGTTCATCACATCAGTTTTTGAAGGTGGGTATGTGTAGGATCATGATGGGCCAAAAAGTGGAAATATGATGGTTATGTGTAGGGTATGTGGCTGACAACCTTTTTTTATCCAAAATTGATGAAACAAAAAGGGTTTTTAAAGGAGATTCTCAACATTCTACCAATATAAATTATGCTTTAAGTTTGAATTTAATAAATAATTATTATTCATTTTCTATTTGAATTACGACTAAAGTACTGATTGATAGGCTAATTGAAAAACATCTATAGCTTTCAAATGGTATCACATTTTTTGAATCCAAAACATGCATCACATTCTATGCTTCACATACTATAGGATAAAAAAAATGAATTTCATGAAGTTTTGACCAAGTTAAGGTGGTCAGACATACAAGTTTTTATATTTTATAAAATTTGTCATAAGAAATTCATAATTAATTATTTACTAGGAAAAAAATTACAAAAAAATATTCATCACATCAGGACATAGGTCCTCTACTTATATCTAGAATATTATAAAAAAATATTATCATTTTATTGTAGTTAGGGTGGTTAGACGGACACCTACTTCTTATTTATTCCCTGAAATTGAAGTACTACTACATTGAAATTTCAAATTTTCACCAAATAGATTTTTTATTTTTTTAAATAAACCTAGTAGTTTAGAAACTACATTCAATTTTCTATAGATTCTATTCTTACATATTTTTGAAATAATATAGATAACTTATTTAAATTTTTATGTCAAGTTTCCTAACTCTGATTGTTCTAAATTTTTCACCACTTAAGGGCCTATTTTTTCCATGATGATCCCACACATACCCTGGTTCATTGGCTTTAACAAATGAAAAATTATGTTTAGGCATGGTGTTGGTAAATATTTCTAAATTATAATTAGGAGGGGCAATAGACTTATTGTTGTGATCATTGACACCTACAATGGATAGACGACCATAATCAATGAGGTCTTGCACTAAGTGTTTGAGACACTTACATTGTTTGGTATCATGTCCATTTTGGCGATGAAAATGACAATAAGCATTGGGTTTAAAGGTGGGAGATAAATTTTTGATTGGATCAAGTGGTTTAATGATAGTTAAAGAAATCATTTGTTGGTGTAGCAATTGATTCATTATATTATGCAAGGTATCAGGAAAAGGGGTGAACTGTCTCTTCAGGTCCCTATAGGTAAAGGGTATGGCTACTTTAGTGGCTCCTACCTGGTTATTAATAGGTAGAATTGGTTGTGGATGTGGAGGGTTGAACTATGAAAACCATTTTTTTTTCTCTAAAGTTTTTCGAGTTATTTTGGTTGTTTTGTTTAGACTTCTCAACTCAACTAGAAGTGGATTTTGCATCATGACTACTAATAGAATTATACTATAATCTTGAAGGGTTGTGAATAAGTGCATGATATAAGGGAATTTCATCATAATCAATTTGTCCTAGATGTGAGTTTGTAAGTTTTCAATAAACATCTTTTGGAGATGTTAATCAGGAACCTTGACATCTAATTGACCATACAATGACTGATAGTGTGAAATGAAATTAGTTACTTTTTCATCCTCATTTTTTTTACACCACATCAAATCAGTCATTGTCTTTTTGGGAGTCATATGCACTTGAAATTGACTTATAATGGCATCAACAATTTCATTAAATGAATGGATTGAATGATTTATTAAAGAGGAAAATCACTCCAAGGTAGTATCCTTTAAAATCCTAGGAAATAGTTTAACTAATAGATTATCATCCAAGACAAAGTCACTACACAAGGCTGTATAAGCATTGACATGATTAGCAGGGTCTCCTTTGCCTCTGTACTTCTCAAACCTAGGCATCTCAATTCCTTGTGGCATTTGGGTTCTTAATATTTCCAAAGATAATGGACTACTATGGACATAGTAAGTGGGTGGTTTATTTTGGATTTGGTTTATGGTAGATATTTGTTGTTGCATGGAGGAAATGGTGCAAAAGAGGTGTAGTATGAGGGGATCAATATAATTTGTATGAGGTGGAAGAGAGAAGGGTGATGGAGTGTATGTAGTGGTAGGACAAGTGAAGGGAACAATGAGAGGGGTAAAGGTGGTGGACGATGGAATATTCGATGCCACAAAAGAACTAGGAATGCTAGTTGGAATAGGGAAGGAAGGAGTCACATGACTATCCTGTTACATGGTTGTTGTAACTTGAGGAGTGATATAGGTGGGTATGGATGCTACGGTTGAAGGAGGAGGAATGTGGAATCCTCCTTGGCTAACCATAGTGTTTGCAAGTTGATATGTGCTAGGGGCATGTTTTTGATATATCTCAACAATGTGTTTCATAACATATAAGCCCTCATCACTTTTAAGAAAATGATGGATGTTATCTATAACAAGAATAGCAGTGGTTGAAATATTTTCAAGACAAAAGTTATGTTGAAGGTGTGCTCAGTCCTCATGAATGTTCACTACCTAGTCTTGTGGGATGGAACTAGTTTGTGTGTGAAATTACATGTTATTGGAAGGAAAAGGGGTATTAGTGGTAGTATCCATGCCTAATGCACCATTGTTGATACCATGAGTAGGAGCTCGTAATAACCCAAGGTACACAATGAAAGTGCTATTGTAGGAATCCATGAGTCTAGAACACCGTCTCACTAAATTATTATCAATAGGGAACCAAACACTCATACAAGTACCACAAAAGATGGGGTGGATGAAAATTAAAACTAGGAACAATAAAATAAAAATAACAATAATTTTGTAAACTAAAATAGGAAGATAGTAATAGAAAATAGAAATGCCAGAAATTACAGTGCAAGATATGCAGAAGAACTAAGTCACCTGGTGTGGTGATTTAGTCCCAATGATGATTTTTTTAATATTTTTCAAAAAAATTGAATGTAATTTTATGTCTTTTTCAGATGCACAAATGCAAAATTTGTGTTGTTTTCAATGAAAAATGATGAAAAAATGCAAGCTATTTGAGCTTTTCACTAATGCAATTTGTAAAACGCTAAGATGCAATGTAAAAAATGTAATAGCTAATCCAATGCAAATGAAAATGAAACCTAGGATGCACTTAAAATTAGAAGTAAATATGTTCAAAAGGCAGGTTCACCAAAATATAAACAAAGATTTTTGCAACCTTATTGTGCACTTTCCCTTCTAGTGTTTTTCACCTAAAAGGGAAGGAATAGGGCCAAAATCAAGAGTTTTTACACTCAAGATTA
The DNA here is from genome assembly GCA_007258455.2 of Sequoia sempervirens. Taxonomy (NCBI): domain Eukaryota; kingdom Viridiplantae; phylum Streptophyta; class Pinopsida; order Cupressales; family Cupressaceae; genus Sequoia; species Sequoia sempervirens. The sequence continues at coordinate 132,735,196 of VDFB02047230.1, forward strand.
ATGTAAATGAGATGTAATACTTCTAATTATGATGTAGCAATGCACTAATATGAAAATAAAGTGTTATAATGATGTTAAACCTAAGAAATACAAAGTGTTGGAAAACACACTATGATGTGCATAATACCTAAAAATTCAAGTAAATGATGAAATAACTAAACAAAGTTGGAGAGGTACACCTGGAATCTAAAATTAGATGTGGAGAGATTCTGGAATCTTGGAAAATTGACTAAAAATGTTGAATGAGACACTTACGCCAAGCTAGGCGACATAGTCCTAGTTTTAGGGAAAACTTACCAAAATAGGAATTTGGCAAATGGGTATCTAGAAATGAAAAAACCACTTTGCTAACCTAGCAGTGGGACTAATCCACCAATTGAGGTGACTTAGTCCTCATGCAAATTTTGGGAATCTCGGGACAAGATTATGTAGCTTCAAGTTTGCACTTGCTTTTTTGACAGCTGTACGCATTTGATTATGCAAAAAATAGGATAAAAAGAGTCTCCAAGCTTGAATTAGGGTTATGTTGACTTGAATAGTTTTGATGACTTATTGAACACTTTTCAACACCTATTTCTTTAACAAATATGCCTACAAAGTCTGCAAACACAAATGCAAAGAGGGAAAAATGGTTGAGGGTTAGAGTACTTATAGGGGTTTTCCTTGGTCAAACCCCACTTTAATAATCAAACCCTATGAAATGAAATGGAATGGAAAGAGAATGATAAATAAACATGTAATCTCATAAACGTACCAAACACTTGGTGTAGAAATCTAAAGATATGCAATGAAGTGCTCCAATGAATGACTTGATTATGATTAAAGTGTTTGAATGCTTGAGAATGATTAAGTCAATTGCTTGAGAGAATGGTTGAATGAATGGGGAGGGAGAAAAAGGAGAGTAAAAAAACCCTTATTTATACTTGATTTTACTAAATTTACCAAAAATAACACATCAGAGGCTAACCTTAAGGGATAGAGAATCAAATCCTACTAGAATTTTGAAATGATTTTAATTTTTATGCCAAAAAGGACTAGGTTGCCCTATTGGAAAGTTAGTACAACTTAAGAAAATTAAGTGGGTGTAAGGAATTATAGGGCATTAAATGTTGTCCAACATGAATATCCTAAAAAAAAAACTTATGGGGGGCCAAAAAGTGTATTCAAGGGTCATTTAAACATGAGAAAGGGTTAAATTAGTGATGACAAGTCTAGAAAAGCAGGATAGTGGGTTACAACACTTTACTTTGAAATAAGACTTGGTAAGTGATAAAAAGGAGATATTTAGGTGAATTATGATAAGAAGAGTCTAGAAAAGTGTAGAAATGAGTTACAACACTTCACAACACATTTACAAGACATCTTAGAAGTCTTAATGATTCACAAGGGTTCAAGACCTAATGTGTATGTGTTGATCAGATTACAACATTAAATCTAGGAAAAATCAAGCCAAATTCCACTACGAGGGCCTAAACATGAGAAAAAGTAGAAGGGTTATTTTCTTTGTGTCCACAGTCTCTAGTGAAAAATTTGTCCAATAAGGTTTTGTGTGGTCTTGATGTCCCTTGTGTGGGGTTTGAAAATGGATTGATAAAGTCTTGTGGGTCAACCATATTATTTCTTTGTTTCCTTTTTGACCTTGTTTCAACTATATAAGATATGCTCAAAATGCAAATGATATAGAACTATGTCTATGAATGATATGATTTTAGTTTATGTTTTTGTATTTTTTAGATATAAGGAATGAATGCTAATGCAATTAAGTTTTTCATCTTTTTTTTTGTAAAATAAGGAATGTTTAAATGTAATGTGCTAATAATGTCTAAAATAATAAATGATGGTGTCCTAAAATGGCTATGTCTAAGTATGAAAAGTGTAGGAAAGATTTTATCAACTTTGGAAAATTTGAGAAGAGGTTACTAACCATCCAAATTGCATCCAACACTTCAATTTAATTTTTCAGAGGACGTTTTGTGACACCAAGACCAAGAGACAAAGTGAGTTCCCAAACTAGACTGACAAGCTAGAAAAGACTCACCAAAAATGACAAAAGATAACAAGTGTTACAAGTGGCTTGGTCCAATGACAATTTTCCTTGAAGCAAAGGTTTATAAAAAGTATGGAAAGTTGGCCTATTTTAAAATCTACAAAGGTGATTGTCCTAAAAGTCTGATTCATCTTAAGATAATAAGGAATCCTAAAATGTAACTAAGGTTTATTGCTATGGCGAAATGATACTAAAAGGTCCAATGATGAAAACTATGAGCAAATCTTTCTAGTTTTTGTACATATATCACTATGAAAGGATAATCAGAGACAAGTTTGGACTGTTTGACCTCAGACTGTGGCAATGGAATTTATTTTTCTAATTATCAGGAAATTACAATTTAGATTTAATAGATGTTTCATTTATAGGTAGTTGCATGTTAGATCTGGCAGATGCATTGTTTTATAGTCGGTTGTGGTTTATAGTAGTAGATGTGGTTCATATTGTGAGATGCGTTGAATAGTGAACTGATCTTAGGTTTTAACAAATTTTTGACTTTTTTAAGATTGAACCTTGGATGTTTTTGTTTCATCAAATCTGATTGAACATACACGTAAGACATGCCAATCAGAGTGTTTGAAATAAATAAATAGATAATTAAAATCTTAAGGCTAGCAAAGAAAATATGCATTGGACTCCCACTTGGAGTTTCCTCCAACCACACTATCTAGAATGGATGACTTAGGATCTTGGTAACATAGACTCCCCCTTATAGTGCACTCACTTCTCTTGCTTACCAAGATCCATATTCCCACATGAACAAGGATTTTGTCATCTCTACTACTAGACTGCATGTATAATGTGGGTCAGCTTGGGAATGATCATTCCTACACTAATAGATAGAAGGTTTTTGGTAATCTAAACAATTTTTTTTAATCAAGGCACCCATTTAGGTTCCCACACAAGAGGAAATATTAGCTCTGATAAGGAGAATCACTTGCTTATCTATATGAGCACTTGTAATGTTGATATTTCCTACAACATTCAAATTTGTATACTGGTTGGGAGTAGCTTGGCTTTATCTCATTATTGGTTGGGTCGTTCCCTTGGGGTGAGTACTTTTTCCCACCAAGGAAGGCCTTGTAGAGTTAATAACAATTTTTCTTACACTGAGGATCGCACAAGTGCACAAGGGGAGAGGAAACTCTTGTTATTAAATCAGGATCTAATCTAAATAGAAGTGTACAAAAGCACCAATAATATTAAGCAATTGTTTATTTTAGGAACCAAATGAAATGTGATCTAAGGTATACAAACAATTAGTTTCAAAATACAATCTTTGATAAACATCTTGCATCAGATTTCATTAGTACTTTCAATTTTAGCCTTTGACAAATGAGAGTTGTAGATTTAGATCTTGGCCAAATGAACCTGCAAAATAACCATTAAATCTCCCTTACCACACATTATCAATAGATTATTAGTAACTAACAATCCTAACCTACTAAACCAAAAATGTAGAAAACTAAAAATTACTTGTAGAAATTAAAAAAAAAAAAACCTAAGCTAGGCAGTTGTGTTGTAGAATGACATATGCGGTGCATGTGATAGATTAGATGCATTGCAAAAATATCAATTGTGGCTCACGAGATGGCAGTTGTGATGCTGTATAGCAGATATGGCTCATGTTGCTAGCAGTTGCAGCAAAAAATAATGACGGATGTGTCACTCTATATCGGTGATTGCATTGAATTGTATAGAAAACCTACAAAATAGAGAAAACCATACTAAATTTGAAGAAAAAATTTCCTTGGCATTGGGTTCACCATATGTAGCACATGGAAAATTCCAAGATTAGTAATACAAAGTGTAAATAAAACTATACCCTAGCCAATGATGAAGAACAATGGAAGATTAAAGTATGCATAAACAAAAGATCTAATCAAATCCACATGCAATTCCATGATTCACCTCCATTACCCTTCACCATTTTGCTGTAGTATAATACTTTCCCTCAAATTTTAATTAAGTATGCAAATATGACATAAAGACAATGATATTAGCAAAATATTAAAGATTTCTAGAGTTTCTTTCGAAATTCATTAGATTTCAGGAGTAAAAATGGTAGTGATAAAGCCATTTTATAGAAAATATAATTTTTGAATGACAGGTTGAGATTGAGAGATAATTAATCGACAATGAAGGTTAAAATTTGTGACATGCAATAAGGTTAGGGTTAAATTAGTGTAAGTGATAAAGCTTGAATGGTGGAGATTAAATTAAAAATTAATGTAATCAAAGGTGGAAATTAGTTGAGACACAAAGGATAATAATTGTAGGTAGAGGATCAAATTAGATTTGGAAAGAGTTGTTTGTTAGAGAAAATCAAATCCGATCTTATCTAGATAATAGAGTGATTAACATAGAAAATCTTTTTTTTTTATAGAAAATTAGATATTATCTAGACTTGAGTGATTAATGACTAATTAGTTAACTAAGATATTACCTATTTAGAGAGGAGTGTGTTATGGATGAAATCACTTTTTGAATTAAATGATGATTTAATTCAACATTGAAGATATTGGATCACAGTAAATAAATAAAAATTTATTTAATAATTAGAGAGAAAAAGTTAAGGAATAATTAAATAATTAAAGTGATTCTTTAATTATAATTGAAAGTGTCATAGAAATTAAATAAATAATTGCTTATTTAATTTTAGAAAGAAGATAGATTTAATTATTGACATAATTAAATAAATAATATTTATGTAACTAATCAAAGGAAGAATAAAGGTAAGAAAGAATTAATTAAATAATAAAAGTTGTTTAATTAATAGAGGATTGAATGTAGAAGATCAAATTTGATTTAGAGAAAGATATTTGTTAGAGAAAATCAAATCATCTCTAGACTTAAGTGATTAATGACAAATTAAATAATAAAGATATTATTTAATTATAGAAGATTGCATGTACAAGATTTGATTTGATTTAGAGAAAGCTATATGTTAGAGAAAATCAAATCTTATCTAGACTTAAGTGATTAATGATTAATTAAATAATAAAGATATTATTTAATTATAGAAGATTGCACGTAGAAGATCATATTTGATTTGGAGAAAGCTATCTATTAGAAAAAAAAAAATCTTATCTAGACTTAAGTGATTAATGACTAATTAAATAATAAAGATATTATTTAATTATAGAAGATTGGATAAGGAGGAACCATCATTTTGAATTAAATAATTATTTTAATTCAAAATTCAAGGATGTTGGATTAAATGAAATAATTAAAGATTTATTTAATTATAGTAGAAAGTGATAGGAAATTAAATAAATAAAAATTTATTTAATTTTAGAAAGAAAATAAGTTCAATTTGTAATGTAACTAAATAACATTTATTTAATTAATCAAAGGGAAATAAAGATGTGAATGAATTAATTAAATCATTGAAATTATTTAATTAATAGAGGATATATGGTCATAGGAAATAATTGATTAATTAAATTAATTTAATTATGAAAAATGAAGATGGAAAAATTATGAAGAAATTAGAGTCGTATGCCTAGGACAATTTTTATTGTCTACATTTTTCTATTTAATTAATAGAGAATATATGGTCATAGGAAATCATTAAATAATTAAAATTATTTAATTATGAAAAATGAAGATGAAAGAACTATGAAGAAATTAGAATCGCAGACCTAGGACAATTTCTAGTGTCTACACAAGGCATATTTAAGTTCATTTTAATATTAATTATTCTCAAATTAACATTATTGATAATTTGACACGTTTGACTGATAAAGTCCAATTGATAAACGTGTCAAGTTAACATTATTTTACATATTGATTTCATAATTTATTTTATTGCTATCAATACTTCAATACTATATCTCTTGCCAACCAATTATATCTTTTCCATTAAGAAGTCGATTGATGTTTGACAGATTCAACAATGGTAGACGGTAACAAAGAACATGTCAAACTGCCGTGCCGAGGAAGGTGGAAATTGAAAAATGAAAATATTTAAATCTATTGTTTCCAGAAAACAGATATAAAATTGAGAAGTTTGTTGAAGTTCAAAACTTTCTCCCAATAGACAGAGTTGAATAGAGGTGAAGAAAGCGGAACATGTTAAAGTACCATAAGATAGTTGATGTTTATTTTCCTTCCAATAGACAGCGAAGCAGAACACTTCAGAGTACCACCATGCCGAGGTCGGTGGAAATATAGAATTGGAAAGCTGGTACACATGCTAATCAATCGCTTTTGCCGGAACTTCTCGAAGCAAAGACAAGGTCAAAATCTCCATTGAAGTCGAAACTCTTTCAAAATAATATTATAAGACCTCATCACTTATAGCGCCATGATAATTGATATATATTTTTATTGAAACATTTTATAAATGGAAATTATAGTTCTATTATAATTAATATATGTTTTAATTAAAATTATTTTTATAAAATGTAATTATTTATTTCATAGTTATATTATTATGATAATTAATATATATGTTTATTGGTATAAATTTTATATGATTTTATTATTTATGCGACAATTATAATTTTACTATAATCGATATATATTTTTATTTATAATAATTTTATAAGATGCAATCTATTAGATGGCAAATATAACACAATGATACACATATATACTTATTGAAGTAAATTTTATAAGACCACATGAGTTAGGTGAGAGTTAAAACATCATGATAATTGATTATTTTTATTAAAATTAATCTTATGAGACCTCATCATATAGTTGACAATTATAATATGTTTTTTTTTTTTTTTTCTATTTTTTTAAATTGTGGTTTTTATATAAAAATATTATATATTTTAGTTTTATATCAAAATGTATGTGGTACTTTTGGAGGATTCGTTTAACAAGCCAATAATGATGCACATATATCTGTAAGGTATAAATAAGTCCTCTTAATTCCATTTTACCCCTCCAAATTATATTTTTGAAACCTCTTACATACACTAACTAGAATAAATACTTCATTAAAGTATCTTGTGTATCCTTTCGGTTTTTTTAATATTCTTATATTCCTTATCATTTCTATAGTATCAACCGAGTACATCACATACACCTAAAATTTCATTAAAACTAGTTTTGATTCTCATTACATACATTGAAGTCTCAACATAGAAATTAAATGAACTATACATCTATGCCACCCTACATAAATCTATTCATTCCAAGCAAATATTTTGAAGACAAAGAAATATATTTGATGGAAAACATATCATTCCATGATTCTCCTTGATACTAGTAGGTAAGAAAGCTCACCTTAGAAATGAATGATGGATGATAGAATTCCCTATGTTCTCTCCAAACTACTAGAAGAATCCATTAGCTTCCTCAATGTTGGTTCAACTCTACTCAACCATGTGTAACATTTAAAGCCTCCCCTATAAACTATGAGATAACCAACTAGGTCAATCCAACACAGTCATAGTGTCACATGGACAAGAATACAACACTGACACACATACAAGGACTCCTCAAGCAACAAACAAAAGGAATACAATCCATAGTAAAATCTATATAAATGCAAATTTATTATCACAATCTCACACTATGTGACTATATACAAGTGGAAAATCCACCACTATTAAGCAAGAACCTAAATCTTATGCAATGTACTAGATACAAATACACATGACGTTGATAATTTAGTACACCAATCATACATAAGAAAAAATATCACAAGATCCCATTAAATGGGAGAATTAAGGTACAAAATAACAAGGGAGTTAAGTGCTCATATATTATTTTCATTACATACAAGGACTTTCATAGTGTATACATGAGAAAAAACATTGAATCAAGAATACATATGCAAGTTACATCAATACAACTTGGAAGAATATACACATGAGGTCCTATCAATACCATCCATAAATGCATATACTAGATAAGCATAGAGATAACAAGTAAACTTACATGAGGATTATAAAAGCTCCATAAAAGCATGAACAAAATTTATCAAGGTGTCACCCACAAGGGAATCATAGATATGGTGGACAAGCCACATAAAGTAGAAGAACTATGAAATCATAAGCACGTGTTTGGTATGCAATACAATAGAAAAACATGTAAGAGAGGGTTAATCAAGTAAGATATGCCTAAGAGGATATTCATTCCCTAATTTTTGAAAACATAAATTATTACCCACATCAACCCATTTAACATCATAGATCCACAAAAAATTTATTTCATTAAAAAATCATAAAAAGTTGTTTATAACTTCATAATTCCAATTGGAATTTTACTAAAATATAAAATATTGTTCAACTTAGTAATTCAAACATACCATTTTAAAATTGAGGGAATAAGAATAATTATTTTCCCAACACATAATTTTATAAAAAAAAATTTCTATGTTTTGACATATTATGCAAAATCCCCAAATACATGCAATGGGGATTATTTGATTGATTCCCATCAATGCACCAATGTACTAAAAAACATATCCTATAATAGGAGAGACTAATGAATACACTTAAGGTGTACATTGTGAAGAACAAAATAATTAATAATAAACAAGATTAAAATATAACCGATTACCTCACAACCAAGCTCAATAAAAGGTATGGCTCGTGAATAGGAGGGCTAGGACCTCTAATCATTTCAGCTTTCTCTTTCCACATAAACCTCTACCAAAATAATCATATAAATAATAGATCTAACATTTAATAGTTGCAAGAGGACAAGAGAGAATCTAGGCAAAATTACAACCACAAATTCTCATGCCCTCTATGTTTTCCTCATCTTTTAACTACATAATCCAAGAACAAAACAAAACTAAGAATATTCATGCCCAACAACCATGAAAAGAGGGAGATAGGTGCCAATATGAAGGGACATTAAAGGTTAAATAGTTGAACCTTATATTTACATGTCCACAGTAGAAGAGAATAAATAGAAAAAAGAAGAATTCAACCTAAATTTTAAGTGCATGTCCAAAATGGGTGCCTTTTCTTTCTTTTTTGTATTAAAAAAAACCCAAAACCATATTTTCCTCCCCTATAACAATAGTTTATTTTATTTAAATTGATGATTAGAAACTTTAAACATATGAATTCCTACTTTTCTTTCAAAATTAGGAGATAAAATTAATAAACAATACTTATACATTTTAGGTATAACATACTAGTGAAGGGAAAAATTCTTGATATATTCGTTGATAATTTGAAGATACATTTATAAAAGAAAGATTAAATTTGAGGAATAATTATAACTTTGTAGTGAATATAATTATAAACGAAACTCTACATAATCACTATGTAAACATAATCTAACAATCTAATATTTATTCTAACATTCCTCTAATTATTACATTTTTCATGTAAAAGTTCTCCTAAAAACACAAATTTCACCTTGCCAAGGGACCCCACATGGTTTACATAACAAAACCTGTTGATTACATAAATTCAAATTTATGATAATATTCTTCCTTGAAGAAATAAATCTTGAATTTAGTAGAACTCCATCAAACTATGTTGTGACTGTTGGAAGCCTGTAGGTTCAAGCTAAATTCATGAGTTCTTAGACTACCACTATCCCAAACTCTTGAATCACAAATTCCCCAATTATTTGACAATAATCCACATTGAGAGAGGATAGATGCTCCCAAAAATATAAAATTAAAATAATACAAGGATATTCATGTGGTGTTAGTAAAAAAAAAGAAAATCCATGACACATCTATAGTCCAACCTAGGAATGGGTCAAGTGTAGGTGCAATTGAAGGTATAATTAAAGATATCTCTATTAATCCAATGTAACTATTGCTTCCAAATCTCTAGAAATAAATATCATAGATTCTCTTATTACAAAACTCAAAATTATACCAAGTTCACGTATATCCCAAGGTGTAGCATTGCAAAAGAATCTTGTTATGGTCTTTCCTACTACTTATCTAGTAAAAAAGGAATGCTTGATGTCACCTCCACTGTTGTCCAATATTAACATAATTAGTAGAGAAATAGATGCACAATAATGAGTAGAGAAACGAAAAGTAAGTAGTAAAAGAAGGGATACTGAACTAAGAGAAATTGATATATACCTCAAGAAGTGCATGTTGAATATGATAAATAATTTATAGAAAATGAAGAATTTATTAGTTTGAAAATGAGAGAAGAAGTTCAGCTCATGAGATCAACATTCATGAAACACAATAAATTATTGAATAATTATTGCAAGGTGACAATATTATTTCAGCTCAACACATTTTTAAGGAAATAAAAAAAGAGCTACATGTAAATCTAGAAAATTTCCAAGAAAATATACCTACAATAATTAAAAAAAAATTGAAGAAAAAAGGGAAGAAAATGTTCTAGAAAGGTGTTGTATTGAAAGTGTAAAAGGAATTGACTTTTCAAGTAGAAGTTCAAGAAAAATATGAGCAAATAGAAGAATCCAAACAAGATGTTATAGGGATAAATCAAGTAGATTCTTTGAATAATCCCATAAGCCCAACTCATTCAAAATATTATAAATAATAAAAAGTGAAAATACCTAGAATTGTTGGAACAACAACATTAAGAAAGGAAAAATTAGGTAGAAGTAATTTCTAATGATTTGAAAATCATTTTGCAACAAATAGATATCCCAAAGCCAAAGAAGGAAAGTGTGTTATCTTCTATAATAAGATATGCTTCGTGGTCAAGGATAACAAAAACGTGTACTCTTACAATGAATAAGGATGAAAGAGAAATAAGGCATGAGGAATATTAAATATCTACTTTAAATTTAGGATATTTTACTAGCGTGTAGGAAATTTCTAGGCTCCAATCTAATGTAGCTACCATTATATTGGGGTTGCGAAAGGAGAATTAGAGAAACAGGAACTTAAGAGGAAAATAATCGAGTTACAAGGATACACCAAAAGAAATAACTAGTCTATTACAAACTAAAAAAGATATTTCTAAAACACATGTCCATAATTCACATGAAAATTGGGCAGAACAAAACAATATATCGAAACTCATTGAAGATCGAATTGTTAAATTGGTAAAAGATGGAGAAAATATTATCAAATATGCATTTAATAGTTGGGAAACTACATTATAATGGGAAGAAAGGATAGAAAAGCATGAGAAAGATCTCAAATATGGACAAGAGAAAAATAAAATTGAATACCCCAAATTACAAGCTATTAAGAGTTTTGATGATCAAAGATTAATTAAGGAATTTTTTTAAAGTCATCAAACCATTCCTAGAATTAGAAGATCAATAGAATTGTTAAAATCGAAAGAGAAAATTATAAAGGAGAACACTAATGAAGGAACATAAGCTAGAAATTTTCTTTGAAGAATTTTTGACAAGGCAATGAAAATTAGATAGGAATTTAAAAACAATAATCAAATAAGAGGTCATTGTGTTTCTATAATTTTGTTATCCTTCATAAAATTTTGATTCAATTGGAATTTCATGAAAGAAAACGACAATATGAAAATTTAATAGGCTCTAATCGATTATGACAACTTTTAGAGATGAGAAGCAGGAAATGATGGTGATATTTTGATCAAAATTGATAGAAAATAGTGAAGTTGATATTTTGTTGGAATATGTTGTGGAATATTGATGTCCATCTTCACTTTTAAATATTGAATGAAAAAATGCCTTGAAAGAATATTCCTTTGAAAATATATTGGTCTCTTTTGAATTTGGATAATTTGATGCTGGTTTTGAATTCGAATCAATTTATTTGTAACTAATTTTTGGTACCTTGTGTCTATAAAAGGGTCATTAATTTTCTATTTTTTGTGAGAGAAATTATTGATCACTATAGAACAAACAATAAGAAGTGTTATTCTATTTTTTGTTTCTAGTTTTTATTTGAACATCTAGATTAGTGAATTTTGTTCTAAATAGCTATAAATTTGTAACTGCAATATCAATTGACTAATACACTCTTGAATATTATGAATGACTTGTAAATATTTCATCATTATGAAGTATTATGACATTGAACCATGTTTTTTTAGGTATTTATAATCACTTTCATGGTTTTGAAGTATTCATTGAATATCACACCATTTATATGTAGATGTGCTAAATTATGGTGAAATATAGACTAGTTCAATGATGTTTAGTCGCATTTTTTTTTGTTTATCTATACAACTTTCCTAAATTAAGATTTCTTTCTCTTTTCTTCTCTCTTTTCTTTTTCTTGGTTTTTTTTTAATTTGTTCGAGCATCATTAAGTGGTAAACCTAATGATCGAACTAGGGAATGAATTCATTGTGTAACTGAACAACTCTACAATCAAATTCTAAATTGTAAAGTCCTCTATTTAAATATCATCCATAACAAACTTCAAAGTTGTCATGTATATCAAGACCTGACAATTGAAGACTTGGGCCCTGGTCAAAATTTATTTTATTTTCTTTGAAGTGTGATAGAATTCATTTTGAATTTGATTGTATTGACCATGACCAACATGCAACTCGATAATATGGTTTTTTTTCTCTTTGGAAAAGTGGATTCTAAATATTTGTTTGCATACTATTCTTGCTTTGGGAACTATGTGAAAATATTTATTATGGCTATAAAAATTTCCTTTATTGGATAGCATTGATAGTGTTAATCATGAGATTTGTTGTGGTTATTTAAATTTTTCTTGAATCCAAGCATGGATAAGTGGAATACATTGTTGTGTGAATGGTGTTGGGTCTACCCATAACCATATTAGTTACAATTTTTCATTTTAAAAATTATATGTTCAATGAAGATGCTTTCTGAGTTATGCTCATATCTTCATCCTAAGTACTCTTATCTCATTGTTACTTTTTATTCTATCTAATACCCAACTAGCATCAATAATCTAAACTACATGAAAATTTTGTATATTATTATCAAGTCCTATTTTTTGATGGTTGAAAGAATACAAAAATAATTCTTTAATTTCTAAAACTTAATCATTAATCTTCATCCACTAATTAGCTGATAGGTTATTTTGTTTGAAGTTTCCTCTAGGATTTTTGTTAGCTGAGCTATGAATTGGATTTTCTAGCATTGGAGGTGTCTCAGCTGATGGTGACATGGAGCCTGGTAATTACGTGGGTTGGTGGTGGTGGAGTTGGTGGCCTCGATACGTGGAAGTTGAATGGTAAGTGTTTTCTCATGCAAGGGTTAATGCATCATGTCATTGTTGTATGATGGTGGTGGAAAAAGTAAATGCAATATTCAATGTTGCAGTGTGGGAAAGTATAATTTGATTAAGTTGTATTGTCGAAAGAGCCATTGTGGTGTTGGTTTGATAATAGATTATTGTTAAAATCGTCACCTTCGTCTCCATTTTTTAGCAAATTGGAGGGTTTTAAAATTGTTGTGTTGTGGAATTTGTAAGTCATTTAAATGGGTATTTTGTGCAAATGATTAATTTATTGTTCATGTCTTTCACTCTCTTCTTATTATTCCTTGTTATATGTTTGTATCTTTTCCATTTTACCCATTTTGGAGACTTCAAAGAGATTATGGCTCTGTATGGATGGATTTATTGTAGTTAAATCTTTCTTTCACCAAAAAATATGGTTAGGGTTAGTAATTTTTTGTGTGTTTCATTTATTGTTTGTAGTTATTGTGCTCCGGAATCTATAAGTCATTTTACATGGGTATTTTGTGTAAATGATTAATTTATTGTTCATGTCTTTTGCTCTCTCCTTATTTTTCCTTATTATATGTTTGAATCTTTGCCATTATACCCATTTTGGATACTTTAAAGAGATTATGGGTATGTATGGATGGATTTGTTGAAGTTAAATCTTCTTTCTTTCATCAAAACATATGGTTAGGGTTAGTAATTTTTTCACGCTTTGTTTATTGTTCATAGTTATGATTATGCATCTTTGGTGGTATACCCATTGAAAAAGGAGTAATTGCAAGTTAACATAGGAGTCACTGCATATATATATAGAGGGTTAGTATGAAAGCTATTAAGTGTTATTCTAATAGCTCTTTTATAATTTTTCTATTTGTGTAGAAGCTCCTTATAAGAAACTGTTATTTTCCATGGTTCTTTTTGCCTGGATGGAACATGTTATCTCTCTTATATGAATATGTTCATGATATTCTTTTTTACTCAACTATTTGAAGTTCCCCATAACAAACTACTCTTCATGGTATTCTTTTTTTTAGTTCTCCATAGAAATTTTTTCATTATCATAGTTTTCCTATTCTATTCTCCATATTTTAAAGTTCTACTTAATGTGGGTTTTCTAACATCTATCATATTCCTATGATTGTTAAGTTATTTTCTAATAGCTCTTTTCCAATTTTTGTTTTTTGTCTCAACTATTTGAAGCTCCCCATAACAAACTATTCTTCATGATATTCTTTTTTTAAGTTCCCCATAGCAAACTATTTATTATCATAGTTTGCCTCTTCTATTCTCCATATTTCAAAGTTCTATTTAATGTTGGTTTTCAAACATTTTTGATTTTCTTGTATATAATATTAAGTGCCAATTATTGTCTATAATATTTAGTAGCAAATAAGTGTTATTCTAATACCTCTCATACAATTACTCTATTTTTCTTCAATGTATATGTATATGTCTATGTTTCGAAGCATTTATTTTCACTTACAATTCACATTATATATATATATATAGGGTATGTGCATGATCATGATGGGCAAAAAAGTGGCAGTATGATGGGTATGTCGATGATGACTATTTTTTTACCCAAAATTGATGAAATGAAAAGGGTTTTTAAAGGATATTCTTAGTTTTCCACTGATATAAATTATGCTTTACTTTGAATTTACTAAGTAATTATTATTCATTTTCTATTCAAATTATGACTTAAGTCCTAATTGATAGGCTGATTAAAAAACATCTATAGCTTTTAAACGATATCACATTTTTTTAATCCAAAACATGTGTCAACATTCTATGCTTCACATACTATAGGATTAAAAATAAATAAATTGAATTTCATGAAGTTTTGACCAAGTTAAGGTGGTCGGACATACAAGTTTTTATATTTTTTAAAAAGTTATAATAAAAATTCATAATTAATTATTTACTTGGAAAAAATTACAAAAAAACATGCATCACATCGGGGCATGAATCCTCTACTTATATCTAAAATATTGTAAAAAAAATTATCATTTTATTGTGGTTAGATTGGTCAAACAGACACCTACTTCTTATTTTTTCCTTGAAATTTAATTACCATTGCATTGAAATTTCAAATTTTCACCAAATAATTTATTTTTTTAAACAAACCTAATAGTTTAGAAACTACATTCAATTTTATATAGATTCTATTCTTACATATTTTTGAAATAATATAGATAACTTATTCAAATTTTAACGTCAAGTTTGCTAACTCTGATTTTTCTGAATTTTTTGCCACTTAAGGGCCTGTTTTTTCCATGATGATCCTACACTTACCCTATATATATATATATGTATGTATTGTTAAAATTTGAGAAACAAACTACAACCTAGAATTGAATTGAAAGAGATAGAGAAAATAAACTATAAAATCCAAATAAAATGAATAGCATAATAGTGATACCAAGAGAAAATTGATGTGGAGTGCTCCAAGGAAAAATAGCATTAGATTACTATCTCCAACTATCGAATAAAAAAGCAAGCTAGGTAGCATGCTTATATAGACTAGAGAGAGGGAGGAGGTGGCAACACTGACCAATGAGGAGCAACCATCTATCATACTAAAGATAGTAAAGTATCTTCCCAAGATAGCTAATGGATGCTCACATGTAGGAAGGTGAAACCTCATAATCCTCTCACCTAATTAAACATGCTCTATTAACCTAAGCAAGCTTAAATAAATGTGTAGTAAAAACCTTATAATAAGGAATAAAAAACCTACACTAACACCCCCCATTAAGCATATCTTAGGTGGGTACAAAGATGGGTCCTGACAAATCAAGCCTAATGAGGTACCCATGTACAATGAAATCCCTCCAAAAGAGAAGTAGCCCTCTCCCACAAAAGAGAGTATGCCCCCCCAGAATAGAGAAAGAAAGAAAGAAGGAGCTAAGAAGCCCCCTAAAAGGAGGACACCTATCGTACCCCAAGCAAAGCTCGCAAATGAATGAACTTTCCCTCAGTGAAGGGTTTTGTGAGGATGTCAGCTGTCTGATCTGATGTCGAACAATACTAAAGATCAAGAATCTACTCATGAATTAGCTCTCGAATGTAGTGCATGTGAATCTCAATGTGTCTGGTCAACTGATGATGGACCGTATTGTGAGAGATCTGAATAGCACTCTAGTTGTCACAAAAGATGACTGTAGGCTTCTGAAAGGAAATTCCAAACTCAATGAGAATGTGTTCAAGCCAAATGGCCTCAGTAGAAGTATTAACTAATCCTCGATACTCAACGTCTATGGATGAAAGAGCAATAGTGGACTACTTCTTGCTTGACCAAGAAATTGGACTAGAACCAAGAGAGAAGCAATACCCTGAAGTAGACTTGTGATCCTGAGAATCACCTATCCAATCTAAATCTGTGTATCCCACCAAGTCAATATCCACACTTGTTGCATAATGAATCCCATAACAATGAGTGCCCTGTACATAGTGAAGAATCCACTTAGCTACCTTCCAATGTAGCTCATGTGGCTTCTACATGAACCTAGAGACCAGGCCCATGACATAATAAATATCAGGTCTCGTGTGAGTCAAGTATATGAGACTCACAACCAATTGACGATACAAGGTAGCATCTACCAAAGGTGAAGAACAAGAAGCCTCAAGTTTGACCCTTGATAGAAATGGAGTCAGCGTATGCTTACAATTAACCATGCAAAATCTGGAGAGCATATCAAGAGCATACTTGGGTTGAGAAAGAAAGATACCAGCCAAAGACTATGTAATCTCAATGCCCAAGAAATAGTGAAGACCCAAGTTAGACATCATAAAATGATCATGAAGGACAGTTTTCACTGCATTGATGGTGGATGAGGAACTCCTTGTAATCAGCAAGTCATAAACATAGAGAACAAGGAAAGTGAGAGTATCATCTTGCTGCAAAATGTAGATGTTCGGATTAGAATGGCACCGAGTGAACCCAACTGATAGAAGAAAGGAGTCCATCTTGGCATACCAAGCTCATGGGGCCTGTTTAAGGCCACAAAGAGACTTCCGAAGTCGACAGACAAGTGAAGGATCCTGGGCAAACCCATATTGCTGCTCCATATATATCTCCTCTTAAAGGTCACCATAAACAAAAGCACTCTTCACATCCATTTGATGAACTTCCCAATGATGGGCTACAACAATGGCAAGGACAAGTTGGATTGAAGTCATCTTGGCAACCGACACAAAAGCCTTAGAGTAGTCAATCCTAGGAACATGGGAGAATCCTTTTGCAACCAAGCGAGCCTTATGTTTGTCAATCGACCCATCTGTAGCAAATTTTGTTTGATAGACCCACTTGCATCGAACAAGTTTTCTTCCCTGAGGAAATGGGACTAAATCCCAAGTATGGTTCCTTTCCAACGAATTGAACTCTTCCTACATAGCAGCATCCAACTTGAGGACACCAGAAGCTTCCCTGAATAATTGGGGATTAGAAGTTGAAGCAAAGAAGAGATGAAGATCCTACTTGAACTATGACCTTGTTCTTCTCACATCTAAAGGATCACCAATCCAATTGCCTCCTAAGTCCAAAGTTTGATGAGCCCAAAGAGGCCCAATGGTAGGAGAATCTGGAGGAGAATCATCATCCCCCGAATGATGACTAAGAGAGGAGGAAGATGAACCCTCATCATCACCATCTAAAGTGGCAGAAGAAGACTCCTCGGGAGGATTAAGATCCTCAAAAGAACTATCATCATGAAGTCACAGTGTCTCCATGGGAATGAAGGATGGAGAAGTGGTAGAAGAAGTATCTTCCTCAAACTGAACACCCCTCTCAATGAAGAGCTCATGTGTGGTAGGGTGGAGTAGCCTGTAGCCTTTGACACCATCTAGATAGCCAAAAAATATGCAAGGCCTACTCTGTGAATCCAATGCCTTTTGTTTCTCTGCTAGAATGTGGGCCCATGTAGGAGACCCAAACACTTGGAAGTGCTTGACTGTGGGTTTTTGACTAGTCCAAGCTTGAAAAGGAGTTACCCCCTTCACAACTCGGTGAGGAACCCAGTTCTGGATATAACATGCACAATTGATGGCCTCTACCAAATACTGAGGTGCCAATGATTTGGAGTGGATCATGCAATTGGCCATTTCCTTCATTGACTGATTCTTTCATTTTGCAAATCCATTTTGTTGTGGACTATAGGGAACTGTGTGCTAAAGATTAATACCCTCTGAGGCACAAAACTACTCAAACCTCTGGTTGACATATCCCCTACCATTATTGGTGTGCATAAGCTTGACAACCTTCCTAGATTGTTTCTCTACAAAAGATTTAAAGTCCTGAAAAGACTCAAAGACTTTAGATTTTGTTTGAGAAAATATACAAAGGTATATTGAGAAAGATCATTAATGAAGGTCAATACATATATAGCTCTACTGAATGAAGGATGCTGAAATGGACCAACCAAATCACTGTGCACTAACTCCAAGAGTTGTGTGGCTCTCCATGCTTTTCCTTTTTCAATTTTTTCTTCAGGATGCTTCCCAAGAATGCAGCCTTGACAAACTCCATCAGAGAATCAAATTGGAGGCAACCCTATAACCATGTCATGCTGACTGAGCTGTTGTAAGTAGTGATAGTTCAAGTGCCCAAACCGCTGATGCCACAAATGGATCACCTCATTTGAGTGAGTGAGCAATCCCAGTGAAGGAGAATCAGGAACAAAATGAGAAAAGTGATAGAGCCGACAATGGTTATCAAATTTTCCTACAACAACTGTAGACCCATTGTGTAGATAACTGATAACCACAAAATTAGGTATAAATTCAACTCTCTTGTTGGGACCTATATGGGTGATCTGGTAGACAAATAGGAGATTAGTTGACAAAGAAGGAACACAAATAAAATCATGGAATGCCCCATCACCAACGTCAACAGACCCTCTCCCAAGAACTTCTTCTAGGCCATAAGAATATCAAGCATAAAACATGACTCCAAGGATGAGAAGCTTTCCTTTGTATTGGCCATGTGGTGAGAAGCACCTAAGTCAATTACCCAAGAATCTGGTTGAGAAGCTATTGCAACTAAGGCCTTGCCCTTTCCTTCCCCCTTACTCTTTTTTGTGTTCTTTGAAGACCCTTCTAATGAGACTTGTTTGACAAAATCAGGCACCTAGATATTGTTCTTCTCAAGAAGATGTGACAGGTGATCAGTTTGTCTCTTCAAGCACTTATGTTCATCATGGCCATTTTTCTTACAATAGGAACATTTAGTTTTCTCCTTCTTGGGCTTATCACCTTTTGAAGAAGATGCATCATTAGCTACTTTTGGTGCAGCTAGTTTATGTTCTTGCTTCTTTTCTCCTTGCTTCTTTTGTTTCTTTTCCTACTTAGAAGGACCTTTTTAATCTTTTGTGCCTTGATTTGCAGCCAAGGTATGAGATTTAGAGGGCTTAATTTTTCCCATTTGAATCAACTTATCTTGTTCTTTTATGAGTTCATTTGCAAAATCATCAAGAGAAGGCATTTTATAGTTGGTTCCTAATGCACTTTTCATGGCATAGAATGTAGAAACAAAAAATGAATAGTTTGGACCAA
The DNA here is from genome assembly GCA_007258455.2 of Sequoia sempervirens. Lineage (NCBI taxonomy): Eukaryota > Viridiplantae > Streptophyta > Pinopsida > Cupressales > Cupressaceae > Sequoia > Sequoia sempervirens. Next base: position 132,754,860 of record VDFB02047230.1, read on the forward strand.
GTTTGGAAAGAATGCTTAGAATCAATTGTGAATCTTTCTTTTCTATCCCACACGCCTTCAATTGCAATCTTACAACCTTTAGTTTTGTGAAGAAGTCTTGAATTGTATCAAAATTACATGGATTTAACCCTATTAGCTCATTCTCCAATTGGTGTCCCCTTAATTCATCTTGTTTACCAAACAACCCTTCTAAAGTTGTCCATACATTATTTAGAGTTGTAGTAGATTCAACATGAAAGAGAAGATCAGGAGATATAGACATGCATAGAGTACCATAAGCTTCATCACATTTGTTAAACCATTTTGGCTTTTCTCCAAGTAGTGATGGTTCAATTTCAAGACCCATAGTTATCCTAAACAATCCCAACTTCTTAAGATAGATTGTCATTTTTTACTTCCACTCATAGTAGTTATAGGGTGTGAGTATTGGTACTGTAGTTTGATCCATTTTAATGCAAAAAGTAAGATTGTTTGTTGTGTAGAAAAAAGAGAGAAAAAAGATCAACGCAACACACTAGACACCCCCCTTTTCACTCAATAAAAAAGACCCCCGCCCTGCCACCCCCAAAATTGGCACATTATAAGTTAGTGCATTTACAATTATAAATAGGACCATTAGATGGGAAATGAAAAATTATGCACTTTTGTAAACAATGACACTCAATTCTGAGCTACCGATAAAAAGTTACAGCTAATACAAATCCCTGTTAAATGGCCTATTTTAATATATCAACACTTTAAACAATAAAAAATTGCACTTTGCCAATAACAAAGATGGCCTTCCAGCCACTTGTTGCAATCGAGGTGGAATGTAGAATCCAATGATGTGATTTGCAAGGGGGAATTGGCCTCTTTCCAACTCTAGCCTCAATCTTTGTCTTTGACAGGTGAAAAGAGAAGAAATAAAACCTTCAGTATTCACGCCTAGACAAAAAACAACAGATTTTGGTGTCTTATATCAACCAAAAATGGCCAATAAACCTGGAAAAATGATCCCTTGCTCATAGTAGGGCTATGGGGCAACCATTTAAGGCTGCAAACAGCAAGAATACACCACAAAATTGATGAAAAATAATGCTTTGAAAATAAAAACGCCCTTTCAGAAAATAAATTTTTGCTAGAGCCTCTGTGTCCAAATATGGACAATCTTTATATGAAAATGGAGGTTTTGTGGCCTTCCAGACACAATAGAAAGGTCTATTTGGCCTCAAAATGCCTCATTTAAAAGTTTTCTTCCAGATCTAAGGTTTCACAACCACAACAAATGATCTCTAATTTTGGTGAAACAAAAAATGATCTTGACGTCCTAGAGCCTCCTGGACACAATGGAACAAAAAGAAATGATCCTAGAATCCTCTAGAATGCTGCAATCACCCAGATCAAGAGAAGGACAAACATGCAATGACAAGGATTATCGGATCTTCATAAACCCTTGTTGTTCTCCATATCATAAGCGACACGAGAAAAAACAACAAAGTTTTACAAGAGCACTATAGAGATCTAATCTTTCAAAACATGCTCAGATACCATGTTAAAATTGAGAAACAGATTACAACCCAGAATTGAATTGAAAGAGATAGATCAAATAAACTGTAAAATGCAAATAAAATTAACAGCATAACAGTGATACCAAGAGAAAAATGATGTGAAGTACTCCAAGGAAAAATAGCATTAGATTACTATCTCCAAATATCGAATAAAAAATAAGCTAGGTAGCATGCTTATATAGAATAGAGAGAGGGAGGAGGTGGCAACACCGACCAATGAGAAGCAACCATCTATTATACTAAAGATAGCAAAGTATCTTCCCAAGATAGTTAATGGATGCTCACATGTACGAAGGTGACACCTCATAATCCTCTCACCTAATTAGACATACTTTATTAACCTAAGCTTAAATAAATGTGTAGGAAAAACCTTATAATAAGGAAAAAAAAACCTACACTAACATGTATGTGGATACGTGCAAGATCATCATGGAAAAAATAGGCCCTTAAGTGGCAAAAAATTCAAAAAAATTAGAGTTAGGAAACTTGACATAAAAATTTGAACAAGTTATCTATATTATTTCAAAAATATGTAAGAATAAAATATGTAGCAAATTGAATGTAGTTTCTAAACTATTAGGTTTTTTTTATTTTTTTAAAATCTATTTGGTGAAAATTTGAAATTTCAATGCAATAGTACTTAAATCTTAGGGAAAAAATAAGAAGTAGGTGTCTATCTGACCACCCTAACCACAATAAAATTATAATATTTTGTTGTAAGATTTAGACATAACTAGAGGACTCATGTTCGGATGTGATGCATATTTTTTGTAATTTTTTTGTAAGTAAATAATTAATTATGAATTTTTTATTACAACTTTTTTAAAATATAAAAACCTATATGTATGACCAACTTAACTTGGTCAAAACTTCATGAAATTCATTTTTTCTTTTTTTAATTGTATAGTATATGAAGCATAGAATGTGATGCATGTTTTGGATTCAAAAAAATGTGATACAGTTTGAAAGCTATAGATGTTTTTAATCAGCCTATCAATCAGGACTTTAGTCGTAATTCAAATAGAAAACAAATAATACTTATTTATTAAATTCAAAGTAAAGAATAATTTATATTGGTGGAAAGCTGAGAATCTCCTTTAAAAACCCTTTTCATTTCATCAATTTTGGGTTAAAAAAAAGTCTTCAGTCACATACCCTACAAATATCCATCATATCACCAGTTTTTGACCCATCATGATCCTGCACATATCCATGTATGTATGTATATATAAATATATATATACATACACACACACATGCATATATATATGTAATATAGATAGATATGCATGTGTATATATATGCATATATGTGTATGTATATGTATATATATATATATATATATATATATGTATATATATATGTATGTATGTATGTATGTATGTATGTTTGACTAATAGTTCTTTTACAATTTCCATGATTGTCTATAATACTGAGTGCCAAATAATGCAGCTTGAATTTATAATTGATAAGCTAGTTATTACATAGATTGTTTGTCTTGTATGAATATATTTTATGATACTCTTTTTCCCTAATTTGTTTGAAGCTCCTTGTAACAAATTATTCTATTGTTCTTGTAAGAAGGATTGTTTTCAATTTTTTAAATTGTCAAATTTTGTGGTTTCCAATCATGTGTCATTTTCCTATGATTCTTAAGTGATTTTCTATGATTTGAAATCTTTCCCAAAAAAAATTTATATGTGGACATGTGTGTATGTGAAATTACTTACAAACAACATTCAAAGTGAAGAATCTAGTTCAAATGAAGAACCCAGTGCAAGTGAAGAAATTGTTGTTACACATTGTCAACATATTGATAGAATTTTAGGTGCGCTCGAATATGCTCCAAATTGAAACTCTATCAATATCTAAACAAGGCGTAACAATAATTTCTTCACTAGGACTAGGTTCTTCATTTGAACTAGGCTTGACAAAAGAAATGTGAGCAACGGTAGAGGAAAAAATATATATCCATATATATAGACCAAGACAATTGTGGCTCATTTCACAATGCAACAACAATGGAAAAATAGAGAAATTGTAAAAGAGCTATTACACGAAAAATCCTATTCACGGCTAGGCTGACAAAAAATATAGAAAAAAACTTCAAACAAATAAATTGAACAGATAAAAGAGATATTAGAAAGAATAATACATAATAACCACCAAACTAAATTTACCTCCAATATGTTTATGCTTTCACACTAACCCTCTGCATATATATCTATATATCTATATATATATATATTATATATATAATCACTCCTATGTTAATCTACAATTGCTCCTATGTTAATGGGTGTAATGACAAAGATGCACATAGATAACTAAAACAATAAATGACATCCTATGATCTTCTTCCATGTAATGATGGTTTTTTATCATCTGTCATTTTCCTGTGGTTCTAAAGTGCTTTCCTATAAGTTATTTTTGTAGTATCCATACTTTTCTTTAATATTTAGTGCCAAATAATGTGTCTCAAATTTAGAATTGACAAGCCAACTATTAAATAGATTGCTTGGCTTCTATCAATATGTTTCATGATATTCATTTTCCCATAATAAATTGTTCATTATTGTAATTTTATGTTCAATGTGGGTTGTTTGTCATCTGTCAGTTTCCTATGGTGCTCATGTGGTTTTCTAATATTTCTTTTACAATTTGCTTGATTGTTGATAATATTTAGTGCCAAATATTGTAGCTCAAATTTAGAATTGACAAGCTAACTATTACATAGATTTCTTGTCCTGAATCAATATCTTTCATCATATTTTTTCCCCCTCGTCTAGTTGAAGGTCCCTATGAAAAAATGTTATTTGCGATAGATTAACTCTTATAAATTCTAAAATTTTGTAGATTTCTATGAACTACAAACATGGCGTTGATTTGTACCTTTGGGATGTTTTCAATTTCCAACATTTCTATATGTTTTCGTACCTCTATTAAGGTTCTACTTAATATGGGTTTTCGGTCATCTCTTATTTACTTGTCAATCTTGAGTGTTTTTGTAACAACTATTTTACAATTTCTCTATCTCTCTATAATATTTAGTTTCAGACAATATTGCTCCAATTTTGAATTGACAAGCCAACTATTACATAGATTGCTTGTCTTCTATCAATATGTTTCATGATGTTGTTTTCCCCACTTGTCGATAACACATTGTTCATTATTGTAGTTCACCTATTCTATTCTCTATGTTTCAATATCTTTTGCTTGGCATGACACTTTATGAGTTCCTTATTCCACATGGAAATCATGTCAAATACATCTTGTGTATATGTCTACTTTAGCATGGCTACTCCAAAAAAAAATTCATTGCTGACAACTATATAATGTTCACCTATCAATAACCTAATTTTATTTGTGACCCTTTTATCATGTATGCTTTTATACTTTTTCATATTATAGCATTGAACATTGCATTTACTTCCTTCTATGTCACCGTACAACAACACCAACATGCATTAATCCTCGTGCGAGCAAATGCTTCCCATTCATGGTAGGAGGAATGATATTTATGCACAAAGGCTTTATGAAACAATTGATGTGATTAAGGAGTAGGGTGTCAAGAGTGCGTAATTTTTCATGAAGCCTCTATGCATCAATCTCATGGCATGTAATTGATAAACATGAAACTATTTTTCCCTAGTGAGCATGTTGTTTTTGCAGATGGAAATTTGGATAATTATAATCATGGGTTATGCAATTCATTGGTCAAATATTTGTGAACCACGTATTGAACTTGAGATTGCAGGGATGAAGAAAAGGATGAGCTATTTTTCCCTATATGGAACGTAGGAAGATGCTATACATAAAAAATTGTGGTTTTTGTCATGACTTTATAATTCATGGCATTTTTCAAGAAATTACAAGTCATTCTATTGCTATGGATTTTATAGTTGTGACAGCATACTCTGCAAGGAAAGAGTGTTTTGGTTTATGTGCATCATATTTTCCCACATGATGATTATGTGCATTACATGTTACGTATACGTCTACTTTATTATTGCAAGGTGCTACGAGTGTTGTGGCCCACATCCTACAACATTTGGCCTCATATTGTTGTTGTAAGTTTTGTTGCAATGTCTTTTCCCTGTTCCATACACATCTAACAAGCAAGAGACATTTTGAGTGATTCAAATAAAATGTTTTTTTGTAGTAAAATTATGTTGGCCTCAATGAAAGCATAGATGGCAAGGATATATGAAGCCCATCTTTGGGAAAATTGCTTCCTAAAAGATGACTGTCACTATAACCATAAACAAGGTTTATTGTATAAAATTATATTTTACTAAGTTATACATTCAACTCTTTTCTTCCTACATGGCTAGATAGGCTCCAGTACATATCAAAATTAGGTATGCTTATAAAGTTATTTGTGTGCAATTTATTCTTTGAAGAAAATCCTTTCATATTCCTTTGATGTCTTCCTTTTAATCATATCTAGCTATTTCATCCACTGAATTGGTTATGTTTCAAACAATACTTCCCATATATTCTTCTTTCCCTATACTTATCAATGTTATAGAAAAGTCCCATCTTACCCAATTCTTTATTTGCATTCTTTTTTCCTTGAAGTTGTTGCAGTCAAAAAAGCACTGCAAAATAGGAAATCATCTATGAGAACACAGATTGTTTTTGCAACTTTGTTATTGTGCAATATATGATATACATCCATGCATGAATTCTTACATGCACTAGAGCACAATAAACATATTATATTGTACACATTACATTTTTCCATGTCTCTATAGTTATCTTTTCAACTTATGGAAAAAATTATCTAAAAGCAGTTGTTTATCAACATATCCATCTTTTTAAAGTTGTTACACAAAAAAAAATAGTATAATATAAGAATTCATACATGGAAACAACAAAATTTCCCCTACTTTGTCATTGTGTGATATATGATATGGTTCCATTATATTTTTGATGGGCCTTGCATACTTTTCTTGCTCATGGGTTTAGCTAGAGCCCATGAGCCTTCATGATGTCAATATGGCAGGGAGGAGAATGGGCATGGGTTTTGTGGTTTTTCCTTTCACTGTCATACATTGGCTGCTACAAATACACAACATATTGTATTGTGAGAGCTATATTTCTCCATGCTTATAGACCTATATTTTCAACTTGCTAATTCAACTATTTAAACCCGGATCTTTATGATGATACCTATTTTCTTTAGGTTATGACAACAATTATATGATGTGATCCTAAATGTTTTTTTGTAAAGAAAACCTTTCCCACCTCTTTAAACCTATTTACAACTAACAAAATTTGAAACATATTGATACAAGATTCAAGCTACGTCCTTTGGTGATAAATATTGAAGACAAATAGAGAATTGTATAAGAGGTGTTAGAATAACACTAATTTCCTACTAAATATTATAGACAAAAACTACATTAAATAGAGCTTTAAAATATGGAGCATAGGAGAGGAAAACTATAATAATGAGAAGTTTGTTATCATGAACATCAAATAGATGAGGATAAAAGAATATCATGAAATATATTGGTACAAGACATATAACTTGTTCCATCCAAACAAACAATACATACACAAAGAAAAATAAAATGAAAGCATTGCAAAGGTACAAGTGAATGTCATGTTTGTACTTTATACCAATCTACAAAGTTTTAGAATTTTGAAACATAAAAATAATAATTATTTTATAATTTCTCATTTTTCTCTACAATATTCAGTGCAAAATAATGTAGCTTGAATTTTTAATTGACAAGCCAATTGTTACATAGATTGTTTGTGTTGTATCAATATCCACTTGCCCATAAAAAAATGTTCATTATTGTAGTTCACCTCTTCTATTCTCCATGTTCTTAAGTTCTATTTATTGTGTCTTTCCTTTTTAATGTTCACTATGGGATGCTAAGACTTATGTTTTACAAATATGAATGTAATTTATTCATATGTTTGCATATATATATTTGTACATTCATTGAGCTTGTCCCGCTCTCTGCACAAGGTATACCTGCATCTTTTTTAGGTGATCTCTTCTATTGCATATGCATTACATATTATTTGTTATAAACTATACAGCTGTTTATATTTCCTAATTTACATATTGTCTACCAATTACACATGTTCACCGCACTAAACTTGAAGTTTTGCTTGTGACTAACTATATCTTATTGAAACCATTTTAGATTGCAAACATTCTCAACTATAATTGCACATCTCCACAATACTAAATAGCTTTGTGATCACATGTTTGGAATAGTGTACAAGTTGTAACTACATTCTATTTATATAGAAAGTAAGGTTGTATGTTCTTTGTTCCTTCTCTTATTTCATGTTCATACATGTGGAATTATTTGTCATAAATGATACAACTATAAATTTTTAAAAAAATATATAACACTAATTTCAACTAAAGAAAATTCTCAAGTTAATGATAAGATATTTCCACAATCTATAATGCTTAAGATTTTTATTTCTGGATATTTGATTGTGTTTCTATTTCTAAATGAAAAAACTCAAACACAATCAAATATCCAGAAACAACAAACATAGCTTCCCAAGCATTGGCTTCACCATTGATTATAGTGGTGGAAAATGTATGTTATTGCTCAGGGGTTTGGTGACAGCCCATGATTGCATGACCCAATATGGCAGGATGGAGAGCATGCCTTCTTTTCTTCTATTCATACTACATCCAGTTGCATCTAGAAGGTATGCCTACATCTTATCTAAGACTTTTTTTTTGCAAATATGAACTTAATTTATTCCTATGTTTGCATATATATATTCACACATTCGTTGAGCTCCCATGCTTTTGATTTTAATATGGTGTCGTCTCTTATTTGATGACTACATGTCAAATTCTTTTTCATAAATGATATAACTATATATATTTTTTAAAATGTATAATAATGATTTCAACTAAAAAAAATTCTCAGGTTAATGATATGAGATTTCTAGAATCCATAATGCTTAAGATTTGTTATTTATGCATATTTTATTATGTCTCTCTTACTGGATGGAAAAAGTCAAACACAATCAAATATCTAGAAAGAACAAACTTAGGTGGCCAAACATTGTCTTCAACATTGATCATAGTGGTGGGAAATGTATGTTCTTGCTTGGGGGTTTGGTGATAGCCCATGAGGTTGCATGACCCAATATGGCAGGGTGGAGAGCATGTGTTCTTTTCTTATGTTCATACTACATCTAGTTTCACAATCAAGGTATGCCTACATCCTATCTAAGACTTAAATGTTTTGAAAATATGAACATAATTTATTCATTTATTTGCATATACATATATACATTCATTGAGCTCCCACACTTTCAATTTTAATATGGTGCCCACATTGTTTTTAGGCTACTAACAAATAGAGTAATTGTATACGAGGAGTTGTAGTATCTAGCATTCAGTATTAAATGGCAGGGTGGAGTGTAGGCCTTATTTTCTTTTGTTCATGCTACATTTAGTTGCACCCACAAGGTATGCCTACATCTTATCTAAGACTTCTATTTTGCAAATATGAACATAATTTATTCCCGTGTTTCCAGATATATATTTGCACATTCATTGAGCTCCCATACTTTTTATTTTAATATAGTTCCCACATTATTTTTAGTCTGCTAACAAATAGAGGAATTGTATAAGAGGAGTTGCATTATCTAACATTCAGTATTATAGAAAAATAGGGAAATTGTAACAAAACTATTAGGAAAACATACATACATATATTTATGCATATACACATATATATACACATGTATATATATGTGTATATAAACACACACACACACACACACACACACACACACACACACACATTATATATATATATATACAACTCATAGGTTTTGGAACACAATAGTTTTAAAACCCTCATTGAGCTCCCATGCTTTTGATTTTAATATGGTGCCCACATTTTTTTTTAGGATGCTAACAAATAAAGTAATTGTATAAGAGGAGCTGCATTATCTGGAATTCAGTATTATATGCCAGGGTGGAGAGCAAGCCTTCTTTTCTTTTGTTCATACTACATCTAGTTTCACCCACAAGGTATGCCTACATCTTATCTAAGACTTCTATTTTGCAAATATGAACATAATTTATTCCTATGTTTTCATATATATATTTGCACATTCATTGAGCTCCCATGCTTTTGATTTTAATATGGTTCTCACATTGTTTTTATTATGCTAAAAAATAGAGTAATTTTATAAGAGGAGTTGCATTATCTAGCATTCAATATGATAGAAAAATAGGGAAATTATAATAGAACTATTAGTAAAACATACATACATATATTTATGCATATATACTTATATGTATATATGTGTGTGTGTGTGTGTGTGTGTGTGTGTGTGTGTGTGTGTGTGTGTGTGTGTGTGTGTGTGTGTGTGTGTGTGCAACTCATAGGTTCTAGAGCACAATAATTTTAAAATCCCCCAATCTTCTATAAAACAGAGGTAGAGCGAATGATTTTTACAATAGTTTTCTATCAAACCAATACCACTATCATGCCAAGCAAAAAAGAAGAAGATCAAGACACAATTCTTAATTAAAAGCACACAAATCTCTTTTACAATTTCCCTATTTGTCTATAATATTTAGTTCCAAATAGTGTAGCTTGAATTTTTACTTGACAACCCAATTGTTACATAGATTGCTTCTATTCTATCAATATGTTTCATGATATACTCTTCTCCTCATCTATCCATGTAGAAAACTATTGATTCCCACAATTTAGTTCTTTTATTCTTCATATCTTAGGCTAGGTGAATATTTTTCTACATTTAATTAATAATTGTGTCTAGGTTGTGTTATTTTTTTGCTTGGCATATCACTTTAGGAGTTTCTTATTTTATTCTCCCCCTTACAACAATTATTTTTTACTTTCAAAATTCTAAAATTTTGTGCTATTTTTAACTTTTTTATATTAAAATCTACATAAATACAAATAAAGATAGCATACACAACTATTTAGACATATATGTATATATATATATAGATAGTTGTTGCATTGTGAAATGAGCCACAGTGGTCTTGTTCTATATATATGGATATATATTTTTGCCTATATGTATATTTTTAAATATGAAAGGGGGATTTCAATACATATATATATATGTATATATATATATATATATATGCATATATGTATCTCTCTATGTTTTAGGGAATTCAATACCATTTCCCTTTTCTTTAATAATATTTATAATAAATGTTCCTTTCTTGCTCGGGGGTTTGGCTAGAGCCTGCAAGGCTTCATGATGTGAATATGGTAGGGAGGAGACCGACCGTGCATTTAGAGCTTTTTCTTTCCACTGTCATATATTTCTTGCTGGTTATATACATGGACACACAAATTCTCCGATGCACTTGCCTATGAAAAATATAATTTATTTTGTTGATTTCATTTGACATTGTTTCCACAGCTCCCTTTTCAAGTTCCCAAATAGATTCCTTATTGAAAATTCTTTACCAACATGGCATATATTCAAAATTTTCCATTTTATCTCTTTCTATTTGGAACAAATATTGCTAACCTCTTTTATTGTATATCTATATTGTTTCATTTATAATGTTGCATAGATACAATAGACATTCAAAAAGATTAGTCTATTGTAAACTATCTATTTGAAATTCTTTCAAGGTCCAAGAACTCGATCCAATGCAGCTTGTCCTTGTTAAACACCATCAACAATAAATGTATATGTGTGTGTGTGTATATATATACATGTGTAAATATATATACATACATGTACATACATATACATACATGCATATATATATATATACATACATGTATATATATACACATACCTACATGTATACATATATACACATACATGTATATATATATAGAATGTGAACTGTATGTGAAAATAAATGCTTGGAAACATAGACAGGTACACATACATATATATATACATATATATATATACATATATCTATACACACACACACACACACACACATATATATATATTGAAGACAAATAGACTAATTTTATAAGAGGTATTGGAATAATACTTATTTAGTAATAAATATTATAGAAAAAAATCAAAATTGGAAAGAAGGGTTGGCGGTGGTTGAGTTGGTTGGCTCGGTGTGCAGAAAGAGCATGGTAAGTCTTTGCTCATGTAATGCCCCGTCTAAATAACCTAAGAACGTTGCAATTGTGTTATAAAAGTGTAATAATTTTTTTTTAAGTTTAATTATAAGTTAATTAATTGCATACATTCTTAGGTTAAACGACGTTACACTACTTTAAGTTTTCCATAAGCGACTTAAGTATTTCGCATTGCACATATTAAATCATAACATAAAGATAAACATTGCATAATAATAAATTTTTCATTCAAGATGTAATAAAGTACATACATGTTTTCCATACATTGCATTGACATGATATTACATTACTCATCCATCTGATGAGGTAGTTCAAATAATAGATACAATTTTACAAATGATCACCTCTTATACATTTGAGGGATGTTTTCAAATACAAGTTACAATATACAATGATGAAAGTATAAAAGAAGTCCATGTGCGAGCTCTCCATCCATGAAGCTCTCAATGCAACGAACAAACTGGGGACCCAACAGAGTAAGGTGCACGTTCCACCCAACCATGTGGTACCCATAGGTCCTCCCCCCGTGCTAGGAGATAGTAATAAGGCTACCTAGACCTAATCTACTAACCCTAGACACTATTACAAACAAACTGTTGGTTACATTGCTTCTAGATTTTGACAATTGATTGAAACACAAACACAAGGTTTAACTGTTATTCTAGGTGGAGTGTTATCACAACGATGCAATGGTTACCCTGGTGTTTCTTCCTACGTCTCGGCCCCCAATCCTTGGGTTACCCTGGTAACCTCTTACGAAACCCAACCCCAATTGCATACAGTTGCGGAATCGAATGCCTCTTAAAGAAACGAGACACCGATTTGCCATTCCAGGCCTTCTCATCTTATACTCATGACTAAAGAAGCTCAAGAGTCATAAGAGAGGCATACATAACTTGTTAAATGTTTTAGATCTATGTGCTATGTTCTTTAGTTTTCACTGACTTACTTAACTAATCGTAAGTTACCCTGACACCACTTTGTGTGTCGGGCCTTACAACTAGCCACTCCCCTAAACATAACAAGGTTACTAGGTTTTCAAGACTATGGTTTACAAGGTGTACATCTAACCCATACCAATAAAAAGACCAATCACATTATAACGAACAACCTTCAATTTTCATAATACAGATGTCAACCTCTAAACAAAACCATATACACAATTTGATTTACAAACAATATCAACTTAACATTCCCAAAATTCCCACTCTCAAAATTCATCTGGAAGACTTTAAAACAGAAAATTACATTCTTTCCCATTTTCCCCATTTAAACACACAACTGAAATCAAATTATCAAATTATACATCTACAATTTGGATTTACTAAATCCATGTATCAATCAGTTTGAAAATAAACATATTTGCAAATTGCCTTAATTATAGATCTTTTATTAAACAAGAAAATAACTACTTCCTTTAATCTATCTTGCTGATTTTCACAATTTTACTATATATAATTCACTATAATTTTCTCAACCTTTATTTAATATATTTCTAAAACATCATTATTTTAAAAGAAATAATGTATATATATATATACAATTTAAATTTCTTTTATTTCCTCATAATTTTTCAAAACACATATATATATATATATATATATATATATAATTATAATTTCAAATCACAATTCATACAAATCGAATATTTATAAATTAAATATTATTAAAAACTTTAAACAAATTCGAATTTCGTTAAATCCTTTCCGTATTATAAAATGGAATAAATAAATTTTAATTAAAACAATTTTAAAATCAGAGGTTTTCCATAGGCGCTGCCCGCGACCTTCATGGAGAAGGCCGTGACCCTTACAGGGTTGCGCCCAACAGCCCTGGTGGCTGCTGTGCACAGCCATGAGGGCTGCACCCTCCATATGGGGAGAGGGGAGGGTTTCGGCCCTCCCCAAACCCTCTGGTTTTTTTTTTAAATCAATTTTTTTTATAAAAATCGCCGTACAGCGTGCGACGGAATTTAACAATTTTCAAAGGTAAATTACATATAATGAATTACGCTAGTATGGCGAATTTTATCCACATAATTTAACAGTCCAAACATTATATATATATATATATAATCAGGTTTTCACAATTAAATATAAGGAAACTGTAAAACTTTCTTGGGGTTTTCATAATGAAAATTGGGGAATTTTTTTTTACAAATTTCCCAGGTTTTGACAGAAAACAAACACAATATTATTTTTAAATTCCAAACCTACTTTACCCAGAAATTTTCAATTTCCCATTCAAACAATTCTTTTCAAAATACAATACTTTTAACAGAGAATTTTTTTTTACTAAATTCCCGAGAAGAACACAGGAAACAAGAAAACTTATATTTTCTCAAGTTTTTCTTTCTTTAAAAAGAAACAATTTCAAAATGATAATAATAACAAGAAAAATACCTGTGTTTCCCTGCTAACTAATGAAGAAAATCTCTATAGCCTTTGAAGCCTCTGTTTCCTGTAACCACCAAATCCTTCCCGAGAAACCAAATCCATAATCACCAACCACCAAGATCCTTTGAAGGATCTTCCAATTCCAAAATCAACCAAAATAAACAGAGAAATACAACTTCTCAAAGATTTCAATTTTTATCACAGTAAGAAAATTTTGCAAAAGCTTCTGATAATTTCTCCGTGAGGAAATTGAATAGCCTCTGTCAATTTTCCCGAGATCCACAATAACCTCCGTAAAATTTTTCAACAACCTCTTGCAATTATGGCACTCACACACATGTCGAGAAGTTGTTGAGAAAATATCTTCTCAACTTCTCAGCAATTTTTGCCATTTCAATTTTGCATGTATTTTTAATTAATTTATTAAATTTAAAATTTTTAAATCAATTTTTTTCCAATTGCATGCAAATAATTTATTTATTTAAATTTAAATACTAAAAATCAATTTCCAAACACAATTTAATAAACATGCATTTTATTTAATTTTTATTTTCTAATTTTCTAATTTATTTTCTAATCTATTTAAACACAATATAATTTATGCACTTAATAATTTCATCTAATTAATTAATTTATTTAATTAAAATAGTTAAATCCTCTCAAGACCAACTATTTAACTAAATAAACTAACTAATGTATTAAATAATCAAGTAAATAAATTTCAACCATATTTAAATATTAATTAAATAACAATAAATAAAACACAATAACTAACATTTAAAATTAACCAAAATTTATCTTTCAAAAATGATTTAACCAACAAAAACACAATATAACCTATGACCCAAACTAAAAACTGACATTGTACTAAATCTAAGGTTAAAGACTAGACTAGGGTAAACCTTACTACTATCTCCCGTTCAACATTTCCGTTGAGTCTTGACATGCTCAGACCTGATTACAAAAGTGGAGTCGGTGTAATGTACCTGCAAATCCTGCAACCGAGCAAACAACATGCATACATGTATATATATAAACATTAAACAGGCACACCGTGCAGAGAAAATCACAGATATCGCAGGGCACTCGCAAGCGAGTGATGCGATTCTGTTCTCCACACCAATACACTCACAGAAAATTGACTCATTAAATGTTGTTAGTCCATCATAAGCATGTGCATATCCATAAAAAACTAAAAGTAAACATCTACACTACATCATATCATGTCTGAAAGCAATAAACATCACACAAAGTATCATCATGTCACAGAATAATCCACCATCGCTCAAAACCAGCGATCAAAGTATCCAACAGAACAACATAGGTCTAACAGTATGAGAAAGTATCAACAGAAAACATAAGCATAAACAGAGGGGTACTACATCCTCCCCCCCTAGGATCAGGCTTGCTCCTAAAAGCCTGCGAACAAATAGGGATAAAATTCCCTCATGCGTGTCGCATCCTCCCAGGTAGCCAAAGCCTCATAGCTAGGATCCCATTGGACCCTCACCTGATCAACGTCTCAACCCCTGAGACCGAGCATCCGGTGCTGAAGAATGGCCACGGGCTCCAAAGCCAACTGCCCATCCTCTACCTGTAACGCATTCCAATGAAGTACATGAGATATGTCGGGATGATATGGTCTAAGTACTGACACAAGAAAAACATCATGAATATGAGACAAACTGGGTGGTAAGGCAAGTCGATATGCCATGGGACCAATTCTCTCTAAGATCTCGAATGGTCCTACAAATCGAGGTGCAAGCTTAGAGCCTTTTCCATAACGGATTGGACTCTTTCGCGGTCGCACTCGAAGAAACACTCTATCACCAACAATGAATTGTCAATCAATCCTATGCGCATCGGCATATTTCTTTTGCCTATCCTGAGCTGCAATCAAATGCCCTCTAATACGGTCAACCTGTTGCTCCATGTCTCGAAGCATCTCAGGTCCTAATAATACTCTATCCTCTAGTCGATCCCAACTCAAAGGAGTTCGACAAGGACGACCGTATAATGCCTGAAATGGTGGCATATCTATAGAACTCTGATATCTGTTGTTGTAAGTGAATTCTACTAAATACAAGTAATCCTCCCAACGTGATTGTTGGTCCATTATGTACATCCTAAGCATATCCTCTATTATTTGGTTAACTCTTTCAGTTTGACCATCGGTTTGAGGATGATAGGCTGAACTAAAGTTCAACTGTGTACCTAATGCACGTTGCAATGAAGTCCATAAGGCAGAAGTAAATACAGGATCTCTATCCGATATGATCCTACGAGGAATTCCATGTAGTCTAAGGATATCCTCCATGAATATCCTAGCTACAGATGAAGCATTATATGATGAACGTACAGGTGAAAAGTGAGCCACTTTAGTCAATCGGTCAACAGTTACCATAATGGCATCATGTTGACCTGATGACATAGGTAACCCAACAATAAAGTCTATGGATATAATATCCCATTTCCATTCGGGAATGAGATGTGGCTGCAATAATCCAGCAGGATGATGATGCTCAGCTTTAACTCACTGACATTCAAGACATCTCGATACGTAATCAGCAATATCTCGTTTCATACCAGGCCAGATATACAATTGCCTAAGATCGGCATGCATCTTCTTGACACCTGGATGAGCTGAATACGGAGCTCTATGAGCTTCAGTCATGATTAATGTACAAAGACTCTCTACATGAGGTACATAAATGTGACCTAAATGTCATAATATACCATCTAATTCTAGGACATAACCTTCAAATCGACCTTCTAAAGGTCTACCCGATTCAATCTCTAACTTCACTTCCTGATATAATCTATTAGTAGGAAGTGCAGCTACTATTTGACCTCTCAAATCTACTTCAAGAGTAGTAGCAGAGATCTCATGTCTACGTCGGCTAAGCGCGTCAGCCACTACGTTCTCTTTGCCTTGAACATACTTTACTTCAAAATCGTACTCACACAAGAACTCCATCCACCGTCTTTGCCTTGCATTCAAGTTAGGTTGCGTAAAAATATACTGCAAACTACGGTGATCAGTATGAAGTTCAAAGCGATGACCTAATAGAAAATGTCTCCATCGAACTAATGCATGCACTACTACCGCTAGTTCTAGGTCATGAGTAGGATAGTTTAATTCGTGGTCCTTGATTTTGCGAGACTCATAAGCAACTACACGCCCATCTTGCATCAAAACTACTCCCAAACCTTCTAAAGATGCATCCGCACAAACTACAAAATCCTTAGTAGGATCAGGAACAATAAGTATAGGCGCATTAGTTAACTTTTCTTTAAGAGTTTGAAAAGCTAACTGACACTGTTATGTCCAAACAAACTTCTTCCCTTTCCTCTGAAGAGAAGTAATAGGATGACCTATTCTAGAAAATCCCTCTACAAAACGTCTATACTAGCCAACTAACCCCATAAAACTATGAACTTCACCTACATTAGTAGGTGCAGGCCAGTCCACAATAGCTTGGATCTTTGAAGGATCCACAACAATACCTTTTCCAGATATCACAT
The DNA here is from genome assembly GCA_007258455.2 of Sequoia sempervirens. Taxonomy (NCBI): domain Eukaryota; kingdom Viridiplantae; phylum Streptophyta; class Pinopsida; order Cupressales; family Cupressaceae; genus Sequoia; species Sequoia sempervirens. The sequence continues at coordinate 132,772,443 of VDFB02047230.1, forward strand.
GTCCAAGGTATTTTATTTCAGATTGAAAGAAGTCACACTTCTTCAGGTTTGCAAACAATTGGTTTTCTTTTAAACATTGCAATACCTGTCTCAAGTGTTCTTCATGTTCCTTCATGTTCCTCGAATAGACTAAAATGTCATCAAGAAATACTAGGACAAAGCAATCAAGGTATGTACGAAATACACCATTCATTAAACTCATGAATACAGAAGGTGCGTTCGTTAACCCAAAGGGTACTACTGTGAATTCATAGTGCCCATAACGAGTTCGAAAAGCAGTTTTATGGATGTCTGCTTCAGCTATACGCAATTGATGATAACCAGATTTCAAATCGATTTTAGAGAACACATTAGCTCCCTTAATTTGATCAAAAAGATCATCGATTCTAGGAAAAGGATAATGATTCTTAATTGTAACCTTGTTCAATTGACGATAGTCAATGCACAGCCTAAGAGATCCATCCTTCTTCTTTACGAAGATGACAGGTGCTCCCCAAGGGGATACACTTGGATGAATGAAACCCTTTTCTAAAATTTCCTCTAACTGAATAAGAAGTTCCTCTAACTCCTGAGTCGTCATTCTATAAGGAGCTCTAGATATAGGCTCAGCTCCAGGAACTAAGTCAACTCTAAAGTCGATATCCCTCTGCGGTGGCATTCCAGGAATGTCATTGGGAAACACATCTACAAATTCCCTAAGAATAGGATGATCATCAAGAGATACCTCTCGACTCTCACCCTCATCTAAATCAGTAACTGTTGTTGCAAACAGTTGACATCCCTGATGAAGACATCTCTTTAGTTGCATAGCAGATATCATCCGCAAAGAGATAGGTCTTTGAATACCTACGATTTCCACTTTCGCACCTAAATCATTAATGCAACTAACTGTCTTATGTCAACATTCAATTACAACATGATGAGATGCTAACCAATCCATACCTAACAATATATCGTACGATCCTAAAGGTGTAACATATAAATCTATCAAGGTAGTTAACATACCGATTTTAAGTTCACAGTTATGTACTAAGTTATCTACTGCTACTTTCACCCCAGAGGCGAATTCAACTTGCCATTTACCACCTTGTTTTACCACCACAAGACCACAATGGTCAACAATGGATGGTGAAATAAAGGAGTCAGTGGCTCCAGAATCAAAAAGTATAGATACATTAACACCATTTAATTTACCTAAAGTTTTGACCACCGTATTATGGTGATCGGCTTGGCGGTCATTAACCGCTGCATATACTGTATGTGCACGTCCTGCATCACCCACTATAGGCTCTGAAATTGTAGGTCGAGGCCCATAACTAGTAGAACCTCTCATCGGACACTGCCTAGCTATGTGCCCATGTTGCCCATAAGAATAACATCTTGTGCCTGTGCCTCTACCAAATCCTCTGCCACCCGAAGGTGCATTGGACTGCTGAAAACTACCCCTACTGACGGTAGACTGAGCACTCTGTGCAAGCTGGTCCTACCTATTGCGCTTGTTGCACCACTAGTTACGACCCTTTCCTAATTGAGGACTGTTTTGTTGTTGTGGTTGAGGGTTATTGTTCTTTTGAGGTGTTCTTTGTTGCTGCCCACCCTTTGTGGGTGTCTGTTGGTTCTTAGAAGAACCACTTGTCTGTGCTTGTCCACCCCGTGGACTAAATCCTGCTACAGGAGCACTCCCAATTTGCACTCCTGTGTGCCCACCTAAAGCCATAATAAGGTTTTCGTCAACTATACGAGCCTTCTCCACTGCGACTTCCATAGTCTTTGGCTCAAAGACTCAGACACCACCACTAATGCGGGCATTTAAGCCCCTGATAAAATGTTGTACTAGCATAGGCTCATCATCACCAATACCAACATACTGCTTGAGTTCATAGAACCTACGTTCGTATTGCTCTACAGAAAGAGCTAACTGGCGTAGATCATGGAACTCATCAGCCCTACACTGCCTCCAGTGTTCCGAAAGGAACCGAGCTCTGAACCTCTCAAGAAACATCTCCCAAGACACAGAACCAATATCTATATGGAGCTTCTGCTCCTCTAGGCGCCACCACGTAGAGGAAAATCCTCTCAAGTGCATAATAGCGCATCTGGCACGGGTATTGCTACCATAAGGGTGCATGGCAAAGCATCTACCCAAATCCAATAGCCAAGTCTCAGCCTCTAATCCTCCTCCTGAACCATCAAAGGTAGGAGGACGTGTCAATAAATCCCTCATGTGACCAGGAATAATAGAATCCTGATGTGTTGTGTCCTCTACTCTCCTAGGGGATCTATCCCTCTCTCTCACAACTTCCTGCTCATCTACCTGTCTAGGTCCAAGACGAGTTAGGACCTCCTCTAAAAGTGGACGTATCTGAGAACCCTCTACTGCTAACTGTTCGGGATTGTGTCCCTCATTCCTCTGACCCATCTTTTCCTCTTGGTCACTATGGTGAGGGCTAGGAGGGGGAGTAACCTGTGGGATTGGCCCACGGCCTCCACCTCTACCTCTACCACGACCTCTTCCTCCTCTCCTAGGCATGTTTCTACACAAGACAATTACGATTCTTAGATACTATTCAACCAAGGTTATCAGTTGCGACACTACATACTAGGTCAACCTAATGGGCTCTAAATTACCCAGAGCATCTAGTGTTTGTAACCTTTGCTCTGATACCAATCTGTAATGCCCCATCTAAATAACCTAAGAACATTGCAATTGTGTTATAAAAGTGTAATAAATTTTTTTTTTAAGTTTAATTATAAGTTAATTAATTGCATACATTCTTAGGTTAAACGACGTTACACTACTTTAAGTTTTCCATAAGCGACTTAAGTATTTCGCATTGCACATATTAAATCATAACATAAAGATAAACATTGCATAATAATAAATTTTTCGTTCAAGATGTAATAAAGTACATACATGTTTTCCATACATTGCATTGACATGATATTACATTACTCATCCATCTGATGAGGTAGTTCAAATAATAGATACAATTTTACAAATGATCACCTCTTATACATTTGAGGGATGTTTTCAAATACAAGTTACAATATACAATGATGAAAGTATAAAAGAAGTCCATGTGCGAGCTCTCCATCCATGAAGCTCTCAATGCAATGAACAAACTGGGGACCCAACAGAGTAAGGTGCATGTTCCACCCAACCATGTGGTACCCGTAGGTCCACCCCCCATGCTAGGAGATAGTAATAAGGCTACCTAGACCAAATCTACTAGCCCTAGATAAGATTACAAACAAACTGTTGGTTACATTGCTTCCAAATTTTGACAATTGATTGAAACACAAACACAAGGTTTAACTGTTATTCTAGGTGGAGTGTCATCACAACGATGCAATGGTTACCCTGGTGTTTCATCCTAGGTCTCGGCCCCAATCATTGGGTTACCCTGGTAACCTCTTACGAAACCCGGCCCCAATTGCATACAGTTGCGGAATCGAATGCCTCTTAAAGAAACGAGACACCGATTTGCCATTCTAGGCCTTCTCATCTTATACTCATGACTAAAGAAGCTCAAGAGTCATAAGAGAGGCATACATAACTTGTTAAATGTTTTAGATCTATGTGCTATGTTCTTTAGTTTTCACTGACTTACTTAACTAATCGTAAGTTACCCTGACACCACTTTGTGTGTCGGCCCTTACGACTAGCCACTTCCCTAAACATAACAAGGTTACTAGGTTTTCAAAACTATGGTTTACAAGGTGTACATCTAACCCACACCAATAAAAAGACCAATCACATTATAATGAACAACCTTCAGTTTTCATAATACAAATGTCAACCTCTAAACAAAACCATATACACAATTTGATTTACAAACAATATCAACTTAACATTCCCAAAATTCCCACTCTCAAAATTCATCTGGAAGACTTTAAAACAGAAAATTACATTCTTTCCCATTTTCCCCATTTAAACACACAATTGAAATCAAATTATCAAATTATACATCTACAATTTGGATTTACTAAATCCATGTATCAATCAGTTTGAAAATAAACATATTTGCAAATTGCCTTAATTATAGATCTTTTATTAAACAAGAAAATAACTACTTCCTTTAATCTATCTTGCTGATTTTCACAATTTTACTATATATAATTCACTATAATTTTTCTCAACCTTTATTTAATATATTTCTAAAACATCATTATTTTAAAAGAAATAATGTATATATATATATATATATACAATTTAAATTTCTTTTATTTCCTCATAATTTTTCAAAACACAATTATATAATTATATATATATACCTATATATATATATAAATATATATAATTATAATTTCAACTCACAATTCATACAAATCGAATATTTATAAATTAAATATTATTAAAAACTTTAAACAAATTCGAATTTCGTTAAATCCTTTCTGTATTATAAAACATAATAAATAAATTTTAATTAAAACAATTTTAAAACAGAGGTTTTCCATAGGTGCTGCCCGCGACCTTCATGGAGAAGGCTGTGGCCCTTACAGGGTTGCGCCCAACAACCCTGGTGGCTGTTGTGCACAGCCATGAGGGCTGCACCCTCCATATGGGGAGAGAGGAGGGTTTTGGCTCGCCCCAAACCCTCTGGTTTTTTTTTTTTAAATCAATTTTTTTTTATAAAAAATCGCCGTACAGCGTGCGACGAAATTTAACAATTTTCAAAGGTAAATTACATATAATGAATTACGCCAGTATGGTGAATTTTATCCACATAATTTAACAGTCCAAACATTATATATATATATAATTAGGTTTTCACAATTAAATATAAGGAAACTGTAAAACTTTCTTGGGGTTTTCATAATGAAAATTGGGTTTTTTTTTTACAAATTTCCTAGGTTTTGACAGAAAACAAACACAATATTATTTTTAAATTCCAAACCTACTTTACCTAGAAATTTTCAATTTCCCATTCAAACAATTCTTTTCAAAATACAATACTTTTAATAGAGAATTTTTTTTACTAAATTCCCGAGAAGAACATAGGAAACAAGAAAACTTATATTTTCTCAAGTTTTTCTTTCTTTAAAAAGAAACAATTTCAAAATGATAATAATAACAAGAAAAATACCTGTGTTTTCCTACTAACTAATGAAGAAAATCTCTGTACCCTTTGAAGCCTCTGTTTCCTGTAACCACCAAATCCTTCCCGAGAAACCAAATCCAGAATCACCAACCACCAAGATCCTTTGAAGGATCTTCCAATTCCAAAATCAACCAAAATAAACAAAGAAATACAACTTCTCAAAGATTTCAATTTTTATCATAGTAAGAAAATTTTGCAAAAGCTTCTGATAATTTCCCCGCGAGGAAATTGAATAGCCTCTGTCAATTTTCCCGAGATCCACAATAACCTCCGTAAAAATTTTCAACAACCTCTTGCAATTATGGTACTCACACACATGTCGAGAAGTTGTTGAGAAAATATCTTCTCAACTTCTCGGCAGTTTTTGCCATTTCAATTTTGCATGTATTTTTAATTAATTTATTAAATTTAAAATTTTTAAATCAATTTTTTTCCAATTGCATGCAAATAATTTATTTATTTAAATTTAAATACTAAAAATCAATTTCCAAACACAATTTAATAAACATGCATTTTATTTAATTTTTATTTTCTAATTTTCTAATTTATTTTCTAATCTATTTAAACACAATATAATTTATGCACTTAATAATTTAATCTAATTAATTAATTTATTTAATTAAAATAGTTAAATCCTCTCAAAACCAACTATTTAACTAAATAAACTAACTAATGTATTAAATAATCAAGTAAATAAATTTCAATCATATTTAAATATTAATTAAATAACAATAAATAAAACACAATAACTAACATTTAAAATTAACCAAAATTTATCTTTCAAAAATGATTTAACCAACAGAAACACAATACAACCTATGACCCAAACTAAAAAGTGACATTGTACTAAATCTAAGGTTAAAGACCGGACTAGGGTAAACCTTACTACTATCTCCCATTCAACATTTTCGTTGAGTCTTGACACGCTCAGACCTAATTACATAGGTGGAGTCGGTGTAATGTACCTGCAAATCCTGCAACCGAGCAAACAACATGCATACATGTATATATATAAACATTAAATAGGCACACCGTGCGGAGAAAATCACAGATATCGCAGGGCACTCACAAGCGAGTGATGCGATTCTGTTCTCCACACTAATACACTCACAGAAAACTGACTCATTAAACATTGTTAGTCCATCATAAGCATGTGCATATCCATAAACAACTAAAAGTAAACATCTACACTACATCATATCATGTCTGAAAGCAATAAACATCACACAAAGTATCATCATGTCACAGAATAATCCACCATCGCTCAAAACCAGCGATCAAAGTATCCAACAAAACAACATAGGTCTAACAGTATGAGAAAGTATCAACAGAAAACATAAGCATAAACGGAGGGGTACTACAGCTCATGTCAGGATTAATTCATCCTACCATTGTTGTACGATGGAACATATTGTTGCAAGGAAAGCAACCTATGTAATAGTTGTAAGAGCTTTTGGAATAACATTTAACAATCATTCGTAAATGACAGATGGATGGAAACCTTTTCCCTACTTTCAATTTCTTTGATTTGTGTATGTTTTTGTATCATCTGTCATTTACCTATGATTCTTGTCTGTTTTCCTAATTGATACAAGATGAACAATGTATTTGAGGGTTAGCTTCTTAATTCTAAATTTAAGCTACACTATTTGGCACTAAAAATTATAGACAAATAGGTAAATTGTAAAAGAACTATTAGGAAAATACTTAAGAACCACAGGAAAATAACAGATGATTGTAAATGAACTTTAAAATATCTAACATAGAAGAGGAAAACTATGATAGTGAATAGTTTGTTATGAGCAACTGACAATATCATGAAGAACAATTTGTTATCACAAAATTCAAGCAGATGAGAAGAAAAGAATATCATGAAACATATTGATACAAGACATAACATGTTCCGTCCAAACAAAATAACCATGGGAAAAAAATTAGAATTTTAAAAATTGAAAATAATCCTTCTTACAAGAACAATAGAATAATTTATTATAGGGAACTCCAAATAGATGAGGGGAAAGGAATATCATGAAACATATTAATATAAGACAAGCAATATATGTAACTGTTTGGTTGTCAATTCTAAATTCAATTTTTTTTTGTAATTCTTATTAACCAATGAGGCACATTTAGCAGCATACTTTATTCAAGAGGTAAGCTTCACGTCATCATAAAAAACCCCGAGCAAGTCTCCTCTATTTGTCTATAATATTTAGTGCTAAGTGATGTAGCTTGAATTCTCAATTAACTTTGTGTTATTATAGCCATTTTGCATAGATTATTGCTATCCATTTCCTTTACAAGTTATGTTTAATGTGGGTTTACTACCAAAGAATGTAGTTCAAATTTTCAATTGATAGCTCAACTCTTACATAGATTACTTCTCTTGTATGAATATGTTAACTGTGGGTTTTTAATCATCTGTCATTTACCTATGATTCTTAACCAATCTACGATAATCAAGAGTCTGCTATGGGGAACTCAGAAAAAGAGTATCATGAAGAATAATTTATTATGGGGAACTTGAAACAAAGATAGAGGCACAATTTTTACAATAATTTTCTATCAAACCAACACCGCAATGGCTCTTTTGAAAATGCAACCTAATCAATATATTTTCTCACACATTTCAGAGTATACTTTCTTGTGCATATATATAGATATATACATACATATATATATACATATATACATATATGTATACATATATACATACATATATATATATATAAATATGTAAATATATATACATACATATATTCTAAATTTGACCTCCATTATTTGTTGTCATGTTGTAACATAAAAAAAAAGAGTACAATATTAGAGATCCTATTGGAGAATGCTCATTTTACGCCAACTTTGTGACAGATGGATGGAAACCTTCACCCTGATTTCAATTTCTTTGGTTTGTGTATGTTTTTGTATCAATTGTTATTTACATGTGACTTGTGTCTGTTTTCCTGATTGATAAAAGATGAACAATCTTTTTGAGGGTTGGCTTCTCAATTTTAAATTCAAGCTATACTATTTGGCACTAAACACTATAGACAAATAGGTAAATTTTAAAATAACTATTAGGAAAATACTTAAGAACCATAGGAAAATAACATATGACTGTAAATAAACTTTAAAATATATAGCATAAAAGAGGAAAATTATGATAGTGAATAATTTGTTATGGGAAACTAAAAAAAACAATATCATGAAGAACAGTTTGTTATCATGAACTTCATTTGAACAGATGAGAAAAAAAGAATATTATGAAACATATTGATACAAGACATATAACATGTTCCATCCAAACAAAATAACCACAACAAAAATTTTAGAATTTTAAAAATTCAAAAAAATCCTTCTTACAAGAACAATAGAATAATTTATTACATGGACCTTCAAATAGATGAGGCAAAAGGTTATGTGCAAGATCATCATGGAAAAAATAGGCCCTTAAGTGGCAAAACAATCAGAAAAATCAGAGTTAGGAAAATTGACATAAAAAATTGAATAAGTTAACTATACTATTGCAAAAATATGTAAGAATAGAATCTGTAGAAAATTGAATGTAGTTTCTAAACTAATGGGTTTATTTTATTTTTTAAAATCTATTTGGTGAAAATTTGAAATTTCAATGTAGTAGTACTTAAATTTCAAGGAAAAAATAAGAAGTAGGTGTCTGTCTGACCACCCTAACCACAATAAAATAATAATATTTTTTATAAGATTTTAGATATAAGTAGAGGACTCATGTCCTGATGTGATGCATATTTTTTTATAATTTTTTTCCAAGTAAATAATTAATTATGATTTTGTTATTACAACTTTTAAAAATATAAAAACTTGTATTTCTAACCACCTTAACTTGGTCAAAACTTCATGAAATTCATTTTGTTTAATCCTATAGTATGCGAAGCATATTTTGGATTCAAAAAATGTGATACCATTTGAAAGATATAGATGTTTTTCAATCAGCCTATCAATTAGGAATTTAGTCATAATTCAAATAGAAAATGAATAATAATTATTTATTAAATTCAAAGTAAAACATAATTATATTGATGGAAAGCTAAGAATCTCCTTTAAAAGCCTTTTTCATTTCATCAATTTTGGGTTAAAAAAGTTGTCAGCCACATACCCTAAACATACCCATCATATAGCCACTTTTTGGCCCATCATGATCCTGCACATACCCAAAAAGAATATCATGAAATATATTGATACAATACAACAAATCTATGTAATAGTTCGATTGTCAATTCTAAATTCATAATTTTTTTGGAATACTTATTAACCAATGAGGCACATTTAGCAACATACTTTGTTCAAGAGGTAAGTTACACGTCGTCATAAAAAACCCCAAGCAAGTCTCCTCTATTTGTCTATAATATTTAGTGCCAAGTGATGTAGCTTGAATTCCTAGTTAATTCTATCGTGTTATAGCCATTTTACACAAATTATTGCTACCCATGCCTTTACAAGTTTTGTTTAATGTGGGTTTACTACCAAAGAATGTACTTCAAATTTTTAATTGACAACTCAACTCCTACATAGACTGCTTCTCTTGTATGAATATGTTTACTATGGTTTTTTGATCATCTATCATTTACCTATGATTCTTTAGCAATCTACAATAATGAAGAGTCTACTATGGGGAACTAGGAAAAAGAGTATCATGAAGAACATTGTTATGGGGAACTTGAAACAGAGATGAAGGCACATTTTTTATAGTAATCTGCTATCAAACCAACACCACAATGGCTCTTTTGACAATGCAACCTAATCAATATATTTTCTTGCACATTTTAGAGTATACTTTTCCTTGCATATATATATATATATTCTAAATTCAACCTCCATTATTTGTTGTCAAGTTGTCACATCAAAAAAAGAGTACAATATTAGAGATCCTGTTTGAGAATGCCTGTTGTACACTAAATTTTATTTTCTCTAGTATATGGTAAAAATCCATCATATCTTTGATGGGCCTTACCTGCCTTGTTTTCTTGGGGTTTGCCTAAGACCTGGAAGGCTTGATGATGCTAATATGGTGGGGAGGAGAGCGAGTGTGGGTTTATTGCTTCTGCCTTCCATCGTCGCCTATTTGTTGTTGCTTATATACATGGACACATTTTTTTGACACATAATTCTCTGCTAAAAAAAGCTATATTCTATCCATTGCATTTTTCATTGTTTGCATGACTCTCTTTTCAACTTTCCTGATAGATTGCTTGCACAAAACTCTTTACCAAGATGCCATGTATTCAAAATGTTTCATTTTATCTCTTTATATTTGCAACAAATAATGCTAACCTCTTTTACTCTATATCTATATTATTTACTTTATAATGCTACACAGATACAATAGACATTCAAGAAAATTAGTGTGTTCTTAATTCTCTATTTCAAATTCTTTCATGCTCCAACAACTTAATCCAATGCTACTCACCCTTGTTCAACACTAATAAGAGTACATGGAAGTACAAAACTTTTTCATTTTCAATAAATAAATCCGATGAAGCAATTGTAAATATTGTTAATTATTTTTAAATTTAGATTGTCTATATTGATTTCTTAATTGTTTTCATAATATCTCTTTTACAATTCCCCTTTTTGCCTATAATATTTAGTACCAAATAATGTAGCTCAAATCTTCAATTGACAAGCCAACTGTTACACAACTTTCTTATTTCAATATGTATTACACTATTCATTTCTCCTATTTTCCATAACAAGCTGCTCTTTATCATAGTTTGCCTCTTTTATTTTCCATACTTTAAAGTTCTTAGGTGTTTTCCTAACAACTCTTTTATAATTTCTCTATTTTTCTATAATATTTAGTACCACATAATGTAGCTCGAACCTTCAATTAACAAGCCAACTATTAGGTACATTTCTTGTCTTGTATCAATCTATTTAATGTGGGTTTTCAACCATCTATCACTTGTGATTCTTAACTATTTTTCTAATAGTTTTTTTATGATTTCTTTATTTTTGTTATTTTGTGATATATGATAAGAGTCGTTGAGATTTTCCATGGAACTTACCTTTCTTTCTTTCTCCGGGATTTGGCTAGAGCCCACGAGGCTTCATGATGCCAATATGGTAGGGAGGAGAACAAGCGTGGGTTTAGTGCTTTTGAATTCTATCGTCATATATTTGTTGCTACTTATATATGTATGGACACACAAATTCTCACATCCACTTGTCCACCAAAACATAGTTTATTCTATACATTATATTTTTCATTGTTTCCACAACTCTCTTTTCAACTTCTTCAATATATTACTTATACACAATTGTTTACTAGTATCCCATGTATTCAAAATCTTCTATTTTATATCTTTCTTTTTAAAACAAGTAATGCTAACCTATTTTATTCTATATCTATATTTTTTCCTTTATAATGTTGCACAAATACAATAGACATTTAAAGAGATTAGTACATTGTAAATTTTATATTTCAAATTCTTTCATGGTCCAACAATTTGATCCAATGCTACTAGCTCTTCTTGAACACTACCAATAGTACATGTAAGTACAAAACTTTCCTATTATCAATAAATAGATTTGGTGAACCAATTTTAAATATTATTAATTATTTCTCTCACTTTCTTTGCAATGGAATGTAATTCTCCCAAGAATCTAGCTTTCTAGATAGAAAAATAAGCAAGTGAATGACATGCTATGTAATTCATAAACATGAAACTATTCTTTGTTGATGAGCATGTTGCATTTGCAAGTGGAAATCTGCATAATTGTAGTAATCTAATATGTTGTTCATTGCATATATATTTGCATAGCATATATTTCATTTAAAATCATGGAGATGAAGAAACAAAAGCAACAATTTTGGCCTGCAAGGTATGTAGGGAAGTGTTAGAAAATTCATGGCATTTGTCATGAATTTAAAATTCGTGGAATTTAACAAGAAATTACAAGTTATGTTGTTTGCCATAGATTTTATAACATTTATGACTACATACCTTATAGGACAAGAGTGCTTTGGTGTGCAAGCATTGAATTTTCAACATGGTGATTCTTTTGATTGCATGTTGTGTATATGTCTACTTCAACATAGGTACTGTAAAAAATATGTTCATCACTCCCAACTATGTAATGCTAGCATATCAATAAATAGATTCGGTGAACCAATTGTAAATACCATTAATTATTTTTCAGTTCCACATTGTCTTTATTGGTTTTGCACATATACTTAGTTATTTTTAATGCTTCATTTTTTATTCCAATGGGTTGAGTAGAATATCTTTTTTGAATTCAAATAAATCATTGTTTCCCCACAAAACAAGGCATACCTTTTAATTCAATTATTCTAAAAATGCAAGATATGTGTGTCATGTCATCACATTCTTCTTCTTGTGAGGTTTGTTTTTTTTTCCATCAAAGATGGTGTATGTCTTCAATTGGACTTTGCAATATTTCCTCTCTAAGTGCTATTTTTTCTTATTCTATTGATCATCCATTTATTATTTTGTTTTAACTAAGTCCTAATTTTGTTCATACACCAATTATAGAACATCTTTTTTACTAGAATCAATCAATGAAAATCTGATATTTTTTACTTTCATTTTCCTTGTAATGCACTAATTTTGAATCCTTTCTACTTGTGACCATTTCATTATAATACCACTAGTTGATAAACCACATGGATAATAATGTGTTTATTTACAAAATTATGGACTATATACTATTTATAAAAAGTATTCTTATATTAAAGATCATTCTTTTTTGAAAAAATCATTAGTAATGACCATCATAGCTAATATTCAAATAAGAAAAAATCACAACAAATAACATGAAAGTAATAAATTATCTAGTACCACAAAGCATTGCAACAAATATGCCATACCTAAATTTACGGACTAACTTTTTTAAAGAATATTTTTTATTCAATATTACTGATTAAATTTTTTATTCAATAATAGTAATTAAAGGGATCACTAATAACTCTTTAAAAAATGAGAAATATTTAATGTTCCATACTTATAAATATTATTTAATCAACAACTTGAAGTTTTCCATGTATTAGTATCCCATCTATCTTAAGATATTAAATAATAATCAATCAATTGTTGATTGCCTAGACAAAAAGATCAAATATAGATGTGCATCTAGGCCTATCTACTATTAAACTAAAACAAATATAAAATTATATCATACCATAAATTTTGGAGAGAAATTATTAATATTAACAAAACTGATTATTTGAAAATTTAAATTGTATTTAATTTACCAAATGTAATTTATTAAGAAAAGTTCGATTAAAAAATCATTCTAATAATAAAATTAATTAAAATATTTTTAAAATAATTATTGTAATTAAAATTATTGATGATTAATTGCTTGAGATTGTAATTAATGGATACATTACAAATAATGAAGATGACCTACGGTTTTATTTACTAAAAATAATTGATGTGGAAATGCAAAGATCAATTTTTGATTTCATGCAAATGGTTTTTAATCTCCCATGCATTGCCTGTCAGATAACAATAAAGAAGTGCACTATAACATGGGGTTTAAAATGTTGTACAATGCTCCAATTAAATTTAGAGATATAAAATAATTTCTTCACCAAGTTTAAGTACTTTATAACATCTTCAAGTTACATGAGTCAAATTTATATCTTTTAATGCACACATAACTTTCCTCTAATTTATCTATCTGTCTAATTATCCATAAAAATATATAAATTGATTTTCAAACATCTTTGTTCATTACAATGTACTCGACGAATCTTATCCACAGTAAAATCCTAAGTCATAATATTCACCTCCTACTATAAACTAACCTCCCATTATTCCATATTGAATTATTAACATGCTTTCCCTTTCTTGACTCATTCAAACAATTGCAAATATTTCTCAATATTTATACTTCACATTGCATTACAAAAACAAGTTTCTTCTTTTCTTCCCATTCAATAGCTATTTGTGGTGGACCCCTATCGGTTGATCGTTGCATGCCTGTGCAACAATTGCTAGTACTAAGAACAATCAACAACCATTATCGCTTAATAGATTATTAAAAATAAATAATCATCAATCTTCATCTATTGACATCAAGAAAGATAAATTATTGTTATCAAATAATAAATTCTTTCAATAAATAATAAAACATATAAACACAATAGAATCCTAATAATAAAAAATTATATAAACCTTTCGAACAATCATATAAGGACAAGCCCATGAAAAATTACAATTCAAATCTTTGCCTTAAAAAAAAGGTGATTTAATTACATAAATTTAAACTTTCTCAAATTTTGGAAAAAATATTACGTATAAAAGTAGAGTCCTCATTTAGCTTTCACCAATGCAAACATTATCCATATTACAATCATTTCAAGGAATAAAATCGTTAACATAGTTTTAGTATAGAAAATCTCATCCATTACGCCATGATTTACGGAAACAGTCTCTATACTCTCAATTTCCTTAATATATCTTACTTGCACCCAACAAACTAAAAACACCAGAAATAATAGCGTAGTCTAGATTGCTTTATCAGCAGACACTAAGGAACAGACAGAACTGACAGTGAAAGTTAAAATGACAAGAAGAAATTTATGATGGGGTATAGGGAATAACTCTTGTCGTCAGTAAAGATATAGTTTTTGGAACAGAGAATCATATATGCTATGGCTAGAGGCACGCCGATCGCCATCCCGACCTCGATCTCTTTAACCCATCCATGCCTAGATTCAATGAAAATGGAAATGACAGCGATTAGCCCTGACAATGCTATCCACAATCCTCTCATTGATGTTTTACAAGGAAGGAGTCTTCTTGTTTGCCATAAATTGCATAAATGAGCACAATTGCTATTGATCTACAGAATGCCAACAACAACAATTACTAAAACAATTTGGATTTTCTCTGCTAACTTTTCAGTTGCTGATTGTAAATATTAAACAAGCAGAGAATCGGAATAAAACAGAAAATAAAGAACAAGACATGAGACACAATTTATACTGGTTCGACAATTTCCTACATCCATTCTCAAATAGGGAAAAACTTTATTATCAATCACCAATAATCAATACATGATTTGACACATATTTATACAAAGTTGGGAGAATATGAATGGTCATGTGACCATTGGGCTTCACATCCCAACAATCTCCCCCGTGAAGTCCAACAAGCACACCCATGCATTGTCATCCCCTGCATTTCACTTCGAAACTCACATCACAACCAAGCCCATCGAAGATTTTAGTTTTGTCAGAGTTTGTTCATGGACACTCTAGATTAACCTTCTCTAGAGCATGTCACATTGACTAACACTTAACACAATCTTCAGCACAAACTTGAACTTGACCTTGCCCATGAACACACTTTCCCTACACAAAACTTCTACCTTCTCCACCTTCTCCTCCAGTCTAAACCCCACATTACAAGCCTCAAAATCCTCAGAAACAGAGGATTTTCTCCTCTTCAAAGATGTAATGTTGGGGATAGTAATCCAGGAGGGCACCCGCACTTCCAAATCCTATGAACTACTCGATTGTTTCTTCTGCAACCAGCTACTGCCCAGAACAACCTCTATGGACAGAATGGAATGTTCATCATAGGACGTGCCCATTTTCAATGCCATGGCTTGCTCAAGCTCCGTCATGACATGATCCATGTTCAATTCTCCAAATCTTGCTCTGGTAATAGTAGAATAAAAATCAATACCTTCATAAAGCGAGTCAATTTCAATGGTTGTCTACGCAGTCGAGGAAAGAGTCCACTTCACCTGTTCACAAGCCATTCTCAGCTGCCGCAAAGCCCTTGCATGGCCGCTGAACTCCTACACAAAATGATTCACCATTTTATTATCAAAATCCTCAACTACAACTGCTACTTCCACTTCCATTAATGGCCACTTCGGCTTCCAACTAGAAAACTTGTCGTCCATTGCAAGCTTCTCCAAGTTGTCTGCTAGCATATCATTCGCCTTCACAACTGACGACAACGTGTTCATTCTTTCCTTAGACTGGTCTTGGATCTCCACATACCCGTCCGAGTGTGCAACCGAAATGTCTCTGTCTTTGGCAGTCAAACTTGATCTCTCACCCTCATAGTTTCCTTTAATATCTCTACTCGATGACAATGAATCTAAACTTTCAGGATTATATCCTCTTGAATTAACTGAACGCTCAGGTACATAAAGCACTTCGCCATTATCCCTGGCACCACTTCTTTGTTCTATCGACATTGTATTTTGGAGATCCCAAGCATCTCGACCATTAACATTGACATTTGCATTGAGGAAAAACTTGAGGCACTCCACATCACCCGCCCGTGTGGCCTTGTACACATTCCCCGCGGGCACCTTCTTCAGTGGCAAAGCTACCCCTTATGTGCCTCCTCGTCTCCATACGCCGAGTCAACTTCTTGGCAAGGTAACTCTTGAACTTTTGCAACAGGGTCAACCATCATATCGCTCTTCTCAGAGCAATTCTCATCCCCAACTTCTCGATTCTGCAATTTTGCATCAACCTCTGTTGCTGCCATCTTGTGGTCCTTGAAATCTCTCTGCTCAGGAAGAGACTGCCTGCCAGCTTCCACAAAACCGCCGACTCCCATGGGCCTAGGAGTTTAGTGGGAAGAATCTGATCCTCCCCGCCTCTGGGTTACATCAAAGGGAAAACACCTATACCGAGGGGACATAAACATACTTAGAGATGTATCTTGCTAGTTTGGCAGACCACTTTCTGGGATGCTTCTAACCAACATCTTGTCCAAACCAACTGACCCCTAAGACATCTACATGGGGGCAATAAGCTTGAGACCCGTCCCGTGAGGCCATCTCTTTTTGTCATGGGTATCTTTTGCAAAAGTTTGGCCAATATATGCCATACCTGCATCAAGAGTGGGAAAAGAATTTGACCCAACATCCTCATCCTCTTAGTTGAATCCTCCTCTTTTTTCAAGCCATCTCACTAATGTATACGACGTTTCTTTTCAACCTTCACATACACAACATCACTCTCTGCTGAAACAAAATTGCTAAGAAATTCTTCAATGACAAACTGAGTCTCATCATCTTTTTCCATCTCTGCTCAGCCTCACCAAGCTATGATACAAATTGTAAATATTAAACAAGTAGAAAAATGGAATAAAATAGAAATAAAGAACAAGACATAAGACACAATTTATAGTGGTTCAGCAATTGCCTATGTCCACTCTCAAACAAGGAATCACTTTATTATCAATCACCAATAACCAATACATGATCTGCCACATATTTATACAAAGTTGGGAGAATATGAACGGTCATTTGACCATTGGGCTTCACATCCCAACACTGATGACCTCTTGCATGTTTCTCCGCGCACCATTCGCTTTTAGCATCGTTTTCATCTGCAACAATGAAAACGTTAAATAAGGGGGAATTGATACTGGGTCAAAAATCAGATAAAATATGTATCGCTTATAACTCTAGAGAAAATGTGTTCGTCGTCGCTCATTTTTCTTCAACACTATGTCTAACGGCGTTCTACCGTGATTATCAAGATAGTTGATGAAGTTCTTAGATATTAGTAATTGCATCAATATGGTTTTGATACTCGAATTTTTTAAAAGATATTTGAACTGCATTCTCAGCCGCCAAGTGCAGAGCATTTCTCCCTTCACTATCAACAATTTGGAAGTAGTCTTTGGGAGTAATTCAATATTTCTTTCAATAATTCCACGTTCCCCTCAATCACTGCTATGTGAAGCGCTGTCTGGCCACCATATAACACAACGAAGTATTTTTGCAATCTCTAATGCTTTGCAAACATATACAAGGATGTGCAGTGGTATCTGGCCAAAATTATCAGCTTGCATAAGGATGTCTTGCTTTTGATCTAACAGAACCTCAATAACATCTGCACAATTGGATTAAGATGTACAAAATGAGAGAGTTGGTTTGCAAACTTTCTATATAATGGAATACTAAATTGAGACGAAGAGTTGTATTGGAGATGAAAAAGCTGAAACAATCAGTAGTAAAAAATAATGGAGGGCTAAATGTCAACGTGAGGCTATTTGCAAAAACCTTTGCGTCCGTGGGAGACGGCAGCGAGGAGAGGCGTGCAGCCATCGCGTGCTCGTCTGTCGTAGTTGGAAAACATTCGAGGCAGCAATTCCTCAACAATATCCTTATGACCTTCCTCCGCAGCTTTGAACAGAGCAGGTTTCACCGGCTTTATTCGCAATACCACCCAATTCAGCGCCTTTCCGTAACAAAACATTGACTATTTGGAGGTGTCCTCTTTTGACAGCTTCATGGAGAGGGCTGAGCTTAAACAGCACACCAAGCGCTGATGTTTCGGTGGTTGTCCCTCTTAACCCAACTCTACTAGCTTCGTTTTTTCAGTTTCATAGTTTATTTTAGCTTCTGTACGGATGAGAGAAAAAATAATGCAGTCTCTTTTATTGGTTGCAATGAACATGGTCGAAGGTCTTATGCATTGCACGCAACACATGTAATATAATTTATTTAATTGGTTGCCATGAACATGGTCTTATGCATTGTATGCAACACATATGTAATATCATTTATTTAAAATGATAAAAATTATTTTTTATTTTTTTTTGATAAAAACTTTAATTTTATTTTTTTAAAAATTTAAAAATATTTAAATATTATTAAAATTTAATAAAAATTGAGTTTTTTAATGTAAAAAATTTGAATATTTAGTATCAAAAATATTGAAATCTTGTAAAAAAAAATTGTTTGTATTTAATTAAATATGAAATTTTGATTTTTTAATATAAATTGATATTTAAATTTTGATCAAATCAATATTTAATCTATAAATTTTTAATTTAATTATTATAAACAAAGAACTTAATAAACAATGTGTAATTTTCAAATTATTTTTTGAACCTTATGTATTAGATTTCTTTAAATCTTTCAATTATTTAAAGAAAAATATATGAAAGTATAATTTTTTGCAATAAAATACCAGTTGAGTTTTTTTATAAAATTTTATATTTTAATAATTAAACACATTCAAAATAATGTAAATATTATTTAGAATAATTATTTTAAATCTATTATGATAAAAATATATGTTATATTTAAAAAATTACATAACAAATAATGCATGTTTGTATTCATTGTATTCATTGTATTTTGAGTATATTTTTTCTAATTAATAGATTAATTGTTTTAATATTCTTAAGAAACTAATATTTAGTTTTAATAAAAGTCACCTTCCAATCATATTAGTCATATACTAAAGATTTTTTTTATGCTATTCAGGTTGATTAAATTAAATGCACACACAAAGCTCCTTTCTTAATATTATTCAAATTAATCAAATAAAATACACACAATATTTTGTTATGTTATTTAGGTTAACGAATTTTTATTCCAATATAAAAATATATAATTATTTAATATTAAAATATTAAAATCATCTAAAAAATATTTTTATTAATTTAATTTGAATATTGAAATGTTGATATATTTAATATAAATTAATGTTATAAATTTTTCTAAAAATACTTTCTAATTTCTAAACTTTTAATTTATTTTTTTGATGAATAGGTGGCTATCTATATTAATATAAAGATAAAGTTACATATTCGCAAAAAAAAGTGGGTGGTAAGAAGGCACACCTCGAGAGTCACATGGGCAAAGCCCAGAAAAGCCAAAAAGTCAACAAGTCACATGGACCGGGCCAGAAGTCGAAGATTACAAACATATAGAAAAAGCCATTAAGCAACCAAAGTAGTGTTAGTAGAGCCAGGGTCTCTATCATCCATTTTTCTTCCCCCATACATCAGTAGGGTTTGGAGTGACACTAGGAGGAGGACCCCAACCATCATCAACTTCTTTATCTTTTTCTTTATCTTCCTCATACCGAGGTGAGATTACAAGTGCAAGCCACAAAAATATTTTACCAGAGTCTAGCCAACAAAGGCCAGAGACATGAGTGTCATCAGAGGGCCACCTAGAACCGCCACCATTGCTCCTTGAAGCATTTACAAAGGGCCACCCCTAGCTAGCTCGTAGTGAAGGAGAGTGGGTTTGCTGAGGAGGGCAAGAATCCTACCAAAGAGAAGGCTGAGAACGGGGACACACAAAACCACACCATTGCTAGCCCCGAGAAGATGACCGACTATGGGAGGAGGTAGGCGAAGCGGGGACTTGAGCAACAGTATATGGGGCACTACCCCAGTGACCCAGAAGAACTCATAGGTGAGAAACTTCAAGTGGAACTTTATTAGCCTGCACCTGAATCTGCAATATCACATTAGAACAAATAATAGCTTTAACATATAATGAAACATTAATATCCATTTGAGAATGAGGTAATATGTAGGCATTTTTGTCTTTCCAGATATTGAAGAGGATTTCCACCATGAAAGTGTGCCAAAGTCAGGTATACTTAGTAGGAAGTCTAGGTGTGTCTCCCAATAGAATCATATTCTAGGAGAAAGGCTTTGGCCTAAAGGGATGAAGAAGTAATGAATCCAAGTCCAAAATTGTTGAGCTTTAGGGAAAAACCAAAAAAGATGCTTAAAAATATTAAATTTCCCACAAAACGGCAATGAGGATCCTAGAACCCTAGGTGAGCAAGTCGAAAACCCACAGGAAAGCCCTAGAAAAGAATACACCAGGTAAACTGGGAAAGTTTTGGCTCAACACTTACAGACCAAGTGGCAACAAATATTTTATGCCACACGAGCAGGAGATTGAAGAAGCCACCTCTAGTTCAGACTTTGAATCATAGGAAAATGTGGTGAAAGCCACCTATAACCAAGCCTAGGTTTGTAATTATTGAAAGGGGTATCTTGGTACCACTTCTAGCCCTTCCACCAGGGCTTGGTCCCATGAATTCCAACCTTAAGAAGCATTTATGTAGGAATAGCATTCACCATACCATCAAAAGTTGCACGACCCTAGTTCTGAAGCCTTTACAAGACACAAAATTCTTCCCACTACATGATACGCATTAGGGGTCTATAAAATATCTGTTGCGAGGTTTGGATACCTTTTTTATGGAATCTGAGCACCTTAATCCAAGGCGACTTAGCCAATGACTACCCATTGCCAGTAAAAAGAGGTGGCCACCAATCATTGTGTTGGTTGAGTGAAAGCCTATCATGGAAGCTAGAGCTAGCCCAGTGGAACTAGGGCTTCACTACCTCCTAGGCTCTCCAATTGCTTTTGGCCACAAAATTCCCCATAATTTGGATTGGTTCCTTCATGACTAGAAGGGTTTGAAAGCCAATCCCCTTTAGGTGGGTCTATGAATAGGAAAGCCTAACTAAATACAATATCTAAAAAGAATTTTCTAGGCATCATCGCTAGTAAGGGCATGGATTATCCATTTAACACACAAGGAAATCCCTTGTCATTGAGTGTAGAGCAACCCAAACCCTCTAGAATCTCTAGAAAGGTAGCAGAATTCCTAGGCAACATGGTGAAACCCTTTGTGGGAATCAACATAGGCCCAAAGAAAATCTCAGAGAAAATTTTCAAGCTTGTCATAGGCAACTTTTGATGGGGCCCAATAGGAAGAATAATAAACATGGGTAGTTGCAGGAACTTTGGAACACACCTAAAATTTCCCTACCAAAGAGAGGGGCTTAGTAATCCAATAAGCAAGCTTTTGCTTGAATCTGGAAAGAACAACTTGCCATAGCTTAGCTAGGGATGCCTAGAAAGCAAAGAGAATTCCCAAGAACCAAAAAATTTCTCCTGGCTCAATCCACTTGCAATTATACTACTAAAACCAAAGATGAGTGGGTAGAATAGACTGTTTGTAGCACAAAGTTTTATGCCACTAAATGGAAGAGCCTCGAAAGCAAGACAAAAAGTATGAAGACAATCTAGGGTTGCTTTAATATTTTCTTCTTCCTCTAGGAGAGTAAGGAAAGAGTCATTAGAAAAATGGCCATTGACCAACTGAGCCTGAGAGTTAGGTAGTGAAATTCTCTTGACACACTGTTGGGAAATTGCATTGGCCAAAAGGTAGACAAATCCTTTAGCAGCAAGCACATAGAGGAAGGGGCAAGCAGACACCCTTACCGAATGGAATGAAAGAGTCCAAAAGTATAAGATTGATGAGCATTAATGGTGATACAAGTAGAGGTATTTGTAAAGAGCATTCAAATTGTTTGAATGAAATTAGGCCCAAAACCCAAAGCTTGCAACATAGCAAGAATAAAAGGCCATTCAATGTGGTCATAGGCCTTGAAAAAATCAATTTTGACAAAAATGGCTTTCTAGTTTGAATGTCTGGCCCATTCCATGCCTTCACAAACAATAATATTATCTAGAATAAACCTAGATTTGATAAACCCTATTTGCTCTAGGCGAACAATTTGAGGTAAAAGATGGCAGATCTTTAGAGCAAAAACCTTGGTGATAATTTTGTAAGAGATGTTTAGAAGCGTGATAGGCCTCCAATTGCAAATATCCTCGAGATCACTAGATTTAGGTATGAATTTTATATTTCCTTTGTTTATTAAGTTAGTTAGATATTTAGCATGAAAAGCCTCTAAGTAAACATGATATAGATCTTGTCCAACACAATCCCAAACTACCTTGTAAAATTCACAAGGGAAACCATCCATCCCTGGGGCTTTGTCATTAGCCATGGAATGAACAACTTCCTTAAGGTCATCAATTGTTAACAATTGATCACAAAAATTTGTTTGGGCTGAGGAAAGCTTATTTGGCACAACAGCAAGGCAATCCTAGAGGACTTGTTGTCACACAGGCATAGGTTCCTGTGTGGTGAAAACCTACTCATAATGATACACAAAGGCCTAGAGAATTTCAAGAAGCTCAAAGAGCACCTAAATGCCATATTTTATTTTTTTAATTCCTAGGGTTGAGTATCTAGCACACAAAGCCAAAAAAAACTCTTTAAAGGAATGATCACCAATTTTTAGCCAATATAGTCAGGCTTTAATCTGCGCACCTCTAACAACATAATTTTCTATAACTTTCTTTTTGTGTCTTAATTCTACCACCCTTACTTGAAATGATGGGGAAAAGGGGTTGGCTTCCAAAGCCTTGGTAGCTAAGCACCGGTCAATGGTGGCAGCCTCATAAGACTATCGATGAAAGATAGCTAGCTGACATCCATAAATGTGCAAAAATCTAGTGGTGTGTGTGATAGCATCATTTGACCAAGTAATCCAACCTATATGATGATCTATTATTGACTCTATATTCCAAACTCTATAAATGTGGGCTAGGGTACGCTTGTGATAGAGCAAAGATGTGTTAAAAAAGAATTGAGTTTTACATGTGCGAGGCTGAAAAGTCTCCCATTAAATGAGAAAAGAAATGGGGAGCTGGTCTGAGAAAGTCACATCCACTAATGACTTAACCAAAAGAGAAGAGCTATCAAATGAGAAAAAAGATTGAGCCGAGATCATGGCATGGTCAAGGTGCTTTGTAGTACCCCTCCATTTATGCATCTACTTTTTGTTGTTATGTTTTCATACTGTAGACTATGATACCTTGTTTGGATATTTTGATCGCTGGTTTTGAGCGATAGTGGATTATTATGTGACATGATGATACTTGTTTGATGATTATTGTTTTCAGACATGATATGCTTTGAGTTAGCGTAGATGTTTACTTTCAATTATTTATTGATATATACAAGTTTATGATGGACTAACAGTTATTCATTTTCGTCAGTTTGCTATGAAGTGTATTGGTGTGGAGAACGGAATTGCATCACTAGCTTGTGAGTGCCCTACGATATCTATGATTTTCTCTGCACGGTGTGCCTGTTTAATGCTTTATATTTATATATATGTATGCACATTATTTGCTTGGTTGCAAGAATTTGCAGGTACATGACATCGACTCCACATGGGTACTGAGGTCTGAGCGTGTCAAGACTCAATGGAAACGTTGATCGGGAGATAGTAATTTGGTTTACCCTAGCCTAGTTTATAACCCTGGTCTTAGTACATTGTCTGTTTTCAGTTTTGAGTTATAGGTTTATCTTGTATTTTCTGTTTGGATAAATCGTTTTGAAAAGGTAAATTTGGTTAATTTTTAATGTGGAATATTGTGTTTTAAATTATTGATTATTTAATTAATGCTTAAATGTGGTAGAAGTTTACTTGCTTGATAATTTAATTCATTAATTAGCTTATTTGGTTAAATAGTTGATCTTAAAAGGATTAAACTATTTTAATTAAATAAATTAATTAATTAAATTAAACTATTAAGTGTGTAAATTATATTGCATTTAAAAATTAAATAAATTGTGGAAAATTAGAAAATAAAAATAAAATAAAATAAAATGCATGCAATTGGGAATTGATTTTTAAAATTTAAATAAATTAAATAAAGCATGCAAATTTTGAAAAGGGAAAAATTGCCGAGAAGTTGTTAAAAGATATTTGCAACTTCTCGACAAGTGTGAAAGTTTCATTTAATGAGGTTGTTGAAAATTTGTTATGGAGGATATTTTGGATCCCAAGAAAAATAGAGAGGTTGTTCAATTTCCTCACGGGGAAATGATCAGAAGCTTTTGCAAAAAAATAACTCTCTGTGTAAAAATCCTTATTTTCTTAGAAATTGTTATCTCTTTGGTTGTATATTTGTGGAAGATCCCTTAGAGGATCTTAGTGGTTTGTTAAGCCACCTTGGATTTGAAGATTTTCTTTTGGAGGAAGATTTGGGGATTTGTATGCTACAAGAAAAAGGAATTTTCTTACAGACAATTATCTTTATTCAGGTATTTTTCTTGTTTGATTGTTTATTTTCTTTAAAAGTTAGAGAATAGATTAAATTATGTATTTCCTGTGTTCTTTTCGTTTTGGGAATTTGGTAAAAATTTATTTTAACAGTAAATAGCATCTGTGAAGAATTTTTAGTAGTAATTGAAAAGAAATTTATGGTTATCATATTTTAAATTTCTATGAAAACTGTGAAATCAAGAAACTACAAAGAAATAAAATGGGTAAAACAGGGATTCATATTACAGAGGCAAAATTGTTAAAATATCTGAAGGCTTTGTAAATTTCATTTTTGAATTTCCTGTTGAATGTTTTTGCCCAGTTTCAGT
Source organism: Sequoia sempervirens (assembly GCA_007258455.2). Classification (NCBI taxonomy): domain Eukaryota; kingdom Viridiplantae; phylum Streptophyta; class Pinopsida; order Cupressales; family Cupressaceae; genus Sequoia; species Sequoia sempervirens. The sequence continues at coordinate 132,797,592 of VDFB02047230.1, forward strand.
AATTATCTATTGTTTTAATGAATTCTATATATATATATATGTATATATATATATCAGAAAAGAATATATATACATATATATATAAATACATATATAAAATTATTTGTTTAATTAGTAAATCAAAAATCGCCGTACGGAAATAATTATTTCCAGATGAAAATTCATCATAATATTTATAAATTCTGGAAGTTTTATTTTTTTTAATCCGCCGTACGGGCAAATTCTGGGAATGTATTTTAAAAAAAATGGTGGAATGAAATCCCCAGTCGAATTATATTGAATTCGTTGTTTTCTTGTTATATAGTGAATTATTTTTAAATTTAAAATGTTTTAAAAAGAAAAGAGAGCCGAAGCTATGTGCAGCGGGGGCTACCTGCAGCCGTCCCCGCAGAGGCACGACGGCGAGGGTTGAGCCAGCACCACCCATGTGGGCAGCACACGGCTCAGCCATCACGGCCGAGCCTGTGGGGTAGGCTACGAAGGCAGCCCCTCCCCACTGTGTGCAGCGCCGAGTGTAGGGTTAGGGCTTTGGGCCCTAACCTTCATTGCTTAATACATTTTCAATGTTTAATTTTTATTTAAAAAAAAACCTGCGATTTGGTAATTGTATATGAATTTTTAAATTATATTTATTGTGTATATATATATTATATATATAATGTATATTAATATCTTAATATATATTATATCTATATATATAATATGTATACATAATATTTATAATTATTTATATTATTAAATTTCCTGAAATAGATATTGTGAGAAATGATTTATTTTGATTATGTTATTTGAGATTAGAATGAATTATTCTTTTGAAATAATCATAAAACTTTATTGCAATAAATGTCTATTCGTAGATTTCATTATTGGTATATAATAGAAAACAAATGATACTATGAATGATTGAATTTGGTGTATCACATATTCTGGTTGATTGGATTTAGTATGTCCAAATTATAGACAATTGTTTTTCTTGATTTATTTTTATTGTGTTTTTTTGGGCAAAATTGGAAAAGTCCTTGTTGTGTAAGTCTTCCAGAACGAGATGTGTTTTTAAAAAGGGTGTTTAATTATTCGAATGTATTCTTGTGTTAACTTGGATTGTACATGTGATAAATATTGTGATTTGATATTATTGAAAAGTATTTGTTATTGTAAGATGTACTTAGTGCATTTGTAAACCCTTGTCATGAAAACTTAGAAACCCTTGTTATGTTTAGGGGAGTGGCTATTTGTAAGGGCCGACACACAAAGTGGTGTCAGGGTAACTTACAAATAGCTAACTAAGTCAGTGATAATTAAATGACATAGTAGTTAGATTTAAAAACTTTTAACAAGATGTGCATGCCTCACTTATGACTCTTAAGCTACTACAGCCATGAGTATAAGTTGAGAAGGCCTGGAATGGCAAATCAGAGTCTTGTTCATTTAAAAGACATTCGATTCCACAATAGTATGCAATAGGGGCCAGGTTTCATAAGAGGTTACCAGGGTAACCCAAGGATTGGGGGCCAAAACCTAGGAAGAAACACCAGGGTAACCTTTGTATCGTTGTGATGACACTCCACCTAGAATAATAGTTAACCTTCTATTTGTAGTAAATTCAATTGTCAAGAATCTGGAAGCAATGTAACCAATAGTCTATTGTGTACTAGTGTATAGGGTTAGTAGATTAAGTCTAGGTAACCTTATTACTATCTCCTAGCAAGCGGGTGGACCTACGGGTATCACATGGTTGGGTGGAACGTGCACCTTACTCCATTGGGTCCCGAGTATGATCATGGCATCGAGAGCTTCATGGATGGAGAACTCACACTTGAATCTTATGTGTACTTTCAACTTTGTATATTGTAAATCTGTATTTGGAAACATCCCTCAATTGTATAAGAGGTGAACAATGTAATTGTAATTGTAATCATTATTGAATTACCTCATCAGATGGATGAGTATTGTATATTCTATCAAATGAAATGTATGGAAGAACATGTTTGTACTTTATGTTATTATGAATGGTAATCAAAAGAAATGCAATGTTTATCTTAAAATGTTTTATGTTATGAATTAATATGTGCAATGCGAAATACTTAAGTCACTTATGGAAAACTCAAAGTAATGAAACATTGTTTAGCCTAATGAATGTATGCAACTAATTAACTTAATAATTAAACTTTAAAAAAAAAAATTATTACACCTTTATTACACTATCGCAACATTCTTCGGCTATTAAGATGGGGCATTACAGATTGGTATCAGAGCAAAGTTTACAAACACTAGACACTCTGGGTAATCTCGAGCCCATTAGGTTGACCTAGTACGTAGTGTCGCAACTGTTAGCCTTGGTTGAATAGTATCTAAGACTCATAATTGTTATGTGTAGGAACATGCCTAGGCGAGGAGGAAGAGGTCGTGGTAGAGGTCGAGGTGGAGGTCGAGGGCCAATCCCTCAGGTTACTCCCCCTCCTATCCCTCACCACAGTGATCAGGCATAACAGATGGGTTAGAGAGATGAGGAACATAATCCCGTACAGTCAGCAGTAGAGGGTTCTCAGATCTATCCTCTATTAGAGGAGGTCCTAGCTCATCTTGGACCTAGACAGGTAGATGAGCAGGAGGTTGTCAGAGAGAGAGATAAATCTCCTAGGAGGGTAGAGGACACAACACATCAGGATTCTATTATTGCTAGTCACATGAGGGATTTACTGAGAGTACGCCCTCCTACCTTTGATGGTTCAAGAGGAGGTTTAGAGGAAGAGACTTGGTTACTGGATTTGGGTAGATGCTTTTCCATGCACCCTTACGGTAGCAATACTCGTGCCAGATGCGCTATTATGCACTTGAGAGGATTCACCTCTACTTGGTGGTGCCTAGAGGAGCAGAAGCTCCACTTGGATATTGGTTCTGTGTCTTGGGAGATGTTTCTTGAGAGGTTTAGAGCACGGTTCCTATCGGAACACTAGAGGTAGCGTAGGGCTGACGAGTTTCATGATCTACGTCAATTAACTCTCTTTGTTGAGCAATATGAACATAGGTTCTATGAACTCAAGCAGTATACTGGTATTGGTGATGATGAGCCTATGCTAGTACAACATTTTATCAGGGGCTTAAACGCCCGCATCAGTGGTGGTGTTCGATTCTTTGAGCCAAAGACTATGGAAGTCATAGTGGACAAGGCTCGCATCGTAGAGGAGAACCTTATTATGGTTTTAGGTGGGCACACATGAGTGCAGATTGGGAGTGCTCCTACAGCAGGTTTTAGTCCACAGGGTGGACAGGCACAAACAGGTGGTTCTTCTAAGAACCAACAAACACCCACAAAGGGTGGGCAGCAACAACAACGAACTCCTCAAAAGAACAATAACCCTCAACCACAACAACAAAACAGTCCTTAAACAGGAAAGGGTCATAACTAGTGGCACAACAAGCGCAATAGGAAGGATTAGCCTATGTAGAGTGCTTAGTCTACTGTCAGCAGGGGTAGTTTTCAACAGTCTAATGTACCTTCAGGTGGCAAAGGATTTGGCAGAGACACAAGTACAGGATGTTACTCATGTGGGCAGCAGGGACACATAGCTAGGCAGTGTCCGATGAGAGGTTCTACTGGTTATGGGCCTCGACCTACAGTTTCAGAGCCTACAATGGGTAATGCAAGATGAACACATATAGTATATGCAGTGGTTAATGATCGGCAAGCTGATCACCAGAATACGGTGGTCGAGACTTCAGGTAAGTTACATGGTGTTAGTGTTTCTATACTTTTTGATTCTGGAGCCATTGAATCCTTTATTTCACCGACCATCGTTGACCATTGTGGTCTTGTGGCGGTAAAGCAAGGTGGTAAGTGGCAAGTTGAATTCGCCTCAGGGGTGAAAGTAGCAGTAGAAAACTTAGTACATAATTGTGAACTTAAAATTGGTACGTTAATTACCTTAGTAGATTTATATGTTACACCCTTAGGATCGTACGATATAGTTTTAGGTATGGATTGGCTAGCATCTTATCATGATGTAATTGATTGTCAACTTAAGATAGTTAGTTGCATTAATGATTTAGGTGAGAAAGTGGAAACCGTAGGTATTCAAAGACCTATCTCTTTGCAGATGATATCTGCTATGCAATTAAAGAGATGTCTTCATCAAGGATGTCAACTGTTTGCAACAACAGTTACTGATTTGGAAGAGGGTGAGAGTCGAGAGGTATCTCTTGATGATCATCCTATTCTTAGGGAATTTGTAGATGTATTTCCTGATGACATTCCTGGAATGCCACCGAAAAGGGATATTGACTTTAGAATTGACCTAGTTCCTGGAGCTGAGCCTATATCTAGAGCTCCTTATAGAATGACGACTTAGGAGTTAGAGGAACTTTGTATCCAGTTAGAGGAACTATTAGAAAATGGATTCATTCATCCAAGTGTTTCCCCTTGGGGAGCACCTATTATCTTTGTAAAGAAGAAGGATGGATCTCTTAGGCTGTGCATTGACTATCGTCAATTGAACAAGGTTACGATTAAGAATCATTATCCTTTGCCTAGAATCGATGATCCTTTTGATCAAATTAAGGGAGCTAATGTGTTCTCTAAAATTGATTTGAAGTCTGGTTACCATCAATTATGTATAGCTGAAGTAGACATTCATAAAACTACTTTTCGAACTCATTATGGGCACTACGAATTCACAGTAGTACCTTTTGGGTTAACGAACACACCTTCAGTATTCATGAGTTTAATGAATGGTGTATTTCATACATACCTTGATTGCTTTGTCCTGGTATTTCTCGATGACATTTTAGTCTATTCAAGGAACATGAAGGAACATGAAGAACACTTGAGACAGGTATTGCAATGTTTAAGGGAAAATCAATTGTATGCAAACCTGAAGAAGTGTGACTTCTGTCAAACTGAGATCAAATATCTTGGACATGTGATATCTGGAAAAGGTATTGTTGTGGATCCTTCAAAGATCCAAGCTATTGTAGATTGGCCCGCACCTACTAATGTAGGTGAAGGTCATAGTTTTATGGGTCTAGCCGGCTATTATAGGCGTTTTGTAGAGGGATTTTCTAGAATCGGTCATGCTATTACTTCTCTTCAAAGGAAAGGGAAGAAGTTTGTTTGGACATAACAGTGTCAGTTGGCCTTTTAGACTCTTAAAGAAAAGTTAACTAATGTGCCTATACTCATTGTTCCTGATCCTACTAAGGATTTCATAGTATGTGCGGATGCATCTTTAGAGGATTTGGGAGCAGTTTTGATGCAAGATGGGCGTGTGGTTGCTTATGAGTCTCGTAAACTAAAAGATCATGAATTAAACTATCCCACTCATGACCTAGAATTAGCTATAGTTGTCCATGCATTAGTTCGATGGAGGCATTTCCTATTAGGTCATCGTCTTGAACTTCATACTGATCACCATAGTTTGCAATATATCTTTACGCAACCTAACTTGAATGCTAGGCAAAGACGGTGGATGGAGTTCTTGTGTGAGTATGATTTTGAAGTAAAATATGTTCAAGGCAAAGAGAACGTAGTGGCTGACGCTCTTAGCCGACGTTGACATGATGCCATTATGGTAACTGTTGACCGTTTGACAAAAGTAGCTCACTTTTCACCTGTACGTTCATCATACAATGCCTCATTTGTAGCTAGGATATTCATGGAGGACATCGTTAGATTGCATGGGATTCCTCATAGGATTATATCGGATAGAGATCCTGTATTTACTTCAGCCTTATGGACTTCATTACAACGTGCTCTAGGTACATAGTTGAACTTTAGTTCAACGTATCATCCTCAAACCAATGGACACACTCAAAGAGTTAAACAAATATTATAGGATATGCTTAGGATGTACGTAATGGACCAACAATCATGTTGGGAGGACTATTTGTACTTAGTAGAATTCGCTTACAACAACGAATATCAGAGTTCCATAGGTATGCCGCCATTTCAGGCATTATACGGTCATCCTTGTCGAACTCCTCTAAGTTGGGATCGACTAGAGGATAGAGTATTACTTGGGCCTAAGATGCTTCGAGACATGGAGCAACAGGTTGACCGTATTAGAGAGCATTTGATAGCAGCTCAGGATAGACAAAAGAAATATGCCGATGCACATAGGATCGATCGACAGTTCACTGTTGGTGATAGAGTGTTTCTTTGAATGCGACCGTGAAAGAGTCCAATCCGTTATGGAAAAGGCTCTAAGCTTGCGCCTCATTTCGTTGGACCATTCAAGATCTTAGAGAGAATTGGTCCTGTGGCGTATCGACTCGCCTTACCACCCAGTTTGTCTCGTATTCATAATGTTTTTCATGTATCAGTACTTAGACCATATCATCCCAACATATCTCATGTACTTGATTGGAATGCGTTACAGGTAGAGGACGGGCAGCTGGCTTTGGAGCTCGTGGCCATTCTACAGCACCGGACACTCAGTCTCAGAGGTTGAGACGTTGATTAGGTGAGGGTCCAATGGGATCCTAGCCATGAGGCTTCTGCTACCTGGGAGGATGCGACACGTATGAGGGAACTTTATCCCTATCTGTTCGTAGGCTTTCAGGAGCAACCCTGATCCTAGGGGGAGGATGTAGTACCCCTCCATTTATGCATCTGCTTTTTGTTGTTATGTTTTCATACTGTAGACTATGATACCTTGTTTGGATATTTTGATCGCTGGTTTTGAGTGATAGTGGATTACTATGTGACATGATGATACTTGTTTGATGATTATTGTTTTCAGACATGATATGCTTTGAGTTAGCGTAGATGTTTACTTTTAGTTATATATTGATATATACATGTTTATGATGGACTAACAGTTATTCATTTTCATCAATTTGTTGTGAAGTGTATTGGTGTGGAGAACAGAATTGCATCACTTGCTTGTGAGTGCCCTGTGATATCTGTGATTTTCTTCGCACGGTGTGCCTGTTTAATGCTTTATATTTATATATATGTATGCACGTTATTTGCTTGGTTGCAAGAATTTGCAGGTACATGACATCGACTCCACTTGGGTACTCAGGTCTGAGCGTGTCAAGACTCAATGGAAATGTTGATCGGGAGATAGTAGTTTGGTTTACCCTAGCCTAGTTTATAACCCTGGTCTTAGTACATTGTCTATTTTCATTTTGAGTTATAGGTTTGTCTTGTATTTTCTGTTTGGATAAATCATTTTGAAAAGGTAAATTTGGTTATTTTTTAATGTGGAATATTGTGTTTTAAATTATTGATTATTTAATTAATGCTTAAATGTGGTAGAAGTTTACTCGCTTGATAATTTAATTCATTAATTAGCTTATTTGGTTAAATAGTTGATCTTAAAAGGATTAAACTATTTTAATTAACTAAATTAATTAATTTAATTAAATTATTAAGTGTGTAAATTATAATGCATTTGAAAATTAAATAAATTGTGGAAAATTAGAAAATAAAAATAAAAATAAAATAAAATAAAATGCATGCAATTGGGAATTGATTTTTAAAATTTAAATAAATTAAATAAAGCATGCAAATTTTGAAAAGGGCAAAATTGCCGAGAAGTTGTTAAAAGATATTTGCAACTTCTCAACAAGTGTGAAAGTTTCATTTAATGAGGTTGTTGAAAATTTGTTACAGAGGATATTTTGGATCATGAGAAAAATAGAGAGGTTGTTCAATTTCCTCATGGGGAAATGATCAGAAGCTTTTGCAAAAAAATAACTCTCTGTGTAAAAATCCTTATTTTGTTAGAAATTGTTATCTCTCTGCTTGTATATTTGTGGAAGATCCCTTAGAGGATCTTGGTGGTTGGTTAAGCCCTCTTGGATTTGAAGATTTTCTTTTGGAGGAAGATTTGGGGATTTGTACACTACAAGAAAAAGGAATTTTCTTACAAACAATTATCTTTATTCAGGTATTTTTCTTGTTTGATTGTTTCTTTTCTTTAAAAGTTAGAGAATAGATTAAATTATGTATTTCTTGTGTTCTTTTCATTTCGGGAATTTGGTAAAACTTTATTTTAACAGTAAATAGCATCTGTGAAGAATTTTTAGTAGTAATTGAAAAGAAATTTATGGTTATCATATTTTAAATTTCTATGAAAACTATGAAATCAAGAAACTACAAAGAAATAAAATGGGTAAAACAGGGATTCATATTACAGAGGCAAAATTGTTAAAATATCTGAAGTGTTTGTAAATTTCATTTTTGAATTTCCTGTTGAATGTTTTTGCCCAGTTTCAGTAATTATCTGTTGTTTTAATGAATTCTATATATATATATTTATATATGTATATATATATTAGAAAAGAATATATATACATATATATAAATACATATATAAAATTATTTGTTTAACTAGTAAATCGAAAATCGCCGTACGGAAATAATTATTTCTAAACAAAAATTCGTCATAATATTTATAAATTCTGGAAGTTTTATTTTTTTTAATCCACCGTACAGGCGAATTCTGGGAATTTATTTTTTAAAAATGGCAGAATGAAATCCGCAGTCGAATTCTATTGAATTCGTTGTTTGCTTGTTTTATAGTGAATTATTTTTAAATTTAAAATGTTTTAAAAAGAAAAGAGAGCCGAAGCTCTGTGCGGCAGGGGCTACCCGTAGCCATCCCCGTAGGGGCACGGTGGCGAGGGCTAAGCCAGTGCCGCCCATGTGGGTAGTGCATGGCTCAGCCATCGCGGCCGAGCCTATGGGGCGGGCTGCGAAGGCAACCCCTCCCCACTATGTGCGGCGCTGAGTGTAGGGTTAGGGCTTTGGGCCCTAACCTTCATTGCTTAATACGTTTTGAATGTTTAATTTTTATTTAAAAAAAAAAAATCTCCGATTTGGTAATTGTAATATGAATTTTTAAATTATATTTATTGTGTATATATATATTATATATATAATGTATATTAATATCTTACTATATATTATATGTATATATATAATATGTATACATAATATTCATAATTATTTATATTATTAAATTTCCAGAAATAGATATTGTGACACATGATTTATTTTTATTATGTTGTTTGAGATTAGAATGAATTATTCTTTTGAAATAATCATAAAACTTTATTGCAATAAATGTCTATGCGTAGATTTCATTATTGGTATATAATAGAAAACAAATGATACTATGAATGATTGAATTTGGTGTATCACATATTCTGGTTGATTGGATTTAGTATGTCCAAACTATAGACAATTGTTTTTCTTGATTTATTTTTATTGTGTTCTTTTGGGCAAAATTGGAAAAGTCCTTGTTGTGTAAGTCTTCCAGAATGAGATTTTTTTAAAAAAGGGTGTTTAATTATTTGAATGTATTCTTGTGTTAACTTGGATTGTACATGTGATAAATATTGTGATTTGATATTGTTGAAAAGTATTTGTTATTGTAATATGTACTTAGTGCATTTGTAAACCCTTGTCATGAAAACTTAGAAACCCTTTTTATGTTTAGGGGAGTGGCTATTTGTAAGGGCCGACACACAAACTGGTGTCAGGGTAACTTACAAATAGTTAACTAAGTCAGTGATAATTAAATGACATAGTAGTTAGATTTAAAAACTTTTAACAAGATTTTCATTCCTCACTTATGACTCTTGAGCTACTACAGTCATGAGTATAAGTTGAGAAGGCCTGGAATGGAAAATCAGAGTCTTGTTCCTTTAAAAGACATTCGATTCCACAATAGTATGCAATAGGGGTCGTGTTTTGGAAGAGGTTACCAGGGTAACTCAAAGATTGGGAGCCAGAACCTAAGAAGAAACACTAGGGTAACCTTTGTATCATTGTGATGACACTCCACCTAGAATAACAGTTAACCTTGTATTTGTAGTTAATTGAATTGTCAAGAATCTGGAAGCAATGTAACCAATAGTCTGTTGTGTACTAGTGTCTAGGGTTAGTAGATTAAGTCTAGGTAACCTTATTACTATCTCCTAGCACGGGGGGTGGACCTACGGGTACCACATGGTTGGGTGGAACGTGCACCTTACTCCGTTGGGTCCCTAGTATGATCATGGCATCAAGAGCTTCATGGATGGAGAACTCGCACTTGAATCGTATGTGTACTTTCAACTTTGTATATTGTAAATCTATATTTGGAAACATCCCTCAATTGTATAAGAGGTGAACAATGTAATTGTAATTGTAATCACTATTGAATTACCTCATCAGATGGATGAGTATTGTATATTCTATCAAATGAAATGTATGGAAGAACATGTTTGTACTTTATGTTATTATGAATGGTAATCAAAAGAAATGCAATGTTTATCTTAAAATGTTTTATGTTATGAATTAATATGTGCAATGTGAAATACTTAAGTCACTTATGGAAAACTCAAAGTAATGTAATGTCGTTTAGCCTAATGAATGTATGCAACTAATTAACTTAATAATTAAACTTTAAAAAAAATAAAAATTATTACACCTTTATTACACTATTGCAACATTCTTAGGCTATTAAGATGGGGCATTACATGCTTAAATATCTTATTAGAACTAGCCCTATAATTACACCAAGTGTGTTAGAGAGAATGAGAAGGGTGTAGCCAATATTGGGATCAAAGAGCCATAATTGATTATGCATGTAAAACTACACCTCCCTTTTTCTAGCTACCCATCTAAATGGAAAGGTTCCATCTTTGTCATATGCCATCTCAACCATATTGAAACCCCCACATAGTAACCAAGTAGCAACTGGAAATGAATCAATAATCTAGCGCCAAAGAAAAGAGTGTTCCATAGCATCATTAGAAGCATAAACATTAATAATCCCAAAGGAATGATTATCAATTTTGAGAAGGATCCAAATGAGCCAATGAGTGGAATCAGACCCGTGGTCAACCACACAAGAGTGCCATTATAGGTACAAAATGGTGACAGATCCACCACACCCAACATCATGAGTAGTGCAAAACATTTTATTGGTTGTCCAAATAGAGCGACAAGTCAAAGCAAGCATGAAACCAAAAATTTTAACTTCTTGGAGACAAAGCACTTCAATACTTTACTCAAGGTATCCCTAATAGAATACTTTCTAGAGAGGTTTGTCAGACCTTGGACATTCCATTAGAGGAAATTCATGAATGAAACTCCTCCATATCATCAGAGTTTGGTTAAATTATTATGCAAAAATTATGGCAGAATTGACCCAATCTTGATAGGAGAGGAAAATTTCCATTTTTCTTACACATATTCCCCTTCTTCCCTTGGTGTAGAAGGATTGTGAGACTTCCTTTGAACTTCCAACATGAGAGGAGAAACATTCAACTATTCTATCATAACAGCAGTGGTCTAAAGCATTGCCTTTGATCGAGGTTGTGACAGATCATTATTAGCCCCAATAGGACCTTCCTTCCCCTTCACTAAATGGTTTGAAATAAATTTTGTTGGTTTAGAGGCCTTGGAGGCCAACCCAAAACCAGTGGACTTATTCTTGTGGTTCATAACCATAGTCAAATTTTCACTAGTTTTGGCAAGAGGCATGCGCTGAATGAGGTTTATCAACATCTTGTTGTGGAGAAGGTGTACCAGGCATTGCCAAAGGGAAGACCTTGATCTTGTGGTTTGCGGAGTGACACCTATAATACATATTGGGAAAATTAAAATAAGTAACCTTCTAGGTATATCAATGGATTCTTTCAAGTCTTTGGGAAGGGTCCACTTTCACACAAACCCTTTTTAGGGGTTAGGCCTGAAAGAACCTATCTAGCTTAATGCAAATAACCTTCCCCAATGAGGATGCAGTATTATTCAGAAAAGGAACACAAGGAAAGGGTAAACAAGGAAACTCAATCCAGACTGAGACCCAAAACTTGGTGTCATTTGAGATAGAAAAATCTCGGGTCCATGCTTGGAAAACCAAAAAAGAAGACCTGACATACCAGGGACCATGCGCTAAGATAGCATGTACATGATTGACCTCTACAAAGAAGAACAAAAATAAACCCTTGGTTAAATTTTAGGCCATATCAAGGCGAACCCCATGAGGGACCTAGGCCTTGCTGACCCACTCCTTAAACGCACTTTCAAAGGGAGTCCTCCCAAAAAAATATCTAGCAAGGGTATGTTGCTCAAGCCATTGACAAGAAAAATAAAAATTTGATAAAGAAAAAACCACATCAGCAAGGGAGTCAAAACCTTACCTCATGAAATACTTTCCTAAAAAAATTTTGGGGTCATTTGTTCAAGGGAGGAGCCAGGTATGTGCAGAATCATGATGGGCCAAAAAGTGGCAATATGATGGATTTTTGTAGGGTATGTGGCTAACAACTTTTTTTTACCCAAAATTGATGAAATAAAAAGGGTTTTTAAGGAGATTCTTAGCTTTCCACCAATATAAATTATGATTTACATTGAATTTAATAAATAATTATTATTTATTTTCTATTTGAATTAAAACTAAAGTTCTGATTGATAGGCTTATTGAAAAACATCTATATCTTTCAAACGGTATCACATTTTTTGAATCTGAATCATGTGTCACATTCTATGCTTCACATACTATAGTATTAAAAGAAAAAGAAATGAATTTCAAGAAGTTTTGACCAAGTTAAGGTGGTTAGACATATGAGTTTTTTTATTTTTTAAAAGTTGTAATAAAAAAATTATAATTAATTATTTTCTTGGAAACAAATTATAAAAAAATATGCATCACATCAAGACATGAGTCCTCTACTTACATATAAAATATTATAAAAAAATATTATCATTTTATTGTGGTTAGGGTTGTCAAACAGACACCTATTTCTTATTTTTGCCCTAAAATTTAAGTACTACTACATTGAAATTTCAAGTTTTCACCAAATAGATTTAAAAAAATTAAGAAAAACCCTAGTAGTTTAGAGACTACATTCAATTTTCTACAAATTATATTCTTACATATTTTTGAAATAATATAGATAACTTATTCAAATTTGTATGTCAAGTTTCCTAACTCTGATTTTTCTGAATTTTTTGTCACTTAAGGGCCTATTTTTTCCATGATGATCCTGCATATACCTAGCCTGCTCCATTGAGCAAATTCGATGAACTATTAACACTAGTATGAACTACTAGGTTAGAGCCGATTGAAGGCATATTAAAACACAAAAACCACACTAAATGTGGTCGTACACAGGAAAAAGAGGAGTTTCCTATGCAGTAAGCATAATATGACACAAGAGGGGCCAAGAGTGACTATAGACACCACAAAACCCTAGCAGAACTCATACACCTTCCCGAGCCAAAAATCTTCTATATAAAATTTTAGTTTGAATAATAATGAATCAAGATATTTGATTACAAAATTAACTTCTTAAAATAAAATATAATTTTTATTTATGAGATTTTGGGAAAATATTTTTGTAAAACTTTTCATTTGAAAAAATATTAAATTTTGGATAAAAATGTTTCTTTTCAATTATAAATTATTAAGCTAACAATCACACTTTGATGTGCAATGGGTACACAAAAAAAGCTAATATGTAATCAATTTTATGGAATTTTCTAGGAAAAATTGAAAAGGTAACTAACCACTCGGTATATACATCAAACCTTTTCCTTAGTCCTCAACAAGGCAGTTGGTACTTTTTTTATTAGCTAGAAAAGAACAATTTATAGAGTACACCATTTACAGTTATAAGAGGGAAAGATAATTTATTTTTGGAATCAAGTAATAAAATCATTGAATCAAAGTTTTGTAGGCACTGATTATCAATGAAAAAGAAGAACTACCCATAATCTATTGGGTAGAAAAACTCTTATAGAAAACTTTGGACTTCTAACAGACTCTACAATCACAATCTTAGGTGAACAAGACTCTAGAGTTTCAATAGTTATCATCTTTCTCGGTGATTGAAGTTTTTCCCTACTATCTAATAAATTTGGTTCTTTAGGAATATAGTTCTCTTGTTCCTTTTGATCTTTGGATTTTTGTACATTTTAGAAAGAGGTGATGTCAAACTAAAAATGATTGATTGAATCTCAGAATGCTACTGTGAGAATCCTTGCTTGGATAGTTCAGAAGCTAATGGAAATAGAGAATTCTTGTCCAACATAAAAGTGTGATACGATAGTATGATTTCAAAAACATCCAATTTTAAATATTTCAAACATCTAGATCTAAATGATTTGGTTTAGCAACATTATGTGGTTGAAAAACATAAAAACAAGCACCTATAGATTAGAGATAATAGATATGTGATATTCATGTGTGCAGTCAACACCTTAGGGAAGAACCAAAATTAACATAAAATCAAGCACCTATAGATAAGAGATAATAGATATGCGTTATTAATGTGTGCAGTCAACACCTTAGGGAAGAACCAAATCTAAGAAAATGCTTCTTTGTGGGTCATATCTACAAATAAAATTTCATATTATCAGAAAGATGACAAATAGAAGACATATCTTTCTAAATTTTTAGCTTATTAATCTCAAGATTGAAGACAACAACATACACTTTATGGAAAATATAAATAGTTTGTGCATTGAGATAAAATAGAACATGACCTCTTTTGCAAGAATTCAAACCAAAATAGAGCTTGTGTATCATTTTTTCTTAAACAAAATAAAACTAGGAGTTAGTATATTAACAATAGAAGACACAAACAGACATAGAGGCTTACTTGTGATTTGCATGATGGACATGTGTGACCTATTGGAGATGAGGATCCTTTCAAAAGGAGAAGCAATCATGCATGATGTTAACATCTTAGCACAATCCTTCCATGGTTATTCTTATCCTAGGTTAATAAATAATTGCATTCCTATAAAATCAATGTTAGTAAAGTTCAAAGGAAATCACATGTAAGTAGCCAAGCCTCCATCCACTCTGCATATGTCCTCACTTGTTAGTTACCCATATACAATAATAGACAACATGTTAAGAATGTCTCTTGGGGAAAGCTAAAAACAAGCCCACACCCATGTATTATGCATTGTATTACACAAATGAATAGAGGATATTCCATGGTGACTGCATGTAGTTAAGGTTATATTTATCAAGTATCAAATGCCGGTCTAATTGGTAATAGAGAACAAGTAGGGACCATCTATCTTTGTATATTATTTCCATAACATGTTATTTTCCACACAAAAAAGGCCATAAAGATTGAGTTTATGAATTGATATCACCTCACGAGCACTATGCTCAAGAAGGAAGATTCAATCTCCACATATAGGAACATAATGTTGTGTAAATGAAAATGTGAACCCAAAAAACTAATAATTTTGCAGCACAAGTTAGATGCAAATAAATATAGAAGATAATTAAATGATCACAAAATAATATAGAAGACACAAATTTACATGGTAAAACCTTGAAAATATGCTATGGAAACATCCATGGTGCAAAGTATTGGTATTACTATTGTTAGCATTAGTTTCTCTCTATTAACAACAAACATTTAAACTAACCAAGTCAATTTCTATTTGTTAACAATGGATATGATTGGCATGCATGTTTCCATCAATTTCTATGTTAACAATTAGTTTTCTTGAGTTTCTCTACCTCTTATCACCGTAATTTCTTCTCCTATGGTGGTTATAAATCTATAAATATTTCAGTTTGATTCAATAAATGAGAATGAAGTCTAATGTGCAAATTAAACCAAATGAAGATAAGAAAAAGTTTGAGTGGTTTAACAAATGTGATAGAGCATGTGGAGAATTGTGTGTCTATATCTCCTGATTTACTCTTTCACGTTGAATCTTTGAATACTCCAAATGAAGTATGGAAAAAGCTAGAATCTCTTTTTGGTGAACAAGATTCTATGAGGGGTCATATGTTAGAGAATGAACTAATTAGTTTAAATCTTGGAAACTTCAACACAATTCAATATTTCTTCACCAAAATGAAATCACTAAGGCTACAACTACAACAATGTGGAATTGATAGGAAAGATGAACAATTGATTCTAAGTATTCTCTCAAAGCTAAGTTCTAAATATTCAATATTTGTTTCTTCCTTCTATGCTAATAAGGATGCACTTGGATCTCAATTCAGGACAAGCTAATTCAGATGGGAACTCTTAAGAGGCTTCTAAGTCTCATGCCTTGGTTGCTAACTTTGGTTCAAATGAATAAAGAGGAAAAAGTAGTAATAAGGATAAGAAAAAAAGAGTAGCAAAGAGAAGAAGAATCAGAAATCAGCTACTGCAAAACAAATTAAAGATACCTCATCTACAAAAGGTGACAAACCTAAGAAAGAGAGGGTCAAATGTGCCTATTGTAAGAAACCCGATCATGATGAGGACAATTTTTTGAAGAAACAGGTTGATCATTTGACACAAATTCTTGAGAAGAATAATCTTCATGTTCCTAATTTCATCAAACAAAGTTTAGAAGAGGGTTATCATAAGGCCAAAGAGACCAATAAGGGGAAATGAAAGGGAAAGAACCTTGTAGTAGTTTCCTCTCCACCATACACATGGGTTCTTGATTTAGGTGGTTCACACTATAAGGAAAGCTTAGGTGTGGAAAAAACTCTCCTAACGTCAAAACCTCAGGGAAGAATGGAGAAGTGACTTTAAAATTTCAATTATAGTCCAATTAAGATACTCATGAAAGAAATAACTAAAACAAAGAAATTAACATACACAAATGAACACCAGATTTACATGGGAAAATCCTTATGGGAGAAAAACCCAACACACCAAGAAAAGCCTCTTTGTATTACAGTAAACACAATTACATACAAAATTCAGACTTAACTTTTTGATGTCAATTTATAGCAGCAGATTCAATGATCAACCTTGTACAAAACATCCCAATTACAATGCTCTCTTATTTGAATTCACACACACTAATCACACATCAAACTATTCATCGAACTGCACATCATCTTTGATTTCAAGGTATATCCATGTCATTCATGATCTGTTGATCTTCCTCACAGGAATGGCCACAACAGTCTAACCGCCAATAGTTCACCTTCAGCTTCCTTTGATTGGTCGATCACATACCACATAAGATCTTCAAACTGTCAAAAGTCATTCAAGCATAATCGCATGTCGATGAGACACTAGTCGTGTCTCCCTGATGCTAAAATGCTCCACTAATGCTATCGACATAACTTACAACTATCGGCAAGAGTTCATAATGAGCTACAAGAGTCATACTGATATCCAAGACCATTGCCCAGACTATTGCTATTGGCAAGATCAGTGAGACCTCTCATCGAAGTCCATAGCAGACTCATCGGCAAGACTATCGCATTCGCAATGAGTCATAGAGAGCTCTTAAGTCTTATCGATGTCAATACACCTATCGACGAGACCAACAGTCATCAGCAAGAGTTCATACTGAAAACACCCAAGAGTAGATATCACTCTAACCAGACTATTGGAAAGAGTCTCCCCTACACCTAGCATGAACACATCCATCGGCTAGACCAACAAGTTGAAACAAGGTCTTAGCAAGCCTCCATGTCACACCAAAGTGTCCTACCATCGGTGAGACTTCAACAATCGCTATGACTTCCAATGAGCCTTCAGGTCACACTGAAAAGTTAAACCATCAACGAGAGATCCTCAGTCACTAAGAGTCTCTGAAGGTCACACCTCTCCTCGATGCTACCTTTTGCCAGGAGTCTCATTGAAGACATCTGATAGGAACCAAACTAGTCAGCCAGAGATCTACCTAGCAGAGCGAGTTAGAAACTTCACATCGACAAGAAATTCTTATTGATAACTCCAATTGGTAAGATGGCATCAAGGTCTCAGGGACCTAAGAATTCCACAAGGTTACATAGCTGCTAGTTGGCTAGACAGAAAGAATATCACACTGACTTTGATTTTTCAAAAGTTTCACGTTAGTAAGTTTGAGACACATTTTCCAACAATCTCCCACTTGAAACAGATCTTATTGACACCTCCAGAGCACAACAAAACTACTGAAATTCATGGGCGCTGAGGCCCATCAAACTGGCACACCACTTGAACTTGTATGTGCTCACAGGCTTCATCAATGCATCTGCAACATTCTCCAGAGTATCCATTTTTTCTAAAGAGACCTTTCCATCTCCACCATATCTCATACAAAATGATACTGCACATCAATATGTTTCATCTTGGCATGGAAAGTAGGACTCTTTGCGAAACAAATAGCACTCTAACTGTCACAGTAAATTGTAATTTTCCCTACATCAAACCTAGTGTTAGAACACAAATGTTTTAACTTGATTGATTCCTTTCAAGCATGTGTTGCTGCCATGTATTCTACCTCTGTAGTGGAAAAAGTGACTACAGCTTATCTGTACCACCATTCATCATGAAAATATATCCACTGGTGGATCTTCTACTGTTGATGTCCCCTGCCCAATCAAAATCCACATAGCCTCAAATGCTGAGAGTTCTCTATGATTCAACCAAGTTTCCATGGTAACATAATGCATATTCAATATTTCCCTTCAAATATCTAAATACTCTTTTCACAACATCCCAACATGTTTTTCTAGGATTAGCCATAAACTGACTAAGTACTCCCACTGCTTGGGCAATGTCTGGCCTTGTATAGATCATTGCATATATTAGACTACCAGCCACACTAGCATAAGGCACACTGGTCATGTCCTCCATCTCAGTAGGATATTTTGGACAGTCTTTAACAAATAGCTTCATCCCTACAAAAATGGAACAACTAGTTGCTTGGAATCAGTCATACAAAATCTCTCTAGAACAGTCTTAATATACTTACTCTGAATGAGCCAATGTTTTCTACTATTCATGTCCCTGGTTATTTCCATTCCTAGAATATACCTTGCTGTAGCAAGATCTTTCATTTTGAACTTTGTAGATAACTAAGATTTTAGATCAGAAATCATTAACTTACTATTGCCTATGAACAACATATCATCAACATAGAGAACAATAATAAGAATTCGATCATTTTCAGCTTTGTAATGTTAGAGTAATAAGTTATTATGCTTAATTAATTACATCACATTGATTAATTAATTAAGTCACTTATTCCTCTTTATTACTTAAGCTAAACTTAGGCACATTTATTAATTAATTATTAATTATTAAGTGTGAACACTAGGGTTTCATTTAGGGTTTCCCTTTTAGGGTTCTTGATCTCCTTCATGGGATTAGTCACATTGTAATAATTGATTCTCTTAATGCATTTTCTTGAGGGTTTATAGAGAACATCTTTTTCAGTTCTTCATATCTTTTGCATGTAGTGGTATTCATCTTGCATGCCGGATGATCTTGATTCTAACATGGTATCGAGCTCGGACACAGAACGCTGTTAGATGATCACGAAGATATGGCCTCTTTGTGAGTTTTGGGTGCAAGGGTTTCCACATGCATCTTTTCTGCAAGATCTGGTGGTAGCCATTATTTTGGGACACAATGGGCTCAAACAGACGTCGCCATCGCGTTCGCAGCGTCCCAAAACCCTAGAAATGCCTGTCAAATCATCCATTTTCGTGCAGTTGATCCGGGAGGCAAAAATTTGCATGCGGAGGGAGTGCGTGCAACCTCCCGGCTGGCGTCATGAGGCCGTTTTTTAAAAAAAATTAAAAAAAAAAGTTTTTGTGCCGCAGCGAGTGCTACAGTACAAAAGAGCGTAGCCGAGTGGCGTGTAGAATGGCGCTTCAGTGTGGCGCTCACCAACCCCGGTGGCGGGCGCCTGTGAGCTCCTCGGCCACCACCCGGTCACATGGAGGGCCAGGGGGCTCCCCATTCAACGACCGCCCGAGGATCAGTATTCGATCTTCAAAGCGCCTTATTACGGCGAGATCAGGTATGGGAATATTCCCATGAGGAGCCGGCGGCGGAAATTTTTTGTCGCGAGGGCGAATTTTTCGCCCGGCTTGACCAGGCGGAATAAATCAAATTTTTGCTCGTGTTTTTTTGACGTCAGCATGACGTCATGATGACGTCATCCGTACGGCCGGCCCTTTTTGCCCCTCCTAACCCTGGTTTTCCCTAAAAGAGTACTTTTTTTCTTTTGGCCATAACTTGGGCATACGGTGTCGAAATCGGGCAAACAAGATATCGTCGGAAAGCTGGTTTCGAGCACTTTCATTTGTTGTAGTTTATTTTACAATAGTTTTCTGTTTTACTGTATTTATTGCTGTTTGAATTCAGATATTTTTTTGGACTTCGGAGCTCATAACTTTTTGCCACGATCTCCAATTTTTGCCTCGTTTGCGGCGTTGGAAAGGTATTAAGGAGCTCTATGTTGTTGTCCATGCACTTTTTCTATATCTATCCCAAGTTTATTAGTTAGTCCAGATTTGGCCCGAAGGGTTGTTTGGCGATTACTTGGACATTTTGGCAGTTGGGAGAGTGCATCTTGCATCTTTGCACTTCATTTTCAGTAATACATCATTCAATAATTGCTTGCTGCTTCATAGATTCCAGGGTTGTTCCAGTTTGGAGTTTTCAAGTGTTCCGTGGCATCGGGTCTGCTATCACATTATTTTGATTCCGGTTTTGGTTTCAGTTGTAGACAGAGATATCTTTCCTTGCTTGTTAGATTGCGGTTCCAGTGTTACTCTACAGAGTTCTTCCAGCGCTTCTTTGCAGCATGTTATCACATTGTAGGGGGGTTTTGTCCCACTTTGGGTTTTCCTTCTCCACCTCATATTGCATTGTAATGGAGTGCCGAGGCCCTGGTTGTGGGACCCTCTTTCTTTCATGCATCTTATTCTAATGTTTTATTCTTCCTAAGTTCATGCTTAAGGGGGTGTTAGAGTAATAAGTTATTATGCTTGGTAGTACATCACATTGATTAATTAATTAAGTCATATCCTCTTTATTATAGCTAAACTTAGGCACATTTATTAATTAGTATTAATTATTAAGTGTGCACACTAGGGTTTCATTTAGGGTTTCCCTTTTAGGGTTTCTTGATCTCCTTCATAAGGATTGATCACATTGTAATAATTGATTCTCTTAATGCATTTTTACTGAGAGTTTTTACAGAGAACATCTTTTTCGGTTCTTCATATCTTTTGCATGTGACAGGTATCCATCTTGCATGCAGGTGATCTTGGATTCTAACATGTAATACACACAATGATCAGATTTTGATCTTACAAATCCCAGTGACTAAACAAAAGTGTCAAACTTCTGGTACCACATTCTAGGGGACTTCTTTAATCCATACAAAGATTTTTTCAACTTGCAAACCGATTTTTCTTTACCTTTCTCCACACAGTGCTCAGGCTAGGACATATAAATCTCTTCTTCAAAGTCACCATGAAGGAATTTTGTCTTCACATCCATCTAATCAACCTCTAAGTCATATGCTACTGCAAGTGACAAAAGGAATCTGATAGATGTCAGCTTAGCTACAGGAGAAAAAATGTCTCCATAATCAATTCCCTCTACATGGGAATAACCCTTCGCAACCAACCTTGGCTTATACTTTTCCAAACTACCATCTAGACCTATTTTCTTTTTAAATACCCATTTGCAGCCAACAACTTTTCTGCCTTCAGGCAAAGGCACCAAATTCCAAGTATCATTCTTTTCTAATGATGCCATTTCTTCATTCATGGCTTCCAACCAAGAGTTTGAATCAAACATTCTAAATGCCTCTTTCACAGTCCTAGGCTCATCAGTGCTAGAAATTAAAGCATAGGCACAAGTAGAATCTATCAAAGAAAACCCATACTTATCAAGTTTATTTCTTTCACAAGTTGACCTCCTCACTTGTTGAGGCTGAGGTTGTTCTTCTTCTTTAGAACTCTCAGAACTACTTGAGCTCTCCTTAGTTTCAGGTACATTTTGAATTTTGAATTCCACTTTATCTTGTGTTGGAGTAATTTCAACTACATTCTTTTTGTTTTTTGATTTTGTCTCTGATTGTAGATCTAAGGTAGAAGGCTTAATCTCATGAAAGATAACACTTTTGCTATATAGAACCTTCTCTGTATCAGGATTCCAAAGCTTGTATCCTTTTATGCCAACACTATAACCAATAAAATACATTTGACAGCCTTGTTTTCCAATTTAGATCTTTTCTCATTTAGCACATGTGCATATGCCTCACATCCAAAGACTCAGATGTGTCTCAGAGAGGGCTTCTTTGTAGACCATGCTTCCAAAGGTTTTTTCTCAACAAGAGTAGAATTAGGAGAATGGTTTATCAAGTAACATGTTGTAGCAACTACTTCAGCCCAGAACTTCTCCTCCAAGCCAACATTGCTCAGCATACTTCGTGCTCTTTCCATCACTATCTTGTTAAACCTTTCTACACTCCATTTTGCTGCGGAGTGTAAGGTGTAGTTTTATGTCTTTTAATCCCATGATCTTTATAGTACCTCCAAAAATCATTAGAACAAAACTCACCACTATTATCAATCCTTAAACATTTTATTTTTTTCTAGCCTGATTTTCTACAAGGTTTTTAAATTCCTTAAAATGACTGAACACTTGTGATTTACTTTTCAAAAAATAAACAAATGCTCTTCTTGAATAATCATCAATAAATGATACATAATATCTTGATTTAGATAGAGAAGGAACATTTACTGGACCAAAAACATCATAATGAATGTAATGAAGTAAACCCGAAGATTTGTGAGGATTGGAGTAAAATCAAACATGCTGTTGTTTACTATATATACAATGTTCACAAAATTCGAATTCAAGGTTACAATCATCAAGCCCTTCAACCAGGTTTTTATTCTTCAAAGTTTTTAAACCTTTTTCTCCAATATGGCCAAGCCTATGATGCTAGAGCATAGTCTTTTCTGCTGGAAGTTTAACTTCCATAGAGTTTACACTATTAGGAACTTTTACCTTCTTTTCTCCATGAGTAGCTTTCTATGACTTTACAGAGAAACTATTGCATTGCACAACATGTGTATCCAACTTATACAAGGTACCAATACGAGCACCCCTTGTTAGCACCATAGAGCCTCTTGTCATCTTGAGTCATTTCTAGAGAACATGACTTGCACTCCAATATTATTCAGCTTACTAACATAAAGGAAATTTTGAGCCAAACTTGATATATGTATTACATCATTGATTCCCTTCACTCTTCCATTAGGGAATTGAATTCTGACTCTTCCATGGACAACTATTTCCAAAGATGAATCGCTTGCCAAATACACCCTTTCACCATCATATTTTTCATACTTAGTGAACCAATCTCTATGAGATGTCATGTGGATAGATGCTCAAGAATCAATCAACCAGGCATCATCTGATACCTGTGTAGCCAAGACTATAATGAAAGCATATGCATCACTCTAAGAAGAATCATTTTCTGAAGAATTCTTCTTCTTTTTCTCCTCTTTGCAATCCTTTCGAACATGACCAGGTTGCCCACAATTCTAGCACTTAACCTTGGACTTCTTTCTAGGAGACTTTGATCTCCCTTCTAATTTTTATTTGGACTTCTTGTCCTTCTTCTTTCATTTTTATTTTGATCTGCCTCTAAAAGAAAGATCCTCCTTCACCATCTCAGAAGATTTTCTTCTCATCTCATCTAATAACAAAGAAGCAACAACATCTTCCATCTTAAAAGTGGATGTCATACTCCTAATAGCCATCACCAGGTGATCCCAAGAATCTAGAAAAGAACATAATAAAAGCATACATCGATCTTCTCCATCAATCTTCACACCCATAGATGCTAACTGTGCAATCAACATGTTGAAAGTGTTCAAATGATTAGCAATAGATCCTCCCTCCTGCATTTTCAAAGTGTACAACTTTTTCCTCAAGAACAATTTATTCACCAAGGATTTTCTCTAATAAATAGTTGTCAGTCTTTTCCACAAGGAAGATGCAGTGTTTTCTTTATGAACATTCAAAAGAATAGAGTCTGCTAAATAGAGTCTTATCAACCCATTTTATTTTCTATCTGTAAGGTCCCAATCCTCTTTCTTCATGCCTGTAGGCTTTGTTCCAGACACAGCAAGCCACAAATCATGATCAACCAATAGATCTTCCATTTTGAGTTTCCACAACTCAAAATTACTACCATTGAATTTATCAATTTCAATCTTTCCTGACGTGTTTTCCATCTTAATCTATATTTTGAATTACCATACTTCTACAAGACTGGGTATGTGCAGGGTCATAATGGGCCAAAAAGTGGCAATATTATGGGTATTTGTACGGTATGTGGCTGACGAATTTTTTTTAACCAAAATTTATGAAACAAAAGTGGTTTTTAGAGGATATTCTTAGCTTTCTACCAATATAAATTATGCTTTAATTTGAATTTAATGAATAATTATTATTTATTTTCTATTAGAATTACGACTAAAGTCCTGATCGATAGGTTGATTGAAAAAAATTTATAACTTTCAAACAGTATCACATTTTTTGAATCTGAAGCATGCGTCACATTCTATGCTTCACATACTATAGGATTAAAAATAAATAAATAAAATTCATAAGGTTTTGACCAAGTTAAGGTGGTTAGACATACGAGTTTTTATATTTTTTAAAAGTTGTAATAAAAAATTCATAATTAATTATTTACTTGAAAAAAATTACAAGAAACTATGCATCACATCCAGGACATGAGTCCTCTACTTATATATAAAATATATAAAATATTATCATTTTATTATGCTTAGGGTGGTTAGACAACACCTACTTTTATTTTTTCCCTAAAATTTAGAACTACTACATTGAAATTTCAAAATTTCACGAAATAGATTTTATTTAATTTTAAATAAAATTAGTAGTTTAGAAACTATATTCAATTTTCTACAAATTCTATTCTTACATATTTTTGAAATAATATAGATAACTTATTCAAATTTTTACGTCAAGTTGCCTAACATTGATTTTTTTGAATTTTTTGCCACTTAAGGGCCGATTTTTTCCATGATGATCCTGCACATACCTGACTCCCACTTAAACAAAATTGAAACTTAAAACCCAACATACCCATAAGGATAACACAACTGGCTAGGCTCTGATACCACTTGTAAGGAAAGCTTAGGTGTGGAACAAAATCTCCTAACATCGAAACCTCGGGGAAGAATGCAGAGGTAACTTTAAATTTTCAATTACAATCCATTTAAGATACTCATGAAAGAAATAATTGAAACAAAGAAATTACCATACACATATGAACACCAGATTTACATGGGAAAAACCTTATAGGAGAAAAACCCACCACACCAAGAAAAGTCTCTTTGTATTACAATAAAAAAAATTACATACAAAGTTAGGACTTAACTTTTTGATGTCAATTTATAGTAGAAGATTGAATGATCAACCTTGTACATAACATCCCAATTACAATTCTCTCTGAATAGAATTCACACACATTAATCACACATTGAACTATTCATCGAACCAAACATCATCTTTGATTTCAGAGTATATCCATGTCATTCATGATCTATTGATCCTCCTCATAGGAACGACCGCAATAGTCTAACTACCAATGGTTCACCTTCAGCTTCCTTTGATTGGTCAAACACATAACACGTAGGATATTTAGATGGTCAAAAGTCATTCAAACAGAATCGCATGTTGGTGAGACACTAGTCGTGTCTCCCCGATGCTACAATGCTCCACTAATGCTATCGGCATAACTTACAACTATCGGCAAGAGGTCATAATGAGCTGGAAGAGTCATACCGATATCCAAGACCATCGCTTAGACTATCGCTATCAGCAAGATTGGTGATACCTCTCACCGAAGTCCACATCAGACTCATCGGCAAGACTATGGCATTCGCTATGAGTCATATAGAGCCCTTAAGTCTTATTGATGTGAATACACCTATCGGCAAGACCAACAGTCATCAACAAGAGTTCATACCGAAAGCACACAATAGTAGATATCACTCTGACTAGACTATCAACAAGAGTCTCCCCTACACCCAGCATGAACACATCCATCAGCTAGACCAACAAGTTAGAACAAGGTCTTAGCGAGCCTCCATGTCACACCGAAGTGTCCTACCTTCAATGAGACTTCAACAATCGCTATGACTTCCAATGAGCCTTCAAGTCACACCGAAGAGTTAAACCATCAGTGAGAGATCCTTAATCACTAAGAGTCTCTGAAGGTCACACCTCTCCATGATGCTACCTATCACCAGGAGCCTCATCGAAGACATCTGATAGGAACCAAACTAGTCGGCCAGAGATCTACCGAGTGGAGGGAGTTAGAAACTTCATAGCGACAGAAAAGTCTTAGCGATAACTCTAGTCAGTAAGACAGCAACAAGGTATCAATGACTTGAGCATTCCACAAGGTTACACAACTATTAGTCAGCCAGACATAAAGAATTTCACAGCAAATTTTCTTTTACAGAGGTTTCACGTCAGTAAGTTTGAGACACATTTTCCAACACACACCACATGGCTTCAACTGAAGATGAAATTGAATCTATGGATCCATGTTCTATGCCTTCAATTTTGATGGGTGATGACACTCCACTTGAGGTGTGTGGGAGAGGGTCTATTGATATGGGGGATGGCACATTCCAAGATGTTCTTTGTGTTCCCTCATTATCAACTAATCTCCTATCTATCTATCAAATCACTCACATAGGCATGGGAAAGAGAGTTGAGTTTACTTTTGATTCAGTGGTGATTTGTGAAATGCAGAATAATTCTATAGTTGTAGTTGGGAGAGCAGATCTTCAGTCTTGAATTTATTTGTTCTCACTTTGTTATTGATCCTCCTTCGTCTATTCTACTCACTCATTCAAATGATATGAGTAACTTGTGGCATCAGCGATTTGGTCACTTGAACTACAACTACCTGCAACAACTCAACAAATAGGACATGGTTATAGGATTTCCTACAATTCACTTTTCTAAAGGTGTTTGTCATGGTTGCATTCTTGGAAAGCATCCTAAAGAGAAGTTTGACAAAGGAAAAACTTGGAGAGCCTCACATCTTTTGGAGTTGGTACATATTGATTTGGCAAGGCCATTTCCACAACCATCTTTCAATAGAGCTCAATATGTTTTGACATTCATTGATGATTTCTCCAGGTACACTATTATGTATTTTCTCAAAGAGAAGTCTGAAGTCTTTTATTCATTCCTGGAGTATAAGGCTTTTGTAGAGAAAGAAATTGGAAAATCTATCAAAGTTTTGCATATAGATAATGGGGGGAATATGTCAACCACATATTTGTATAGTATTGTGCTTCATAGGGCATTGATTTGCAACATATAGTCCCCTACAATCCTCAATAAAATGGAGTTACAAAATGGAAGAACCATTCCTTGAAAGAGATGGATAATTGTGTGATTCAATCCAAGTATTAGACACCACCTTTCTAGGAAAAATCCATTAACTGTGCATGTTACATCTAGAACCATGTTCCCCACAAAGCTGTGAAGGGGGTAACTCATTTTCAAGCTTGGACCAATCAAAAAATGTTAGTTAAGCACTTTTGAGTGTTTGGATCTAATGCAT
Organism: Sequoia sempervirens; assembly: GCA_007258455.2. Taxonomy (NCBI): domain Eukaryota; kingdom Viridiplantae; phylum Streptophyta; class Pinopsida; order Cupressales; family Cupressaceae; genus Sequoia; species Sequoia sempervirens. Next base: position 132,824,941 of record VDFB02047230.1, read on the forward strand.
GGGCTCGCATTCTAGAAGAGAAACACAAGGCTATGGATCCATAAAGCAATCCTTGCATATTTGTTGGTTACCCGTTGATGTCAAAGGCTAGAGGATTCGTCATCCTACCACACATGAGTTTTTCATTGAGAGGAGTGTTCAATTTGAGGAGAGTACTTCTATTCCTTCTCTTGACACTTCTCCTACCACCATCAACTTGGAGTCCTTGTATCATGATGATAGTTCTTCAGAGGTTCATAATACTTTAGATCATGATGAGTATTCTTCTTCCTCCACTTCAGATAATGATAGTGATCATGAGGATGTACATTGTTCATCTTTAGAGGATGATGACTCTCCTCTAGAGTCTCCTCCTTCTCCAGCCATAGGGCCTCTTTGGGCTCATTAGACTTTGTAGTTAATAGGTGATTGGGTAGGGGATCCATCAAATCATAGGAGAAAAAGATCATAATTTTAGTATGCTCCACATACCTTCCTCACTTCAGCTTCTGATCCATGGACTTTTTGGGAAGCTTTTGGTGTCCTCGAGTGGGATGTAGCCATGGAGGAAGAGTTTAGTTCCTTAGAGAGGAACCACACTTGGGATCTTGTCCCACTTCCTAAGGGAAGAAAACTTGGTCAATGCAAGTGGGTCTATCGAAAAAATATGTAGCAGAATATGAAATAGATGGGTTGGTTGACAAGAATAAGGCTCGCTTGGTTGCCAAAGGATTCTCCCAAGTTCTAGGGATTGACTACTATGAGACTTTTGCACCAATCACCAAAATGAATTCCATCCGACTTGTTCTTTCCAGAGCTACAACAAATAGATGGGATGTTCATCAGATGGATGTGACTAGAGTGCTTTTCTTCATGATGATCTTCAGGAGGAGATATATATGGAGCAATCACAGGGGTTCATTTAGGATTATTCACTTGTGTGTCATCTTTGAAAGTCTCTCTATGGTCTCAAATAGGCCCCTCGGGCTTGTACACCAAGATGGACTCCTTCCTTTTGACAGTGGGATTCAGTCAATGCCACTTTGATCCTAATGTCTACATATTGCAATAGGATGATAGTAACACCTTCTTGCTTCTCTACATCAATGACTTGTTGATCACATGGAGTCACTCATCCACCATTCATCTAGTGAAAATCGCCCTTCATGATTAGTTTTTGATGTTAGACATAGGCTTGTTGCACTACTTCTTAGGGATTGAGATCACTTAGTCTTCCTCAGGTATCACTCTTGCATAGTCTAAGTATGCACTTGACATGCTCCATAGGTATCACATGGTTTATTGTAAGCCTACACCGACTCCATTTTTGTTAGGGGTCAAACTTGAGGCTAAGTGTTCTTCACCCTTGATTGATGGAACTTTGTATAGACAACTTGTTGGTAGTCTCATCTATCTAACTCATACAAGGCCCAACATTTCATATGTAGTAGGCATGGTCTCTCAATTCATGCAAGAGCCACATGAGCTGCACTAGAAATCAACTAAATGGATTTTTCACTACATCAAGGATACTTAGAATTTATGGAATTCATTATGCAACAAGCGTGGATTTTGACTTGGTGGGGCACATAGATTTAGATTGGGCAAGTGATTCTCAGGATCCCTTGGTTCTAGTCTAGTTTGTTGGTCGAGCAAGAAGTAATTTTCTATTTGTAAGAAAAACTTAGGTGCGGAACAAACTCTCCTAATGCCAAAACTTCAGGGAAGAAAGCAGATATAACTTTAAATTTTTAATTATAGTCCAATAAGATGCAGATGAAAAGAATTAACAAAAAAGATAAATGAACACACACAATTGAACACCAGATTTACGTGGGAAAACCCTTATGGGAGAAAAACCCACCACACCAAGAAAAGCCTCTTTGTATTATAGTAACAAAAAATTACATACAGACATCAAACTTAACTTTCTGATGTCAATTTTCAACAGCAACATTCACTGATCAATCTTTGTATAAAACATTAATCTCACAATGCTCTCATACAACACAATGAATTCACTCAGATCAAATCTGTGTTCAGAATCAAACAACTCTACAATTATCAAACTGTTCACCACTCGACCATTTTTTATCATAGTCATTTTCCCTCACAATCTGTTCATCTTCCACACATGAATGGTCACAACTGTTCAACTACCAATGGTTCACATTTTACTTCTCTCATTGGCTTAGAACACACCATGTAGGAAATACATTTAGTCAAGATGTTCAAATAAATTTGCATGTCAGTGAGACACTACACTGTGTCTCCCATATGCCAAAATACCTGATCACAGAACCATCGACCAGACCCTCGATGTCATTAGGATTTCCAAGAAGCTCAACCATCAACAATATCCCACATTGACGTGGAATACTAATAGTCATTAGTTTATTAAAAAAATCTTGAAGACTTTAGGTGTCCACGAGTTAGTCCTTTTCTTATCAACTTACTCGTACACCACATTTAACCATCGAACAAAAGTGTTGGTCATTCCTTGTGGTCTCCACCATGACATGCATCCACTGCTTGTGTGTTTCTAGAGAATCAATTTGGGAATCTCCAATATTCTCAACAGGTCCCCCATAATTCCAAGTGGTCCCCACATTTGTCCACCATGACACATGTTCACTGCTCAGTCATTCCCCGCCATCCCGTGATGACCCCACCATATTGCTATGGTTGATCATGATATCATAGGTGACCACCACGTGTCCTATCTGATGAAACTGAAAGGGATTGAGATTGTGTGACTTTTGATCAATCATCGTTTGATCTCAATGGTTGTCCACTATAGCACGATTAGAAATTACAAGGCCTTTAATGATCATGATATTACAAGCGACTACCACATGTCTTGGTTGGTAAAGCTGAAGGAATAAGGGAAATGCCTTGGTAAATTAATTAGATGATAATGAATAAATTCAGTCAGTTGGGAAGTTACAAAACTTTCAAACTCTGTGACAAGGTTACAAACTTAGGAACTTCAACGATCGACCGACAATGAAGACTAAGCCAGCAAGTTGAGGCACAACTTCCAACACTATTTCTCTTCCATCTATAGAGGCTAAGTATCAAGTAGTAGTTAATGCTACTAATGAGGCAATTTGGCTTCAAACACATTCTCACTGAGTTTGGAATTCCCTTCCAGAAGCCCACAGTCATCCATTGTGACAACCAAAGTGCAATTCAAATCTCTCACCATCCGGTCCATCATCAGTGAACCAAGGACATTGAGATCCACATGCACTACATCTGGGAGCTGATTCATAGTAAGATCCTTGATAAAAAATAATGTTCGACATCATATTAGACTGTAGACATCATCAACAAACCCTTCACTGAGAGAAAGTTCCTTCATTTGTGAGCTTTTTTTGGAGTGTAGTTTTTGTCATCCATGGAGGGGGCTACTTAGTCCTTTTCTTTTTTTCATCTCTCTTTTTGGGAGTAGTTTTTTCCCACTAGGTTTTCTCCTTTTCTCCAGTTGTGAGATATTTCTTTGCATTGCATTTGTACATGGGTACCTAACATGGCCTAGTTTTTGAGACCCATCATCGTTTACATCCTCCTAAGTTGTGCTTAAGGGAGGGTGTTGGTGTAGGCTTTTATTTTCCTAGTGGGTTAATTTATTTGCCCTTAGTCCTAAGTTTTTCCTACACTTAATTAAGCCTTCTTAGGATAATAAAGTGAGTTTATTATCTAATAACTAGGAGATAAGTGATGAGGTGTTCCCTTCCTTAAAGGGTGGAACCACTTTCCAATTTTTGTGGAATCCTCCACTTTTGGTGGTCCATACTTTCCACCTTTCATGGGCATCTCCACTTTTGGTAGTTTATCTCCACTTTTTTTGGTTGATTCCTATTGGTTGGATTTGCCACCTACCTCCTCTCCTAAGTTCTATATAATCTCAATAACTAGCTTGTACTTGCATTCATTCTTGCAATACTCTTGCATCCATTCATGCATATTGGCATTGCGTCTTTTCATCTTTGAAGCTCTTAATGCAATTTTTCCATATTGACATTGCATCATCTCCGAGAGTCCTAGTGTGCATTCTTTATGCTTTTCCAATTTATGTAGCTTTGATTTTCTCTTATAAAGTTTTTGGGTTATTCAATCTATTTCAGATTTTGAACATTTAGAAGGAATAAATCTTATTTAAAATCTAAGAGGACAAAGTTTCAATAAAAATTATGTTGAAGAAGAAGAAGAAGAATTCATTGTATATACATGAAAAAATCATAAGTGAACTATTAAAACATAAGTTGGAAATTTTCTTTGAAGAGGTTTTTACTAATGCAATAGAAATTGGATCTTTAATGAAGGAATTGAAAAAGAATAATCAAATAAGAGGTATTGGCATTTCTATAATTTTTTATCCTTCATAACATCTCTATTAAACTAGAAGTTCAAGAAAGAACAACAAAAAAAGAAAAATAAAAAGGCACTATTTTCATTTTGACAATTTCTAGAGGTAAGAAGCAGTAAAGGATGGTGATTTTTTATCAAAACTGATAGTGAATAGTAAAGTAGATATTTTGTTGGAATATGTTGTGAAATATAGATGTCCATCTACACATTTGGAATATTGAATGAAAGAATATCTTGAAAGAATATTCCCTTGAAAATATATTGGTATCTTTTGTATTTCAACCATTTGATCTTGGTTTTTAATTTTAACCATTCATTTGTAACTAATTTTTGGCACCTTGTGTCTATAAATGGGCTGTTAATTTGTTATTTTTATATGAGAGAAATTGTTGATCACTGCAGAACAAACAATAAAGAATTATTATTGTTTTTTTTCCTTTGTAGTTTTTGTTCATCTAGATTAATGATTTTTTCTCTAGATATTTATAAATTTGTAACTGCAATATCAATTGATTCATACACTCATGAATATTATGAATGAACTATAAATATTTCATCATTATGAATTATTATGATATTATAACATATTTTTTTAGGTATTTTATAATCTCTTTCATGGTTTTGAAATTCTTTATTGAATCTTTCACCATAGCTGGGTGATCCCACAATAGTGGTTTACAATTTTTGGCCAAATTGGACACTGAAATTATTTTTTTAAACTAAATCTTCACATTCAAGCACCTATAGCAGCTAAATCGTGAAGAATTTGAAGATGATGCAAACTAGAGTCTCATCACATTTTGTCTGTAGATTCTAAAAATATTTTTTTCAAAAATTTTGGAATCAGATTCCACTTCTTTTCCATCTCCCACAAAAACTGGTTTTCAAAAAACAACATTTTTAAAAAGTGACACACACTCTATAATGCATAACGTTTTTTCCATGAAGGATAAAATTATAATTATTTCGAATTTAGATTCGTAACTTTGATATTTTGTGAGTTTTCCTTCCTCACTTCAATTGTAAACCACTATTGTGGCTTCACCCATCTATATGAAGATTTGATAATGTACCATGAAGTATAGATTAGTTAAATGATGTTGAGTTACAAATTTGTGTATTTATCCATACAATTTTCTTAACTCTAGATTTCTAACACCTTTCTTCTCCCCTTTCTTTTTCATTTTATCTTTTCAAATTTTTAGAGCATTAATGAGTGGTAAACCTAATGATCAAACTAGAGATTGAATTCATTATGTAACATAAGAACTCTATCAATCAAATAATGAATTTTTAACCCCTGTCTTTAAATATCATATATAGTGAACTTCTATGTTACCATGTATATCAAGACCTAACATTTGAAGACTTGGGGAAATCAAACTTTATTTGATTTTCTTTGAAGTGTGATAGAATTTATTATGAATTTTACCTTGTTTTTCAAGACAAACATGCATGTCAATAATATGTTTTTCTATTCTTTTGCATTGTTAATTCTAAATACTTGTTTGCATATCATTCTCACTTGGGGTTATGTTATAATGTTTATGATGGCTGCAAAAATTTCCTTTCAATGGAAATAATTGGTAGTGTTAATGATGACATTTAGTGTGGTTATTTATTTATTTATTTTAATCCAAGCATGGATGGGTGGAATAAATTGTAGTTTGGATGGTGTTGGGTGTGCCCATAACCATATTAGTTACAATTTTTCATTCCAAAAATTATGTGTTGAATGGAGATGGGAGTTATGCTAAAATCTTGGTCCTAGGAGCCCTCTTGTAAATGTTATTTTTCATCCCACCTAATAGTCAACTAACATCAATAATCTTTACTACATTAATATTTTATATATTATTATCAAGTCCTAATTTATGATGGTCGAAAGAATAAAAAAAATATATTCAATTTGTAAAATTTAATCATCAATCTTCATGCATTAACACTGAGAATAATCAATAGTCATTACCGAATAATAGATTATTAAAATAAATTTCAAATTTAATAAAATATATAAACCCAAAAATCTAAAAAGTAAATGTAATAATAAAAAAATGTGTAAACCTTTGTGATAATCATAGAAGCATAGGGTGCAACAAATTATAGTTCAAATCTTTGTCTTAAAACAAAAATCATTTAATGACAAAAATTTAAATTTTGTGTCAAATTTAATTAAAATTTTACTTATGTTTTATTTTTATTTTTTATAGATGAGTACTACCAAAGGGGTTAGCTCCCATGTATAGTCAAACATTGGCATTTGAATGCCCAATTACAAACTTAAACAGTAAAGTGATAGCCCAAATAACTATTCCTCTATAACCTAGTAAATAACTGCTAAAAGGTCGCCTAGCCTAACTAGCCTATTCAAGCTACCTTCACCATGCCATGAGTGGATAGAATCCATGAATCTGGAGAAAGCCGCTAGGTCAGCATTCTTGACCCTAGCATGGAAGACCTCCAATGCATTAACCATGAAATTTATTAAAGCCTCCCATTGTGCCTGAGGATCCTGCACATCTTGTTCTCTACCATCATCCTCCTCATCACCCACCATTTCAAGATTGAAGTATATACATAGAAAACTCACCCATCCATCCATCCTCATTTCTAGCTTAGCATTGATGACAACTTGGGCATTAACCGGTGACATGAACCTATCAAGCCATTCTACCACTCATTCTCTAGATTCAGTGATATCGACCAGGGCGCCAATCACTACTTCATAGATTTTTCCATCACACCAATGTTGATTCAAATTCAAGACTAATGAAGCTAGATCCACAATTGCATTGTGCACCACCAGGTTTTGAATAATAAAATGTCCCCTACACTACATAGACATGGCTTCCTTGGCACACTAACAAAAAAAACTGAATTGGAACACCATATTTACTCGGTGACTAGATCTCTTACACTTCCACACACTTTTGAACTTGGATAGGATATCTAGCACTAAATAGCCACAAGGGAAGCACAAAGAAACTAGGGTGCACCAAATACCCACCAGAAACATCATACCCCAAATCTTTCCATAATCTGATCTAACCAGTATAGTGGTAATGTATCCCTCTTATCTTCAGAATCATGAGCTCTTGGTAGGAACAAATGAGGTAGCTCGACAACCCATAATATCTTTTGAGATCACTTCTTACAGGCCTGACCAATGTACTGTTGTAGAGCCCATTACAATTTTTCCTAATTGCACCACACCCAAGTTCGCCAGAAAATATGCAACATAATTTGCCTCTCTGTAAATGTGTGACAGAGTATAGTCTGTTAACCTTCCTAATTATTCTTTAATTTGTGCAATCCAATCATCGATTTTCAAATTTTGGAAACTTTCTAAGGTTATTTCATGCATACAGAGCATAGATTCCCCCTTAATTTTGACAACATCAATACCATTTTGTATGCCTAACTGCAATATGAGCCACAAAGCCTCCATTTCAACCATGTTATTAATGCACACACCTAAACTCTTTGAGGCTGCCTAGACACACTCACCATTTCAATCCCAAATTATACATCTCACCCCTACATTTCCAGGGTTACCCTTTGCACCCCATCAAAATTTAGTTTCCATTTTAACCTTACCAGGTATGTCCAGAAAATATCTTTCCTATTCACTTTTGTTGTAGGTAACAATTTAGAATTTGTTATTCTGAGCTTGCTCCATGTCTTCTTGATTTCTTCATCCCACCTTGAAAATTTTGATTTGGGAACCATAATGATCCTATTATTCGTTGTCTCAATAATGGGCTCCTGAATTTTGGCCATGAGTTCTCAGTTTAAATAATTCTCCTTAAATATGTGTCTATTCCTCTCCTTCCATATGTGCCAGACCACCAATGAAGGTGCCATAATCCAAATACCTTTCCAGAACCCATTCTTATTCATAATTGGCAAGCTAGACATGAAGTCCTAGAGTTTGTAGTGCATTGGGCCAATCTAATTGAATGTTCTTTGCAACCAATCCCAACATGACATAGCAAAAGGGAAGGATAAAAGAAAATGATCTACACTCTCCTTCGCCTATTTGAAAAGGTTGCACCTTGTTGGGCCAACAATTCCCAACCTTTTAAATCTCTCACCAGTTAGGCAACGCTTGTGAAGTGTTTTCTAGAAGAATTCCCTTGCCTTGGGCAGGACTTCCTTCTTCCAATAGAGTCTTGCCATCCAGGACTTGTCCTTAATTTTCCTTAATTGCAGTTGGTAGCCAAGCTTGGACGAGTACTCCCCAAAAGCTGCTCCACACCAAGTTATAGAATCTTCCCTGTTGAATAGCTTAATCAGTCTGCTATTTATTTCCTTACATATCTTGGCCACCAAAGCTTGAGGGAGTGGTAAAGATGAAATGTTGACCCAACTACAATTTCTAGTTAATGAATTAATTTATGTCCTAATATAATCTACCACCTTAGTGCCAAATTCTGACTATAGACAATCAAGGTATTGATCTAGGTCAAAGAGTTCTGATAAGCTTTTATGACCATTCCATGAGTCTAGCTAGAAAAAAGCCTTCCTCCCATTCTGAATCCTCCATGATATATGGCTCATGATTAGGTGTCTGCAGTTCAATATGTATTTCCAAGTAGTAGAGCCACCTTCTAGGTTGGCGATAGTTAAAATTCGAGAGGGATCAGCATTATCTAAATATTTTTTCTCCAAGATCCGACACCATAGCTTTTCATGTGTTTTATATATCTTCCATATAAGCTTTGCTCCTAATGCATTGTTCTGCAAATGGATTTTATGCAACCGAGCCCCTCCATCCACCTTTGGCATGCAAACCATATCCCACCCTATTAATGGGATATTTTTAACTTCCTTTGAGCCTTCCCATAGGAATTTCTACATGATTACCTCTAACCCATTTTCAATTTTGGCTAGGGCTTCAAAGCAGGACATGGTGTATAGAGGGAATGCTGCTAGAACCACTTTTGTCATCGTTAGTCTTCCTGCCAGTGCAAGCCAACTATTTTTCCAAGCCATTGCCTTATTCTTGCTCCTTTCAATTACCTCACCCTAGTGTTTGGCTTTGCATGAGCCTTCAAAGATTTGAACTCCAATGAATTTGGATGATAGATTCCCCTTTTGAATTCACAGTATTGAGATTATTGCTTGTTGTAGATGATGTCTCGTGTTGAAGAAATAGATGCACGACTTATCTTTGTTAATTTTTTGGCCCAATTTTACTTCATATTCCATGAGTACACAAATTATTCTCTTGGCTTCCTCCATGCTTGCTTCCCTTAGGAGTGATGTATCGTCCATGAACTCGACATGGGTGATAGGTTCTATATTAGGTTCCACTTGAATGTCAAACCATTCCCTCTGCAGACACCTTTTTTTAATTGTGCAACTAAAGGATTCAACCATAATGACAAAGAGGAATGGTGAAATTGGATCACCTTGCTTGAGACCATTAGTTGCTTGAAAGAATCCATGGAGTGAACCATTAATAGCTATTGAGAAATGAACAGAGGATATGCACTGGGAAATCAACTTGCACCAATGACTACAAAAGCCTAATCTCTTCATTACTTCTATAAGAAAGGGCCATTGATAGAACAAGGGTTGATTGAGAAAATACTATCTCACTGCTTTGGGTTCTTGATCTGAGAACTCCTAAGGTGTTAATTCTTTCACCCTACAACCTATGGGTCCTCTACCTTTGAGGCACCCCCAGTTCACTTTATCAACCCTGCTATCATTGCAATCTACTGCTACAAAACATTATTTGGTACTCTTTCTTCCACTTGCACTATCTAGCCTTTTATTCCTCAAAAGACCAGTCACTCCTCCATTCTTCCAACGTTGTTGCAGGGGTGTGTGGCACTTTCCAAAGTCTCCAAAGTCATCTTTTCCAATGCTTAAACAATCACCAAGCTTTTGTTCTCCATTGGTTTCCTGAAAAACAGAGTTCTTGGTTCTTGGGCAGGCTACAAGCCTCAAACCCTTTTAGCCCTCTCAACTCAAAGGACAAGGCTAGAACTCTTCTATTCCCTCTAATTGTGCCAATCTTTTTATTGTTTCTTTGGTTCTTTTCCCAAGCTCTGACAGCTTCTTTGGAGATGGATGCCTTTCTCTACTCGTACAGGGGAAAAATCCAACCTAGGGTAACCTAGGGTTTCTTAAGGCTCTTCATTGGCCTATTCTGCCTTTTCTGACCACAAAAGCATTAAAGAAACTTTTGGTTACTGTTCCACACCTCCTTAGCATTGTCTGCAATCACAATAAAAATCAGATTTTAAAAATACCACCCCTGCCACGTTGGGATTTTGCTCTCTTGACTGTATTTTCTAGTCGGGTTCCCAACTTGCCTAGAAACAGTCCTCCAACTTGCAAAAGAAAACTCTAATGACTACTTTATGTACATTATTTACATGTTTGGAGCCTAGCATTGCTTCCCCTATGTCCATACTACCTGGTGCGAGCAGAAACAACACTAACACTCCATGTTTCTGGTTTATTTCACCAGTCAAAAACAGAAATAAAGAGAAATAGATTTAATAAAATACAAAAAGTGATGGAAAAACTATTTAAAGATCCAAAAAAAAACTTTACAAAGATGATTTACATGCCATAGAAACTAAGAAAAGACTTATTCCATTTCAAATATTACTGCCACGCCAACAAAAACAGAAAAACCAGATTTGTTCACAAAAAAAATGTTTGTTCCTCCTTATTTTTCACAACTGCCATCACCAAAATACCACACATCTGCTCAAAATGTCGGGCTCCTTCTTTCCAAACCGAAAAAAATCAGTTAGGTTTAAAACTCGAGCTCAAAAGTGGCCAAAAATCATGCCTTTGAAAACACACTGTGTTTTCGAATTTCAACCAAAACTTGAGGAAACGCCTACAAACTGATTCCTAATTTATTCAAAATTAAACCTAAGCTTCAAGAAGGTCTCCTTACACCTTATCAATTGTGTATGAGACCATTACAAAACAAAACAAAAATATTAAAAGCAATACATTAAAATTTTCTTGTTTTTAAGGTAGGTGCTCCTGCACCATTCTACCCCTCTCAGCACAAAGACGAAGAACTAGAAGGTGGTATCAGTTTCAGGTCAATGCCAAGCTTCTTGAATTGATCCTTTTGTACCCATGTAGCCTCTGAGTCAGGTTTTCTCTTCCACTTGATAAGGTGCTCCATGTATACCTTATTCCTTGTTGCTTTCTTCACCTTGGACTCCAAGACCTTCTCTACCTAAGCTTTCTCTTGACTTGGAAGGGGTATATTACTGATATCCTAAAATATTTCTTGACTTTTCTAAACTTCATCATTGATTGTACCTTTATATTTGATCAAATCAGCAATGTTGAACACCGGAGATATGCCCAAATCGGATGGTAACTCCACCTTGTAAGCGTTCTTGCCATACTTGGCTATCACCTTGCATGGTCCTACTCATTTCATTTGAAATTTGGTGGACATTCCCTTCTACAATCTAGATTTGTTGAGGTGAACCATCACATAATCACCCACCTGGAACTGCACATATCTTCTTGTCTCATCAACTTTGTTCTTTAACTTTTGTGTTGTTGTTGTGATTGTCCTCTTAACCTGCTCATGAATCTCCTTCATGGTTTGAGTGAAGTCTTGTACATGTCCACTCCTTTTCTCCATTGTTCCAAGGTCTCTGAGCTCACAAAATCCTCATGGATGCATTCCATACACAACTTCAAATGGGCTTTTTCCTGTAGTTCTATTCACACTGTCATTGTATGCATATTCCGCTTGGGAAATCACCATATCCCAGGTCTGTCCATATTCCTTTGTCAAGCACCTCAATAGGTTACCTAACACTCTATTAACCACCTCGGTTTGACCATTGATCTGAGGATGGTAAGCTGATCCAAATGACAAATTAGTTCCCAATCTGCTCCATAGTGTTTTCCAGAAATCACTCATGAATTTTACATCCCTATCTGAGACAATGCTCAATGGCAATCCATGGATTCTCACAACTTCCCTGAAAAAGAGATGGGAAATATAGCTTGCATCATGTGTAGTTTTGCAAGGAATAAAGTGACTCATCTTGCTAAATCTGTCCACAACTACAAAAACACTGTCATAACCAGATTTAGTCTTGGGAAGACCCACCACAAAATCCATACTCACACACTCCCATGGTCTGTTCGGAATGGGCAAAGGCTGATATAACCCAGCATTGCTAGCTCCCCCTTTTGCTTTCATGCAAACAACACATTGTTCAACATACTTTCTGACATCTTGTGCTAACTTAGGCCAATAGTAAAACCTTTGTACCAGCTCCAAAGTTTTGTTAATACCAAAATGCCCACTAAGACTGCCATTGTGTTTCTCTTGGATCATATTTTCTCTCATTGATCCTCTTGGGACACATAACAGATTGCCCTTGAATAACAACCCATTTTGCAATCTAAACTCAGCATATTGACTGTGAAAATGATTTGCAAAGTCTAAACATACCTTGTAGGCTTCGGAAAAGTCTTCGTCATCACCATAGAGATCCTAAAACTTTCCAATCCTATGCTTTTCAGCTATATCTCTTGGACTGTCAACATCCTCCTGCTTAATGCATTTGCCACTTTGTTTTGCTGCCCCTTCTTATGCTTAATGGTAAATGTGAAAGCTTGAATGTACTCCATCCATTTCAAGTTCCTATTGCTTAACTTCTCCTGGGTATTGATATAACTGAGTGCTTGGTTATCGTGAAGACCACAAATTCTTTGGGCAGCAAATAATGTCTCCATTTCCTAAGGGACTGCACTAAAGCATAGAGTTCCAGATCATAGGTGGAGTATTTTTGCTTAGCTTCATTAAGTTTCTCACTAAAGAAGGCTACAAGTCTAACTTCTTGACTAAGGACTCCTCCTACTGCTACTCCACTTGCATCACACTCAACTATAAACAATTTATCAAAACTAGGCAATAACAAGATAGGTTGTGTTGCCACTTATTTTTTCAACTTTTCAAACCCTTTATCAGCCTCTAGTGTCCACTTAAACTTTGTTTTCTGACCACCCTTGATTGTATCTAACACTGGTGCACATATACCACTAAAATTTCTTATAAACTTCCTATAAAACTGAGCCAAACCATGAAAACTCCTTACCTCAGTTGTTGTGGTTGGTGTAGGCCAGTTTAGGATAGCTTCTACCTTACTTGGATCCATCTTCAATTTTCCTTGAGATACCACAAAGCCTAGATACACAAGCTCTTATTTGAAGAACTCACACTTCTCAAGGTTGATTGCCAACTGTTCTTCTTGCAACCTTTTGAGTACCATCTCTACATGCTTCAAATGTTCTTCTGCTGTCTTACTGAAAATCAGTATGTCATCCAAGTAGACTACCACAAAAATCCCTGTGAAATCTTTAAGCACCTCATTCATTAGTCTCATGAACGTGCTAGGGGCATTCAAGAGGCCAAATGGCATCACTTTCCACTCATATAAACCATCGTTTGTCTTAAAAGTTGTCTTCCATTCATCACCTTCCTTAATTCTAATTTGGTGATACCTGCTCTTAAGATCTAGCTTAGTGTAAAACTTTGCACCTCCAAGGCAATCCAATAAATCTTCAATCCTAGGTATTGGAAATCTGTACCTAATTGTGATTCTATTTATTGCTCTAGAATCAGTACAAAGTCTCCATTTACCTCCTTTTTTTGTTGCCAAAACAACTAGGACTGCACATGGACTAATACTCTTTTGAATCAGACCTTGATTCAGCAACTCTTCCACTTGTCTAGCCACCTCTTTGTTCTGCTCAGGGGTCAGTTTGTATGCTGCTTTGTTAGGCAATGAGGCTCCAGGTATGAATTCAATTTGATGACTTATTGCTCTCTTGGGTGGTAGAGTGGATGGTGTTCCATCACTCACATTGCTCTTATATTTTTCTAGCAGCCTTTGAACTGTTTCAGGTATGACTATCTTCTCAGCCTTTTCTTCCTCTTTGGACTACATTAGGACCACATAACCTTCATTCCCTTGGTGTAGATCCTTGATGAATTCTTTACCACTGCTCAATATAATGTTTGGAACCTTGGACTGCCCCTCATCTTCCTCAACCAATGATTGCAGCTTGAATGTTTTTCCATCTTTCGTGAACTCAATGGTGTTTTCCTTTCCATGATATACAACACCTCTATCATATTGCCACGGCCTGCCAAGAAGAAGATGGCATGCATCCATGGGTAGCACATCACAAATCAGCTTGTCTTTGTAGCCTCCTATTGAAAATTCCACTATAACCTGCTCATTCACTAAGACACTCTACCCTTTGTTCAACCATGTGACTTTGTAGGGATTGGCATGAGGTACCTTCTGCAATTTCAACTTATTTACTACCTCCTCAGAGATTATATTGTCCATAGAACCAAAATATACAATAACTTTGCATACCTTTCCAAGTATTTTGCACCTTGCTCAAAACAAAGCTCTCCTTTGCTTGGGTTCTTCCTTAACCGGTTGTCTGATCAGCACTCTATTAAACATTAGATTTTCACCTACTTCTGATTCTATGTGACTGATCTCAGGTGTCTTTACACTCACGGTGTCCTCTTGTGCATAAGCTACTCTTTTCTCATTGCTAGATGAAGCTTTTTTCGGGCACCTATAAGCTGGATGTCCTAGCTGATTGCAGTTATAACACTTCATGGTGGCAAAGTAAGAGTTACTTCTGCCTACTCCTCTACCTCTATTTGAACCTCCTTGAGGTCCTCTTCCTCTATTAAAACCTCCTCTTGATGAGGTTTCACCTCCATGCTCAGTAAGCTTTGATTCTCCTTGGCTTCTTTGGTCACCACCTCTTCCTTGGTAACCTCCACACTGTCCTTTTTGATCTCTGCCTCTTCCTCTACCCTTAGAGGACTGATCATGCTTCCTTTTGTTCCTCTCTTCAATCTTGATAGCTAGCTGATAACATTGGTGGACTGTCTTGGGGCTGAGCAAAGCCATCTCTTCCTATATATTCCACTTCAAACCATTTAGGTATCTAGCCACTTTTAGGCTCTCATCTTCTGCCACATTTGATCTCAAACAAAGCTTCTAAAACTCTTCCGTGTAGGTGTTTACATCTAGTTCTTTTTGTCTTAAACTCTGCCTCTTCTTGTGGACCTGAATTTCATAATCATCTGGCATATAAGCTTCTTTCACTTTAGCAACCATTCCTTTCCAGGTTGATATAGGCTGCTTACCTTGTTTCTCCCTTTTAGTCTGGACAAACTTCCACCAAGTTAATGTTGATCCTCTCAATCTTGACTTTGCAACCTTCACCTTCTGTGCTTCTGTAACTCCATCACATTCGAAATGGTTCTCCATTCCTTCTATCCAGTCCATGACTAAGTCAGGTTCCATCTTTCCACTAAATAGTGGCACTCCTTCAAGTGATTTTCCACTCAAAGCTTTTAATTCCTTCAAGAAAGGCTCCTCCTTCAAGATGGGGTCAGGTTCAGGGGTCTTATCTTCCTCTGCAACCTCTTCTTCTTTCAGAATTCTTCCTTCAAACTGTGCACTCCTCACTGCTGCCTCAAGTTGAGCTATTCTTTCCCTCAACTGCTTATTGTCTTCTTCCTGCTCTTCAACCATCTTTTCCAGTTTTGCATTGGTCACCATGGTGGAAGTATCACTTGAATCTATGTCTGACATGCAAGATTCCTTTCCCAAATCTTTAGCTGCGCTCTGATACCAATCTGATAGAACAAGGGTTGATTGAGAAAATACTACCTCACTGCTTTGAGTTCTTGATCTAAGAACTCCTAAGGTGTTAAGTCTTTCACCCTACAACCTATAGGTCCTCTACCTTTGAGGCACCCCCAGTTCACTTTATCAACCCTGCTATCATTGCAATCTGCTGCTACAAAACATTATTTGGTACTCTTTCTTCCACTTTCACTATCTAGCCTTTTATTCCTCAAAAGACCAGTCACTCCTCCATTCTACCAATGTTGTTACAGGGGTGTGTGGTACTTTCCAAAGTCTCCAAAGTCATCTTTTCCAATGCTTAAACAATCACCAAGCTTCCGTTCTCCATTGGTTTCCTGAAAAACAAAGTTCTTGGTTCTTGGGCAGGCTACAAGCCTCAAACCCTTTTAGCCCTCTCAACTCAAAGGACAAGGCTAGAACTCTTCTATTCCCTCTAATTGTGCCAATCTTTTTATTGTTTCTCTGGTTCTTTTCCCAAGCTCTGACAGCTTCTTTGGAGATGGATGCCTTTCTCTGCCCGTACAGGGGAAAAATCCAACCTAGGGTAACCTAGGGTTTTTAAGGCTCTTCATTGGCCTATTCTGCCTTTTCTGACCACAAAAGCATTAAAGAAACTTTTGGTTACTGTTCCACACCTCCTTAGCACTGTCTGCAATCACAATACAAATCAGATTTTAAAAATACCACCCCTGCCACGTTGGGATTTTGCTCTCTTGACTGTATTTTCTAGCTGGGTTCCCAACTCGCCTAGAAACAGTCCTCCAACTTGCAAAAGGAAACTCTAATGACTAATTTATGTACACTATTTACATGTTTGGAGCCTAGCATTGCTTCCCCTGCGTCCATACTGCCTGGTGCGAATAGAAACAACACTAACACTCCATGTTTCTGGTTTATTTCACCAGTCAAAAATAGAAATAAAGAAAAACAGATTTAATAAAATACAAAAAGTGATGGAAAAACTGTTTAAAGATCCAAAAACAAAAATTTACAAAGATGATTTACATTCCATAGAAACTAAGAAAAGACTTATTCCATTTCAAATATTACTGCCACGCCAACAAAAACAGAAAAACCAGATCTGTTCACAAAAAAATGTTTGTTCCTCTTTATTTCTCACAACTGCCATCATAAAAATACCACACATCAGCTCAAAATGTCGGGCTCCTTCTCCCCAAACCGAAAAAAAACAGTTAGGTTTAAAACTTGAGCTCAAAAGTGGCAAAAAATCATGCGTTTGAAAACATACTGTGTTTTCGAATTTCAGCCAAAACTTCAGGAAACGCCTACAAACTGATTCCTAATTTATTAAAAGTAAACCTAAGCTTCAAAAGGTCCCCTTACACCTTATCAATGGTGTATGAGACCATTACAAAACAAAACCAAAAGATTAAGAGAAAAACATTAAAATTACGCTTGTAATGGTGGGGTCTCTGAGTTGGTTTGGGGTTTGATTTTTACGGATAATTTGGAACTGAATTCCAACATAATTAAGATCCTATGATCTTCAAATTATGCATTCCAAGGCCTATTTTTTACCATTTTTTGAAGGATTACATGCATTGAACAAATACATTCATCTAATACTTTTCCCCCAATACCTTAAATTCCAAAAAACAGGGTTGGGAATTATTCACCAAAATGGCACTCATTCGTCCAATGGGGGCACTATCTCACTACATTTCCCTACAAATTTTGACAAGCCAGTAGTGGCATTGTAACATTTGAATTTCCACTTGTGATGGTTGGATATTGGGATCTAGTTTTTGGGAAATTAAATAAATTCCTATAAATACCTATAGTATCAAAAACATTTGTCACTTAAATTTTCACATATGATTTGTGAATAAGTAATCATAAATTGGACTTAATGTTGCCTTGATCTATTGTTGTGAGGTTTTTTACACATCCACATTAGGTCTAGGGCCCTTTTCAAGCTAAATTAACTTAACTATGCCTTAATTTAATGTTGTAAAGTGTATTTATTTACATCTTTACATTAAATTTAGCATGCTTGTAAATCAAATGGACCTAATCTAGTTTTCGAATGTGTTTTACACATTCACATGGGATTTAGGGCCCTTCTAAGCTAAATAGACCCTATTTGGCCTTAATTTAATGTTGTAAAGAATATTTATTTATAATTTCACATTGGATTTTTGGACCTCTTCCACTTATGACCTTAATATCACCATTAATAGGCCCCTAAAACCCTATATTATGCATACTAAGGAATATTTCAATAGAAAACCTGACAATATCAATGAATAGGCTTAATTTACACACTCTCTGACACTTTAGCAATCAAAATAGGCCTTGTGGGACCCATTCATCACTTCGGGTGAATGAGTAACATTTAGTTATGACCCATTCACCATAGATGGCGAATGAGTCCAATTTGGCCTATTTTCGAGGTTTTGAGCGAGAAAAAATGGGTTTTAAGTTCAAATTTTATGTATGTTGACCTTTGGGATCTAATACATGGGATATTAGATGGTTTTCCTATATAAATGAGATTTCAAATTACTATTTCATCAAGCCTACATGATATCAAGCCAAACACTCAAGAGCTAAGAATTCCAAGACTTTAGAAGATCATCTAGAGAGAATTCAAGATCATTTCTAAGGAATTCAAGAGCAAAAGTCTTCATCAATTGTTGTAGAAATTCAAGATCCATCATCATACCAAGAATATCAAGCATCAAGCATGTTATTGAGGTAGTGTTGTGATGTAGCTTTGAAGATCCAAGGTCAAGCATTTTTCAACTCCTAATGTGAAGATCAAGATCTACAACCTTCATGGCCATTTCATGTTGAGTTGCAGATTTACAAGAAATAATTTACAAGGAATCATTCAAGTTATTATTTTCCATGATTCATATTATGTGTTTCATTTTTCATGCCTTCATTTCATTTTCTCATCATTTGGTTTAATTAGCTACAAGGGGTTTTTCTAGGGAAAACCCCTATTCCCTAACAATAAACACTTTCTAGGGAAGACTTGAAGGATCATTGAAGGTTAGGTTACAAGCTTGGATAAAGTTGTTGTAGTTGTCTCCCCATTTGCAAGGTCATAATCTTCACTAAAAAGTCATCTATAGCCCCGAAATCAAAGTTTTAGATCTGGAAAGAAAGAGGAACATAAAGAGCAGACATTGAAGACCAGATTTGGATCTTGAAGTTTTAGAAATACCTAACTAGACTCATTCACCTAGATTGGTGAATGAGTCCCAGTTTAGGTCAATTTTGATATTTTTGCAGATTCAGATACTCGTTTGCCTTAAACCTGTTCCTGTGCAAAAAACTTGATTTAGAATTGATATGACTAGAATGGTGAATGAGTCCCAATAGGATAAAAATTTAGGTTATTCAACATTTCAAATCCATCTTTGTCAAGTTTATAGGTGCTCCTTTGTACTTTTACAATTTTTTATTCTAATTTATTTGCATTTGTAGGTCATTTATTCAAGTTTCATGCCTTACTAGGTTTTTTCTTTAGATCTTGCATTTAATACATTTCCAAGCCATAGATTGGTGGTGAACCCCTCTTTTTTTTACAATCAGCCCGTAGGACAAGCCTATTGCAAGAATTCCCCTTTCTTCATTGTTTGAGATCTCTAGGATATCCTTGAATGTTAGTATGAGAAAAGTGGTGTTTTATGTCCTAAACCATAAAACATCCATTTTTCAACTAAACAATCCCTAGTCTTTTCACCATTTGAAACTAGAAGGAAATTAGAAGGAGAACTTATGATCAAGCATTATTATCAAGCACAATATTTCAATAGATTTATTATAGAAATTCAATATTGAAGCATTATGTCAAAGTGTATGTGAGTTCATGTTATCATTTTATCATTGTTTTGTGAAGGCCAACCCTTGTTGTAGGTCTCCAAAGCATTCAAGAATTCAAGAAAAATAAATCCAAATACTTGAGGTGATGTGCATGACTTTATTCATTCAAGGAATCCATTAAAGGGTGGTGAGTTGCAGCACTTTGTGATTTCATCATTCATTCCTTTAAATTATTCATTTATCATTGATATTGCCATTATGAAAGTGGAAACACTTACATAGGGTTTGACTTCAAGGAAAGCCCCTAAAATGACCCAACATTTCCTCTCTTTGTGAATGTGTAGATCTAAGGTTGAAGAGTATATTTTATCCATTTCTTTAATATTTTATTATAAATGACGAGATTTTGTATTCCTTAGATCTAAAAGGCAACAAATCATTTGACGCCACATCAACACACTAATAAAACATGATTTAATACACAAATATTGGTCCTTTTTTTTTGGATTTTTTGGAAATATTTGTTGTGGAACATCTATGTTAGAGGGGTGATTGCTTGATTTCTTGAATATTTAAGTATAAATGATGATATTTTTCCATTATATTTGTGATTTCCTAGAATAGATTCTAGGTTAAAATTAGGGGCATTTCATTTCAAGATAGTGAGGAAATAATTTCCCAATTACTGTCTTGTCCTGTAATAGTTGAAAACTCAAAATGAATAGCAAGGTTGTTGACATGGAAAGCATGAACATATTTTTTAAAAAGGAGAGTCTCCAGTTAAGCTACATGCGAAATATAGTAGAGTTAAGCTCCCATAGTTGTGTGACAAGGTATGTTTTTGTATTATGAAGTATATATCACATGAAGAGGTTCAATTGTTTTTTTTTATATCATCTTCCTCTACTTAAATGTTTTAGGAATAATTAAGTTATTAGGTTTTAGAGTAATCATTCATTAACTTTTAATTAATTATATTCAATTGATTATAAATATAATTTCACTTCATGCAATTAAGCTAAAACATTACTTTTCTCTTTTATTTGTTTGAGCTATTATTAGATCATTTGGTATCATCAAATGTGATGTTGATCATTGTGAGGATCTGATCCCTTTCCCAATTAGGGTTTTCTCTTATACACACTCACCTTCATTGTATTATCACTCTTGAGGTTCATTATCACTCTTTAAATTCATTTTGTAAGTTCTTTTTTGTTGAGAAAACAAAAATATTTATTTTCATCTCTCATGTGTGGAAGTTATTATTTTCTACTTTATCTTATGTCTTATGTGTTTTTTGTTGGGATTAAGGTGCCTCAACCTTAGAGAGTCCTAGTATTATTTAATTAGTTAATTTAGTCCCTTCACTACAATTGAATCCAAAGTGATATTTTTCTAAGTTGCTATAACACTTTGTGGGACTTGATTGTGAGTTGGTTTCCTACATGTGTGGAGAGAAGCATGATATTGTGCCACTTGTAACTTAGGAATTTTATTGGGAAGAGGAGTTTATGAAAAATATCACCATTTCATTGAAATGGAGCAATGAAACCTATAATGAATTTTCTTCATTATTAGTGTCTTTGGTTGCTCATATTTGATATCTTTCAATAAAATTTGTGCAACTCCAACTGTGGAAATGCTGAGTAGACAAGATGCTGATGGGGAACCCAACAGGCACGGAGCACGTTCCACCCAACCATGTGAATTACAAGTAACTCGCCCCCCGTGCTCAGAGGTGACGAGGAAGAGAACCTGACTGTGAATGTCAAACTGACTCAACAACAACATGGTACAAAACAAGTACAAATCAAGGCATACAATGAACAACCATCAACATTCACAAATTCCATAAGAAATTAAAACTAAGAAACTCATCACAATAAAGTAACACCAATTATACAAGTAACTAAATAGCAATCATAAACCAAATTCACAAAAATCAGAAATAACATAAAGATACAATATCCAGAGGCAACTACAAACAAAGCACAAGGGTGTCAAGTGGAGAGTGTCATCGCATAGCTCTCATGGGATTCTCCTGGCCCTTCCTCCCACTGAGGCACTGACACCCATCTATGGATCTCCTGGCCCTTCCTCCTAATGCCGCACCATAGGGTAGCTAATGCGAGCCAATAATCTCTCATGAGGACGAGACTATGACTATGCCGACCACGGCCTTCTCAGTCTATCACTAGTCTATGGTAGCCCTAATGCATAGCCGAGGAATCCAATGTTTTATTATCTTGTGTTTTTTAACTACCCAACCCCCCTAGATTCTATTGTTTAGGTTATCACTTGTTTAACTACTCTTTCGTGGGTTATCCTAAGCCCTTCCTCATTCTAAGGTGCTGGCGCCCACAAAGAGCCACTCTCCCTATGACCCCTAACATATCTCAATCGGAAAGGGTTGGACTAAATCATAGAAACATATTACTCAAATCCACACACACAAGGTAATATTCCTCTCGCGACAACCCGTAACAAACTATCATAAGAAAACGTTCAACCCTTCCAAGCATAAATCATTAAGCTTCAAAACCAAAGGTATAACTAAGATGAAGACAACTTCAACACTAAACATGCCTCTGGACTAGGGTTACAAGACAATAGGGTTCCCACATAGACAACACAAAGCGATAAAGAAAAATATAACACAACAGGAAAACTCACATCACATTGTTGCAAGGTTGCACCAGTAAGGTTGATTCCATTCCCAAATAAATAACTCAATACAATTGTCTCAATAAAACCCACAATCACAACTAAAGGCTAAATCTTGTCTAACATATTTGTTTAATCAAAACAATAATTAAACAATGCCCATTTAAAATATATAGAAATTACCTAAATATGAACAAAATTGAACATTTAAAATCTGAGATAAAATTACATCCATACAATGTAATAAATTAACATTTACATTTAAATAATCGTAATTCCACTTTAAAATAAATAAGATTAGATAAAAAGATTATAATTTCACAAATTCTTTTTTTTTAAAATAAAATACAATAATAATTATATTTTAAAATATATATAATATAAATATATATATATATATATATATATATATATATATATATATATATAAAATAAATAATAAACAAAACAAAAAAATAAAATAAAATAAAACAAAACAAGTCACAGCCATAGCTCAGGGCGTTGTCATAAGATTATTCACATCTTTA
This sequence comes from Sequoia sempervirens, assembly GCA_007258455.2. Taxonomy (NCBI): domain Eukaryota; kingdom Viridiplantae; phylum Streptophyta; class Pinopsida; order Cupressales; family Cupressaceae; genus Sequoia; species Sequoia sempervirens. The sequence goes on from VDFB02047230.1 coordinate 132,847,982, forward strand.
AGGCTAATGGTGCAGCGAGGGAGAGGTTGCCGTTCTACCTCTGTACAATAAATAAATTTCCTTTATATATATATATTTTTAAAAAGAATAAAATTCGAGATATAAGCACAGAAAATACATTTTCTATAGAAATTCAAATTTATAAAGTTCATTCCTTGTTGGCGTACGACCGATGCATAGGTTAACGTAAAAACAAATAAATGAACCATATATATATATTATAACATCTAGAATAAAAGTACAGAGGGTAAAATAGAGATAACAGAATAAAATAAAGAGCAATGAATACTTCATACATAACTATATATTTATAAACCCTCAGATGTATTATTTCCAATAAGGAAATCATTTATCTTTAAATGCTATTATTGTTAAGTTGAATATTTCAGAAGCTAGAGGTTTTTGATTTGACAGATTGGAAGCAGTTCAATAATTTTCTTTCTTCTTTAAAATTTCTAGTCAATATCCTTCACTAGTTTTCAGTTCAAACAGTAGTTTCCTTTCTTCACACAAATCATATTTAATAGCTTATATTTTTCTTTGAAGCAGAAAGATGAAAGAGATAGAACGAGAAGGAAAATACGAGTGGAACCTGGTGTCCTACGCTTATTCAAAAATCTGACGATGCCCGTCTGATTCTAATGACTTTGAAGAGCTCCTTGATTGTGCTTCCAAATCTCCTCTTCAGTATTTTGCCCTCGAACTCAATTCCAATTCTTTATCCAGAAAAAAAACTCTCCAAGACAACACCAGTAACAAATTGAAAAAAAAATCCCTTCCTAGAACTCTCCTCAAACAATAGCAAAAGATTGAAAAATGTTCTCTTCAGATTCAAAAGTACATAAACAATAACTTGAGCAACTTCAGTATCCCTGATCTTCTGTGTGTGTGAGAACTTACAATTTTCCTAATTAAATAAAAGACATTGTCCATTCTTTTCAAAAACTCTCAAAAAACAAAAATAAAATAAAATCATTCTTTAAAAGCAAGCTTTTTACCCAGATCTGTATTCTCATTTGCTCTCACAACTTTTTTCATTCTTTTATTTGTTTTATTTTTTTAATTTCTATTTTTGCAACTTTACTTGCACATCACATTACTTATTTAATTTAAATAAATGATTCTAATAATTATCCTCCACCAAATAATTGATTAAAATAGTTAAAACACATTTAATATTTAATTATCATTTAATTGAAATATATGACTTTCAAAAATAATTAAATCATTTAAATATTTAAATAGAATTTAATCTAACTTTAAAATAAATAATTATTTCAATCACTTAAATAAAATAATCATAACTTATAAAATGCCACCTTAAATAAAATACGACAAAACACATAACACAAAACGTAAATGACGACAATTACACAAAAATGAACAATACCAGACAAACGAGACGATTTGACATCATGGGACGGGATGACTTCATCGTCACCTCTGTTTCAACATTTAACCATTGGGCTATTGGTGCTCGCCCTGTCCTGCCGAAGCAGGTGGAATCGAGACTTGTACCTGCAATACCTGCATACAGATGAAGTTGTGTACATGTGCATACATATATATATATATATATATATAATCGAAGCATTAAATTAAAGCACTGCATTGTGAGAAGGAATCGCAACATAACAGGGCACTCGCGAACGAGTGATGCTATATTGTCCTTCATCACACCTATTCTAACAATTATAATATAACCAATAAATTAACATTTCTAACTAACAATCATCTCATAACATATTTAATTAGAATCACTACATCATATCATAATTCTGAAAATCAACTAATATATCCAACCATAATGTCATATGAAATAATCATGTCCATAATGAAATAACAGCATCATCTAACATCTAACCAACCAAATCAAACAATAATAGTATCATCCCAATCACAAGCAGCAAACGAATGCATAGAAAAATAATAAATCCAAACAGTAAGAGGGGTATTACAAATGCACTAAGTTCATTATTGATCTTCGTTTTAGAAAATTATCCATATTCCATGATTGCAATTATGCATGTCTCTAATTGCAAAAGTAAGATGCTTTTGAGCAAAGAATAGTTTCATGTTTATGAATCATATGGCATGCAATTGACTATGCTCATTTGTCTATTTGGAAAGTCAGATTCTTCAATGATTGTTCTCCTTTATTGTTCACAACTCTTCCAATACATAATTGTTAGACACATTGGAAGAATTAAAATTTATCTGAAACAAAGGAGAAGAATGGTAGAGGAATCTGACCTTATAGCTTGTTGTTCAAGTACTAAGTCTATGTGGAACAATGTAGATCTTTATTTCTTAGTTGAATTGAAAGCAATGGTTTCTGTTATAGGTTCAATCTAGGAAAATGAGCATAGTCTATGGCATAGAACATGTTATTCATAAACATGAGATAGATAAGAACATAATAATTTTTTTTAGATATTTAAGAATTAAATGCAAGATGTGTGAGCATTGTCACTGACATGCGATCAATGTACTTGATATGCATGGCTTGCTACTGAAACAAATTGTATAATCTATATATAATGTGATATTATTTTTGTAATTTACTTGAACGGAAATGTATAATAGACCCACTCCAACAAATAAGAAGAGAAATAAAACAAAATTTTCAAATACCGAAAATATTTCCTTAAATTGTAAGTATAGGAAAAAGACAAAGTCATTACTATTGCGTTTGGTGCATTTTCCTTTCAAATAGTCACTTGGCCAATGAGATTGTATTTTTCAAAATATTTTTGTCTTTTTCCTATAGTTGAGATTTAAGCACATAATTTTTGTGCTTGAAAATTATGGTTTATCTCTTTTTCTATTGGTTTGAGTAGGTCGATTTTTCATTTTCCTTTAAGTAAATTAGATAAGTAGGGGAACATTATATATTGTGGCAAATATTTAATCGGTGGATGCATAGAGTGCATGTTTTGGCAGTGAGCTGGTGGGTATTGAAGCAATGAATGCATGTTTAATGCATTAAATGAAAACCTCACGATATGTGTTGGATAGCTAGTGCAAACACAAGCAGATAATGCATTGTTAATTCATGAAATATGAGGCAAGCACTAGTTTTTGCTTATTGTTTGTTAAGAAGCTTGCATGTTTTTGGTTGTGGGTTTCTGTCTTCAACATTTTTCATTCTGTGCAATGCTTGATTATGGAAGGAGTTGTAGGACTGGTGTGCAACTGGTTAGTGGCTTGTCTGTTTGTTTTTCATACTTGATAACTAGAAGCATTACAGGGGAAACTAAATAGTTTGAGTAAGGTCCTGTGGGCTGTGGGTGCATTGAAAGCATTAATTATATGTTTATTGCTTGAGTGGCCATTAGTCTGTCAGCAAAGTTCATAAAGCAAATTGTGCAAGATGTGTTGGAGGGCTGGTGGGTACATATGCAATGAATGCATAGTTAGTTCATGCAATCTTAGGCAAGTGCTAAGTATTATTTGTTCTTATTCTTGTTTGTTTATTGTTTGTTGAAAAATATTATGCATTTTAGCTCATGGTTTTACTTTTGCATGTTCATTATTATGTAAAAGTGCATTACTAGTGAATGGCTTGTCTGTCGATTTATGATTTTATAACTAGAAGTATTTGTTGTTGTTGCAAGGGCTAAGGGGGAAAGTGGGTATAGTAGATGAAATATGCTTTGAGCAAGGTCTTGTGCACTATGGTGGCATAGAATGCATTAACCATGTGTTTATTGCTTGAGTGGCCATTGGCCTATCAACAACTATTTTGAAAAGAAAATTCAACAAATGCAATAGTAAATTGCTTCAGGGAAAAAAATAGTTCCATATTTATGGATTATATGAAATGGCATTGATTCACTATGCTCATCTGTCTATTTGGTGACTTAAATTCTTGAACCACACTTCTTCTTTGTTCTTTATAACTCTACCAAGACATAATTTCTAGGTGCATCGTAATGCTTAAAATTCATTGCAAACAAAGGGGAACAATGATCCATGAATCTAACCTTTCAGTTGTTTGTTGAACAACCAAGTATATATATCTAGCCATATAGGTAGTTGCTTTTGACAACAATTGTAGGCACTGGTTCTTGTTAAAGGGAGAAACTAGACAAGTGAGCACAATCTATGACATAAGCAATGAAGATATAATCGATGCATTGAGTGCCTTCGTAGTCATTTTACTCTAAGAAAATAAGCCAAATAGACAAATGTAATAAATTTTTGCAAACATTTTAACAAAAATCCAAATTTCACAGGTTTTGCTCACACACTAGTGCCTATAAAAACAATAAATCCATAATCAGAGCATTCTATTCCTATACAATGAAGAAGTCCTTGGTCAACAATGTAAAAGAGTTCTGCTTTATGTAGCAACAATAGTCTACTAGATATTAGAATTGGTTCCTATCACTAACACCAGTATATCATGTTCCTTAAAAGCAATTTGCTACAGAGAAAAAAATAGTTTCATGTTTATGAATTACATGGCATGTCATATATTATGCTGATCTATCTCTTTTGAAAGTCAAATTATTGAACAAGCATTCTCCTTTATTGTTCACAACTCTTCCAATACATAATTCTCAGACACATTGGAAGAATTAAATTTCACTGTAAACAAAGTGGGAGAATGATACAATAATTTGACTTTAGAGCTTGTTGTTAAAGAACCAAGTCTATTTGCAATGAGAAAGATCCTTTTCTTGCACTTCAATTGTAACAAATGGTTCCTATTACAAGTACAATGCAGATAAATCAGCAGAGTCCATGACATAGAACATGTTATTCATAAACATGAAACAAAGAAGAGCACAATAAATTTTTCCAAATATTCAAGATTTAAATCCAAAGTGTGTTACTGGAAAATGCAACAATTATGCTTGTATTGGCATAGTATTTAATGCATTAACAATGCATTTGCTACTTTGCAATGAATTATAGATATTTTCCAAAATTTATTATGTGCTTCAATTTTGCTAATTTGCTTACAAGCAAACAAATATTAAAGCCATTGCAGTGAATGGAAAAAGAGACAGGAGAAAATACATTCAAATTATATAGTCTAATTAGTGTTCATAGTGAAACATTGGATACGGATTGCATATCACATGTTTTCAATTATGCATGATTCTGATTGTAAAAGCAACTTGTTTTTGGCCAAAATATAGTTTCGTATTTATGAATTACATGCTATTCCATTCACTATAGTCATTTGTTTATTCATTAAGTTAGATTCTTGAACCAACCCTCTCCTTTATTGTTCACAACTCTTCCAAGGAATAATTTGTAGAAACATTGGAAAGCTTAAAATTCATTGGAAAGAAAGCAAAAGAATGATACAAGAATGTGACCTTCTAGTTTCCTATTCAAGAGTCATAAATATTTGCAATCAGATAGATCTTTGCATTTGAAATTAGTTGGAAGCAATAGTGCTTGTGACAGGGACAAATTAGAAAAATAAGCATAGTCTATGACATATAATATGTTATTCATAAACATGAAACATAAGAGCACATGATAAAATTTTCAAACAAAAAAAGACTAATGCAACAAATTTTGCAAACATTTAGACATCAAATACAAATTTTCCAAGCTTTGTTGATAGATTGATGGCTGTCCAAGCAATGAATACATAGTTAATGCATTATAGGCCCACACAGTTGACAAAATTAACATATAATATGTTATCCATAAAAATGAAACATAGAAACATTTGATAAAATTTGCAAAAAAATAGACAAAGGTGATGATTTTTTGTAAACATTCAGACATTAAATACAAATTTTGGAAATTTTGCTAATAGGCTAGTCACTACCCAAGAAATGAATACATAGTCAATGCATTTAATGCTTCCACAATTAACAAGACCTTGCTCAAAGCACTGAGTTTAGTATTGTTTGTTGTTATAATGGCTAATTGTACATATGTGTGTAGTTAATGACATATGACATGGAGCAGTTGAAAGCAAGGAGTAGGTTACTATTGCTATTGTTTCATTTGCAATTGACAAATAATATACAATTTATCTCTTTTTCTATTGGTTGGAGTAGGTCTATTATTCATTTTTGTTAAAGTAAACTAGGAAAGTAGGAGGAAATTATATATTTTGCAAATATTTAATCATTGGATTAATAAACTATTCATGTTTGTACTAAACCAATCTTTCTTTTGCAAATGTCGTTTGCCTTTAAAAAAATAAAACACTTCTCTCTACCTCAAAGTTGTACATAGAATTTGTAGATCATATTCTTATGCATCAATCAAAGGACAAATTTGTTTCTAGTCTATATTCTCATATGTTTACATGTAACATCTTTGCCATTATCACTATCTATGCACTCAGTGGACGTTTGGAAGGTATGCAACACGAGGCATTGAGAAGCATTCCCATTTACACCTGTTCACTATTAACATATTACAAGGTATTGTGATTGCTCCATACCACTAGCGTCAACTTATTATTTTTGGTGGGACTTTTCAATGATGTAAGTGGATTAATATTTGCAAAAAAATTAATTGTGCAATTAGATTTATTTGAGAAATTTTATAATGTGCTTCTATTTCGCTTATTTTCTTAGACAAAGAAGAGTAGCAGGCCTTCTCCACGCAATAGAAAAAGAGGTGAATGATAGATTTCATACATGAAATATTCAGTTGATACTTGATTGAGTTTTGTTTGAGCTAGTTTCCTAGTTACTTAGTTTCTGTGTATTAATCAATAAGAAACAACATCCACTTTATAACAAAACAAACCAAATGCAGTAGGCACGTTTACTATTGCATCCGTTCCATTTTCTTTTCAAATAGTCCCTTGGCCAATGACATTGTATTTTTAAAATTTTTTTTGTCTTTTTCCTATAGTCGGGATTTAAGCACATATTTTTTGTGCTTGAAAATTACAGTTTATCTCTTTTTCTATTGGTTGGAGTAGGTTGATTTTTCATTTTCCTTTAAGTAAATTATCAAAATAGGGGGACATTATATATTGTGGCAAATATTTAATCGGTGCATGCAATATGTCTGGGGCAAGAAGACCAAAAATTTTGTTGAAAAACATGGTATATTAATGATCTTAATCAAAGGAAACATTCCTAAAGGGTAATGCATGTGTATGCTTTCATGTCTTGCGCACATTGTACAGATGAACCAACTGCATTGATAGTGAGAATCGTATGATTGTTACATGTGGACATGTGACAATATAGAGTTGAATTTGCAAACCCTGTGAACACGATTTTGGAATCAATTTTTAAAACTTACCAAGACTTTGTTATCTATTATTAAATACGCTATTAGCTCTTACAATAATTTTTTTATTAATTACTATGCCCTTTTCATTGGTTGTGTTGCTCTTTCTTACAAACACATGCAAAATGTGTCTATTCTACTATGGTTCTATAGCAGTAAACATGTTGACCAATTTCATGCGTGCAACAATGCTTTTTTGGTCAAAGGTTACAACATTGGATATGTGTAATTTCTTCCTTTGGAATGTATACACAGTAAGAAAATGAAAATTGTGAAATGGAGAACTCAATACTTTGGACAAGGTCTTGTATAATGTGAAGTCATTTAATGCAACAGCTATAGATTGGTCGACAGGTGTCACATATCCAATGCACGTGATATAATTACCTACTCCTTGGTCTCAATTGTTCCATGTTTATTAGCTACATAGCATATGTCATTTATTGCACCCACTTGTCCCCTTAGTTCTTTCAACAACAAGCAAAAATTCTAGTTAAATAAAGTATCACAAACAAACATACAAGCCTCTTGGCAACAATGCATTTTTCATAGAATGAAGAATATGGAGAGCTTAAAATAGACAAATTTTCAACAAAGAATAGACAAAAAAGAATTAGGACATAAAATCCAGCATGTCCCTAAGATTTCTAGAATTAATTATGTATTTATTGGTTCCATACCCACTAGCTGTCCGACACATCTTAGAAAATTTACATTTAATGGATTAAACATTTATTGAGTGCTTCAGGATTAAATATTTTCCAATATATATAATGTCTCCCCATTTTAATAATTTAATTAAAAAAATTAATAGTAGTCCTATTCCACGCGATAGAAAAAGAGATAAAACATAATTTTCAAACATGAAAAATTTGTACTTAAATCACAATTATAGAAAAAACACAACAATTATAAACAATACAATTTGATTTGTTGAGAAACAATTTCAAAAATGAATTGAACAGTTGCAATTTTAACTTGCAACTATACAAAAAATAGTTTCATGTTTATGAATTACATGGCATGCCATTCACTATGCTCATCTATCTATTTAGCAAGTCAGATTCTTGAACCAAGTTTCTCCCTTATTGTTTAAAATTCTTCCAAGGCATAATTTTTAGGCACATTGGAAGACTTAAAATTCATTGCAAACAAAAGGGAAGAATGATACACGAATCCAACCTTTGAGTTCCTTGTTCAACAACCAAGTATATTTGCAGTGGTATAAATGTTTGTTCCTCTATCCAATTGTAAGTAGTGGTTCTTGTTACAAAGAAAAATTTGACATATGAGCACATCTCATGACATGTTATGTGTTATTCATAAACATGAAACATAGAAGCATATGAGGAAAATTTCCAAAACAAAGATAACATGATAATTTTTTGCAAACATTTAGACATTAAAGTAAAATTTTGCAAGCTTTGCTGATAAGAAAATGGCCACTTAAGCAATCATAGACAGTTGAAGCTGAGGAGTAGGTTACTATTGCAATTGTTTCATTTTCAGTTTAGAAATAATAAACAATTTATCTCTTTTTCTATTAGGTGGAGCAGGTCTATTATTCAACTTTGTTAAAGTAAATTAGGAAAATAGGATAACATTATATATCTTGCAAATATGTAATCACTAGATACAAATTGTGTCAGCTTTGGTAGGAGGATGGTAGATACTGAACCAATGAATACATGTTTAATTAATTAACTAGTGGTAGAAAACTAATACAAGAATTCCCATTTACACCTGTTCACCATTCACATGTTACAAGGTATTGGAATTGCTTCATACTACTAGTCTCAGCGTATTGTTTTTGGAAAGACTTTTCAATGATGAAAGTGGATTAATATTTGGAAAGCAATTAATTAATATTTAAACCTCCAGTTTAGCTTCAAAGTTGTTATTCCTTTGAACTATAGTTTTTATGGACTATTTTCCAATGATGTATATGTTATTTTCTAAATTCACAGCAAATACAATTATTTATAATTATTTTTTTAACTAAATCAATTTATAATGAAAATTGTGTGAGATTTGTATGTGGGCTTGTGGGTAAATAAGTTGTGAATGCATGGGTGATACATGAAATTATAGAGAAGTAATCAATTTTATTTGTGCCAATTTTCATTTTTTTATTGTTTGTTGACATATTTGTTTGTTTTTAGCTCTAGATTTACCTCTTCCATGTTTCCTAAGTCTCTAAGGCCCTTGAGTACTAGAGGAGATATAGAGTTTTGTTTGAGCAATTATCTCAATAGCTTAATTTTTTTGTCATTAAATCACTAAGCATTAGCATTTACTTTGTAACAAAACAAAAGAAATGTAGTAAACATTTTTAGCAGAGAAACAACACCAAAAAGTGCATCAAGAAACATGACTTTCCAATGTGTCAAAGAACTATGTATCAGAAGAGTTGTGAACAATAAAGGAGAATGTTGGTTCAAGAATGTGACTTTCCAAATAGACAAATGGGCATAGTGAATGACATGCCATGTAATTCATAAACATGAAACTACTTTTTGCACAAAGCAGTGAATGCATGTTCAATGTGTTAAATGCAAGCTTTACGAAATGTGATGGACAACTGATGGGTACATAAGCAATGAAAGCATAGTTAATTCATGAAATATTAAGTGAGTGTTGTGGGTTTTATATGTGCTTATTCTTGTTCATTTATTGTTTGTTCAGAAGCTTGTATGTTGATAGATTTGAGCAAGTGAATGCTTTGAGCAAGGTCTTTTCCACTATGGAGACATTCAACGCATTGACTATGTATTCATTGCTTGAGTGGCTAGTAGCCTGTCAACAAAGCTTGGAAAATTTGCATTAAATGTCTAACTGTTTGCAAAAAATTATCATCCTAGTCTATTTTTCCCCAAATTCTATCATGTGCCCCTAGCATTGATTTTCTTGTAAGCAAGGTAGCAAAATAGAAGTAGTTGATGAATTTTCCAAATATTTGTAATGCATCATAATGTATTGAATGACATGCCATGTAATTCATAAACATGAAACTATTTTTTGCCCATAAGCATGTTACTTTTGCAATGAGGAATATGCATAATTGCAATCATGGGATATGCAATTCATTGGTTAAATACTTGCCAAATTTTTTAATGTCTTCAGTTCTAGTTTGTGCTTATTCTTGTTTTTTTATTGTTTGCTGAGAAGCTTGTGTGGTTTTAATATGCATAATTACAATCATTGGATATGCAATTCATTGGTGAAATATTTTCCAAAATTCATAATGTCTTTTTAGTCTTATAATTATCTTAAACACAAATCAATAATAGACCTAGTGCATTAATCATGTATTCATTGCTTTTGTGCCAACTAGTTCTCTATCAAAGCTTGTGCAATTTGCATTCAACGATTAAATATTTGCAAAAATATATAATGTCCTATTTTCCTAATTTACTTAAACAAAAATGAATAGTAGGCCTAGTAGCATTCAATGCAATAGTTATAGATCGATAGCCAAGAGTGCCATATCCAATGAACGTCATACAATTGCAATAGTGACCTACTCTCATTGCAACAATAACTTGCCTCTAAGCAAAATCCCAGCCACATCAAGTGCATGATGGCAGTAAAGCTGACATAGTTTGCATTCAATTATTAATTTTATCATTTTCATTTGTAATACTTCCTTGGCTAATCAAATTTGATTCTCTATTCATTTTAGTTTAAGTAAATTAGAAAAATATGGGAACATTAGGAAAATTGATAAGAGGAAACTTGGTAAGAGTCCATTTTAAATTATACATGGTTACAATCCTAGAGGTACTTCATAATTAAGAGAGATTCCAAATACTAAGGGATATAAGAGAAGTATTGAAGGAGAGGATTTTTCCAAAAATATGCAAGATTTGCATCATCAAGTAAGAGAAAAGCTCAATTGGAGTAGCCAATAGTATAAAGAGAAATCTGATTTGAAGAGGAGAGAAAATATTTTTGAAGTTGGAGATATGGTATTGGAACATCTACAAAAAGGAAAGATTTCCAATCCATGTCTACAAAAAGCTCAAGTGGAAGAAGATTGGACCATGCAAGGTTATCAAGAATTTTTCATAAAATGCTTACAAATTGGAGCTACCAAAAGGTTTGGAAATCTCACCCATTTTTAAAGTTTCAGATTTATATACTTATTATGAGGGACAAACATCACAATAACAAGGAAAGGAGAAAATATTAACTAACAAATAGATAGAGCAACTACCCAAATGTGAACAAGTGGAAATTGAAGATATTTTTGATTCTAGGGTGAATAGAAAGACAAAAGGCAAGGAGTATAGTGAGTATTTAGTAAAATGGAAGGGTAGACAAGTGCATGACACATCATGGTTAAGAGTAGTAGAGCTGAAATCACTCTAGTTAACACAAGATGACATAGTTGGTAACTTGCGACAATAGGATCTTTAACCTACATCAATATAGAGTTTTACATAGTGAGAAGGGGATCTCAAATTTTTCTAGCTTGATATTTTGATGCACAAGCATTACAGTTTCTTTTAAAATCTCTTTTTGTATTTTCCCCCAGTCACTGCCATGTGAAGGAGCTATTGAAAATTTAAAAGTTTTTTTTTCTTATTCATGAGGACAACAAATGCATTCTTGTAAGATCAATTAATGAGTAGTTGTAAGAAGAATGACAAAGGGAAAGAGTGAGCAATAATTTTGAACCAAGAAAGGAGTAGTTGGGGAAGTTTATGGAAGTTTTTGAATGTTGTAGCAGTTTAGGTGGGATTTTTGGGGGAAGTTTCCAAATTTTGGAGTAGTTTTTGAGGGGAAGAACATAGCCAAAAAAAAAGATAGAGAAAAAGAAGGTTAGAACAACAAAAAATAGATAGAATAGAAGAAAACAACTAGAAAGAATTATATGCATTGGAGAGACTTATTTTCACCAAAGCATTTTTAGTATTGTAGAAGAGGGGGATTTTATACTCATGAGTTCTCTTCATTAAGAGATCCTCACAGGGTGAACTATCCTAAACTACCTCAAGGAACAACATAGAATTTTCAAAATCTAAAAGAGCGGGTCACATAGATTTTCTGAACAAACTAACAAGCTCTCGACTAAAGGACGACAACGCAAAATACGAATGACAATGTAGTGCGCTGGTGTCTCCTATGGACCAGAGAACGAGTTTATCATAGAAAATGGATAAATGACTACTTCTACTCTGATTATTGAGAAATTACATAATGTGATAAAGTAATAGAAAGTAATAGAAATGAAAATAAAGCAAGGTAAATGATAAAGATGAAGAGGAGAAAGAAAGTGCTCACAACCACGCAAGTGATGAAGCCTCCAACAAGATGAATGTCTTCAAAACCTACATGTGCAATATCTAGAGAGAATGATGGGGCTATAGAGGGTTTGCCTCAACCAAACCCCCATTTTGGTGTTCCCACCTTCATGGAAAGCTAAGAAGATAGAGAGAGAAGAGAACTAAAATGGACAAAGTGTGTGGTGAAAGAAAAACCCACACCACTAAGTATGAGTGATAAAAGAAAACTCCACTCAAGGAGGAGAACCTGTATCACAAAAGAGGTGATAAAGGAAATCCCCACTCAAGGAGGAGATCCTGTATCATGAAGTAGAAATGTAATAGAAAGGAGATGTGGAGCCCCAAGATTCTCACAAGAATGAAGGGAGATGGAGTTGCAAGAGTGAAGCTAAGAGAGCTTGGAAGTGCTTGAAGATGCTATGGAAAGATATGTGCAAGCAATATTTGAATAGTAGAAGGCTAAAGCCAAAGCAAGATAGATGCTAGAAGTAGAAGAATAGAGCTAGAAGAAGTTAGAAGAACTTAGAAGATGCAAATGGAGTGAAAAGACTGATTTTAAGGAGGGAAAATAAGCTTCTTCAAAAGTTACAAGACATCCTGGGCTGTTACCACTGAGAAAAGGAGGTGACAAGTGGAAAGCATGCTTGGAGACAACTATTTGAGCATCAAAATGTCATAGGACGCTAGTGTGGTGCGTAGAAATCCATGTGACACACTAGTGTTCGGACATGTCATGCTACAAAATGACAAGAACAAGAAAAGCCCAAGGTTTGATGCAAAGCGAATGCATGAAGGTAGCCACTGAAAAGGGGCACTGCAGCATCTTGAGAAGGGAAAAAGGTTGATGCAGGGGATAAAATGAGCCTACACAAGATGCTAAGGGAGTGGAAAGTAAAGTAGGTGTAAGAATGTATGCGAAATTGCAATGGGTGCAATTTTATAGCTATACATTTTGCCCCCACTTTAGTGGGCATGTGAATCTACATTAATATGCACGCTAAAGGAAATCTACTAAACATAAATAACATCATATTCCAAAAGGATACTGTAGAGGAAGCATATAACTCTCTGAACCATGGAAGCATGCCCCCAGGTTGAAGACCTACAAAAAAAATGTATTAGAGAAGGAAAACCTGCACTAGACAATAATGTTAGATCATCAAAAGCTAAAGGATTCAAGTCAACAAAGTAAAGAGACCTCAATGTAAAAGGTTGTCTTAGTACTATGCATCATCTCCAAACTTAGAACAATAACACAGAAGAATTCTAAGATGAAGAGAGGAAGGGTATATACACAAGATGAAGAAGATACAAATCTTTGATTTGGTATACACAAAAGAGAAGAGAAGAGAAGAGAACTTAAGAATGTAAGTGCCTCACATGCCCGTGGATCTACAAGGAAGCATCCCCCAAGATCTCTCACATGGAGGAAGCTGAAAAAGCAACTTGCAAACCCATAGACCTACAAGGAAGATGTCCTCCAAGATCTCTTGCACGAAGGAAACCCAAGAAAGTTCCCTACAGACCCACAAACCTATAGGGAGGTATCCCCCAAGATCTCTCACATGGAGGAGACCCAAAGAAAGCACCCTACAGATCCACAGACTTGTAGGGGAGCCACCCCCAAGATCTCTCACATGGAGGAAGCTCAAAGGAAGCACCCTATAGGTTCTTAGACCTGTAGGAAGGTATCCCCCAAAATTTCTCACACGGAGGAAACCTAGGAGAGCAGACTCCGTAGAGTCAGAAAGCAGCTACATAGGCAAGTAAGCAAGCAGTTTTGTAGACCATCAAAAAGTTAGAAGGCTTTCAAAGGGGTACCTCAGGAACCCTTCAAAAGAAGAGGGGTCCACTCAAGGGATGCACTATTTGGAAAGTGAGGTCAAGTCAAGTTTCCCCCAAATTAGATGTGAATGAATTAATTTAAGATAAAATATTTGAAAGAGGGTCCCTTGGGAACCCTTCAAAAGAAAAAGGAGTCCACTCAAATGACGCTTTAATTGAAAGACATAGAGAGGAGAGGGGGATTTAAGAAGGATTCACATCTCAATAATAAATTATCATTGCCCATAGCATTTAGGGGAGGAGGACCGTGCTAGATATTTAGAACATATAGGATATAGGTAGTCCTCAATATCACTTGTCACACAAAGAAAAGGAAGGTGCATCAACCAAACGAGAGTTTGATGGCACCAGAATCATGAAGTTGTTGTATTTTGTCTTTCAAGGCCTTGCATTCACTAGTGGAATGGCTAAGCACTGGATGGTATGCACATAAAGAATGTTTATCATGTTCATGAGATTTCTCATGTGTGAGAGAAGGAAGAGTGATCAAGTGGGATTTTAGAAGCCATAACAAGATGCACTCTTGCTCAAATAAAGAATGAGGAGCAGGAAGCAACCCTTTCTCTTATGGAGAAGGATTTGGTTGCTCAAAAGAAGGAACAAAGATAGAAGGAAAAGGAGGAGGATCTCCATAGAGAGCATTATTCTGACAAGGAGGATCATACTCTTCTACAGGATTTCCATCATCCTTCCTGATAGGATTACCAATGTTAACCTCCTTAATATAAGTGTGATCATCTTCCTTAGAAGGGGGATCAACACTAAGAACATTACAATTTGCATTCACCTTACCTCGCAATACCAAAGTGCAATCATCTTTGATAACGGGTTTGGATGATGTTATCAGAAGGTCTAAGTGGATTGGGTCAAATTTATGCTCCCCAATGAAGGGGTCTGTAAATTTTAAGGAACCCCAATCATCACTGAGAAATGCATTCCTTTGGGAAGGGGTAGGCTTAGGATTTCTTTCCTTAGAAGGGTCTTCCTTAGGGATGTTTATCTCAAGAGTATCCTTTGTAGTAGGTACTGCTAGAGTAAACATCGACACATTGGAAGACACTGAAGGAATAAGTGTAGGCACAACCAAAACCTAACCAACAAATACCATCTCGCATAAGTGCATAGCATCAGGGTTAGCCTTGACTGTGATTGATTTATTATTTCAAATGAATGTAATAGATTTATGCAAGGTAGATAGGACTGCACCCATAACATGAATCCATGGTGTATCGAGAAGAAGGTTATAAGGTAAATTTTCTGCCAGAACATACACAAGGGTAGGTACGATAATGGGTCCCAACCTCAAAGGAAAGACTATCATTCCTAGGGCTTGTCAACCATCATTATCAAACCGATGAATGAAAATAGGAGAAGCATTAGGAGAAGATGAATCAATATTAATTCTAGTAATAGATCAATGCTGCATACATTGAGCGCCGAACCAACATCAATGAGAGTACGTCTAATACCAATTTTATTAATTTTTACTATAATCATTAGAGGATCTTCTTGATTTTGTACTTACAAAGACAAGAGCTCTTGTAGATAGAACGTGATATTTGACGAATCTGCAGGAATATATGCCATCAATGCATCAACATCTATTGGCCTAATGGAAGAAGGCAAGAGGATCTTTTGCAAGGCTTCCTGAAGCATACCTTAATACATTAGAGTAGACTAAAGCAAGTCCCACAGTGAGATCTTATCTAGAGTAACATGGAGTTTCTCGACAAGATCATAATCACTAGGTGCTTTAGTCATGGGTTTAGTAGTTTGAAGAAGGATTGATTTTTTGTTCATTCTATTCTCATAAGCATGGGCTACTGCTCTATAAGAGGGAGCCTTAGAAATATTATGAGAGTTACTATCAAATGGAACACCATTAATAGAACAAACCCTTTTAGGATAAGGACTAGCTAGAGTCACATAAATGACTAGTCTCTTAGGCCTTTGAAGGGCAACAAAGACATAGATTACATTTACAGAATCATCACAACTAGTAGAATAATTATTTGAAGACATATTCTCAACATCAATCCAAACAGGATCAAATGTGGAATAATTATTTGAAGAAACATTCTCAACATCAATCCAAGGAGGATCAGGTGTGGAAGGAGGTTCATCATTCGCTAATGCATCATCTCTAGAAGAGAGTACATTGGAATGGAGACAAGATTCATCATTCACCAATGCAACGTCTCTAGAAGAGAGTGTATTGGGATGAAAATATTCATCATTCACTAATGCATCATATCTAGAAGAGAGTGCATTGGAACAAAAGAGAGACTCATCATTCATAGATGCATCATCTCTAGAAGAGAGTGCATTGGAATGCATAGAATGTAGAGTAACATTAAGAAAGTTATCAATGATTTCATCTTCTTGCAACAAAATATCCTCCAAAGCAAGAGGACATTCATGAGAAGGATCAAAGATATCAAGTGACATAGGAAAAAGAAAATCACCATCACATGCATGAAATGGAACATCATTAACATTTTGAATAAAATTAGATACTGAACTAATAAAAGAAGATATTAAATTCATTATGATTTTTTTGATATTTTCTATGTTTTAGTAATTTGTGTTTTTAGAGGTCTTCAGAGCATAATTTGAGGTCAAAACTTGCATCGGTCCCTAAAATTTGATTGCCAAAGGCACTTGTCTTTTAGGGACTAAACTAGTTCCCTAGGAGACCTTTCCAACAATGCAAACGGTTCTAAATTATGAGCACCGAGTCTAAAGTTATGACCCCGCCAAGTAGGGGTAAATAAATTCCTAGTTTTTTAGAAGATTTCCTCTTCATGTCGGGTTCACCAAAATGTAGAAGAGGGGGATTCGCTACTCATGAGTTCCCTTCATTCAGAGAGTCTCATGAGGAAAAATTCCCTAAACTACCTCAAGGAACAACAGAAAAGTTTTAGAATCTGAAAGTGCAGGTCATAGAGATTTTATGGACAAACTGACAAGATCCTAGCCAAAGGATGACATCGTGGAATACGAATGACAGTTTGGTGCACTGGCATCCTAGAGGTACGTTGGTGTCTCATACAAACTAGAGAATGAGTTTATCATAGACAATTGCTAAATGCCTACTTCTACTCTGATTATTGATAAATTATAGAATGCGATGAAGTAATAGAAAGTGATAGAAATGAAAATAAAGCAAGGTAAATGATAAAGATGAAGAGAAGAAAGTGCTAACAAGCACGCAAGTGATGAAGCCTCCAGAAAGATGAATGTCTTCAAAACTTGCATGCACAATATTTGGAGAGAATGTTGGGGCTGTATAGGGGTTTTCCTTAGTCAAACCCCCATTTTGGTGTTCCCACCTCCACAGACAACCAAGAAGATAGAGAGAGAAGAGTACTAAAATGGAAAAAGCGTGTGGTGAAAGAAAAAATCTATTAGGATTAGAACCTACACCACTAAGTATGAGTGATAAAAGAAAACCTCACTCTAGGAGGAGAACCTGTATCACAAAAGAGGTGATAAAAGCAATCCCCGCTCGAGGAGGAGAACCCATATCACGAAGTAGAAATGCAATAGAAAGGAGATGTGGAGTCCCAAGATGCTCACAAGAATGAAGTAAGGGAGATGGAGCTGCAAGAGTGAAGCTAAGAGAGCTTGGAAGTGCTTGAAGCTGCTATGGAAAGCTATGTGCAAGAAAGATTTGGATAGTAGAAGGCTGAAGCCAAAGCAAGAGAGAAGCTAGAAGAAGAAGAATGGAGCTAGAAGAAGTTAGAACTTAGAAGATGCAAATGGAGTGAAAAGACTGATTTTAAGGAGGGAAAAGAAGCTTCTTCAGCCGTTACAAGGAATCCTGGGCTGTTACCACCAACAAAAGGAGGTGACAATTGGAAAGGATGCTTAGAGACAACTGTTTGAGCATTAAAATGTCACAGGATGCTAGCGCGATGTGCAAATGTCTACATGGCATGCTAGTGTCTAGACATTTCACGCTATGAAATGACAAGAATGGGAAAATCCCAAGGTCCGATGCAAAGAGGATACATGAAGGTAGCCACTGAAAAGGGGTGCTGGAGAGTCTTGAGAAGGGAAAAAGGTTGATGCAGGGGCTAAAATGAGCCTACACAAGATGCTAAGGGAGTGGACACTAAAGCAGATGTAAGAATGTATGTGAAATTGTAGAGGGTGCAATTTTACGACTATACAAGTATTAAACCATGTTGCTTACATTGGTAATTTTTTAAGTATAATGATACATAGTTTAATACTTAAATTCTCTTTTGAAAAAGAAGTCTCTTCAATGTTATAACCTCCAATGCCACTACAAATTTTTGTTCTATAATATGTAAATGTTGTTCCCAACACTATGTACATTTCTATATAATTTGTTTGATATCAAATGGCTATGTTTACTGGTTTATTAAATGGATATGTTTATGGGCTTGCTTAGCAATATGATGTCCATGTTCATAGTGCGCTGCAATTTCTTCTTAATGTAAGTCTACTTAATTATATTGAAACTTGTTCAAGTTAATTGTATATCCATGAAACAACAATAACTAATCAAACATGTTCACCTATTCAAGATAAACATAATGACTTGTTCACGCCTTCATCCAT
This sequence comes from Sequoia sempervirens, assembly GCA_007258455.2. Lineage (NCBI taxonomy): Eukaryota > Viridiplantae > Streptophyta > Pinopsida > Cupressales > Cupressaceae > Sequoia > Sequoia sempervirens. Next base: position 132,866,935 of record VDFB02047230.1, read on the forward strand.
GTGCAATATGCACATGTTGAACAAATCACTATCACTAATATCTCTGGAAGATAAGCTGCATTGTTAGTAGTAGCTACCTTGCCTAATTAGAAATTCTCATACATAGTTGCATAGATTTTATTTACTATTAATATTGGTAATTTCCTTAAAAATGCCTTGAGAAACACAATATGCTGAGGCTACTTGTATTGAGCAATCCCAATATGTGTGTTGATTGATGCATTAGAAGAGTATTGTGTTGTTGCTACGTAAAGCAATACTGTTTTAGATCTTTGAGCAAGGACTTGTTCACTCTGCAAGCATAGAATACATTAACTATGCATTAATTTCTTTAATAGGCATTAGCCTACCAATAAAGCTTATGAAATTTGGATGTAATGACTAGATATTTACAAAATAATTCCACATTGTTCTATTTGGCTTATTTTCTTAAAGGAAAATGAATGGTGGGCCTACTTGAAAGAATAGAAAAAGATATAAATAATAATTTTCAAACAAAAAAAAATGTTCTCAAGTGTTGTAGTTATCAAGTATTATAAACACACAGCCAATTCACTCATGAGAAATACACTTTTAGAGAATACCAAACATAGAAGAGTGTAATGAAGAGCTAAAAACACACAAGCCTTTCAACAAACAATAAACAAACAAGAATAAGCACAAATAAAATCCAACACTCACCTCATATTTCATGAATTAACTATGCATTCACTGCTTGTGTACCCACCAATCCTCCAACACATCTCGCACAATTTTCTTTGTGAGATTTGCTGATAGACTGATGGCCATTCAAGCAATAAACACATATTTAATGCTTTCAATGCATTCATAGTCAACAAGACCTCGCTCAAACCATTAAGTTCTCCTTGTAAAAGTGAGCAACACCTCTAGTTGTCAAGTATCACAAATAGACAAACTAGCTAGTCACCAATAGTACATCGTTCCTATGACTCTTCCCTTGTTCAAGCACTATATAGAATAACAAGCATCGAAGATGACAACCCATAGTTAAAAACACACAAGCTTGTGAACAAATAATAAAAAAATGATAATAAGCAGAAATCAACGCTTGCCTCATAATTCATTAATTAACTATGCAAAGTTTGCATTTAATGCATTAAATGTGCATTCACTGGTTCGATATCTTGGACGAGTGTTGGGTTTTGTTTGTGCTAATTATCATTTGTTTATTGTTTGTTGAAAAAATTGTGTGTTTTTAGCTCTCTATGTTATCAATCCTAGGAATAGTGGACTACTGGTAAGCGGTTGGTATGTCTATTTATGATACTTGTAATCTAGAAGTAGTGGTTGCTGTTAGAAGGGCTAGGGGGAAAATGAGTACAAAAGATCTATATGACTACAAAGATAGTTGGTTGTTGAACAAGGAACTGGAAGGTCGGATTCTTGTATCATTCTTCCCCTTTGTTTGCCACAATATATAATTTCCCCTATTTTCCCAACTTAAAGGAAAATGAAAAATTGACCTATTCAAACCAATAGAAAAAGAGATAAATCATAATTTTCAAGCAGAAAAAATATGTACTTAAATCTCGACTATAGGAAAAAGAAAAAAGTATTTTAAAGAATACAATCTCATTGGCCAAGTGACTAATTGAAAAGCAAATGCAATGGATGTAGTAGTAAACCTACCTATTGGAAGTACTAGTAAAAATAGAAATGCTTAGATTATAGAATTTGATTTATGGAATGGGTTTTGTATCAAGTGCAAAGAGCGAATTTTCAGCAAAAAATCCCTTACAGTTTTGATTTAATTCTTAAAATTTTTGCAAAATTCATTTCATGCTTCTGTGTATCATGATTATGAATAACATGTTATATGTCATGCATTGTTGGCAACACAAGGGAAGACAACTAGAGGGGGGGCGAATCAGTTGTCACAGAAATTTAAACTTCATTAAACTTGTTAACCTTATTCTTAGATCTGATTAATAACCATGAAAGCATAAATCATCAACACATCAGAAACACACATAACACCAAGATTTTTTATGTGGAAACCTTGTTAGGGGAAAAACCACAGTGGAGATTAGTCCACAAGATTATACCCTGTTAAAAGTATAAAGGAATAAATGGGAATGCACATGCATTTAGGTGCATTGCCTAGAGCTCACTGCTTAAATACAACAAGGCTTACTGCCCAAGGAAGACTCACTTTCTTACATAAAGATTTGGATTCAATCCACAAGATTTTGAACTAAGAATATAGCATCTTCTCATGCCTGATTACAGTTCCGGTTAAGCACATAAAATCTGCTCACTCTTCTTCACATTTAACTTCTGCCTTTGAATGATTAGAACATTATTCACACACATGACTTGCACACTTCGCTTCACTTTACTCAAATGATAAAACAATCGCTTATATATATCTGCAACCAAGAATAACATCATCTACATGTTAGCTTCATTAAAATATAAAATGAATACAAATTGTCGGCCTAGAACATAAATCATTATTAATGTAAATCAACCAAGGTCAGCCACAACATAGTGAAGACCCAGAATAATAAGCACAAACACGAAACACCTTCAAAAATTATTCCTCAAAGATCCACAACACGCTACAATCACCTTGTCAAACAAGAACATGAAAAACATGAACACACAAGAGAAAATCTCCAATCGCGAGCACACCAATCAATGCGGATGTAAAACACAGATAGAGCATGATCTAGAAACATCCACAAGAATCATGAATCACAAGAGAAGCATCTTCCACACTTCACGTTACCAGAATCACATCATCTTCTTTCAAGAAGACCAACTGAAGCAACAAAAAGACTGTTAGAACACAGATACTCAACTCAATCAAATCTTCATGCGTATCTTTGAAACTTAACGAGGAGAAACTAGATATACTTGAAAACAAACCCTTTAATCCAAAACCTCTGATCATCAACAAACTAAGTTGTACAACAACATGATGGTCAACTAAACTTCACTACACCACCGATAACCTATAACTTATTTTTTTACAATTTTCTCAATATCCTTGACATAGACAACCTCAAATGATATTAATGCCAATAGTGTTGACATCAATGACAACCACATATTAGAAACATCCAACATGCACTGCACCCATTTTTCCCCTTAGCCTTTATAACAACAAGCAATACTAGTTATAGAGTTTGACAAACAAATAGACCATCCACTCACCAGTAGTGCATTGTTCCTAGAATAAACAACAAAGAAAGGTAAAAGCATACAACCTTGTCAACAAACAATAAACAAACAAGAATTAACTATGCATTTACTGCTTGCATACATAGGAGCTCTCCAACACAACTTGAACATTTTGCATTTAATGGATTAAAAAAGTATTAAGTGTTTTAGGATTGAATATTTTGCAGTATATATAATGTCCCCCTATTTTCCTAATTTACTCAAATGAAAATGAACAATAGGCATACTCCAACCAATAGAAAGAGAGATAAAACATAATTTTCAAATATAATTTTTTTTTCCTTAAATCCCAATTATAGAAAAAGCACATAAAATTTTTAAACAATATAATTTAATTTTCCAAGCAACTATTTCAAAATCAAATTCAATGATTGCAATAGTAATTTACTTGTGTAGAAAAAAAGTTTCATGTTTATGAATTACATGGCATTCCATTCACTATGCTCATCTATCTATTTGAAAAGTCAGATTCTTGAACTAAGCTTCTCCCTTATTGTTCACAATTCTTCCAAGGAATAATATTTAGGCACATTGGAAGACTTTAAATTCATTGCAAACAAAAGGAAAAAAATGATACAAGAATTTGACCTTTAGTTCCTTGTTCAATAACCAAGTATATTTGCAGCCATATAGATGTTTGCCTCCATCTCTAATCACAAGCAATGGTGCCTATTATAGAGACAAATTAGACAAATGAACATAGTTCATGTCATATAATATGTTATTCATAAACATGAAACACAAAAGTACATGATAAAATTTGCAAAAAAATAGACAAACGTGATAAAATTTTGCAAACACTCAGACATTAAATCAAAATTTTGTGAACTTTTCTAATAGGCTAGTAGGCATTTAAGCAATCGACACATGGTTAATGCATTCAATTCCTCCATAGTGAAAAAGACCTTTCTTTAATTTCCTTTGAAATATTAACCATCTTACATCATTGAAGAGTTCCACAAAAATAAATTGGTGTCAATCCATTAAACTGAAGCAATAGGGAAATGAAATGACATGGAAGAGTGCCTTGGGAAACAAAATATGCTGAGGCTAGTAGTATAGAGAAATCCCAATACCTCGTAGTTTGTTAATGGCGAATAGATGTAAACGAGAATGTTTGAAAATTATCATTTATATCTTTTTCTATTCCTTCAAGCAGATCTACCATTCATTTTCCTTTAAGCAAATAAGCCATATAGAACAACACATTTTTTTTTTGCAAATATGTAGTCATTAAATCCAAATTTTACAAACTTTGTTTGTAGGTCAATGCCTATTAAAGCAATCAATTCATTGTTAATGCATTCCATGCTTCCACAACAAACAAGACCTTGCTCAAAGATCTAAAACAACATTGCTTTATGTAGCAACAACAAAAACATACAAGATTTTGAAGAAACAATAAACAAATGAGAATAACCACAAAAAAAACCAAGCACATGCTTGGCATTTCATGAATTAACTATGCATTCACTACTTTTGTACCCACTAAGCCTCCAACTCATCTTGCACAATTTACATTTAATGCATTGAACATGCATTGAACATAACACTCATAATAACTTTTCATGTACAAATATACTTGATTCTTCGAATGTGTGTAAAAATTATGCCAACTATTTGAAACTGTCCAATTTATGTTGATAAGAAATGACCTTTGCAATCATTTGATTGCACTAATCTTGTAGCCAGAGATATGCATAATTACAACCATGTGAAACACAATTCATATGCAATGTTTCACATAGCACATCAATCATATTTTCTTACAAGCAAATGAGAGAAGATATACTTAAATTATACAATCTAGTCAATGTACGAAGCAAAACATTGCACATGGACTACATATCGCATGCTTGTAATTATGCATAACTCTCATTGCAAAAGTAACTTGCTTTTGGCCATAAATTAGTTTCATGTTTATAAACTATATAGCATGCCATTCACTATAATCATCTATTTATGTTTCCTAAGTCTGTGAGGCCCTTGAATACCAAAGAATCTATAAAGTTTCCTTTCAACAATTATCTCAATAGCTTAGTTTTTTGTCATTAAATCACTAAGCATTAGCATTTCCTTTATTTTTCACTAAATTCATTGCAAACAAAGGGGAAGAATGATACAATAATCTAATCCTCCAGTTCCTTGTTCAACAATCAACTATATTTGTAGCTATATAGATTTTTGCCTCCCTCTCTAATTACACAAAAAGATTTACTTTTTCAATCAAGAATATGCATAATTGCAATCATCGGCTATGCAATTCATTAGTTAAGTATTTTCCAAAATTCACAATGTCTTCCTAGTCTTCTAATTTTCTTAAATGGAAATGAATAATGCACCTAGTACATTAATCATGCATTCATTGCTTTTCTACCAATCAGCCCTTTGTCAAAGCTTGTGTAATTTGCATTCAACAATTAAATATTTCCAAAATATATAATGTCCTATTCTCCTAATTTACTTAAAAAAAATTGAATAGGAGATAGGTAGTGGCATTTAATGCAATAGTTGTAGATTGATAGACAAGCATGCCATATTCAACACACATTATACAATTACAAAGGTGATCTACTCCAACCAATAGAAAAAGAAATAAACCATAATTTTCAAGGACAAAAAATATGTGCTTAAATCCAAACTATAGGAAAAAGGAAAAAATATTTTAAATAATACAATTTCACTGACCAAGTGACTATTTGAAAAGCAACTGCAATGGATACAATAGTAAACCTGCATATTAGCAAAAACTAATAAAAGCAAAAATGTTTAGATTATAGAATTTGACTCATTAACAAGGTTTGTGTATGAAGCACAATGCACAAATTTTAGCAACAAAGCCCTTACAGTTTCAATTTAATTCTTAAACATTTGGAAAAATTCATTGTGTGCTTGTGTGTATCATGTTTATCAATAGCATGTTATATGTCATGGACTACATCCATTTTTCCCCTTAGCTCTTGTAACAACAAGCAAAACTTCTAGTTATAAAGTTTGTGAAACAAACAAACAAGATGGAGAGCTAAAAACATACAACCTTTTCAACAAACAATAAACAAACAAAAATTAACTATGCATTTACTGCTTGCATACCTATCAACTCTCCAACACATCTTGGAAATTTTGCATTCAATGCATTAAACATGTATTTAGTTTTTGACGATTAGATATTTTCCAAAATATATAATGTCCCCTTATTTTCCTAATTTCAATTAATTTTCAAACATGATAAATTTTTCCTTAAATCCCAATTATAGAAAAAACACATAATTTTTTTAAACAATATAATTTAATTCACCAAGCAACTATTTCAAAATCAAAATCAACATTTACAATGGTAACTTGCTTTTGTACAAAAAATAGTTTCACGTTTATGAATTACATGACATACCATTCACTATGCTTATTTGTCTATTCGAGAAGTCAGATTCTTGAACCAAGCTTTTTACCTAAGTTTTGTTCACAACTCTTCCAAGGCATAATTTTTAGGCAAGTGTAAGAATTAAAATTCATTGCAAACAAAAGGGAAGAATGATACAAGAATCTAACCTTCCAGTTCCTTCTTCGACAACCCAGTATATTTGCAGCCGTATAGATGTTTTCCTCTATGTCAAATTGCAAACAATGGTTCCTAGTACAAAGAAAAATCAGAGAAATGAGCATAGTTCATGACATATAATAAGTTATTAAAAAACATGAAACACAAAAGCACATGATACAATTTGCAAAAAAATAGACAAACGTGATAAATTTTTGCAAACATTTAGACACTAAATTTAAATTTTGTGAACTGTGCTAATAGGCTAGCAGTCCATGACATATAATACACTATTCATAAACATGAACCATAGAAACAATAATGAAATTTGCAAAAAAAAAAGTCCAACATGATAATTTTTTGCAAACATTTCCCATTAGCCCTTGTAACAATAGCTAGGTATCATAAACACAGAGACAAGCCACTCACCAATAGTGCACTACCAAAAATTAACATACTTGCAAGAACGAAACCAAAATCTAAAAACATATAGGATTTCAATGCTTCCATAGTGAACATGACCTTGTTCAAAGGTTTCAGTTTATTCTACAATAATTCTCATTTATTGCACTAGTCACCTCCTGCTTCGCTCCAACTGTTCCATGTTTATAGATTATGTAGCATATGCCATTTACAATACCCACATGTCCCCATAGGTTTTCTAATAGCAAGCAATTCTCCTAGTTTTCAAGTATCATAAATAGATAGAGGATCCACTCACTAGTAGAGCACTGCTCCTATGGCTTCTTCCATGTTCGTACATTGCATAGAATAACAAACATGCAAGAGAGAATCCTAGAGCTAAAAACATACAAGCTTTTCAACAAACAATAAAAAAAAAAGTGCATTCACTACTTCTATACCCACTAGGCCTTCAACACATCTCGCACAATTTGCATCTAATGAATTAAACATGCATTCAACATAACATTTATAATAAATTTTCATGTACAAATATACTTGATTCTTGAATAAGAGACTACAAGGTCTGAATTCTAGATGATTTATCTCTTTTCTTTCCAATGAAGTTTTATTCTTTGAATGTCTATAAAAATTATGCCAATTGTTTGAAACTATTCAATTTATGCTAATAAGCAAATGAATTTTACAATCATTTGATTGGAATAATGTTGTAGCTATAGATATACATAATTGCAACCATGTGATATGCAATTGATATGCAATGTTTTGCATAGCACATTAATCAAATTTGCTTACAAGAAAATGAATATTAGGCTTGCTATAGTCAATAGCAAAATAGTAATAGGGAAATATACTTAAATTATACAATGTGTTCAATATATGAAGTGGAACATTGCACATGGACTACATATCACATGCTTGTAATTATGCAAAACTCTCATTGTAAAAGTAACTTGCTTTTGGCCATAAAATAGTTTCATTTTTATGAATTACATAGCATGCCATTCACTATACTCATTTGTCTATTCAGAAAGTTAGATTCTTGATCCAATATTCTCCTTTACTATTCACAACTCTTGCAAGAAATAACTTTTAGACACATTGGAAGACTTAAAATTCACTAAAAATAAATGAGAAGAATGATACTAGAATCTGACCTTCTAGTTTCTTGGTCAACAACCTAGAATATTTGCACTCATATAGGTCTTTTCCTTTAACTCCAATTGCAAACAATGGTTCCTGTTAGAGGGGAAAATTAAACAAATGATGACAGTCCATGGAATACAATATGTTATTCGTGAACATGAAATATATGCTTGCTAACAATCTCTCCAAAAAAAGAAGCTTCACACTTCTCTAAAACATTTTAAACAATACATTTTGATTCAACAGTCAACTATCTTAGAAGCAAACTCAATGATTGCAATAGTAACTTATTGCAACTATATTCATTCCACAAAATCACTTGAGTGAAATCCCTTCTCGTGGAATCAATACTTCTGTCCTGCTGTGACTACAAGCATTGTTTTATGTTATAAAGTCTAATTGTACACATGGGTATAGTAGATGACATATGACATGGAGTAGTTGAAACCAAGCAACAAGTTACTATTTCAATGGTTTCATTTGCAATTAAGAGATAATAAAGAATTTACCTCTTTTTCTATTCATGGGAGTAGGCCTATTATTCATTTTTGTTAAAGTAAATCAAGAAATTAGGAACCCATTATATTTTTTGCAAATATTCAATCACTATGTGAAAATCGTGCTAGCTTTGGTGACAGGGTGGTAGCTACTAAAGTAGTCAATACACGTTTAATGCACTAACTGGTATAACTATCAGATCATAAACAATAGTCTATTAAATGCAAATTCTGCAAGATAGATTTTCGCAAACATTTAGACATTAAATACAAATCCTGCAAGCTTAGACGATAGGCTGGCAACTAGCTAAGCAATGAATACATAGGAAATGAATTCAATTCCTCCATAGTCAACAAGACCTTGCTCAAAGTTTTTAGTTTTTCCTAACTTAATTCTCATTTGTTACAATTCTTCTATTTGTTGGAGTAGGCCTATTATTCATTTTTGTTAAAGTAGATTAGCAAAATAAAAGGACACTATATATTTTGCAAATATTTAATCGCTAAATGCAAATCGTGCCGCCTTTGAAAGCAAGATAATAGATACTCAAGCAGTCAATGCATGTTTAATGCATTAAATAGTATGATAGGCGGATCATAAACAATAGTCTATAAAATTCAAATAACATAGGGAATGCATTAGACTTCTTTAGCATAGAAACAACATCAACACGTGTGTTAAGAAACATGATATGCTAGTATTAGTGATAGGGACCAATCCCAATATCTTGTAACTTGTTGTTACTAGATAAAGTAATACTCCTTTAGATCTTTGAGCAAGGTCTTCTTCCTTGTATAGGCATACAATGCATTAACTCTCAATTCATTACTTGGATAGGCACTAGCATGCTAGCAAAGTATTTTAAACAATACAATTTCATTAGACAAGCAACTATTTCAAAAGTCAATTAAACAATTGCAATAGTAACTTGCCCTAATTGTATTCATTACACAAAGTCACTTAAGTGACTGCCCTTGTCCTCATACCAGTACTTTTGTCTTGCTGCAACTAGAAATATTATTTTCCGCATAGATAAGGCCTAATTGTTCAAATAGGTATAGTAGATAACAAACGACATGAAATGGTTGAAGCCAACAAGTAGGTTACAATTGCAATGGTCTCATTTTCGATTGAGCAATAATAAAAAATATTAATTTTCTCTATTGCTTTGATTAGGCCTATTATTTATTTTTTGTTAAAGAAAATTGTGAAAATAAGAGCACATTATATATTTTGCAAATATTCAATGTATCAATGCAAATTATGCCACCTTTCCTAGCAAGATGGTAGATGTTGAAGTAGTCAATGCATGTTTAATGCATTAAATAGTATGACTCATAGATTAGAAACAATTATCTATTAAATGCAAATTGTGCAAGATAATATATTATCCATAAACATGAAACATAGAAGCACATGTTAAAATATGCAAAAATAAAAAAAGAACAATGCAATAAATTTTTGGAAACATCCAAACATCAAATGCAAATTTTGCGAGCTTTGCTAGTAGGCTCATGGATACTGAAGCAATGAATACATAGTCAATGTATTGAATGCCTCCATAGTGAACAATACCTTGCTCAAAGAATTCACCTTTTCTTGTGATAATTCTTGTTTGTTACAATAATCACATACTCCTTGGCTTCAACTATTCAATGTTCATGGGTTACATAGCACATGCCATCTACTATACCCATTTTCCCCCTAGCCCTTGTAACAACAACCAACACTTCTAGCTAACAAGTATCATAAACAAATAGAGAAATCGCTTACCAGTAGTGCATTGTTCCTAGGATTAAGAACATAGAGAGCTAAAAACACACAAGCTTTTCAACAAACAATAAACAAATGAGAAATGCCACAAATAAAACCCAACACTCACCTAATATTTCATGAATTAACCATGCATTCACTACTTGTATACCCACCAACTCTCCAACACATCTCTCACAATTTGTTTTCAATGGATTAAACATGTATTCACTACTTCATGATTAAATATTTTCCAAAATATATAATATCCCCTTATTTTGCTAATTTACTTAAAGGAGAATGAATAAACCATAATTTTCAAGCACAAAAAATATGTGCTTAAATCATGAGTATAGGAGAAAGACAAAAATATTTTAAACAATACAATCTCATTGGACAAACGACTAATTGGAAAGAAAATTCAACAAATGCAATTGTAAACCTACATATCAATAAAAACTAACAATTGCAATAGTGACTTGATTTTCAAAAAAACAAGTTTCATGTTTATGAATTACATGGCATACCATTCACTATGCTCATTTATCTATTCAGTAAGTCAGATTCCTAAACCAGGCTTCTCCTTTATTGTTCACAACTCTTCCAAAGCATAATTTTTTTGCACATTGGAAGAATTAAAATTTATTGGAAGCAAAGGGGAAGAATGATACAAGTATCTGACCTTCCAGTTCCTTGTTCAACAACCAAGTATATTTGCGATCATATAGATGTCTTCCTCGAACTCCAATTGCAAATAATGATTCCTATTATAGGTAAAAATTAGACAAATGAGCACAGTCCATGACATATAATACACTATTCATAAACATGAACTGTAGAAACAACAATAAAATTTGAAAAAAAATAGACCAACACGATAAATTTCCCAGTTATCCCTTGTAACAACAACCAAGTATCATAAACACAGAGACAAGCCACTCACTAGTAGTGCACTACCACAAAATAAAAAACATGCAATAATGAAACCAAAAGCTAAAAGCATACAATATTTTTAACAAACAACAAACAAACAAGAATAAATACAAATAAAACCTAGTACTCACCTCAAATTTCATGAATTAACTATGCATTCACTGCTTCTATACCCACCAACCCTCCAACACATCTCACACAATTTTCTTTCTGAGCTTTGCTAATAGGCTACTAGCCAATCAAGCAATAAACACACAATTAATGCATTCACTACCCCTTTAGCCCTTGTAATGTAAATGTAATCTACTGTACCCACTTGCCCTATTAGCCCTTGTAACAACAAGCAATATTTCTAGTTATCAAGTATCATAAACATATAGCCAAGCCATTCACCAACAATGCGCTTTTACAGAATAAAGAACGTGCAAAAGCACAATGAAGAGCTAAAAAACCCACAAGCTTTTCAACAAATGATAAACGAACGAGAATAAGCACAAACAAAACCCAACATTTTCCTAAGATTTCATGAATTAACTATGCATTCATTGCATGTGTACCCACATGCAAAAATGTAACCAAGAGCTAAAAAACCTACAAGCTTTTCAACAAACGATAAAAAAATGAGAATAAGCATAAACAAAACCCAACATTCGCCTAACATTTCATGAATTAACTATACATTCATTGCATGTGTACCCATGGTGCATAGGACCTTGCTCAAACTATTTAATTTACCCTATAATTCTTCTATTTATCAAGTATGAAAAAAAAACAAACGAGCCACTCACCAATTGCACACCATTCCTATGGCTCCTCCCTCAATCAAGCACTACAGAGAATGACAAATGTCGAAGATGGAAACCCACAACCAAAAACATGCAAAATTCTCAACAAACAATAAACAAACAATAAGCAAAAACCAATGCTTGCCTCATATTTCATGAATTAACTATGCAATCTCTACTTGTGTTTGAGCCAATTGTCCAACACATATAGTAGGATTTGCATTTAATGCATTAAACATGCATTCACTGCTTCAGTACCCACCAAATGCCACCAAAACTTGCACTATATGCATCCCCCGATTAAATATTTTCCACAATATATAATGTCCCCCTATTTTCCTAATTTACTTAAAGGAAAATGAAAAACTGACCTACTCAAACCAATAGAAAAAGAGATAAACCGTAATTTTCAAGCACAAAAAATATGTGCTTAATCCTGACTATAGGAAAAAGACAAAAATATTTTAAACAGTACAATCTAATTGGCTAAGTGACTAATTCAAAAGCAAATGCAATAGATGCAATAGTAAACCTGCCTATCGGCAGGAACTAATAATATTGTTATATTTAGTTCAATGGTCAAACGAGATATTAGAATAAACTTTAGGTATATTCTTTTATTCTTTTAGTTATGCTTTAAGTTATCTTTTATTAGTCTATTGATATCTTCGCTATTATTAGATCATTGTAGTTCTATATAAGAATGCATTTTCTTCTTATTTAAAAAATCAATTATCTTGACAATAATTTTGTGTGTGCTCTCTACTTATGTTGAAATTTATGAATAGTATCATAATTGAATAATAACATTACATTGTTTCATTAAAAAAGCTTTGTAATGAAGTTTATTTCAATAACTAAAGTTTCTTCTATTATTTAATATTTTAAAATGTTGAGTAGTTTTATAATAATTATTATAAATTTATTAGTTTTAAATGAAAAATAATATTACATCAAAGTTTTTTTAGTTTGGTGGAATTAAATTTTATCATATAGTATTTTTTAATTTTTATTTTATTATTAATTTTTTTAGTTAAATAGAAATATTTTTTCTTAATACATTTAGTTTTGGGTTATTTTGATAGAATGGTTTAATATAATTATGTAGTGACAAGTGGTGGTATATTTTTGTGTTAAGTTTGACTCCTTCCTCTATTTCTATTATTATTATTCTTTTGTTTTTTATCAATAACATGAGAATTTTTTAGTTTAGTTGGAGTCAAATGAAGTCACAAATAGGAAATATCATCCACCGCATGAATGCACTACATTAACACAAATAGTTCAAAGTTGTGAACTTAGTATCCCACCAAGGGAACAAATCCCACAAGCACATTGAACCAAAAAGGGTTTGAAGCATGAAGTCACTAACATAAATTCATGAGAAAAATCTAGATCAACAAAGACATAATATCCGTGATCACAATGACCCAACATTGGTTTGAACGTTGGGCTACAACAATAATACCATGATTTAACCATCGCACTATGTCATTAATGACAATATATTTCTATTATTTTTATGTTCATGTACTTCCATATATATTTGATACCATTCTAGCTTGATTTATGTGCATGGCTCCACACTTTTTCCATATTATCTATATTTAATTTTGAGACTCGCAATTCCCCATTTGTAGGTCAATCACATGTAGCTTGGGATAGATCTTGAGCTACTTGGGGTTGACCACCAAATTCAATTGTTTAAATTTTTTAAAAATGACTTTTTTCCTTTTCCACTTTCTATTGGGAGCTATCTTGGTATAAGTTTGAACCATTATTTCTTGTGTCTTGGTACTTAAACATCATTGAAAAATCATCCTATAATATTTAAGGAAACGATAAGCATCCTTCCATTAAAGTACTAGACATAATACATCTACATCAAAATCAACATATAGGAAATTGTATGCTTGATTAGAAGGATCATGAAGTGTGGGGAGCATAGGGTCACTACCTCCACAACTACCACCAATACTAGGAGGGGGTGAGGGATCTCTAACCCATTCGAATAGATGAAGCTCAAGATAGGGCACACTCCTTTGTATATATGTTTTTATAATGTCTATATTTGATTCTCATGTACATTATTGATGTAAATTCCATGCCTATGGGCAATTGTATGTATTTATATTCATATGGCTCATGCAACCCATGTATAGGCATTGTATTATATAATGATGACATTGATGGACATTGATGACTTATGATGGGCATTGATGACTTATGATGGACATTATATATATGATGCTTTGATTTATGTTATGCTTATGATTCATGATGATGGAAATTTTAAGTTATTATGATGTGATTATTTATGTTGATGGATGAATGCTATTATTTATTATGATTATGGATGATTATGATGACTATGATGACAAGGATATATAATTATGAGTTATGATTATGATGCAAATGTTATGGTTATCATACTGTGATGCATACCAACATTTGTGAATGTAGAAAAATCAATCTCCACCAAGGATCAAATATCACAATAAAACCTATAAAGAGAAGATACACAAAAAGACGATATCCAAATGCAAAGCCACAAGCAAAAGGAAATAAGACACATTGTTATGTTTAAGAGGAACCTTAGCAAGTGGATATCACTTCTCATCTACCCAACTTGCATTCACATAAAACACATGCAAACAAACAAACAAAGGTCATATTTAAATACAAGTTGCATTAAACACATTATGGTATAGGCCTTCAAGAAAATGAGAGAAAAAATAAAATAAAACATGCAATGAAGACACTTATGCTATGGCCCAAGATTCTCTAAGCATATTAAGATAGTTTTTCATCGAGAAAATGGGATAGAAAATATAAAATCAAGAAAGAAAAAGAAAATAAACTAAGAAACATAAATCAACAACTAACATATCTCCTGCCAAAAGACAAGCTCAAATTTGATAGTTAAGGTCCATTGTAGGAAGGATGCATTTGTTAGAACCTCATATTTGTTTTGATAATACCCATAATAGGAAAGATAATTCTATTAGGACATGAAAATGTTTTGATAGTGATACCTAAAGATAGGTAACAAGATATGCAAGCCAAAGATTTATCCCAACAATTGACATTCTTTTTCTCATTATTTTCTTTAAAGCTCAATATTTTAAGATTTTCATATGATCTCAATATAGAAGAATCCAAACCAAAACCAAGGTCAAGGAAAAGGTTCCCCTAGCTAGGTAATGAAAAATGACATGGCTACAAGAAAACAACCACATGCAATCGATAGATATGAGCAACCAAGCCATGGTGGACAAGGAAAATGATATGCAAATAGCTAATGATAGTTGAATGAGATGCAAATAGGTGGATGAGATAGAATGCAACAAATATAAAACTAGTATGTACAAATTGATAGGATACCCCAATGGTCAAGCATAAAAACTTCTTAAGATGCATGTTGTTAACATGTACTTCCAAAGTTCCTCCAAGTGTAGCAAGTTTATAAGCTCCAAAGCCATAGTTTCCTATAATGATAAATGGTCCCAAAAAATTAGGTTCAAACTTTCCTTTCTTGTCTCTATCTTGTTGATTCTTTTGATTATATTTTAGGACCATGTCTCCAATTTCAAACTTTCAACTTGTGATTTTCTTGTTTTAGATATGAAGAAGGAAATTTTGATAATCTTGTAATTTATTTAATGCATTCAGATGCCTTTCATCCAATAACTCAAGATCATCTAATCTATATACTCAATAGTTTTCGTCATCCATGACATGCTTTAAAGACACCCTTAAGGAGGGGAGCTCAACCTCAATAGCCAAAATAGATTTTGTTCCAAAGACTAGGGAATACAAAGTGGCTCCACTAGGTGTTTGGATACTAGTGTGATAATCCCATAAAGCAAGGTTAAGCTAAAAATTCCAATCACAACCAACTTCATTAACTATTTTCTTAAGGATTTTTAATATAGATTTTTTAATCCTTAGCTTCACTATTACCTTGTAGATAATAAGAGGTGGACAAGCGATGCTAGATATGGAATTGATAGCAAAGATCATGAACATCTTAATTTTTATTTATAACATCACAAATACTCAATGGTGGTGACAACAAACTTATGACCATTGGATGAGAGGGGATGGATTTTTCCTACGAGGTTAAGTCCTCATTGTGAGAAAGGCCAAGGATAATTTATCAATTGTAATTTTTAGGTGGGTGCATGAATCAAGTCTCCATTTTACTGATATTGATGAAATGTCTTAGCAAGTTGTGTATCTTGTTCCATAGTTGGCCAATAATATCCAATTCTTAATTTTTTTTTGACAAGAGTAGGTCCACTAGAATGAGCCCCAAAAATACCTTTATGTACCTCAGTAAGGTGGTTTTAGTTTAGTTTGAGTTTAGACATATAAGGAGGACACCATCAAGTCCCCTTTGATAAAGGGTATCACCAAGGAGGACAAAATAAGAAGATAAAAAAATTAATGTTTTATTTTGAGCACTAGATAAGTTAGGTGGAAGGTTATTATCATGGAGATAGGTATAAACATTATGATACCAAGGAGAATTAGGACCAATAAGCTCACATGCCAGTTTAGATTCAGGAACATGAAAAGTTGGAACCAAAAGCTACTCCATTAAGAGCTCACAATGATGAGTATTATGAGGCATGTCCAAGAGAGATCAGTAGTAGTCATAATATCTACATCTTTGTTATTTAACCTTAGAATTTGTTCAAAGATGATAGTTGAAAAGTAATGTTCAAAACTATCTATCATCCTCTTATAGGGGATAATTTTTTGAACCTTTCTTTGATAGTCAACATTTACTTGCCTCATAACCAATTTTGAATTTGTATAAACTTGAATCTCCTTTATTTGCCATTGTATTGCCATTCTAAGATCAGTGATTAAAGCTTCATACTATGTAATGTTGTTTGTGCATGGGAAATAAAGTCTATATGGTTTTGGTACATAATACTTGTAGAGCGATTTAAAGAATTCCAACCCTAGATTGTGGGATCTATCAAACTATAACTTGCACAATCATGAATAGCTTATGTTAAAAATTATCTCATATGAGGATTCTAAAATATGGGGATGATCCACATCTAAAGGTGCATATTTTGATTTATATGTAATGATTTGTCCTTTGATAGCCATACGATATACATACTCAATGTCAAACTCACTTAGGATAATAACCCATTTTTTTATACGACCAATTAGAGCAGCCTTAGATAAAAGGTACTTCAAAGGATCCACCTTAGAGAAGAGCTTTGTTTGATGATTAAGCATGTAATTCCTTAAATTTTGTGATTCAAAAACTAGACATTCCCTTTCTATTAGAGTGTAATTAATCTCATATCCAACCAATGTATGACTAATATAATAGATAGATCTCTCCTTTCATATATCATCATAATGTCTATGGAGAGCACCTAATATAGGTGTAATAGTTTAGCTGTATAATAAAAATATTTCCCTTGAATAGGTGGCATCAAAATTGGAGGTGAAGTTAAATAATCCTTTAGTTTTTGAAATACTTGATGACACTTCTCATCCCATTTAAATGTGACATTTTTGTGCAAATATGAGTGAAATGTCATGGAACTTGTCTACCAGTTGAGCTATGAAACATCTAAGTGATTAAAGGTTTCCTTGAAGGATACATGATTGCTTTAGGTTATTTGGAGGAGGCATGCTAAATATAGATTTAACTTTAGCAAGATCCACTTCAATTCCTCTATGGGAAATAATATATCCAAGAAACTTCCCAAAAGCTACACCAAAGACACATTTTTTGGGTTTAATCACACTTTATATTCTTCCAATCTATCAAAAAATATTGCAAGGATAGCCAAGTGACAATCTCTTTTGACATATTTTTCTAATAAATCATCCACATAATATTCCATGATACTATGAAAAAGGTCATGAAATATTGGTTTAATTTCTCTTTGATAGGTAGCCCTTGCATTCTTTTAAACCATAATGCATAAAATTCCAAACAAAATTTCCCTAAGGGCAAGTGGAAGTTGTTCTATGTTGATCTTCAATGGCAATAAATATTTGATTATAAATAGAAAATCCATCCATTAATAATAAAATTTAATGTTCGGTTGTTAAGTCCACAATCATGTCTATGTTGGGTAGAATAAAATTATTCTTAGGACAAGCTTGTTATATCTCTAAAATTTGTGCATATGTGGATGCCCCTATTCGGATTTTTAACTAGAACAAGGTTGGAAATCCACTCGAGATAATTAATAATTCAAATAAATCCAACATTCAACAAAATTTGAAGCTCTACCTTCACTAATAATGTTACTTGAGGATGCATTTCATGATTTTTTCTTTATTGGTTTTGTATTAGGAAAAACTGGGTAGGTGCAAAAAGATGGGGGCCAAAAAGGGCCAACCCATTTTTTTTTTTGAAAAAGACAAAATGTGAGCGCATTATAATGCACTCAAATTATGTCTTGGAGTGATTGAGCCTTAGGCTCAACCACTACGAGGCCAAAATGTGCTCACATTATAATGCGAGTTCATTTTACCTTATATAAACAAAAAAAAGTTCATTGCATTCTATTTTTTTCGTTTCCAATTTGGTTTGTGGCCTGCAAACCCTTAAAAATGTGCTCACATTCCAAGAAGGAAAAAACTAGTTCGTTTCTTCACCAAATATTTGTCAAAATTTTTCCATGACATTGGGGAGGTGAAAGGAGTAAGTTTTTTTTGTGTGAGTTCAAGCTATTAATAGGTAGATTTAATATGTTTTTTGATGTAAATTGTTTTAATTTTTAGGAAATGATAATGCACCTTGTTCTCCTCAAATTCATAATCCACCTCATGAGGGAATCCTTCTTGAAGAATGTTCACCCCAAAAAACATCTCCAACAATTTCTCAACATGCTCCATGAACTCAAGAAAATTTGATGGGGAAAATTGAAAATAACAAGAAACAAATCGAGGAGTTAATTGTAAAGTTGAGAGATCTTGCATGCAAAACCTCGCATAGAACCATGCTTTCTCAATCACTTGAATCAATAATATCACATGTAGATTCAAATAAATTATCAATAATAGGAAGAAAATAAGTAGTTGTTTAGATAAGAGACAAGGGGGTTTAGATAATTTTATGCAGATAAATTATCATATAAACAAGTTAAGATGAATAAACTACAAAATTTGATTTGTGTGCACTATTCACAAACCCTAGAAAAAATCAACCTTTAAATCCATCAAGCAAGAGGTTTCCTATCCATTGGTGCAACCACCAAGTGATAATTTTTTTTTTAGAGGAGGTGGTGCATAGTTTTGGACCATCCTCCATGCAACAACAATGAGGTGCCACAATATTTTTTTAGGAAAATCTATTGTGAGTTTGTCCTTAATAAAATCCAAAACTACTTTGACATGTGGGACTTCCAGGGTAGAAGTGGGGGCTTCACACAAGACAAAGTGGGGGCTCTACACAAGACAAAGTGGGGGCACGCTGTTGGCCTCCAACAATGATTTAACAATTAAGCCCTTACAACTATGATTCAAAGATTGGACATCTAAACTAAATATCCATTTCAATCGTCATGAAGGTACATTTAACTTGTCAACCTAGGGACGTAAAATTGAAATGGGTTAGCTCACAGTATGTGCACTAGAAATCCAAAGTAGTCAATTTTGTTCTACAACTAAGAAAGAGACAGTGTTGAAAGTAAACTACTTGGACAGGAATAACATAAATGATGAACATCAACCAAAATCTATACTAAGCTAAAATGCATGACAAAAATGAAAATATGAGCAAACAAACAAGAAACTACTTTGTGTGCTTTGGCTGCAGGAACAGTCATAGAATGGAATTCTAGTGGCTGTAGGAATAGCTAGTGCCAGATTATTAACTAATTACTGAACAAAAAATAATAACTAAACTAAACTAAACTAAAGGAAAAAATACTCACCAAGTGGGCCCCCTTGGATGAGTATCCTTTAAAACTAATGTAAACTCAGATGCACAAACTTATAACTTCATTTTATTCATTGGAAAACATGAGCACAATAGAGTAGTGTAACTGTATTACTGAAAACTAAGAATGCAAGTACATCATTAGATCGCACAACCTCCTGAGATGGAGCATGTGGGTCTTATTTATAGGAAAAGAAGCTACTAACTAATCACCTAGCAAGGTGGTCAACTCCAACAGATTACGAGGATTCCACTTTAGGGAAAACATGAAAAGTGGAGAGGCAGTTACACGTGTAGAATCTGGTCAAGCATGCTACCTTAAAGTAGATTTAGCACAATAATAATTCCTATATTCACTTAAAAGCAATAAAGACTGTAGACACCTAAAAATGGTCTAGAGAATCTAATTAATTAAATACGACTTATTTGATTAATTAATCTTAATTCATCTACTTAGTAAATAAATAGAAATATTTATTTATATTAAGTTCACTATTAATTCTTCTATTTTATCACATTATTTTCCTCTTAATTAAATAAACAAAATTAGATATGTTTCATTTAATTATTATCATTATTATTTCTTCTATACTTTATGCATCAAATCTATCCTAAAATTAAATACACAGCTTCAATAGTTGGTATTTATTTAATTATCTCATCACATTTCTTCCTAATTAAATAAAGATATCCTAAATTTTTTAATTTAATTATCATATTTCTTCTATTTAATTTAATAAACAAACTTCTATAGTTTATTTTATTAAATTATTTATTCCTCTTTTGCTGAATTTAAATAAATAAAAAATATTTAAATAAAAGCATAAATCAAATCCCTCCATTCACTCACCAATAAAATTAGATTTTTCAAATCTAATTAATTTAACTGTCATTCACAGGAAAAGCCTTGGGGACAAACCTACAGGAAATCCTCTCAATCTTCTACCTCAAATCTTTCCTCTCATCTTGCCTAGTGTTTTCATGGGGAGGAACAATCCTCCATGATCAACTCCACCTTCTCATCTCATACCATTTAAAATATCCAGATTTAATCTCAGCCTCTGTTGTGTTACCCTTGTGCAAAACTATTTCCGGAAATCTATATATACATCCTTCTGAAGCATCAAAATCACCCAACAATTATCATCTTTTATGCAAACTTACTCTACAAGAATTAATACTCAAGAAACCAAGCAATCAATCAATCATTAGCATTAGCATTTTAGTATCATTATAGTATCATGGCATCATTAGATTTCATATCATGGTAGTATCATTAGTTTTTACTATAGCTTCTATTTAGCAAGTTTCATGTCAAGATAGTTTACAGTAGCTCCATATCATCTAGAAATCATTAGCAATCATCACATCATTGCATTTAGCATCCATTCCATTCTCTAGATAGGCATTTTAAATAGTTACAGTGCTTACAAATCTAAGAGCTTCTATAACTTGATAAATATTTGGAGATAGGAGACAATGAGATGCTTTAAGGCTTTTCTGTGTTTTAAATTAGTTTAATTTATGTTTAATCTTGATACAATGTTTCATTAAGAGGTGTATTTAATTGTATTTAGTTTACATTTTCCACACTTACATTCTGGCGCCCACTGTGGGGCCGTACCCCATGTTTTTAACAAGTTTTTCTAGAAATTTTTTGTACAAGAATCTGGCGTAATCTATTTTAGCGCGATCAGAAGATTCTATAGTGCTTATGAGGAAAAGTATAGCGCTTTGGAAGACTGTTCTAGTGCTTCTAAGGAAAATCATAGCGCTTATAAGGACTATTTTAGCACTTCAATCATATGACTAGCATAGGCCGACATTAATACTTAGCATCTATTTTAGCAATTTTGTCTATTCCTATAACACTTCTGTCTATTTATATAGTGCTTCTATCTTTTTCTGTAGCGCTTCTGTCAATTTCTATAGCGCTTTTGAGCACTGTCATAGCACTTCTGTGTAATTCATTTTCTAGATCTGATGCATCTGCGGCCAGTAAATTTCATTTCTTCAGTTGGTTTTAAAATGAATCAATCCTTGGATAGTCACATTTTCCTTTAGATTAAAAATTTACCAATTTAGGATAGTCACCAGATTTTTCAACTTGGGATTTAAAAATGAACATCATGTCTTTTTGTGAAGCAACATCTTCAGATAGATTAGAATTTTTTTTGTTTGGGCTCTAAAATTTGAACAAGTGGTTTCTGTGTTTGAATGGTTGGTAGGCATATGCTCTCCCCTTAACTGGGTGATCCAAAAAGCCAAACTCACCATTTTTATGCATTTTTCAAGTTTTATTACATCCTTTAGAAGGCCTGCCGTAGTGGGAAAAAGTACTCACCCTACGGGAACGACCTAAGTGGGTTCAAACCAAAGCCAAGTTTTTCCACCCCACTATAAAATTTAAAGCAAATATGGGGAAACCCACTTTTTCTAGAAGTGTGCAAGGTAATCATCCCTAAAACCTTTGTTCTAAAGGTTGGGAGGTCTCCTGAGGGAGTCTATTATTGCCACTCTGAATGGAAACCCTTTCTAAGAACCTAGTGTAGTATCCAGCCGAGTCAGTAACCAAACATTGTAATACTTGCAATGCAAGGGGAGGGAAGAATCTTCCCCCAATACACTCACCATATAATTTCCAAGGATCATTTGCTCAGGGGATCAAGAAATCTAACCTTGACTATGCACTTGGAAAAGAAAAAAACATGGGTGCCCTCTTGGGGGTGACATGATTGTGTGAGTCGACGCAATTTTAAGCTGCGGGCTGTTAAGTATAATGATGACCTTTTGACCTTAAGAGTGAGTCTATCCGAAGTGCATTTTTGTTATCAAACCAGTGAAAATAGGACCATGCGTGTTTCTTTTAAACATACACTATCTGTTTAGATTACAACTCTTAAAAACAACTGTCTTCATTTGAGTGTTGTGTATTCCAAAATCATTAAAATTCAGATAAAAGATCATCCTGAAAAGTATAAAATAAAAATTGAGAATACATGATTAGAGATTGGAAAGCCACTAATTTTTTCAAAAAATCTCTTGTCAAGAGAATTAGAAAACCCAAAACAACACTTAGTTACAAACATCTTTTACAAAGATGACGTTTCTTATATCAGAATAGGAAGACTTTGCTTCATCATAGAACATTTCTCCATAGATTTCATGATTTTGATAGGGGTTACACTGATGATTATGCTGTAGAACCTTTGACTTCACAATCCTATATTCAAAGAAGCACTCTTTCACAGGAATCTAACCATAGTCAATGTATCCGTCAATCCTCCATTCCACAACCTGCCATAGAATACTCCACCAGACTGGATTAGTTCTTATGATAGAAAAAACTTTGGAAACCTTAGAGTTACCACCTTATGACCATTTGACAACCTACAACTCCTGTTCAACAACCAGGGCTAACCACACCAATATTTCAGCCTGGTAATGTACACATTGAAGGCACTCAAACTGACATCATCAATAGTTTGAGAACATTTATTTTTGAAAAGAATGAAACACCCCATCAATTCTTTACAACATCCATAATCTTGGATGATGAAGAAGAGAAAGTAGACATAGCAGCTGAAAGACCCATATTGCCACCCCCTGCTTGGCATTAAATAGAAACTATAGCACTTCTGAGATAAACTATAGCGCATCTGACCTCTATTTTAGCGCTTTTGAACAATCTCATAGCGCTTTTGTCATAGCAAACCAAACTGTCTGGAAATTCCAGTGTCCAACATTTTATGCTTCTGATCCATATTTTAGTGATTCCATAGAAAAACATAGCACTTCATTTCTTTGTTTTAGTGCATCTTCTCTCTATTTTAGCACTTATTAGCTCTGTTTTAGCACTTTTTAGATCTGTTTTAGTGCTTATGAGTTATGTTCTAGTGCTTCCACACTTTGTTATAGCGTATTTACCATAAATTATAGCGCTTCTGTTTTTTGTTTTAGCACTTCCGCCCTCTGTATTAGCACACCCACAGAAGGAGAAAAAAAGAGAAACTTCCAAAACAACCATCAGATAGATCAACATTAGAAACATAAGATTTTACCAGTTAGAAAGATTTAATAGAATAGACAGTGTCCTAACATCCTAAAACAAAGTAGGTTCTTACAAGTTAAAATTGTTTCACACAAAAACCAGATCTTGCAAAATACAAAGTGTCCAAATTATCAAAACAAAACCTGGATTAGTGAGCCAAGTTTCCTCATCAGGATTTTTGACATCCTACCATCACGAGACAAAAAAACTCAGTAATCGGGAATTTTAAATTAGCCTCGTCAATAGAATACATCATTCTATTGGGCTTCTTTAAAAATCAAATTGACACTAACACCACATAGAAGATCTAAGTTTAGTGAGGGAAAACAACAAAAAACTTGTATGCCAATCTTAACAAGGTTGCAAAGGCAAAAACTTAGAGAAAAAGAAACTGAAAATCTAAACATGGCTGAAGAGAACCCTTTTTTTCAATAACAACAACATGAGAACAACGAAATAACACAAGAGGATATACAACATGCACAACAAGACCCAAATTTTCATAAATTTATGGAAAAGGTCTTAGAACAAGACATGGAGAAATACCTCTTAATGTTAGCAGAGTTAGGTGCCAAACTTCTGAAAGATTTTGACATCAATCGGTTGAAGGAAACATCTAGAACTAATGAGACAGAACCAAACCACACCCAGGATACAAATCAAGTAGTTGCTTTAACAACTCAAATGCAAATTCTACAGCAACAGGTTCAAAACATGCAAACAGGAACCACAAAAACATATTTATTAAAGGACATTTGTCCTTACCCTTTTCATCCATGTGTGGATATGATACCCTTTCCAAGACATTGTGAGTTTCCTAAGTACGACAAATACAATGGAAAATCAGACCCAATTGACCATGTACGAGAATTTAGAACAATGAGCCTCGAATTTGCACAAGAAGATACATACCTCATGAGGTTATTTCCTAGGAGTTTGGGAGCCCATTGTATGGAATGGTTCTCAAAATTACAACCAGGGATCAGATCCTTTGAAGAATTGGTTAACAAATTCATCTCTCAATTCTCTTTCAACATAACACATGATGTAACCATAAAGGATCTCTATAATCTAAAACAGAAAAATGGTGAGACATTTTTATCATTCTTACAAGGATGGAGAAAGTTGTTCGCTAGGTATCCTCGATCTATACCTAAAGAGGAGAAGATTGAATTATTTATAGACAACTTAAATGATCAAATGAGTTATAGACTTGAATTACAATGTCCATCAACATTCAAAAAAGTAATTGAGAATGGGCTCAAAATTGAAGAATCACTAGTCAAACGAGGAGTGATTAAGCATTATAGTGAAACATCCAACAACAAAAATCACTATGGAAACAACGAAAAGCCAAAATTTTGGCAGAAAAATAGAAATACTGGAAGCAATGAACCTACAACTGACAATGTAAAACTAGTATTCAATTTGACAGCATCAACTGCCAAAGCAAACCAAAATGAAAATGAAAACAACAGTTAGGGCACCATTCAAAACAACAACACCAACAATGGAGAATCACGACCGTCATACCAAAGACAATCAAATCGATGAAAATTCACCCCATTAGGACAAACATTGGAATCAACAATGAAAGAATTCATTGTGAACAAACTTATTACTTTACCAAAAGCTCGAAACTGGGAGCCAAAGGTAAAACCATCATGGTGGAATGATGCAGATTATTGTAATTTCCATAAGAATAGAGGACATAAGACAAATGACTGTATGTAACTAAAACACCTAATACAAGACTTGGTCGAAGCCAAGAAGGTGTTTGTTGAAGGGCCTCAGACAAACAATGATCACACTGCATTTATCAATCCATTACCCAACTATGAAAAAGGAGAGTCTTCTTCTAGTGGTAAGGGAAAAAGTATAAACTATGTATATGACACCACCATTCTTTTCTTTTTTGAGGTAGAGAAAATGACATTGACACTCAAAAGGATAACACAAACATCAATGACATTGAATCCTTGAACATGAGGACAAGCGCAGGAACATTTGATAATGAAATCAATGTTTTAAAAATAAGGGAAACACAAGATCATCCAAAAGTCAATATAACAACAAGGGGACAATCTAGGGTAATACTGAAAGGAATTTCCTCCAAAAACAATGCTCCCCCATCACATCAATATGATATCATAGACCAATTACAAAAGATACCCGCACAAATATCCATTTTAGAACTTCTCAAAATTTCACCATCACACAAGGAAGTTTCAGAACAAGCTCTAGTAGCTACAATGGTCCCTAATAATTTGGATGTTTGTCAATTCCAAGCCATGGTGGGACATCTCACCACACCTCATTTCCTGTCATTCTTTGAACAAGATGATGTATCTATAAATCACCCACACAATGCAACCTTGCATATAGAAGTTCTCATCCATAAAAATTGTGTTAAACGTGTTTTGATAGATGAAGGATTAGGTCTAAATATTTGTAGCTTGAAACTAATTCATGCACTAGGCTATTCTGGCAATGCCATTGACACTAAGAGAAAAATAATGATAAAGACATATGATGGAGAGGAAAGGTCTTCCATAGGACTTATTATACTTCCAATTTAGGTAGGACCGGTTGTCAAAAATATTGTTTGTCAAGTGTTAGACAGAGATCTAACATACAACATACTATTGGGCTGTCCATGGATTCATGACATGCAAGTGGTACCTTTAACATACCATCAATGTCTGAAATTTCCAATAAATGGACAAGAAGTCACTATATCAGCTGACAACAACAATCCACAGATTTGCAGCATGTTGAAAGTAACTCAAGACACTCTAATACCTCATAATAGAGAAGTCAATACTTCTAATTCATCTCATCCACTATGGATAGCCAACCTAATTTTATCTCTAAATGGGTTGAGAAAAAGAATCTAGAGAAAGAAATAACTGTCACAGACACATCAAACACCAAAGGTCCTATAAATGAATTATCACAACTTTTAGAAAAGGTTCAGATAAAGGAAGAGGGTGTAGGAGAATATTCTCTTGAGCAATCTTTATGCCTATCATAGTTACTACCATCACCAAAAACATATGGAAAACCCATATTAAAATCTCCAAGATCATCACAACCCATCACAACTCTAAATGAAAGGTTTATAAAACCAAGTACACTTGAAGATGAGTCAGAAGACAAAGCCATTCTTAGTTGGATATACAAAGATGAGGAAGCATCAACATCAACAAACGTCAACATTAAAATAGATCAGTATGGAAAAGGGAAGGCCATTTTAGAGAAAATGGGTTACAAAGGTCAAGGACCAATTGGCAAGAGAAAGGATGGTATTATTGAACCCGTTCAACCTCTAACATTACAGCCTAAAGGCAAAACAAGATTAGGCTACATCACTGAACAAAAAGAAGAAGAAACCCAAAAAGTAGTGGAAAGGATACTACAAATGAGAGATGGCTCTAACACAAACTCAAACGAATATGAATCGGATAATCTATCTGCTACATCATGTACTGATAAAGAGGTTGATATTATCCAAACATATACACCCTTACGAGAGGAGGAACAAGGTTTAGGAAATAGAACATTTGTTAAGGGATCAACAAATATTGACGACTCAAGTGAGGATGATCAGACATCGAGTGAGTTAGAAAACTTGGAGGTGAGTACCATCATAGACCTTGAACACCCTACAAATAACTTTTACCACTTAGCTATCATGACACTTACAACAATTGACCTTATTTAACCTAATGACTTGTTACCTTTAATGCGCCCTGAACATATTGACTGGGAACCCATCGAACCTAGTCTTATACCAGTCTTTTCAAATGATGATGCCATCATAAATTATCTATGTTGTGACAAAACTGATACAAGTACTATCCATAACACTCATATTGATACTTTACATTAGGAGGGTGCCAAATCTTTCAGTTGCAAAAGTGATAATAGGAAAAATAAATCTAATGATGAAAACCTCTCTAAGGCAACATTAGACTTTGAAAAGAGAAAAATAAAGAATGTATCCAACAACGAAAACATTTATGAGGCACTAAAGGATGAAAGATTTGACATTCTCCCAGAACACTACCATGACAGATCATCAGTGCTAGTAGAGCCAACACAGTCTATAAATCTAGGAACATCTGAAGAGGCAAAGATCTTACATCTAGCAGCATCCATGACAGAACAGGATAAGTCGACATTCACCAGATTCTTTGAGCAGTGACACATAAATTTTGCATGGTCTTATTCTGACATGCCAGGATTGGATCCACAACTTCTAATGCATCATTTATCACTACCAAAGGGAATCAAACTAGTCAAACAAAAATTGAGAAAGATGCATCCCCACATCGTCCTTATGGTTAAAGCTGAACTAAAAAAATTATTAGATGCAGGCTTTATCAGGTCCATAGATTATGTAGAATGGATCTCAAACATTGTGCCAGTATCCAAACCTGATAATAGCATCAGAATATGCAAATATTTTAGAGATTTAAACAAAGCATGCCCAAAGGATGATTTTCCTTTGCCCAACATTGACATAATTGTTGATCTAACAACATGACATGCCATGTTATCTATAATGGATGGCTTCTTAGGATACAATCAAATAAAAATAACACCTGAGGATCACGAAAAGATGACATGCACTTGCCCTTGGGGAACATTTTGTTGGAATTCCATGCCTTTTGGATTGAAAAATGTAGGTGCAACATATCAACGAGCAATGACCACAATTTTTCATGATATGATGCATACTTTCATGGAAGATTATGTGGATGGCATCTTAGAAAAATCACACACTAGGGAAGGAAATCTAAAAATACTTGATAAGATCTTCACTAGACTGGAAAAAATCAATGTAAGGTTGAACCCGAAGAAATGTATCTTTGGGGTGACTTCGGAAAAACTTCTTGGTTACATAGTGTCAGAAAAAGGTATTGAAGTAGATCCAGCTAAGGTTAAAGCGATCATGGAGATGCCACCGCCTAAAAACATCAATCAATTATGATCCCTACAAGGCATGTTACAATCCATTAGGAGATTTATCTCCCAACTAGCAGGTAAGAGTCATCCATTTAATCATCTACTTCATAAAAATGTTTCATTCAAATGGGATTAGAACTGTGAAATAACTTTTGGCTAGATAAAGCAATATTTGGTGACGCCTCCAATACTCATGCCACCCATAGCAAAAAGACCACTATTACTGTATATTGC
The DNA here is from genome assembly GCA_007258455.2 of Sequoia sempervirens. Classification (NCBI taxonomy): domain Eukaryota; kingdom Viridiplantae; phylum Streptophyta; class Pinopsida; order Cupressales; family Cupressaceae; genus Sequoia; species Sequoia sempervirens. Next base: position 132,896,403 of record VDFB02047230.1, read on the forward strand.
AACAAATGAAATATTTTTAGGAGCTCTATTAGCATAGGAGGATTCTAAAGGAAAAGAACAAGTAGTTTACTACATCAGCAGGACTCTCACCAGATATGAAATAAACTATACATTCATAGAAAAGGTTTGTTTAGTAGTGGTATTTGCAACTTTGCAATTGCGACACTACATGTTGACTCATACAGTTAGGCTCATAGCAAAAATAGACCCATTAAAATACCTACTTGGTAAAGCTGCTCTAACAGGAAGACTTGCAAAATGGGTCATGATATTGAGTGAGTTTCATATCCAATATGTTGATAGGAGAGCCATCAAAGGACATGTAATAGTAGATCAACTAGCTGAAGCTCCATTACAAGATCATCATCCAATGCACATTGAATTTCTAGATGCTAACATCATGAATATTACAACTCAACAATGGAGACTATATTTTGATGGAACATATACACAAAGAGGAGCAGGTGCAGGAATTCTACTTGTGACACCTCAAGGACACACCATTCCCAGATCTTATAGGTTAATGTTTCCATGCACAAACAATATAGCTAAATATGAAGCATTGATTATCAGCATCAAAATAGCTATTGAATGGAAAATCACATAAATGCAAGTGTATGGGGATTCACAGCTTGTCATTTATCAAGTAAATAACGAGTATCAAAAAAAGGATGAGAAGCTCATGCCTTATAAGCAAATGATAGATGATCTAAAAAAATACTTCATGGATATCAAGTTTGAACAAATACCAAGGGCAGAAAACAAAGTTGCAGATGTCATGGCAACAATTGCATCCCTTTTGCAATTATCAGAAAAGAAAGGTTGATATGAGTTTATGGTTGAACAAGTATCTAGTCTTGCATACGATAACCCTAATTCATAGACCATATGCCACATACCCAACATTCAACCCTCACAATATGAAGAGATCTATACTTACCTCAAAGACAACATTCTTCATCTTGACCTCTCTAGAAACCAAAAATGTAACTTTATCCGTCAATCAGCATGACATACATTAATTGCTGACATCCTTTACCATCAAGGTTTAGATGGTACTCTTCTCCGATGTCTGGAGCATCACAAATTTGAAACATCCTTACGAGAGGTCCATGAAGGTATTTGTGGGACTCATTCAAGTGGGCTAGCCCTAGCTAAGAAACTCCTCTGTTTAGGGTATTACTAGCCGAACATGGTGAAGGAAGTGTATCAATATGTTAAAATATGTTAGAAATGTCAGATTCATGGTAATCTAATTCATGTGCTGGTGCAAGAGTTACAACCACTCACATCCACATGGCCCTTTTGTCAATGGGGACTAGACCAGGTGGGGAAAATACATCCTTCTTCGTCAAATGGACAAAAGTTCATCATCACAACAATAGAGTATTTTACAAAATGGATAGAAGCAGTTCCTTTGACAACTGTCATTGGAAAACAAATTTCATCTTTCATACTTAACTATCTCATCTGTCGATACGGGGTACCTCAATCCATATTTTAGACAATGGAAGGCCTTTTAAAAATTAGGATGTTCAGGAATTATGTGAACCATTCCATATTCAACATCGTTTTTCAACACCATACTATCCACAGGGAAATGGACAGGCAGAAGCCTCAAACAAGACAATCCTAAAAATACTAAAGAAGGTGGTAGATGATGGTGGACATGATTGGCATGTTTAGTTAAATCCTACATTATGGGCCTACAAAACTAGCATTAGAACACCAACAAGAGCTACACCATATGCCTTGGTGTATGGATCAGAGGCCATTCTACTAATTGAGATAGAAGTACCATCACTCCACATATCACTAAAGGGTCTCATAGCAGATGAAGATTATAGATTTTCAAGGATAAATGAGTTGGAATTGTTGGATGAACGCCATCAACAAGCAGCAAATCATTTGAATGCCTACCAACAAATAATGTCAAGGAGTTATAATCATAGGGTAAAAGCTAGAATTTTTCAAGTTGTTGACTTGGTCCGAAAGGAAAACCCTAAAAATCAGTAAGATAGAGAAAATAAAGGGAATTTTGAACTGGTTAGGTCCCTTTGTTATCATATTAGTGTATGGATTAGAAGCATATCAATTGTCTACACCAGAAGGGGATCTGTTTGATGAACCTATCAATAGTATCCATCTCAGAAAGTTCTATACCTAAATCACTTAGTGCATGAATTAGTTTATGAAAATAGTTACCTTGATGAAAACCTGACAAACAAGCATCCTAGTGATGCAAAAATACAAAAAAATCAAAAAAAGACAAAAAATACAAAAAAATAAAAAAAGACAGAAAAATACAAAAAAATAAAAAAGAATGAAAAGGTGCAATAAAAACATATAGTGAAAACCTAGAAACAAGTGCTATTTGTGATTCAAACCAACTCTCCCATCTATTTGGACACATGTCATGGTCGTTGCTTTCACCATCATCATTTTTTTGCATCTATTATCATATCATATCACATGGTCATGTCTCACTCTGGCCTGGGGGAAACATCTGAAAGTAATTAGGGGCAACATAAATCTTGAGCTTCACAAAATGGACAAAAAAAACAAAAAGAACGATCAAAACACAACCCAACATGAAAAATCAATCACCATCAGAAAATACATTGGACATCCATATCATAACATAAAATCCAAAAACAAGTCAAAAAGTCAGTCTCAAAAAGCAAAAAACATGAGTCTATGTTAGTCAAACTACATGGTCTCTGCGTGTATAACGTAGGCAAGGCTAATCTTTGATCAGCCCCTGAGGCCCCTAGGATAGGTCTTTAGGTTAGTTTGATCCAAAAACTCGAAAACACAAAAACATCACAAAATAAAGATGGATGATCTAATCTGAATAAATGATTGAATACTATAAGAAAATGCAAGATATGTTGAACTTTTGATCATTGCTATCATTTCTTTGGAGCAACTCAATGATGTATTGAACTAGAGAAGCCAGGAAGAAGAAATGGTATTTTTCTTTGTCTGTTGTCTGTGAATAAATCATAATTACTGTGTGAATCGTCGCGGGAAATGCTCTACAAACTATCATGGATGACATTCCAATTCACATAAGAAAGTGGTTTATTCTTGTTTGTTTTATGCAAGAAATGCTTAGGTAATCTCGGTTTAATTATACCTCCATGCTTATATTCCCTTGCAATATCAAAAATCATGAAAGTAGTACTCAGGTCATCATCAGTTTACATTATACCATTGATACTTGTACTCACTTTCAACATTTTAAAGCTCAATGATGATATAAAAGCACAAAAGTATTGTTTAATTGCGTATTTTTACATGTAGATTTGCATAGTAAAAAGTAGATTGCATCCATAATAGTGTCACATCTGCAGAGTATTTGTTACAAAGATTGGTGAATCATTCCTTAAATAATTATCTTTTTTCATAATAGACTGAGTATACTTGACAATTATAAAAACAACATCACGATCATATAGTTACATCATCATAATCATTTACATATATTTAAAACATTTGCATCATCATTTCATCAATCATACATTTCAACATACAAATATCTATATCATTCAAATACATCATCATCATAACTCATTACATTCATCCATTTATTATATCACATATAATCCATCCATTTGATAATACAGTCCATAAATTTAGTACATCATGTATCATTCCACATTTTCATCCACATATTTACATTCACATCACATCTAGTATATCATCTAAACACATCAATCCATAATCATAAATCCATATACATCATGTATCCATATAAGATACATCCATACATTACCATTAGTTGCATCAAAGATAGAACAACATTGTATCAAAACATACCATCATAACAATAAAACCATCACATAGCATATAGAACATCAAAAGAAAATGCATCCATCAAAAAATCATATAAAACACATAATGGACCGTAGAATCTACTGTATCTCATATATATCAAAATCACAATGTCAAGTATACAATGATGTCTAAAATGAAGAGAGATAAAACATCAATAATGGTTGTACATCAGAACAATCAAAGTACATCATAGACACAATCATGTGCTGTTAGCTCCAGATGGTGTAGGCATAGCAGGATCAGGACCCCTACCACTAGAAGAACCAGGATCCCTGGGATCTCTGGGTAACAATTGAGTAACACCTGCACTGACAGTCCTAGATCATGACCTTCCAGAATAAGACCTCGCATAGCTCACTCTCTACTCAGAAGGCACTGCGTGATAATACCTCGCTCTATAAAAATCAATCTCCTCACCAATACGAGCAACCTCACGCATGTAATCTACCAAGGAGGTACCATATGCTAGTATCTGTAATCTATCAGCCAAAGCTTGAGCACCCTTTGTTGCAAACCTAGCCTCATCTCTCTTAGCTGTCAATGAAGTAACCTGAGCTTGAGCTGTCTCAGTTTTTTGTCTAGCCGCACCTCTTTGGGCTATCAAGGAAGTAACCTGAGCCTGAGTTGTCTCGGCTGTCTGTCTCACCGCATCTCTCTTAGCTATCAATGTTGCAATCTATGACTGAGCTGTGGCTAACTAAGCCTACATAGATGAAAGAGTCTTTGTATGCAACTTAACCTGTACCTATATCTAAGCCTATGTATGCTCTAATAAACCCTGAGTCTGAAGAAGCTACTTTTGAACAGTCTCTAATTGCACCTGAAGATCTTCTTTCTGCAGCCGCACTGAAACATCTCCCACATCCTGCCTCTTACGAGGCGTGGTCTCACCAAGCAAATCTAAGGCAGGGCCCGACCCAACTGCAGCCTCTCCACTATCAAATCTCTCATCTTTGCTGCTCTCATCTTCACTACTCTCATCTCCACTGCTCTCATCTCCACTATTCTCGCCACCAACATCCTCCTCCACACCAACATCCTCCTCTCCCCCAACATCAACCTCAGGCTCGACCTCTACCTCACCAACCACATCAACATCCTCTGCCTCAACTCCTTCGACATCCTCTCTCCTTCATCTATGACCATGAGCGACAAGAACATCCTCCTCTACACATAATGGGACAGGCGCATCTGGAATAGTAAGGCGTGGAAATGGATGCAAAGCACAATACTCAGCATAATTTGTTGTAAGAGGAGCCTTGACAATATCTAGCCTAATGTCCCACACAAAGGGTTGTAAAGCCTAAATCTCCTGAATTGTTGCAACATATGAAAAACAAGGCCCCCAATCTGCTGTATCTGACTGCCGATGTGCATAATGAGTGACACCCTAGGGCATACCCTGTACCATCCCATAATTTTTGTAGACATTTCTAATCAAGAATCTCTCTAAAACCTGATGAGCACGACCAATCGGGATCATTGACTGGCAAAGAAATGGTAGCTGAACATCATCATCATCCCAATGATCACAATCTAGGTAGGGACACCATGTCACAGGCTGTATATCATCAATAACTCTCCTCCGATACTCTAACTTACCCACTTTAGACTGGGTAAACCTGCCAGCATATCAAAATACATAAGGTCTCCTAGGTGGCCTCTGTCCAACTGGAACAGGACGTGTGATAGCTATGTGCTCCCATGCCCATACTTGAAGCAAAGTAGCACTGACCGATAAACTCTGACCACTGAGATACACAACTGAATGTAAATCATGATATAACTAGGCAAGTAAACACATGCCCCAAGTAAATCGGGTGCCATGAACAACCATGCTCTCCAAAACTTGGCCCCAACCAACTGAGAATCCCTTAGACCTATGATTAGGACTAAGGAATCTGCCAATGAAACCAACAAGTACTATTGGAAAAGTGGCGTATGCACCAACCATATCACACCATGGAATTCACTCTCCCACAATACGATCATCCTAAAACACTCTATGGAGAACATCAGTCCCACCCTGCTCTCTTGAACCATATATACCAACATCTCCAACAATCAAAAGCTATAGGATCTACCAGACATCCTCAAGGGTGACTGTCATCTCGCCAATAGGAAGGTGAAAGGTGTTGTGCTCGCTATGCCACCTCTCAGTTAAAGCTGTTAATAAACCCTAATTAATCCTAATATGGGGCATGTAAAGAAGAGGAGACAATCCGTAACGTGTGATGATAGCTGTCTTAGGCTGTGCCAACCTAGGAATGAGATCAAATGTCCAAGGGAAACGCTTTCAAATCTAGAGATTCCCTAATCGCTCCTATTATCACAACGAAAATCAAAGTCAATAAATTCATGTCAATCATCAAATAACATCAAGATACCATATCAAATCAAGTTAGCTCTTGGTGAGAATTCTAATCAAATCTCATGAGCACACATCAAATCAACCTCACCTATCACGAGGTCATCATCAATATATCAAATCAACCTCACCTATCATGAGGATAATTATCATCAAAACAAACATTAGACCTCACCTATCATGAGATCAACAAATCATGTATTTTATTGGACAAATTAGTCATATCAAACCAACAACTAATACAATCAAAAATTGAGAAAATATATAACAAATTGCCAAAAATCACACACATTTTGATATAAATGTGCTTAAAGGACATTAAAAGCACTAAAACAAAGACATGCGCCATTTCATCAGATAAAAGCACTATTACATCTAAACAAAGCACCGTTTTATCAAAAGTGCCATTTTATTTAGTCAATGCGCTAATGTTTTCCATAAAAGTGCTAAAACAAAGAGTAAAAGTGCTATAGAATCCAATTAAAGCGCTAAAACTCTTGACACACTAATATAGTTTATATAAGCGCTACAATGGCTAACCTAAGTGCTAAACTTTGAAAAGTGCTACCCTACCCTATAGACACACTAAAATAGACTTTTGAAGCACTAAAGACTAAAAACGCCACAATGGACTAGAAAAGTGCTACAACGGACTAGAAATGTGCTACAATGGAAAATAAAAGTGCTAAAACAAGTTTTTTTTGAAAAATCCAAAAATACACTAAACAATAAAAAAATGCACGAAAACCAAGGAAAAATTATGGACATATCAAAGGTCTGAACACGACCAACCACTGATGTCATTGAACACGCTAAAAACGGTGAGTGTGATAGGGAATCAACATCTTGATCCACGTAGCACAACAATATCTCTCTCAGAACTTTCAAAGGTCAGAATCTACAAATGATTTTGAAAAAGACCCTTTTAACCTTTTATAGGTTATTTAAAAAGGATTTTTACGAGATTGATTTAATTTTTTAAAGGGGAGATTAATTTAAACTCATCCAGGCCTACTTTCTACATCAATTATCAGGAGATAAATTCTTTTAGCATCGTATCTTCATCAAATCTACATCAAATCATTATAAAATCATAAAAAAATTAATAAAAAAAATGAAAATTTTGAAAATTCCAAAAAAATAAAAAATTCATTAATTTATCTCCTGAGGGGGCATATATCCATCAAATCACTTGAACACATTTCTGGGGCATTCTGAAAAATTTCGTCAATACTAGTAGTAGCAACACAAAATTTTCTTTGAAGCAATGCGTAAACACATCGCTTCAAAGAAGGGAAAAATGTAGACACGTAAAAATGGTTTAGAGAATCTAATTAATTAAATATGACTTATTTGATTAGTTAATCTTAATTCATCTACTTAGTAAATAAATAGAAATATTTATTTATATTAAGTTCACTATTAATTCTTCTATTTTATCACATTATTTTCCTCTTAATTAAATAAACAAAATTAAATACTTTGTTTCATTTAATTATTATCATTATTATTTCTTCTATACTTTATCCATCAAATCTATCCTAAAATTAAATACACAGCTTCAATAGTTGGTGTTTATTTAATTATCTCATCACATTTCTTCTTAATTAAATAAAGATATCCTGAAATCTTTAATTTAATTATCATATTTCTTCTATTTAATTTAATAAACAAACTTCTATACTTTATTTTATTAAATTATTTATTCCTTTTTTGCTAAATTTAAATAAATAAATAATATTTAAATAAAAGCATAAATCAAATCCCTCTATTCACTCACCAATAAAATTAGATTTTCAAATCTAATTAATTTAACTATCATTCACAAGAAAAGCCTCAGGGACAAACCTGCAAGAAATCCTCTCAATCTTCTGCCTCAAATCTTTCCTCTCATCTTGCCTGGTGTTTTCATGGGGAGGAAAAATCCTCCATGATCAGCTCCACCTTCTCATCTCATACCATTCAAAATCTCCATATTTAATCTCAGCCTCTGTTGTGTTACCCTTGTGCAAAACTGTTGCCAAAAATCTATATATACAGCCTTCTAAAGCATCAAAATCACCTGAGAATTATCATCTTTTATTCAAACTTACTCTGCAGGAATTAGTACTCAAGCAACCAAGCAATCAATCAATCATTAGCATTAGCATTTTAGTATCGTTTTAGTATCATTATAGTATCATGGCATCATTAGATTTCATATCACGACAACATCATTAGTTCTTATTGTAGCTTCTATTTAGCAAGTTTCATGTCAGGATAGTTTACAGTAGCTCCATATCATCTAGAAATCATTAGCAATCATCACATCATTGCATTTAGCATCCATTCCGTTCTCTAGATAGGCATTTTAAATAGTTACGGTGCTTACAAATCTAAGAGCTTCTGTAACTTGATAAATCTTTGGAGATAGGAGACAATGAGATGTTTTGAGGCTTTTTCTATGTTTTAAATTAGTTTAATTCATTTTTAATCTTGATACAATGTTTCATTAAGAGGTGTATTTAATTGTATTTAGTTTACATTTTCCACACTTACAATGACCATTTACAAGGCAGTTACAACTTTGATTTAAATGAGGAATCTCCCGCCATTGAGAGTCTTCCCTCCATTGACCTTCAAATGGCCACCTTGTTGACCGTTACGATAAATGACCAGCTATCAAAGTCTTCCTCTATTTCATAGGCCTTTAATCTTATTTTTATGGCAATATTAGTACACACAATAATTGCATATATGTAACTATCTTAAGAACATTCATTAATCCACATGTAGAATTAACACAGATAGTCCATATAACATTTCAATGCCATTAAATATTTGAAAAAATAAAATTAGGCCAAATGTTTAAGGTTTGGAGGAAATATCAACATTCAAACATCAAGGTCCATGACAACTTCAACAAATAGATCATAAATTCTACCAAAATTAAACCATAAACTAGAATCATCACTCCCCATGACCTAAAATATTGCTGGTCCTCTAGCAGGGGAAGGGTTATTCTTCTGCTTAGTCAATGCCCTGAGATTTGCAACTGCCAACTGTCCTCTATCAATACTTGCTATGTGTGAAGTAGGATCCCAATAGAACCCTTGTTGTTTGTCCAATCTGTTCCATCTTTGTCTCTCTGCAGCAATATCATAGTGGTAATACCTAAAATTTGGCACGAGCCACATCAAGATAGGTGGATGAAAAGTCAGTGGAAGCCAAAATTGTCCCTCTGTCTTTCCAATTTGTATGTATGTGTCAATTCTTTTAAGTGCTGCAACATAGTTTTGTATAGAGTGGGGCTCAACTTTTTTTAGCTCATTAGTTAGGTTGTTCCATCTTTGTGATAGGTATCTCTTCATAGTTTCCTCTTTTTCTTTTTCCACCACCTCATATTCACTGTAAAATGCTTCTATCCAAGGCATGATCCTATTACCATAGCTAGGTCTAAAAATAATTTTGTGCCAATCCCTATAAATGTCCCTTGGGTTTCTTAATTCAGCATTGATGGGCAGAGGGATGTTGGATTCCATTTGCCTATAAGCCTCATATTGATGTCCCTAACTGATCTCATTCTATACCCAGGACATAAATTCCCTTAATTGGACACCCCCAACATACAATAGTGGATTCTAATCATGGTTTTGAGTCACAACATAATTATGCAAATAGAATTTAGACAACAAATTCTTCATCTCAAGGGAATTAATCTGATAAGAATTAAAAAATTCAATAGGAGTCTCAATGGAAGGTTCAAGCCTAAGACAATCCTTTCCAGCTTAAAAGAAAGATATTTCTCCTTTAAATTTAGAGCATAGACCCTTGGAGGAGTCCTGCATTCTACTGTCTAGGGTACCAAGGCTGTCATATCATCCACCTTCTTCTTTAAAGTAGAAATTTCTACATCCTTTCGTTTAATCTCCTCATATCTCTTTTGAATTTCTTTCTTCAGCCAACATTTCTCCTCTTTCCATTCCTCCTCCCTCCTTTGTATCTCTTTCCAAGTTCAGAATTGTTGTGTGTACTATAAAATCAGGGGGTTTATGTATTCCTACCAACATTTTTCCTGGCATTGATGCTTGCTCTCCATATAGTGCCAACTATAGTGGTACTAATTTTTCTCCCAATTCTGGGTGTAGGGCCTCTTGTTCTTGTTTTTGCTCATGTTGCAAGAACTCCTAATTTTCCTCATACCCTTGATTCTCATCTTGTTCTGCAATATCAACAGGATCTGCCGGTGTTATGTTTGTTGCTTTCTCAAATATGTCCTCTTCCTCGACATTCACCTACCCCATTGGAGCTTTTGTGTCCTCCTATGATTTTCTCTAGGCTTAGGGCTTTTCTATGGAAGCATATCAAAGGCTGGCCTAGCTAGTCTTGATTTCCTAGGAGGGATTTTACGTTTTTCTTTGGTTGTAGGATGAACAGTGTTAGCCTTCCACTTCTTAGAGCTTGGTACTTCTTTTTCTACCGGTTTCTTTTTAGCTTTTCCTTTTCTTATTTTTGCTTCTCCCTTTGTGCCCTAGTTCTCATTAGGATGCCAAGAGGAACATCATCATCAAAATTTGGAGAGGAACTTTCTTTGTCTGAGTGCTTTGTCTCAGAAGAACTAATCTCCATGGTTTGTTCTGTTGCAAGAGGGTTTATACTAGGGCCTGCGCTAGATGTTGAAGCACTAGGAGTGGCTTCAGCCATGCTCAATCTCTTGCTAGACCTACAAGGTTGAGGTAAAACCCTAGGTTGCAAATGCTCCAGTCTAAATTGATCAATATTTACAAATTCTTCCCAAGTTATCTCAGACACATCACACAGACTTCTCAACTAACAATTTGATCAAACAATGGTGGGAAATGAAATTTTCCCTACCTTTTTGAGTCTTGACTACCATGATTGAAATAAGGTGGTATAGCACGTTCGAAACATTCATCCTCCTCTTGTGCCTCATGTGATTCAATATTTTGAAGTGCATGGAATGTAGATTTGACTGGCGACCTTCACAGGTGATGTATTTTATAACATAAACAACTATTTGCTTCCATGGCTCAGGAAGAGAGGTTCTCTTCACACCTTGTTTATCCACACTCAATGGAGGCTCACTAGGTTATGTAAATTCGGCCCTAGCTGACGTGGCATATCTAGAAGTATGGTAATTTTCATTGTCGATAGGTAATCCTGTAACTTCTGCAATCCTTTCTTCAGTCACCATGACCTCCAACCCTTTTACCATCGCCTTTCCCTTAGATAATGTCTAGGAAAATTCTAATGCAATGCATTCATTAAAACCATTAGGCTTCAGGAAGTAGTCTAACCACCTTCACTTTCTGAATTCAGCCTGTGAAAATGTGTCTTGCAGTAATACGTTGTGAACCGTGGGTAAATTTTAAATTAACCCACCTCCCATTGTCTACAATCAATAATCAGTCTGCAAAGTTTTCCTTCCTACAACAATGCTAAATTTTCAATGCCAATGTCATATGAATTTTCTCTTTCTATTTTACCTTTTGTATTATGACAGGATCAATAGTGGCAGTAAAGGAGTAATAAAGGAAGGTTATGATGGAGGTGGTTGGTGTCACCTCACACATACGAGTTATCATTTCACTCAGAATTCAAATTGGCTCGATTTAAACTTTGCTGGCATAGACTAGCATGGACTAACACGTGGACAAAGTGTTCACATCTTTCCCCCCAACCTAAATTTGAGCATGTGTCCTCACATGCAAGGTGGTAATGATGATTTGACAGGGACAAGGAATAATGACATGCTATGGTGAACATCCATATTAATTCACAATAATTAAATGAATGCACTAAAGAAAATTAAGATATAGCAATTAATGCACACATACTTGGATTCATGGAAGATTCGTTGCAAAGATTGTGGAGAAAGTACCAATCGCCTTTAAGAAATAAGTTGAGAAATTAATGAAAATGAGGTGGAATGAGGTGAAGTGGAATGAAGTGAAGTGATGGAAGAGAGAGAAAGGTGGAGATGGATGGGCGGATGGGTGAATGAGTGAAGAAGTGGACTCCCACAAAAGTGGAAGTATTTATTATGATAAGGTACATACCTTAGTTAGCTAGAAGGAGGGACACTAGGTCCACTTCCCTCGGTTGCAGGAAGCTCAGGTGTTGCATGTTGAGTGAATTACTGTAGGAACTCCTCTTTGGAAGTTGGCTTGTAATAGAATTTGAGGTGATGACCATTGACAAGAAGCTTGAATTTGACAAGGTCAATGGTAGTGAGCTAAACAACACCATTGGGGAAGACTTCAACAACCTCATATGGTCCTAACCACCTTGTCTGCAATTTTCCTACATTATCTTGATACATTGAATCGTAGAGTAGGGCCCAATCTCCTGGTTGGAATTTATTGTCCTTGATGAATTGTCATGCCACTTGATTCTTTGATTCTGCACTACCTTTGTGTGATGCAAGGCTTCTCTCCTCATCTCATCCAAAGCATTCAGCTGCATGATTCTTTCTCTTTGTGCCTCAAAGATATCCATTCCAAAATCTACTGCATTCCTAAGAGTTTTATGTTCAAATTCAATAGGCATCATATTTGTCTTTCCATACAACAACTCAAAATGAGTGAAGCCTGTAGTTGTTTTTCAAGTTGTCCTATAGGCCTAAACAACTTCTGGCAGCCAGTTTTCCCAATCCTTTTTATGAACAACCACTATTTTGGTCAAAATGGCTTCAATCTCCCAGTTGGTCACCTCAACTTGGCCATTGTCCTAAGGGTGATAAGGAGTGGACTTTATGTGTCGTATGTTGTACTCATACCTCAACTTGGCCATTGTCCTTAATCAGTCACTATCTCTCTCAGAACTCCATACCTTGTGAAAATCTCCTCATAAAGAAATTCAACAACCTTATTATCTCTTGCATGCTTCATGGCCTTAACTTCTACCCACTTGGATACATAATCAGTGTATACTAAGATATAAGACTTACCATTGGATGGAGGATCAATGGGTCCTACAGAATCTAGTCCCTGTTTGTCAAATGGAGCGATTACTATTTGAGGGGAAAGTGGCATCTCATCAAATTTGGTTGGCCTACCCATCCTCTAGCATCTATCACACTTTCTCGTATATCTCCCTGCATCCTTGTGGAGTGTTGGCTAGTAATATCCTATATTTAGAATCTTCATTGCTATCCTCTTGGCTGCAAAATTTCCTCCACATGGTTCATTATGGCATGCATGCAAAATATCATATGTCTCATCTTCTTTCACACATATCCTCATGACATGATCTAGCCCAGTGTAAAACAAACATCCTGTAATCCTTGAAAAAGGAAATGATTTTTCAATGAGCACCCTTCTCTCTTTTGGAGAGAAGTGGGGAGGAACTCTCCCTTTGACTAGATAGTTAGCTGTGTCAGCATACTAGGGTGTTTGCACACCGATGGAAAATAAGTTCTCATCAGTGAAAGAGTCATCTATGACCTGATTGTCTTCTGATGTAGTCAGCCTTGAAAGAAAATCTGCAACAACATTGGCCTTCCTTGGTTTATCTACAATGGTTATGTCAAATGCCTACATCAACAATAACCATCTTGCCAGCCTACCTATGATCAAGAGTTTATTCATGAGATACTAAATGGTTGCATGATCTATGTGCAAAAAAAATTGATAGCCTATTATATAGTGCCCAAATTTGTTTAGGGCATAAATTACTACCAACATTTCTTTTTTTTTCACTGTATAATTGAATTTAGCTCCTTGCAAGTTTTTTCTAACAAAATAAATGCCATTTTCAATAGATCCTTCTTTCTGTCCTAAGAATAATCCTATAGCATAGTTTGATGCATCTATATGGATGTGAAAAGGAAGCTCCCAATTAGGTCCTTTGAGTATAGGAGCATGAGTGAAAGCTGCCTTCAAATCAGAAAATGCTTTGTCACAGTCTTCTATCCATTAAAATTCAACATCTTTGGTGAGAAGGGCATACAATGGTGCTTCTATTTTGCTGAAATCCTTGATGAACCACCTATAGTAGCCTGCATGTCCTAGGAATCTCCTAACATCTTTTTGCTTTGCAGGGATAGGCAGATTGGTGATCACCTCAAACTTTGTAGGGTCTACTTGAATTCCTTTGTGAAAGATGTAGTGGCAAAGAACTACACCTTCCTACATCATCACGAAACATTGTTCACTGTATAGAGATAGACTGTGATCTTCACATCTCTATAGGACTCTCCTAAGATTCTCCAATGTTTCATTGGAGTCAGCACCATAGGTGGTGAAATCATCCATATAAATTTCCATGCAATCATGAGAAATATCTGAAAATATGCTTGTTACCTAATTTTTAGCTTTTAGCTGAAATCAAGTAACTTTGTGTTTATCTTTTGTGTTTTTCTTTAAACATTACAAGATACATTATATTCTGCTAAGTTCATCAATATGCATGAAAGAGATTGTCAAGTACATATTGCATTTTATGCCAGTGTTGCAATAACAAAGAAATAAGAAATAGAACCAATATGTATTGCAAATGTAATCTTTATTGATAATCATGTGTGTATGAATGTCCCTCACAAGCCAAGGGACTAGCTATCCTAATGCTAGTAAAGAAGAGATCATACAAATATGGATAACAAAAGTAAATTATATATAACATGAAAAGGGACCCGCCATTGCCTGGTGAAATGACGAATCCCATTGACTTGGCCTCACATCATCATAATCCTTCCAGCTGCTTTGTTGCTTTGCTTCCGTTGACACTATCCTCGTTGCTCCTAGGTTTCCTGTATTGGATAAAAAATATGCTATTAGAGCAATGAAAGATCCCTGATCAAAATTATATGCAAAACATTCATAAACATGTAATCTAATGTCTACAAGCATTAAAATAGCAACATACCATAAGTGTCCCTGAAAACAAGAAAGGAGTGATCAAACACACCTATGATATGTTTTTTTTTATCTAGATGTTTGCTCCTTGTGCATATTTAGGACAAGTCTTGTTACTATTCTAATTCAACTAATTACAACATGTGGGGTAAATGTGGCTCCCACGAGGGTAGAGATCAACATGATTCCCTCTGATGTTTTCAAAGGGATAGGAAATTGAGCAACTTGATCAAATCAATGATAAACATGCTATTGATGCATTAAATCAATATGGAATCATACCAGTTGATCAAATTTCATTGTCAGATTCAAAAGATGTAACACATAATGTGAGTTGTCAATAAATTCATACTTCATCTTTTAATAAGTGAATCAATTAATAGGCTGCAATCATGTCAAAATGAAGGTATATTTGTTGGGCATGCATTTCAATCATCCTAAGTGGATCCAAGATCCATTTTATTAAAATAAGTAAATAATTTTAGTGATGCATCAAGTTCAATTATACATCTATTAAAATAATGAAGGAGATATCAAGCCATGCCTAAAATCATCATGAGTCATATGGGGCAGCGAGAAGGAACAAAGATAATCATGCATTTTTGCATGAGATACACTATCCAATTCATCTCACTTCAACCTTATTGGACAAGAACACATCACTTATGATGGTGAGCTTTCAGGTCACCACCATAAGTGACATATGGCTACCCAATAGTATTAAAGAAAAATGAATCAAATACTGAGGATATGGTGGAATATGAAATTCATGATTCCTTATTGTTAATAACCTTTTAGAGTTTACAATGAAAGTACCAAGTGAATAATGAGGGAAACATAGGACAAGGAGTTAAGGAGGAATGTCAGGACAATCACAGTGAACAACAAGTAGAGATTATCCATCAATGACAGTGGGATTTCACCATATTGAAATCCTGAAGACATAGTCATGGGAAATTGAAGAAAGATAGTCAAACAAGAGTTCCATAGGTTTGATGAGTAATGTGGATAGTCTTTGCTAAAACATGGGTAGTCTATTGAGTAATTAAGGAGAAGATTGCAAGAAGATAAGAGGACAGTCTACTTTGCAAACCTTAGGTTCAGGACATCACTTCACCAAGACAACATCACATGAGAACAAAAATGGTAGTCTATAGGGCAATGATAGCCTATGGAGCAGCCTAGTGAAAAGATGACAGCAATGATTCTCATTATTTTTTGGAGAAAACAATGCTCTCATTGTCCTCCTTTGATATTTCTCTACAAAAAATTTCAAAGCCTTGGTCATTCCCTATTGTTTTTCTCCTTTGCATGTTCAATTAAAGCCAACAATGAAATGTCAATTTTTAAGGTTAAGATATAATCTCTTGGCTTTGCAAAGAAATATCTAAGCCTGTGTCCTATCTCATTCCTCATAAGCACAGTTTGAGATGCTCCTAGATCTGAAAGCTTCATCTTTATTGCTTTCCATTTGTTGAATTATCTATTTATCGCATGAAAGATTAAAATATGAACTTGATACTTCTTTCAAACTGTTGGCTCTTCATACTCCATGTCCTCTATTGAACACTGCCACTTATAAGATTCTTAGGATTTCCTTTACTAGTGACTTCAAAATACTCAATTGTAGTCTTCATATGTAAACTCATCAAGTTATTTGCTTCAAGAATCAATTTATCTAAGCTTATCTCCTCCATCTATACATTTCTTCAAGCTAAGGATGATGTCAAGGTTTTGAATGGAGGTTTATGGTGTAGAAAGCACAATATTTAGAGGAAAAAGCAGATTTAAATGTAGTAAGAATACAATGATCATAGGCATAAGACAAGAATGATAGTGGATTGTAACCTCGAGTGTGACTACAAGACAATCATACCCTTATGACTGTAATCAAGAGTAGTGATGAGGTTTTGGTGAGGTGTCATGCATAGAGGGTAGTATATGCAATGGGTAGAGGCCATCCTTGAAGAACTATCTAGTTTTGAAAGGATTGTAAGTGACAAAATGTATCTAATTTTGATTGAGCATTAGGACAATGCATAGCCTAGTCATAAGGAAATGTTGATTAAGGTGAAAAGAGCAGCCACAATCATGAACAAAGCAACCATTGATAGAATATGATTGTGGATTTGTAGAATCAAATAAGAAGGGTGAAGGATGTGGAGATAGCAATAAATATAGTTTATGGAGCAATATCATTCTGTCTGGGGAGAAAGGCAGGTGAGTATCACTCCCATAAATGGACGGTGTATATTTGTGGAGAAACAAATGAGGATCTTGGGGTTGCATTTAAGAGTTGTCTTTCAGTTACACCCAAGCTTTAATAATCCAACTAGAATTGTTGATGCTACTCCTTTTGAGCTGTCTAAAATTGGGTATGGTGAATTTGAGATAAGCATGACTATCTACTTCCACAATGTTGTAGCAGAAAAAGCAACTAAAGCTATTTCATCTTCTAAAGTTGTACCCTGAGGATGAATTTGGACCACAGTCAATGAAGAAACTAGTATTCATTGAGTCATATGACGAGATTGTCATTACACAACCTTTAGATGTTTCTATTTGTGGGTTAGCAATCATCCAACAATAGCTATATCTGGAGCATCAACTGGATTGAGCTTACCACCTCCTTCAGGGATTGCGAATGATAATTTTAGTGAGAAGAAAAGAGGGGATACAAAGGAACATCATCTAAGTCAATGGTTTTTGAGACATTATGAAGCTGATGAGTTGGATTAGTTAATAGTAGCACATTAGCAGATTCAACATCATATAATGAAATCTTTGGGGCAATATTCTCTTGTGCTGAAAAATTAGATTTTTCTTCACAGAAATCAAAATCCATTTCATGGTTTTTACTTCAAAGAGATATTCAAAGATGGGAGAAGAACTAAAAATGGGTTAATTTCAAGATGAAAAAATGCAAAAATGATCACAAAACACAGGTATTTCTCTATAGTCGTGGCATAAAAATTTGATTTTTTATTCATAAATCAAAATGGAGAACAATTTGGGTTTCTTTCTATGTCACATACAAAGATATTGAATAGATTTAATGAAAAATTTTCTACTAAAAAAGTCATTTTAAAAACCCCAATTCACTTCTTACAACTGTGACCAAAAGCCAAATTTTTCTTTTGAAAGTTAAAAACCCATCTAGGTTGGTGCAAGAATTGCAAATACAGAGGAACATTGAAAAGCTATCACGAAGTTTTAAAGAAAAACAAAAGTATATGAAATCCATTATCAATACTTCATGGCTGCAGCCAAAGGAGAAATTTTTCTTCACAAAACAATGAACCCACTTGGGGTTTCTTTATTTTGATTTCAATACAGAAGAAAGATAAACATCTTTGCTTTATTTTCAAATTGGAGGCTCGAAATGAGCTCTTTTTCTCAAAAATCAGAATGATATGGGTCGGCTGAAGGCTTACCTAAAGGTTTTTCTCTTTTCTTTTGCAATAATCAAGCTTTTTCTTTTCACAAAGAGCTTCCTTTCAAGTTTCAAAACTTCAACAATGACAAATAAGCAAGTGAAACAACAATAGAAAAAGATAAATCACACACAAAAATGATCAGAAAATGTTCTTGGCCGTGACATTTAACTCATGAAATAGCTTTTAAAAGATGGAGAAAATGTAGATTTTGTTCAAAAAACATAGATACCTATTGTTCTTAGTGGAAATCACAATATTTCATCATGAAATTAGCCATAAACTAGTAAAAATTATGTTTGCAGTGCTTCTATCAAACCCTCATGGCGGCAGAATACCATCTCCAGAATCTTTAATGCACAAATGATGGGTTTCTTTTTCTTTTTCCATCTTTTGTTTAGGGTTTGAACCCTATTGGAGGCTGACGAGATTTTTTCCCATTGTTTAAAAAAATAAAAAAACACATTTTAATGTGTTACATGGTCTTTAAGGTGAGGTTTATAACTTAAGAAAATTTTTCCTTATTTTTTCATTTGGGAACATATGCCTTGTGTTCTAAAAAAAATTGCTAAGTCCTCCAAGTTGAAAAATGTGATATGCCTTGAAGACCTTCAAAATGTGCCTTTCAAAGATTATGGAGCTCACCTAGGCCGAATTATTGGGGCCTTTTATTTTCCTTTAAAAAATAGGAGTTTTTGACTAAGTCATAGTCATGTTCATTTTGGCCTTGAAATGCGGAAGTGGAGGTAGTTACAATTGATCAAATGCCTTGGAAGAATTTGTTTTTTGCTTAATGCTTTTGCAAGCATTTAAGTATCATTATTTTCCATTTTTTGTCAATTGCAAGACATTATCTAAGTGATTTGTAAATCACTTTTAGTTTATGTCATTTATAATGCAAATGTAATGTAATTCAAGGAGGTGGTGGGCCCCTTTTGCATTCTATTTTAAAAATGTAAAATAGTTTGATTAAGTGGTGTATTATGAATCACTTAATCAAGTTATTATTTTGAATGCATATCAGTGTCTTCTATTTTCAAAAAACAACCAAGGTGTGGGTCAAATGTGTTGAACACATGTGTGTGAGACAAAATGATGTTTGGAAAACATGAGAAGAGTGTGTGAGCTTGTTTTGAATTTTTGGAGGTTGTTTTGTCACACCTTCAGTGTGACCTTGGACTTAGCTTGACTTTTCTACATTTGGAGGACCTTTTGAAGGGGTTTTGGAAGCTTCCATTTTGGCTTTTCTGCTTCATCTGACCAGAACCTTCTAGATGGACATGGGTGAGAGGAGTTGCTTATTTTTGCTTAAGTAACTTCAATATTTGTGATTGAAGGGAGTTCTTTCTTTCCAGTAGAGTGATAGCTTGGTTTTGGAGTTATTTTTCAGCAGGAGCAATATTGTAACTCAGATGGACTTATGATATAGTGAGTAATTTGAATCAATAAAATAAAACATTTACCTTCTTATTTCATGTTTTATTGTGTGTTGTTAGTGATTGATCAGATTATTTGTGAAATTACCTTTCATTGTGATCTTGTCTCATGGTTAAGCACCTATTTAGTAGAAAATGCATTGTTATATGTTATAAGTTGTGTTAGTTCATGCAAGTATTGTTAGTTGTGAGATTTTGTTTTCCTTCTAAGAGTCTTGTTAAAAATAACCTCCTTATAAATTACTTATGTGAAATGCATGTGAAAATGAGTTGTGTGAACAAGGTTTTATGACATTGTTTTGAATGTGATAGGTTATTTAAAGGTCTTAGTCAGTTTTTGGTGTATCACCTTAGGTAGTTTCAGTTAAATGTTCATTTTTATGCATCTTTTACCCTTTTCCTCATAAATCATTAGTTAGGTGACATCAAAAAGGAAGCAAACCCATAATCTGGAGGTCTTCTTTAAAAATAGGACACCCACAACTTGAAAGCAATCCCTTGTTACATCCAAACCTACTAAGTTATTTCACAACTTGGCATTAGGGGTTCAAATTTTGATCACTAACAGTTTTGGCATGCTCGGTGGGATGGTGAATTGCTTTTCAGTTCATTTTTATGCATTTTGCTACTGCTCTTTGGTATGTACAATAGTAGTTTATACCTTTGGAGGCAAGTTGTCAATACATACCTGGAAACTCTGATAAGTTTTCACTGGTTTCAATATGATCAAGTGTTGGTTAGTTTCAAATAGATCTGATTTTGCTTATCTTTCTAGCTTTTGAATGAATAAGCATGTCTATGTTTCATGGAAACATGTAATATCACCCAACATATCATGAAACTGCTAATTACCCACCATTCCATGAAAATCATGCATATATGCCCTCTTACTAGCCACATCACATAGAAAAAATTGTTGGTTTCATTCTAAATGCCCCTATTACTATAGATTACCAGTAGTCCTATCATGTTTTCCACCCTCCCATCCTTGCTCAAACTCAATATAAGCTAATTTATGATCAAAATCAACCCCATGAAGAGGTTTTTGATGCCAACATACATGATTATTCACATAATCATCCTCAAGATCACCCTTACTAGAATGTATTGGACTTGATCCAAGAGCTTGACCATGTGTTGTGGGCTTTGAGCCAACATCTTTAACATATGAAGATTAGTGATGCTAGTAATGTGTTCTGTCACATATATTGGATGTTGGTTGACATAAAGAAGCAAAAAATGTTATATCCCTTCAACAAGATTTTGTTGATCAATCCTTTGGTTATGATCAAGAGTGGGTGACAAAGAGGATGTAGTTTGAAGGTCTTGAAGGGGAGATAATTGCTAAAGAGGAGAAAATGAAGTTTTTGTTTGCTCAGGTGCAAAGTAGTCAAGCTTATTCAGACTATCAATGCCAACAAAGGAATGAAACCCAGGCAGCCCCCTCCATTCCTAGTTTCAGCTCAACTCTTCCTGCAATGTTGAATCATCTTGTTAATGAAGAGGTTTCCAAGTACAAGTTCCACAGCTTTAAACAAGAGAAACCTTTTGATCCCATTAGTGAGCCTACCAATGAGCCTTCTACCCATAAGTTTCCAAGTTGGAAAGGGCCATCTGCTCTACCTTGTGAGGTTCCAACATTTGTTATACAAGAGAAGGAGGGGGTCACAAATGTGAACTTGTTGCATTAGCTATGGAGGAATATAGGCTACAACAACACAAGGTTGAATAGAAGAAGGTTTGTCAAAATATATCTTCCTTTGTTCTAGCTAATGATCCTCCTGATGTTGTCAAAGATGGTGAAAATGTTCCAACAAGACAACATGGTGATGAAGTGAAAATTGCTATTATAGAGGACCAACCTTTAGCTTGAATTGATGAATTACCTACTTTTGTCAACAAGGATGAAGATTCAAAGCAACAAGAGAACATCAAGCAGTGTGGTGAGTTGCAGGTTCAAGAATCAGGACAACAACCTAAAGAGGTTGAAGAAGGTGATGTAGGCCATAATTTCTTAGCTTCATTTGATGATCTTCCATGTTTTATTGAGCATGATGAGGAGGGCATAAATCTGGTCATAAGTTAGCAATATGAGGTTGTACGCCTTGAGGTTTTATTTCATCAAGAGAGTTGCCATGAGCTCAATATCAGTCCTCCCACACAAAAATGAAATGAAAGAAATGAAGAGGATCTATTTCAAGCTAAAATTGAGTTTTCCTGCTCATGTCTAGATGCTATGCCAACATCTTTGAAGGAAAATTATCAAGAACAACAAGAACAAGAAGTGGAAGTAACCATGTTCAACCCCTTTTGTATCAATAAATCAATAGAATCAGACATGGAGACAAATGAACACGAGAAACTTGGTGAGGAAGAGGCTGATATGTTTTTGTATGATGGGATTCCTTCATTTGTTGAACAAAGTGAAGAAGATATGTGTGTGATAACACAAGTTAAATGTTCATTTTTATGCATCTTTTACCATTTTCTTTAAATTTCACTAGTTAGGTGAAATCAAAAGGGGAGCCAGCCTGTAATTTGGAGGTATGCTTTCAAAATAGGGCACCCACAACTTGAAAGCATTCCCATGTTACATCCAAACTTGTTGAGTTTTTTCAAAGCTTAGCATTAGGGGTGTAGATTTGGATCACTAACACTACTAAGGACTGCCCTCTAAAAAGCTATAGGTGCATTGCATAAGCCAAATGGAATTATTGAGTAGGCACGAGTAGGCATAGGTTCCCCATGGACAGGTAAAGGTGGTCTTCTCCTAGTCCTCTAGTGCAATTTGGATCTGGTTATAGCCACTGAATCCATCTAGAAAAGAAAAGTATTTTTTTCCTGCAAGAGAGTCCAAAACTTGATCTATGAAGGGTAAGGGAAAATGGTCCTTTTTGGTGGCAGCATTAAGTTCCTTGTAATCAACACAAACTCATCACTTCCCTCCATTTTTGGGCACAATCACCAATGGAGACACCCACTAGATATCTAAGATGGGGTAGATAAATGCTGCATCTAGCAATTTTTGTAGCTCTCCTTTTACAATTTCTCTTAATATAGGGTTAACTCTTCTTTGTGGTTGTCTAATTGGGGTGCAATCATCTGTGATGTTAAATTTGAGTGCAAAGCTTAGGGTCCTATCCCTTCATATCATGATAGTCCTGCACAAATGCATGTTGGTGGGTCTTTAGTAAGGTTTTCAATGAAAACTATTGTTCTTCACTCAATTTGTTGTTGATGTGCAAATGATTTCCTTCCGCCATTTGCATTTGTGTAGTTATCTCTATCATGGCTGCTTCACTAATGCTTGGTAGTTTGAGTTCATGAGGAAGTAATGTATGAGACATACCTATTGTTGTAGGAAGTTCGGCTGTAGGAAGAGTGTTTGTAGGAAGAGTGACTGCAGGAAGAGTAGGTAGAAATTTCTTGACTGGAACAACATAATGAGAAGATGATGCTTCCTCCACTTCACAATGATTCTGAATGATGTTAGCCAATACTTCTTCTTCATTTTGAAGCTGCATGAAAGAGCTTCTGCCTAACATCATAAGCTATTCCACAAAATGAACTTCCTCGACCTCTTCACCAACATGTGGCCATATAGAATTATCCAGATCATGGGATGGTTGAGCAGGAGGGTAGAGAACAAGATTTTTAATGCTCTTTCCACTAGAAATGGTCATGTATCCTTTCTTGCATCCAATATATGCATCTATTGTTGCTAACCATGGTCTTGTTAGAATGATAGGGTACTCAATAAGTGTGGCTTTAGGAGAAATAATCATGAAATCTGCTGGGTACTCTCATGAGTCCATAGTTACCACAAGGTTTTCCACTACATCATCAGGTTTAACAGTTGAACTATTAGCAAGTTGTAGGATAGTAGGAGTAGGTCTCATGTTTGCAACATTTACTTGCTGCAGGATATCCTTGGTCATTACATTTATTGCCTCTCCCAAGTCAATCAAAGCATTCTTTATTTGGATCCCATTTATAACAACTCCTACCATAGGACTCCCTGGGTCATTATATTTGGGAACAATTACTTTCCCAAGCATGATGTCAGCTATTTGTCCCACCACATGGACCATAGTGGGGTCTTTCTTCTTCATTGTTGGCTTCTTAAGGCGTGCTTCCTTAATTTCCTTGTCATAGATTGGAACATATTTTATGGCCTAAAATAGAAGTATTTGGACACATATATGCTTTAGCTGATCCAAGATGTCAAAGGTGGTGTCCTCCTTTTCTTTCTTTTTCTTGGCAACTTCCAATCTCTAAGGAAATGGTGGTTCTTGCTCAGTCTGCTTGATTGGGACTGGTTTAGGATTTTTAGGTGCACTTAGCTGACTGGGATCATTTAGAGGTTCCTCTTCCTCTTCCATAGGAAGCTCAGTAATAATGGGAATGGAAGGGGTTGGTAAAGTAGTTCCTAAACATAAGTGGATGTCACTCACACTCACAACATATGTAAGGAATTGATTTGAATTAGCAGGGTATACTAGTTGCTACTATGGTTTGTTATTTGGGTTAAGTATGGGATGAGTTGGTAGCTGAGTAGGCTTAGGTGGATTTGAGATTAGATTAGCAAGAGGAGGCATTATAGCAGGTTTTTGGGGCTAAGGAGGTGGTTGCATGTAGCTATTTGTCTGGTTTGGCCATTGTTGTCCTCCCCTCTGTTGATTTGTTTGCTACCAATTTCCTTGAAACTTCTGCCAATTCCTCGAAGGTTGCTACCAATGGGGTGGAGAGTTTTGGTTATTAGGATAGGTATTTGGAGGGTTAATCCAAGGCTAGGTGGATATCCTCCATAGTTGGATGGATATGGGAGTTGCCATTGGTTACCAAATGAATAAGAATTGAAATATGACCCAACAAAAGATAGTGGATCTGGTGGCATACCTTGTCTTGGAGCCCACCTTTGTGCAACATAGTAGAATTTATCTTCTTCAATCTATATTGGCTTGAACTCAGGTGCAATTTGCTTGCTATCAATATTAGCTATCATCTTGCACCTGCAGTCCTTCTTTTTTCTACAATGAGGGAAATATTCTACCAACATTTCCTCTACCTCTTCTTGTTTCTTCTTGGTTTGAAGTGTATCTAGTTGAGTAGCTAGATTGTTTATAATGTCTTGCTTGAAGTCTGCCAACAAATGTGTGATCTCCATCCTTGAAACTCCACTGGTAGATGACTTACCCATAGAGTATTGGTAAGCTCTCCCTTTCTTTGAAGCTACCCTAGAGTAGTTCTAGCATATTTTCTTAATATCCTCCCAAGGAACTTGGGAGATATCTCCTCTTCCCATCAAGTCCAAGGAATCAGTGCAATTGTCATTAATTCCTCTCAGGAAAAACAACTTTTGTGAGTCTTCATTGAGTGTATGGTCTAGAGATTTCTATAGGAAAAATAGAAACCTTGCAATGTAATCCTCTAGGCTCTCATCTTCCTTTTGCTTCATCCTAAAAATATCATCTCCTCTCATGTCATTGCCTCTACAATACTCCTTGTATTTCTGAAGGAATTTTTTCTTCATGTCATCCCATGTCTCCATAGTATTTCTGCCTAGGCTCATGAACCATCTTAATGCATCTTCTTTCAAAGTGGTAGGAAATAGCTTGAGCCTATGGGCATCAATGGTATAGTCATAACTCCTATAGAGTATGTGAAACTCAAACAAGAAGGTATCAGGATCTTCTATGACAAGTGCATAGAACTTAGGAAGGACTGAAGTAGGGATATTTTTGAGGTTGTATACTTCATTCTAATGAGCAATGGGGAAAGGAAAAGCTAGTTGGTTAGTTTTGTTTCTATTTGCATCACCCATACCTGCTTGATGTAGTTCCAAAGAAAAGGGGTTCTCAATCATATTTTGATCTTTAGAGGACACTTCAAAGCTAGTCAGATCAAGAAATGCATCAGAAAAGGGGTGTGGATCTTCTTCATCTTCTCTTGGCAAGTTCTAATATTCAACTAGTTGGAATGGATCGGGGTTGTTAGGAAGGAATCTCCCATGAGCATCTCTCCTCCTTCCTCTATGCATGTGGTATCAACTCACTATTAGCCAACTCACAAAAATAATTGGAAAAAGAATAGTGGACCATTACTTTCCTAAATTAGGGGTATAATAAGAACAAATTTCAGAAATACTACAACAAGAAAAACTATCAATGATGTTCCAAAGAACTTCCTAGTTTGACAACATCCCCAACAATGATTTAACAACTAAGCCCTTACAACTATGATTCAAAGATTGGACATCTAAATTGAATAGCCATTTCAATCATCATGAAGGTACATTTAACTTGTCAACCCAGGGATGTAAACTTGAAATGGGTCAGCACAATATGTTTACTGGAAATCCAAAGTAGCCATTTTCGTTCTACAGCTAAGAAAGACACAATGCTGAAAGTAAACTGCTTGGAAAGGAATAACATAAATGTTGAACATCAACCAACAACTATACTAAGCTGAAATGCATGACAAAAATAAAAATATGAGCAAACAAATAGGAAACTACTCTATCTATCTTGGCTATAGGAACAGTCACAAAATGGAATTCTAGTGGTTGCAGGAATAGTCAGAGCCAAATTCTTAACTAATTACTAAACATAAAATAATAACTAAAATAAACTAAACTAAAGGAAAAAATGCTCACCAAATGGGGCCCCTTGGATGAGTATCCTCTAAAACTAATGTAAAATCAAATGCACAGACTTATAAATTCATTTTATTCATTGGAAAACATGAGTATAATAGAGTAGTGTAACTATATTACTGAAAACTAAGAATGCAAGTGCATCATTAGATCACGCAACCTCCTAAGAAGGAGCATTTGGGTCTTATTTATAGGAAAAGAAGCTACTAAATAATCACCTAGCAAGGTGGTCAACTCCAATAGATTAGGAGGATGCCACGTTAGGGAAAGCATGAAAAATGGAGAGGTAGTTACGCATGTGTGGAATCTAGTCAAGCATGCTACCTTAACATAGATTTAGCAGAATAGTAACACCTATATTCACTCAACAACAATAAAGACCATTTACAAGGCAGTTACAACTTTGATTTAAATGAGGAATCTCCCGCCATAGAGAGTCTTCCTTCCATTGACCTTTGAATGGCTACGTTGTTGACCGTTATGATGAATGACCAACTGTCAAAGTCTTCCTCCATTTCACAGGCCTCTAATCATATCTGCATGGCAATATTAGTATGCACAATAATCACATATCTATAACTATCTTAAAGAGCATTCATTAATCCACATGTAGAATTAACACAGATAGTCCATATAACATGTCAATGTTATTAAAGATTTGTAGAAATAAAATTAGGCCCAATGTTTATGGTTTGGAGGAAATATCAACATTCAAACATCAAGGTCCATGACAACTTCGGCAAATAGATCATAAATTCTACCAAAATTAAACCATAAAATAGACTCATCACACGTATCGACGCACAACAACTAGCAAGGTGAGCACTTTCTAGACCAACACATGAGCATGTGACTGTTCCTTCCATTGTGAATGAGAGTGCTAAGGTGGATAGGTTGTAATCAATTACTTCCCTTACCCAGAGCCTCATACTATATACCAGTCTTGTAGCACAAGGTGAGCTAGGAAATTCTTCAGGGAGTAGAGTTCCACCTCATTATTTTTAGGCTTATGGGTCACTTTGTGTTTATAACCCCATAGATAGTCATGATGCAAGTACCTAGTGTACATGTGTAATTGATTAGATGGTGATGAAAAATTCCCTCCTTAATGGGACATTCAACCTTGATAGTGAGGTAAATGTTAGCAAGTTCATTGAATTTAATCTATTAAATTTCATTTTTGAAATGAAAGATTAACTAAATTGGTTGAATGATTACAATAAAACTTTAGGGTCATAGTGTTCACTCTATTTTTAGTGGTCCTCCACCTCCCTATTACACAACCACATGTACTGTAGAGGTATGTAACTAGTAAATAATTATAAATATTACATGTGAATAGTTAAATGTTATATGAATGATATTCTTATATCTCATTTTGGATGTTGAATAGGTTAATCTATAGTTTGTAAGTATACTTTGTACTTTGTAAGGTTCATTTTTTCATGTTATTGACCTCCAAAAATATAGGTTATTGGCATCACTATCTTGTAGCATACCATTTCACTCTTATCCTCCTAATTGTCATCACTAGCTTATAGCATACCATCTCTCTTCTCAGTGTTGGGATCATGAATGATTCTTGGGATATTGATCTTATTACTACCCTTGTCCTATGTTGACTATACTTATCATGATGACTATGTTATTACATTCATGTTATGGTTTTAGACTTTCTCTTATACCTTTGAAGTGCTTGACATCATAGAGGACTACTCTCTTGCTTTCTTGATTGTATACTGTCATCTTCTATCAATTATCTTCAATGGTATCTAATTCATATACAAGGTACTATCCACTCATCATTTAGAAATATATGCCATCTTTCTATCCCTTCACAACCTAGATACCTCTATGAATATGATCATTAAAAGGGAACTATCACTTTAAACTATCCTTTAATAATAAACTATGCATGCTCCTCTTATAAAATTTTACTAAATTTGTTGCTTCTCCTATGATACTATCTTGTAACATTGGATTTCAAGTGATTACCAACACATTCATGAATATTTTTCACTCTTTACCTTGAGGTATCTTTGTTGAAAACATATAAAGTATCTCCTCATAATAAATCATCTTCCACAATTATCCCTTGAAGCATTCTTTGATATTGAAGTAAATGTGACTGCCCTATTACATATGTGACTTTAGACTATCATATTCAATTTTATGTAACTATCCTATTACAATTCTTTATTTATGCTATATCATTTAATGTTCATTTTTTGTCCTTTATTCATCATTTCTCTGTGTGATCATTACTCTACCTATGTGAATATTACACTATCCATTGTAATGAAGATATATCAATCCATTTATTAGCTATCTCTTCTTTGTGATTCACCCATGAAGATGAATATAATGTTGAGGTTTTATAAAAATCATGGAGTGTATTTATTGGCATGAATTTCTATCAAGATCTTAGGACCATAGTCCCCTCATTTATCACTATCACTACATCATTTTGTTCTTAGTTAATAGTGCTCATTATTGCTTCTTTTCATGCATCAGACTATCATGCTTTACATTATTTCCATAAATATTATCTCCACTTCAAAAATTCTTTGCACTTCACATCAAAAAAGGTTTGCATGACTTCCTTATGTAATCATGATATTGTCCCTTGCTTGCATGATATGACTATCCCTAGGATTGCCATCTTGTGATTGTCCTTTACTCTAAATTTTTTCTCATAAAACATGCAAACCCTTGACATTCAATTGATACTCATGAATATTCTTTTTTATATGAGGATACTATGTCCATAGTCAATAGGATAGGATACTATGTCCTTTCTCCTCATTTCTCCTAACTATCACATTGCTCTATCATCTATCCTTCTATTATTACAACCCTACCTTGTCATTCATGAGACCCCTTACTATGCAAGATGACCTTATAAAAAACTCTTCCTCTATCAACTTCTTCTTAATAACTTAAAAACTTCCCAATATGGCTCTTGTGCATTATGTTTTGTCTTGTTGTTTCTCTATGCAATATTGCTCTCTTCTATCAACCTTTTGCTCACCATGTTGTTCATGAAGGGTTTTGATCATAAAACAAGATTTGAAATAGAATTGGATGCATTAACATATCCCAAGGAACACAATATTGTAGTAACCACATAGTAAACTATGAAGCAATATATAGTTCAATAAGTACTCAAAATTTTGTTGACTATGTCATACATTATAAGCCATGAATTAGATCACTCTTCTAGTTTTCATAATTGAATAATGTTGATTTATTTTCAGATGATGCAAGCAGAGAATCCTCCTGATATTGATAGGATAATAGAGCATTCTCTACCTACTACAATAGAAAGCTCAATTCCTTTTATGGGGGTATGAGGTAGATTAGTAAATTTTAAATTAAATTCATTGTTTTAGCTGTTTATTATTGAAAAATAAACTTATTATTGATTTTTACTTTAATTTCTATTTGGATGGTTGTTATAGGGCTTTACAATGCCACAACATGAGCATACTACTATTGTGGATGAGGAGATAGATCATTTGGCGATGATAAGTGATTATTTTGTTAAATATTTTATTTTATATAATGTAATTTCTATATATTAATGTCTATACTTTTATTATAATAGGTATGACTCCATGAAGAATTAAATAGGAGGTCTAGCAGCCCTCGAGTTCAAAGTATACCATCATCATATGCATCTCCATCCCCTCGATGATTAAAGGCCACCCATGATCTATTTTCTTAACGTGGACAAGAATGGCTATTTATTAGGGTCCTTTGTTGTATGCCTATATGGCATTTTTGGACATATATTTTGTATTGCATATACTTGACATTGTATGTCCATATGGAATTCTTGTAAGCCTATATGGCTATTTTTTATATATGTTATACTTATATTAACATATATTGATGTATGCCTATATGGCTATTTGGTTAATACATATCTTTTTATTGATGGTGTCCATATTTGCATTATAAATGACTATTTAAATAAAAAAATATAATTATTTGAAATAACTACAAATTATTAAAATTTTATTCCGATATGTTCTCACAAAATATTCCTATATTATTTCCTTGCAATAAATAAAGTGCGTCAGGGTATGCTAAGATGTTTATCTCTCAAGAATGTAATGAAAACACAAGGAAAAAAAGCTAATTAAGGATTATATTTTTAGATTTCAAGTTTTTCATAATAATATGTTTCCTCCATTATAAAATGACAAGCTTCAATGGATATTTGTAGATGGATTACTTCAAATATTTAAAATCCAAGTGTATTCCATGCTTCATAACTTATCTCACACTCATTTCACCTATATTTGTTGGTCAATTATTATCTTTCCTACACCAACATGTGTTTGTGGTCTTGAATGACATATTTTTGGCATTTAGTTATGGAATAAAGTTTTATTCAAGACAAAGTGCAAAAAATTACACTATGCTTCCAATAATTTTATTAAAGTATATTCAAGTACCCATCCTCTAGTTGGCGGATCACTACTTCAAATTTATAGACGTATTCTTCATGCCCACACTTTCATTCATCTCAAAAAAGTGTATTCCTATATTGACCAAAAAATTTATGACTAGATTGATTTCAATCAACATAGGGGACTAGTTCTTTGGTGTAGATCATTTAGTCATAATATTATAAAGAAACATACGTTGACCAAAAATCGTAAAGTGGTCTTATTCTATAGCCACTCCAATGTGTTCGAATTGTCAGTTTTCCCCCAAGAGATGAAGAATGTAAACAATGCCTCTCAAATTTTTTTTACTAAATGTAACTGACACTTTTTGGAACATCTCAAACATTGTTTCCATGGTGGAATGACTTGGAACTGTCGGTCTGGTCACACTATGAACAAAACAAAAATTAGGCTATCTTGCAACTTTCTTTTGAATGTAATTGACACTTTTTTCCATTAGTTTAAAACTCATCACCAAGGGAAAATGGATTGGAGATATGAAAAAATGAGAGAGGTTATTGTAGAGGGGCTCTACGTCATCCTGTACCTTTAGAAGAAGTGTTTCTAAGTGCCACAATTTCTGAGTAACAACTCATCAAATTTTGTTGCCTTTTCACACTTTGGACTCTTAAGATAAATCATTAGTGAAATGTATCCAAAAATGTTTTGGCATGTTGGGGTGTGAAATAGGACCTTTCCTAGTGTAAAACCACCCATCTGAATGTGTTGGAACTGTCAGTTTTGTCGCATGATGAACAAAACAAAAAATTACACACCTTACAACTTACACTTCATATATTTTGACAAATTTTCCATCAATTAAAAACTCATCACCATTGGAAAATGGATTGGAGGTATGAAAAATTGAGAGGTTATTGAAGAGGGGCCCTACATGATCCTATACCTTCAGACAAAATATTTCTAAGTTCCATGATTTTCAAGTAACAAATTATCAAAGTTTTCTTCCATTTTTCACTTTGATCTCTTCAGGGAAATCATTGGTGCAATGTAGCCTAAAACATTCCAACATGCTTGGGTGTGAAAAATGACCTTTAATAGCATGGAACTACCCATCCATATGTGTAGGAAACTATTGGTCTAGTCGCATTATGAATAAAATTAAAGTTACACCACCTTACAACTTTACACTACATGCATTTGATGCTTTTTCCATCAATTGAAAACTCATCACTACAGTCAAATGGATTGGAGATATGAAAAAATAGAGAGGTTATTATAGAGGGGCCCTACATGATCATGTACATTTAGATGAAATTTTTCTAAGTACCATGATTTTTGAGTAACAACTCATCAAATTTTGCTACCCTTTTGCACTTTGGTCTCTTAATAAAAATCATCAGTGCCATGTAGCCCAAAAAATTCTGGCATGCTAGGGTGCAAAAAAGGACTTTACCTAGCATAAACCTACCCATATAGAGATTTTGGAACTATCAGTTTGGTTACAGGACACATAGAATGAAAATTACACCACCTTGCAACTTTACACTACATGTATTTGACATTTTTTCCATGAACTGAAAACTTGTCACCATGGGAAAATGAATTGGAGATATGAAAAACTTAGATAGGTTATTGTAGAGAGCCCCTACATGATTATATATCTTTAGAAAAAATGTTTCTAAGTGCCATGATTTATAAGTAACAACTCATCAAAGTTTTTTTCCCTTTCGCACTTTGGTCTCTTAAGGGAAATTGTCAGTGCAATGTATCTTGCAATGTTCCGGCATTCTTGGGTGTGAAACATGACCTTGGCTAGCATAAACCTACAAATCTAGATGTGTTGGAACTATTGGTTTGGTTGCATGATGAATAGATGAAAATTACACCACCTTGCAACTTTACATTGCATGCATCTAATGCTTTTTCCATCAACTGTAAAATCATCACCACGGGAAAATGGATTGGAGATATGAAAAAATAAGAGAGGTTATTGTAGAGGAGCCCTACATGATCCTCTACCTTTAATTTTTTTTCCAAGTGGAACAATTTTTGAGTAAAAAATCATTAAATTTTGCTTCCCTTTTGCACTTTTGTCTCTTAAGAGAAATCGTCGGTGCAATGTAGCCCAAAATGTTCTACCATAAGAGGGTGTGAAATAGGACATTTCCTAGCATAAAACTACCCATCTAGATGTGTTGGAACTATTGGTTTGGTTGCATGAAAAAAAAACAAAAAATACACCACCTTGAAATTTTACACTGCATGCATAGAAGCATCTTAAGGGGCATCACAACTTGGGGTCTATCATTACACAAGAAGGAGACCAGAGTCATTCCCAAGTGCTATGTGCTACTACTATTGATCAACTTGGTAAAAACCTAAATATGAAGTTTCAATTATGAAGGAAGAAGTTGTTAGTATGATAGAGAATGCACATTTTATAACTGAAACTAAATAAATAGAAGCACATGATAACCCTATCTTAGGGAAGAAACTTAAAAACATCAAAAATAAAATAAAGACAAAAAATAATATGGTTACTGAAAATGATTCATATTTTTCAAAAAATGTGAATGTTGACATGGATACATCAATCTTGCAAGATAAGCGTACATTCTAAGTGAATGAAGGGAAATTTACAATGGATACATCAATCTTGCATTTGATATCAGTCCATTCAAAGTGCAATGGAAAAGGTGAAGATGGCACTAGAAATGGGAATTCAAATATATGTTGCCAAAATTTCTATAATCTCCAATATCCTATACATATCCCTTTCTATTTCAAGGAATGCAAGAGTGAAGGAAAGATAATTAGAGAGGTATATTATGAAAATCATTTTGTTCTTTAGAAAAAATCTTTATCTTCAAGATTTTCATTTTGAACTATAATATAACTTCCCTCTCATAACTATCATTCAAACCTTAATACTTTTATCCTCATAAATCTACTACTAATTCCTTCCTTATGATGCCCTACTCTATTATATTCACCTTTTGGTTGTATAGTGGCATGTGTAGGTTGCATTTTTATTTATGTCCTTTGGCTATCTCATTGTCATGAAATTTATCTCCATCATTGTAACCCTTCTACTATGTTTTCAAAATTGAATTGTATGAAGATTTTCAATTGGGGTATTGAAAGTTCATTTTGGTCTCATTTTGACTTGATAGTGAAACATAACAAAAGATAGTGAATGCATTTTTTATCACAAAAAAGTCCACTATGTGCCATTTTACATAGACCTACCATAAATATGCATATAATTTTCCCAATATTCACTATATATGTATAAAAATATAGCAACAAGAAAATGAGAAACTTTAAGTTAAAGAGGGGAAGTAAGTCCTTCCTATGCCATATGAAATTTGGAACCAAACATAAGTAAAGTTGAAATGTGATAGTGAAATTTCTAACTATCGATTGCAATACATTAATATCAAATGAGATATTGAAAAAATAGAAACACAAATAGTTTTATACTTATAGATTAATCCAACGAATCACCCAGGTTTTCTCTACTCATTATTGTGCCAAGTATTGCCTTAGGGTTAGACTCATGCACCTTCCACAAGTTCTTCTTCAAAGGTCTACCCCCATATTTGATCAAATGAAAATTTGATTCCACACCAAGGTTTGAGTAATGAAGAATCTTCCGATGTGTGTCCAAGTCCTAAAACAACCAAACATTAACACTCTTAATTGGGTACCTTTTAAGCCATGTTTTAGTGACAACCATCAAACTTATAGGGTATTCGATGTTTTATCCGTCTATAATTGGAGCATCCAATTTATTTTTGGCCTCAACACAATGACACAAGTAATAATTTGTTCCCTCTTCATTGTATTCATCTATAATAACTACATAAACATGCCCTACATTGATATGTGCATCAAATTAGATAAATTTAGTAAACATTAAAAAAACACTACAAAGTAAGATATGTTGGTATGTGGTGATTGATCATGCTATATTGTACACTCTTCATGTATCCTCATTGGGGTCTAGGGCCCTAGGTGGGGGTTTAGGGGTGGTAGCCCCTAAGAATTTTTTTTCCCATTTTTTTTGCTTCGTCATCGAAAAAAGAAAAAAATGACTTTGTAGAACCCTAATTTTGGAAGCTTTTAAAAAGCTTGTTATAAGAATTTTTGATGGGGTTTGCAGTAGGGAATTATTAGCGAGATTGTAATATGTTTTACACTAGATAATAAAATCATTGGATGGCTGCGGTTTTGTGGATGTAGCCTAGATTGGGTGAACCACGTTAAATTCTCTGTGTTGTCTTGTCTCTGTTATAATTTTTTGTGTGTTTTATTTCTTTGTTTTATTGATCAAATCTGCATTTAACTGTTAGATATCTTCCTTCTAACCCTAACAAGATAAAATGAGGAATTTCAAAAACTATGCAAGTAGATATATTACCTAGTTGAACTAGATTTGATATGTGATCAGATTCAATTGATGGTTCTATTTGTGTAAATTACATTGTTGTTGGGATTTGATACATGTCAAGTGGGATTAGACATCTTAACCACCATTTATCAACCCACTCCTTTGAATCACACTCATTTCAAGATTGAACTATACATGAAGAACAAAATCTTGTCATCTAGCACGTATGGATACTCCATGAACCTACATTATAGCTTTTGAAAGAGTGTAAATCACTTGATCCTATCAATGTATAACAATCCTCATATTGTGAAGTGTTAGTATCATCTATTGACCAAAAAAATCTATGAACTAAAAACTTACCTTCATTACTTAGACTCATTGAAGCATTACACCACTCGATGATTTATTTCACATCTGTCAACTTTACATTATCGTTATACTTTAATTCTTATCATTCTATGGCTCTTTTAATACATTCCCCTGTGTCATCATGCTCCCCCTTTTCATTTCCAGTCTCACAAAAGTTCCACATATGTTGAACACCTGTAATATTATGAATCCTTCTCAACCAATACAACATCTATGAGTTCTTAAATTGTGATACACAATTATCCAACCATATGATATGTTGATGGAATGATATGCCCCTTCTATCCAAATCATGGTAGAACACCTGAAAGAAACCTTGCACAAACTTTGTATAATGCATGTGATCATTACTGATAAAAAAAATGATACTCCCTTATGATCTTTTTTTCATCATCAATACTGTCACTAGCATGAATGAATGCTATGTACACAAATATATCAACTTGTGTGGAGTTGTAATATTGTGATTTCACCTCATGTTGTGGTTGTAGACTATAGTTCTTAGCAAAGTTGATGACTGAAATAGTGCTACCAAGTGCAAATATGTCCTTGCATAACTTAAATTGCAAGTCCAACCATCAAGCTCTATGGGTATGCCTTACATACTCATACACTATACTGTTACCAAATATATAGATAAACTGATACACTAGAATCTTTTGAATAACCAAATCACACCATTTTTCTTCTTTACCATCTTTTGTATTGTAGGCCATTGTCTTATACTTGCCAAATTCTATTAGTTCATTTCAAACCACGTGTACTTTCCATATGTTCACATATTGGTATATGTTGCAAGCCACCACAATGTTGACATGTGCCATCCAAGCACATTTATTGTAGAATAATTGACCTTCCTCTCTTTCACACAATTTTTTTTGATATGAAATCTCTTGAAGATGTAGGTGGGGCATGTATGCCACAGTCCTGCAAAACTTTGTTAGTATGCAAATCTAAACATATACATCGATAGACATCAAAATGGTTAAAAAACTCAATATGTACTCTACAATAAGTAGTGTGTGTGATTTATTTTGATATAGAAAGGCTTTAGAATTTCAAAAAATATTTTATAAATTTTAACTTGAGGATACATATCTAGAAATTTACCAAAAAATGCTTTGGATGTGGCTCATGGTTCTAACTACCAATTCTCCTTCTTACCACATCTCTTGGATTTAGAGATACCCTTGGGTTATTCTTCCAAAAGTATTTAATTAGGGATCTCAATGCTTCAACATTTTGTTTATCTTTTTGTGGTAGTTTGTCTGAGAATGCTCGTAATTCATTTTCATGAGTGTCCTCAATTTTTTTGTGCCTTCCAATGGATCTTAATAAATTTTTTCTCTTTATTCTCTATGCTTCACTTGTCTTTATAATGAGATGATATTTCTTCATTTGATTACTTACTATTGTTGATGCAATTAAATGTTGTGTGACATTACTTTCTTTGGTGCATGAGGTGCTACCCACACTCTCATATGCACTTATTATTTTCTTCACAATTGATTTGTCACTTGAAGCTTCTGATGCTCTTAGCCCAATAATCTTCATAATAGACCTATACTTTAGATTTCTCATCATTTCAACAAATAGTTGACATATTATGGTTTTTTTTTCAAAGAAAAATATCCAAATCTTGTTAGCTTATCTTCTACAAGTACATTTTGGAATCTTATCATCTATTAGAGGCAAAATATTCTCATCAATATCAATAAAGAACGTGGGCTTTCTACATAAAATTCTAGGAGGTGTTATCAAAGGTAAATTTTTCCTGAACATTAGGAATTTCATCAATATTTAAATGAGATGAGATAGATGGTTTATCTTCAATCAAAGATGTAATAGATGACATGCCTTGAAGTTGAGATTGGAAAGATGGTGTACCTCCTTCTTCACATGTGAGTGATGATGTACTTTCAAGTTGAGACATTGAAGATGGTGTCCTTCCATCTTGACTTATGGTAGAGGTTATGTATCCAATTAAAACATTCAAATATCTCATTTCATGAAGGTTTTGCATTTGTTCCCTTTGTACTACCAATACCATATCTCTCATTGATGGTTCATGTTCCTCTTCAATTGGAATGTCTTCTTCTATCATGCTTAATTTCCTCTTTCCATGAAGTTTTCTCATTTGTTCTCTTTTCTTTGCATTCTTAGCTTCTTTCTTGTCCTATGTTAGAGTAATCCTTAATTGTTTCCTCGACATGATGAAGAATTGTATCTATAAAATGAAAAAGAGATAAAAACTAGTTCCACCTGTGTCGTAGAAAAAAGGACCCTTTGCTTGACATGGGATTAATTCATGATAAAATGGACTTAATGAGGCCTTGATTCAGGTGTTTTGATGCATTTTATGCTTCCACACTAGGTCTTGGACCCTTGCAAATCAAATTACATGTGTTTATTGACGTCTTGTAAAGGTGTTG
The DNA here is from genome assembly GCA_007258455.2 of Sequoia sempervirens. Lineage (NCBI taxonomy): Eukaryota > Viridiplantae > Streptophyta > Pinopsida > Cupressales > Cupressaceae > Sequoia > Sequoia sempervirens. The sequence goes on from VDFB02047230.1 coordinate 132,934,606, forward strand.
TAGAGTATTGTAAAGGACTTTCATGCTTTTCTAGACTTAATAAACCTATTTTACCTTAACTCAACATTATAAAATTTATTTAAATACATCCTTACATCAATATAGAAGGTTATTAACATAAAATTAATGTTAAACTAGTGTTGTAATGTGTCTTGCACATTCACATTGATTCTTGTGCTTTCCTAGGCTACATGGACCTCATTTTAGTGTTATAAAGTGTATTAAATCACACTTTCACATTGATTTATGTGTCTCGAGCCCTATTTTACATTTACATTATCACTAATAGTTCCATATTAACCCATATTGTGCATCGTGAGGCATAATTTGATCAAATAACCGACATAGTCATCATATAAGCCTAATTTTCTTACTTCTCGACATTCTAGCTAGCAAAAATGACCATTGTGGGACCAATTCACCATTAGTGGTGAATTATTCCCATCTACGTAGGACCCATTTTCTATTAGTAGCGAATGAGTCCCATTTTGAGTCATTTTCGGGGTTTGAGTAGGAAAAATTAGGTTTTAAGTTTAGTTTTTCTTTATGTCGGCCTGTGATGAGGTATTATCGGGTAATAAGGCACAATTTTCTATAAATAAGTGTTTTTATCCTCATTTTACACATCTTATATCATTATTACATCTTTCATCTTTAATTCATCATCTATCTTATCATCCAAGTCAAGCAAGTTAGGGTTTCTTCATTAGAAATCATCAAGTTAGCATTCAAGGGCTGAATCTTCATGTATTGTTGCATAATTTCAAGATCTATCATAATAGAAAGGTAATAAATTCCATTTTTCATGCTTTATTAAATTCTTTCATCATTTTGGTTTAATTACCTAAAAGGGGTTTGACCAAGGCAAACCCGCATGCCCTAACATTCAACATATCTCTGTTTTGTCTCATTTGTATGTAGATTTAGATCTTTTGGAAGCATAGGAATCATTTAAGGTCAAGTTGCACATTTTCTAAAGTCTTCTTCTCATTCATCAAGTCAAACTATTGACAAAAATCCATTTTCAGACCTGTAAATCAGAGTTTCAGAAGCAGACACCTGTAGGGAATCAAAGTGCAGGTCAGAAGCTTCATAATCCACTTTTGAAAAATAAAAAATTTAAAAGTGGACTCATTTTCCATGGGTGGTGAATAAGTCTCACCACATGGTCAATTTTGAGTTTTTTTCATTTTTGAGTACCCTTTTTTCAGAAATGGGTTCTGACACAATTTACCAGAATTGAGACTGATTTGTCCAGAATGGCGAATGTGTCCCACTAGGCCCAAATTTCAGCATCAATAGAATTTCAAAATAAATTTCCAATCCTCATCAAGATTCTAGGTGCGCACTTTCAGTTTGATTCATTTATGTTGCATTTTTCCATTCATTTGTAGGTGATTTTGCAATACACAATGTGTTTTCAAACAAGTCATATTTCTTAGGTTTTGCATGTTTAACCAATCAATCAATTAGTTCATATAATTGCATGTAAATCATCTCATTTAGTCATATATACATCACACACATCCTAATTTGAGTGAATCATAAGCATTTTTGGCCCTATCTCTCTCCTTTTAGGTGGAAAACCCTACGAGTGCAAGAGAAGTCCATAGGGTCCCAAAAATCTATGTTTCATTTTGGGTCCCAAAAATATATGTTTCATTTTTGTGAGCTTGACACAAAAATCATGTCAACACCAACTTTGGAAGACCTTTTGAAAGCATCCACCTCAACCACTTTAGACCAAGAAGCAAACTACACAACAACCTTTGAAAAACACAACAACGAACAACCACCTGATTCCAAAGCAATAAAATATCTTAATGGAAAAGGTTATGCACTCATGAAATGACTTGGATATAGTGGAAAAGGATGTGGTGCTCAAGAACAAGGTATTTGTAACCCTATCGACCCTCTCACACAACAAAAAACTCATGGTCTTGGCTATTGTCCTTTGTCCAAACCTTACTCAACATCAACAATCTCACAAAACACATTCCTACATCATCCTATAACTACACCTTTGTTTAATGTCAATTCCATCTCACAAAATTTTCATGATTTGAATTCATTAGATTTTATACCTTCCTATAATATGAAGAATAAAATCTCACAATCTAGAAACACTAAGTATGACATCCACTACTAAGCAAGATGTATCTTTGAAACAAACCACCACACCACCTTCTACCATTGGTCAAGAGGGTATCTTGTCAAGACTCCTCCAAGATCACTTGATCACCCTCCCTCCTAGAAATTGAAATAAATTCTATTCTAAGACTTCATTTTGCAAATATCATATAGTTCATGGTCACTCCACTAATGAATGCACTGCTTTGAGTTGTAAAATATAACATTTTCAGGAGTTTGGTATGCTTCCCTATGAGGGGGCATCTAAATTCCTATAATCAATATTGATTTTCACTCTAGCATGCATCTCATCAATCCTTTCATCTCACCTTTTTCCTACACTAAGTGGGGACAAGGGGTTTGATAGCCTTGTCCTCATATGTCACTTGTGGTCACCTCCTTTTAGCTAGTCATTGACTTTTCATGAATACATAAAGAGAAAGCTTAGCATGTGGACGACATGCCTTAAGTTGGCTCACATATGATATACTTCTCTCTTTCATGACGTAGTTTATTGGAAACAAATGACTTGGCATGAGGCTATCTTAGTAAGCTCTCATGTCTTCTTCTCTTCTACTTTAAAGTGGGGGCATACATCACCACTCACATTTCATTGTGTGATTTTTTTTCTTCTTATGATTCCCTCTCTTGGAAGCATTAGGTACAATGTTACCCAAGATGAGATCTTGTACTTATCCTCTCTTGGATACATTGAGCATGATGTTCCCTAAGATGAGACATTGCATGAACTAAGAAAAATCCCTTTGAACAATCCTTACATTTTTCTGCATTAACAATGTCTGAGTGTCAAGCATATGAAGTTTTTTTTACCTCATGGAGCTAAAAAATCATTTTCCTTTGTGGCACCTTGTTAAAGTTATCAGGTGATATAACTTTAATATGGTTGAACGAGAAGCCCACCTAGCGGCATGAATTTTCCCCATAGCCACCTTTGTGTTTGTGAGTGCATACCAACTAGCATATGTATCTTACCTTTTTGGGATTTCTCACCCTGTGGACAACTAGTCTTGTGGCCCCAGAGCGAGTACATGTGGTCCTTCTCACTCAACAGATCACTATGTGTTTTGTCACCCCAGATTGAGTACACATTTCCTTTCTACACAATTAGCCTAGATCTGATCCACAACTAGTTGGACAAATGATCGAAGCTTAACTCATCCTTTCTTTTTCATCTTTCTTTATCTTGCCATTGCATGATTTTGTATCTTGGGGGCTTGACTTAGGATCTTCAATCTAGGGGGCTTGCACAACCTCCTTGATCTTTTTCATTCTTTATCATCTATATCTGTGCATGAAGACCTCTCTTGAATGTCTACTTTAGTGTGAGTTTGAAGTAGGTTCATCCTCTCACTAAAGTGGGGGCTAAATGTGTCGTAGAAAAAAGGACCCTTTGCTTGACATTGGATTAATTCATGATAAAATGGACATAATGAGGCCTTGATTAAGGTGTTGTGAGGAATTTTATGCTTCCAAACTAGGTCTTGGACCCTTGCAAATCAAATAACATGTGTTTATTGACGTAAGATTGTAAAGGTGTTGTAGAGTCTTGTAAAGGACTTTCATGCTTTTCTAGACTTAATAAACCTATTTTCCCTTAAATCAACATTATAAAATGTATTTAAATACATCCTTACATCAATCTAGAAGGTTCTTAACATAAACTTAATGTTAAATTGGTGTTTTAATGTGTCTTACACATTCACATTGATTCTTGTGCCTTCCTAGGCTATGTGGACCTCATTTTAGTGTTGTAAAGTGTATTAAATCACACTTTCACATTGATTTATGTGTTCCAAGCCCTATTTTACATTTTTATCATCACTAATAGTCCTATATTAACCCATATTATGCATCCCAAGGCATAATTTGATCAAATAACTGACATAGTCATCATATAAGCCTAATTTTCTTACTTCTCGGCATTCTGGCTAGCAAAAATGACCCTTGTGGGACCCATTCACCATTAGTGGTGAATGAGTCCCACTAGGCCTAAATTTCAGCATCAAAAACATTTCAAAAGAAATTTCCAGTGCTCATGAAGATTCTAGGTGCACACTTTCAATCTGATTCATTTTTGTTGTATTTTTCCATTCATTTGTAGGTGATTTTGCAATACACAATGTGTTTTCAAACAAGTAATATTTCTTAGGGTTTTCATGTTTAATCAATCAATTAGTTCATATAACTACATTTAGATCATCTCATTTAGTCATATATACATCAAGCACATCCTAATTTGAGTGAATCATAAGCATTTTTTGCCCTATCTCTCTCCTTTTAGCTGAAAAACCCTAAGAGTGCAAGAGAAGTCCATAGGGTCCCAAAAATCTATGTTTCATTTTGGTGAACCTGACATGAAGAACCCTAAGAGTGCAAGAGAATTCCATAGGGTCCCAAAAATCTATGTTTAATTTTGGGTCCCAAAAATCTATGTTTCACCACCATAGTACTATAGAGTAAAGAAGTATCTTACACGAATATGAAATTAGTCATGAAATTATGATACACATAATATATGATAGTCAAAAAGAGGCATCAGGAGGGGCAACAAATAATATGAAACTAAGGCAGTTTTTATTGGTTCTAAAGTTTGTGCATGAAGAGGCTAGCAAAGGGAATGAGGAGAGGAAGGAAGGAATATGAAACTAAGGAAATTTTTATTGATTCTCAAGTTTGTTCATGAAGAGGGAAAAAAAAAGCATGAGGATGGAAAAAATATAATGAATTAACATTCATATTGGGCCTATGGTTTTCCGACATTCATAAAAGATGTTAAAGAACTCTTAAATATGACAATAGATGAGTTGATGATTTCACTTCAAACTCATGAGTAATGCCTAAATAGGGTTAGCCCCTCTTCCCCAAAGAAAAAACCAATATAAGAGGTGCAGACATTGATAAAGTTTGGTACCTAGATAGTGGATGTCACAATCATGAGTATAAATGAAACTTATTTGCATTCATTATAAAGGTATTTAGTTTGATCAAAATAGGGAACAATAATATTATGCTCTAGACATAAAACATAATTTCTTAAGTGTTGGACTATTAGTCTAAAAAATCTAGAACATGATGGCAATATACAAAACGTGCATTATCTTTGAAAAATGGGAGGAAAAAAGTTCATTCTAGGCATTTAAATTTATAGTATTCACAGTTAAGTTATTTTGGGCTTATTCTTTTATCCAAGAAGGAAATGGTTAGGGGTTACCAACTATAGCAGAGTCTAAGAGAAAATATAAAGTTTGTATTTGAGGTAAACAACATAAATAACCCTTTCATGTAAGGAATTCTACAAGAAAAGAGTAGCATTGGAGTTGATGCATTTAGACTTGTGTGACCAGAAGAAAACTCTCACCCTAAATAAAAATCAATATCATATGATCTTCATTGATGAATATAGCTAAAAGACATGGGTCTACTTCTTGAAGCATAAATATGAAACTTTTAATAAGTTCAAATAATTCAAGGCCCTAGTTAAGAAGGAATATAGAAACTCTTTAAGTTCAAGTTAGAGTAGATAGAAGAGGTGAGTAATCCTCCAAATAATTTCTAAATTTTTGCAAGAATGAAAGCATTAATAGAGAGTTTACAACTAGCGATACTTAACAAAAAGATATTTTAGCAAAGATAGAATAGGACCATCATGAATATTGCAAGAAATATGTTGAATGTTAAGGGGATTCCAAATGAATATTAATGTGGAGTTATTGCAACAATACTATAGTTTCCAAATAGATGCCCCACAAAGGCTGTGTGTGGTATTAGTTCACAAGAACCATGGAAAAAATGCAAATGGAGAATAAAGCACTTTAAATTTTATAGAATACATCGAATATAGACTTGTGACAAAAGAATCCATAAATTGGATGATAGAAGAAGAAAGTGCATCTTCATAAACTACGCTTAGTAATCCAAGGCATAAAATTGTATAACCCTATCACAAAAAATATTTTAATTAGAAATAATGTCCAGTTCATAGATTCATTGGGACTACCATAATGAGGTTATGACAGTCCCAATGAAGCTATGGCTATCCTAAGATAGTTTTAAAATACCTAATGAATTTAAAGCTATGATTAATATAATGCATTTGATTATATTAACAAAATCTAATCTAATCCCTTAGAAAAATCTAATGTATTTGATTAAGGCTATGTATGTTGGGCACTCATAATTTTGAATACTTAGCAAAATCTAATCACAAAATTAGTATGATAACAAAATCAAAGCATTATATTAAGAATGCATGATAAGAATTGATAAAGAAACATAAGAGAATAAAGGAAAATTTAAAACACATGTATAAAGACTTGAAATACCTTAAATTAGAGATTCAATTTGGGAAACTACCCAATTATTTATAGTTTTCTTTTCTTCTTACATCAAACTACTCAAGAATTTGATTTTTTCATGAACTTTATTCCTTTTCAACATTAAATTATATATAACTCTAAAAGAATTATTAAAAACTATATAATTAACTAATCTATAATGTGAAATTATAACAATAAAATCATAATTAACATTGCAACACTACAAACATGAAAATTTGAGTTCATATAGTCAAATTTGATGTAAAAAATCTATTATTTCCTAAGTTTCCTATGTTGGAAAACCAAAAAAAGGTGGTGTAAAGGTGGTGGAATGTGTAAAAACTACATGTGCTTTCCCCAACATCATGAAAAAATGCTTTTTTTCAGTTAACATGTAGAAGCAGGAGAATAACAGAGCATGTGGGCTTGAATCATGGGTGTCCTACAATTTTTTACCATTTTTAGAGCAAGAAAAAACATGATTGCATTATAATGGGAGCATGTTTTGGCTTGCTCTAAAAATGACCAAATTTCAAAATTTTCAAAGCACGAACACATTTTTAAAAAGTTGATTTTGTAAAGGTTTTTTGACTGTCATCATGTGTCAATAAGGGGTTGGGTAGAGGTACATCTATGAGACCTTTATTTGATAAATTATGACATCTTGTAAGTGCTATGTATGTATATTTTTTGTGTGATATGAAGTTTTTCCACAATTCCCTATATGCTCAAGCCTATACATTAACCCTCAACCCTCAACCCTATTTCTTAAACCCTAAACCCTAAGCATTGTACACTATACACTATATACTCAACACTTAAAACTATACCCTATACCTTAACCTTATAGCCTAAACGCTATAAATTAAACCCTAAACCTATACCTTAAACCCTAGATACTTGGTCCTCTTCAAAATAATGGAGTAATTTATCATATACCTTGAGTTGTTGAATCAAATATTTCCTAATAAATCTTCTCCTTGGTGGGGGAGCACTAGAAGTTCTTGGAATTAATGGAAGGTTTTCATCATATACAACTAACTCCATAGATTGTGCTCAAGGTGGAGGTGGAAGGAAGGAGTAGCTAGTTGCATTTGTGATTTCTAGTTCTTTAACATTTCAACCATAATCCCCAATTCTGCAAGTCTTTGCCTATCCTTATTATAGGAAACCAACAAGTCATTATACTTTTTAGTTTCTGCATCATATTTTTCTTGAAGTTTCTTAGTAGTTGACTTTGTGAATTAGCCAACATTCATAGCCAATGTGGCTACCTCTAATTTTGAGAAGTTAGAAAATATCTTGATTATTAAACCTCCCCTCAAGTCACTTGTAGGCTTTGTAATTTGAGGTTTATCTGTATTGGGGAAAAAATATTATATGGAAAGTGTGTCCCAATGTGGATTGAATGAAAATAATTACAAGGAATTTATTACATCTTCATCCATTGCAAAAACATGCTTATCATGCTTCCTCACTATATCAAATGCAATTGTAGATGTTATGTCCCATTTAGGTAGGAAAAGTACTCCAATTTCTCTTACTAGCTTCCTACCTTCCTAGGGCTCGTCTCTTTCTATTTTTCCTTCATTTCTGCTACCACCCTTGCAAAAATAACATCCCTAGGAAATTGAGGAGACTTAGCCATCTCTTCTTTCAATTTCTTCTCATACTCATCCCTATTTTCCCTCTAGAAATTCTCCTTGAAAACATGACAAAAGTATCATCATCCATGAAATCTATGCATGCCTTTTTTGTTGTCCACTCCTATTAGCACTACCTTTGAGAACCTATTCTCTAGAGCTAGAAAAACATCTTGTAATTTTTGAGGTGGCATACCTTTCATGATATCATCAGAGGTTACAACAACCTTATCATCTAAATCTAATGCGTAGTCAACAAGTCTTGATGCTTTCTCAATCTTTCTCCTCTTTGGAAAGGACTCCCTTGGAGGTGAATCTATATCAATAATATTGTGAATAAGGGATGGAGGTGCCTGTTGCATAGGGAAATAAACTCTAGAATCCTTAGATTGGGTAGGAGTAGCTATTGTTTGTTCCTTAAAAATAATCCCCTTAGGTCTTCTAGTGAAGACATACTATGTCTTGGGTGGTTGGTAGGTGGCATTTTCCTCAATCATAAGGGCCTTCCCCTTGTCTTTTATTTTAAACTTCTCTTTGAGTTGTCCAACCACCTTGTCAAAATCCTAAAAAAATTCTTCAATCCTAAGGATAGGATCATCAATATCAACAATATCAGCAAAGGTTCCTTTGAACATTGGATCTTTCTTGTATCTTTCTCTTTCCAAATTTTCAAAAGAAACCCATTTTATCCTTCTATCTAAAATATCATTTAGGTCAAAGATATGATTCCATCCTTCCTTGTCCTTTTCCATGACAAAATCAAAGAACACTATGTAATTAGGGAAGAATGGTCCCTTCTTTTGGTTCTTTAAATGAAAGTCTTATGCCTCCCCCAATTGATACATCACTTCAAGAAAACCAACTCTAAAAGGAATGGATTGGGGTAAAAAGTTAGGAGCCACATTTGTTCCATACACTCTAATGATAGTGTAATCAGGAAACACAAGAAAATCTCCCCAATTATGGTCAATCCCTAGGTTAGGCCTTCTCTCCTTAGGCCTCATAAAATCATGCAATTCCTTTGGTATTCTTGGCACCTCCCTCTTCAAATAACTCTTAAATTTAGAAGAAAATGAGTTTGTAAAGATTAAAAAATTTGATGATGAGTCGTGTATGTCCAATAAGTGTGTCCACATCTGGATAGGGAGAAATTCATTACTTGCATTTATCATTGTGATCTTCAAACTAGGACCTAGCTCCTTAGATCTAAATTTTAGAATCATGTGGCACAGTAGAGAGTACCACCATAATCTAACACCACCTTCCCTTGCTTTGAGAGCCACCAATGCCTTGTGAATGACATCTAAAAAATTTGTGGAAAAATCATATTCTTCATTGACCATTATGCTTTATATCATTCTATCCATATACATGATAGCTACTAGTATCCTCTCCCATGGATAAATTCCCAAAATATAGCACATGGTGTAATAGGTTTTAACAAAGTAATTTTCAAAGCAATCAACTTTGAAAGGCTCCTTTAAAGAAGGTGTGAGTATGATATTATTCATATTTCTATCCTTTACCCAAAACATAGGAAACAATTTCACTTTATATGTACTCCTATTTATTTTGTATCCCTCTTTCAAGGCATGGAGGTTGATAGGTTTATTTGCATGGATGTTGAGATTGAACACTCAAAAAATTGAGTCTCTATCTAGTTTCACCATGTCTTTTCTAGGGTATGTCCTAATAATCCTCACACTCTCATCATAATTAGAAGTGATAGCTTTGAGAAAATCTATATCCAAATATGCATTTAGAACTTCCAACTTTCTCACATCTAAGATCCATCCATTGCAACTTGGAACTAGGGAATTTATTTTGTCATACCTATATTTGAAAAGATCCCACCCAACAATCTTCAAGTCTACATCCTTGATTGCATAGAATCTACCACAATACCCTTATCTGCCCCTAGAAATTTTACTTTTTCCTTGCCAAGGTTTTTATCCATAGTCAAGCCAAGAAATTAAGCCAATAAATCATCATGGAGGGCTTGTTTCAGGATAGAACCAGGAGATTGAGCCTTTGGGGGTGATATTTTAATAACAATAGAGGAAACTAGGGTTTTAATTTAAGTGCCAAGTAGGAATAGGGAAAAGCATGATAGAATAAAAGTAGGAAATGCAAATTCAAGCAAGCTACAAAGAAATTACTACCATAGAACATAAGTTCAACACTAAACTTGGCAAGAGAAAAATATTTTGTGCACAATTGAGCAAAGAGGTGAAATTTGACTTATAGGTGCTTCAAACGCACAAACCCCAATTCTTGTCATTGAGAGCTTGTTCTTCATAGGAGACAATATTTGATCTCTTCACAATGTTTTGGTAGATTGAAATTATGCTTTAATTTTTGCTTTTATAGAAAAAAACCTCTTCAATTTGATTGAAGAGTGTTTTTTCCACCATTAATACTCACTCATGAGAAGCATAAAAACTTCAACTACCTATTAACTCAACTTTGAACATGAGTTGTTGATCTTATGGTGATATGGATCTTTGGATGGCTCAGATTGAGTTAACTAAGTTTGAAAAAATTGACCTTTATTGACCTCAACCTTGAGCTAATAGAAATCCACCATATAGGAAAGTTTTTTACAAGTCACCAAATGCCCCACAACCCTTGGGAACATCAAAAGATCTAACATGGCATGTTCCCATACCCCCAAACTCATGCATTAAGAAGAAGATCAGAAGTTGTGGGATTACAGGGAGAGCCACCAGATGCAACCACATGTCCAATGTGTGCATTGGTTATGTTCCCATGAATTTTCCTACACAAACAAATTTTAGCACATGCTTAATCTTCTACAACTTTGAATGGCCAGGATCATATCATCTTCATCACTTATTTTTTAGAAAAAGGTCATGTGTACTCAAATACACATATTTTAATCCTCTATATGTTGCCTTAATATTTAACAAAATATTTCATTTTGCTTAATAATCCTTTGGAAGATTAAGATCTTTCCACTTGGAAATCCCTTGCAACCCTACATGCATATGATATCCTTTGAAACATCGAATATGGGATAGCGAGGAATGGTCATGACTTTGCCACATGACACCATAAGAGCCTTTGGATTATGGGACCACCAACAAAACTTTTAAAAATCTTGGAGGGTCCACTTTGAAAGGTGGACACATGGCATCCTCCTGCTATCCCACACTTAGATTTATGTGAATATTTTATTCATGTAGTATGGTAGGGACCAATGAACAATGAACATATCAAAAGTGGGACTAGGCCGAGCCTTCTTAAAGACCTTTTCTTATGCATGTGCTCCAAGTTGTGACTTAAGATAGGGCCATTTTCTAGGTTATCATAAGACTTAAGACTTAATTTAATTTTGACCTAAGGCTTAAAGTATTGAATATAATACATTAATATTTCATGACCCACGTAACTTAAGACAATCAAATATTTCATATGGGACGGTAAGACTAGGATGAAGGGTTTGGTTAACATGTGATGTAAATGACTTAAGTTGTGACTTAAGGAACTGGGAACATGTGATATCAAGTCAATGAGTGAACATAATAAAAGGCCATGGGTTTAACACTATTAGGATTTAAAGAGGGTTTTAGCCCTAGTGTGAACCCTAATGCATGAAATATGAAACCCTAGCCTTTATATAACCAACAAAACTTAGGGATTTTGAAATGTAATGCAAGGACCATAAATTTTTTTTAATAGTCCTATTGGTGGCTCCATTTGGGGACATTTTTTCTTCCATAATAAAGTGAGATCCTAAGAATATAATGATTGAGCAAATTAGACAAAACATAGAGAGACAAAAACTAGTGGATGCTTGAACAAGGCAAGAAACAAATCCTATATACAAACATGTACATAAAATACATTATACATGGAATAAAACATACCTCATATGAAGTATGGCTTCCAGAATTGTTCATGTATTGGCAATTCCACAAGTTCTCCATTCAAATTCTATAGGAAGTATGAATCTTCCCCATATGTATTGCTTATCATATATGGTCCCAGCCAAAGAGCATCAAAATTTCCATGTTTTCCTTTCTCCTAAGCTCTAGCATTCCACATCAACACCATATCTCCAATTTCAAACTTTCTAAAAGAAGGGTATGTGCAGGATCATGATGGGCCAAAAAGTGGTGATATGATGGGTATGTGGTTGAAATTTTTTACCCAAAATTGATGAAATGAAAAGGGTTTTTAAAGGAGATTCTCATATTTCCACCAATATAAATTATGCTTTACTTTGAATTTAATAAATAATTATTATTCATTTTCTATTTGAATTACGACTAAAGTCTTGATTGATAGGCTGATTGAAAAACATCTATAGCTTTCAAATGGTATCACATTTTTTGAATAAACATGCATACTATAATAAAAAAAATGAATTTCATGAAGTTTTGACCAAGTTAAGGTGGTTAGACATACAATTTTTTATTTTTTAAAAGTTGTAATAAAAAATCATAATTAATTATTTACTTGAAAAAATTTACAAAAAAATATGCATCACATCGGGACATGAGTCCTCTACTTATATATAAAATCTTATAAAAAAATATTATCATTTTATTGTGGTTAGGATGGTCAGACAAACACCTACTTTTTTTTTCCCTGAAATTTAAGTACTACTACATTGAAATTTCAAATTTTCACCAAATAGATTTTTTTAAATAAACCTAGTAGTTTAGAAACTAAGTTCAATTTGCTATAGATTCTACTCTTACATATTTTTGAAATAATATAGATAAATTATTCAAATTTTCATGTCAAGTTTCCTAACTCTGATTTTTCTAAATTTTTTGCCACTTAAGGGCTTGTTTTTTCCATGATGATCCTCCACATACCCAGAAGATTTCTTATCATACAAATTTTTAACCTCCAACCACATCTTCATATTTTTCTGTTGTGCTACTCTCCTTGTTTCATCAAGCTCAACCAAAGCATTGATTATTTGTTGCATTTCATATGTGGTATCATCCTCATACTCGTGAATAATTTTTTATACCTACATCAAATTATTTTTAGGCATCCTAGTTGTTGGTGGTTTTTAAATACAAAATGGATCTCACAAATAGCCTATAGAATTTCTATCTTCCAATGGTTAGCTAATTGGAGGGATTGGCCAATGAATGAGTGAAAGATGAAATAACTTTCCTCCTACACTTTGGGCTCTGCAAGACCTAGGAGGGTGATCCCACACATTGTAATCAAGATCCTCTTTGTTAATTAACCTTGTACATTGTAAATAACAGATATTCTCTACACACAATTGCTTGAAAATTCAAAGAATGTAAAGATTTGGAAAATTATTTACACATTAATCATTTCATAGGAAATAGAGCATGGTAGACTTCAACTCAACATATATTTCAATAGAAAACTAAATATTTAATGATTTTGAATGTAGTTTTTGTGAAAGATCATGAATATGCAACATAAGTATAGATCCTAGACTAGTGCCTTAAAATATGGTATGGAGTCCAATTTAACACAAACCATGATAAATAACATGTTAAAACCTAGCATCACAAAGCTTTTACAAGACTACATTACATAATTATACTCAAATATTCAAAAACCAAAACTTATTATCATATCCTTGTACTCAAATTACATAAATCTATGATTCTATCAAAGTGGTTTAACTAATTCCTTGAACTAAAACAACGATAAAAGCATACATTCATTGGAACACAATGAAGATCATTGTAAAGAAATTTGATCATTTCCATTTATAACTTATATAAAGAATACACAAGGTGAGAATTGGTTTGAGAATTATACCATTCTTGTATTTAGATACTAATACTGTTATTACAACATTAAACTTGTAGAAAGTAAAGACAAAATCCTAGATATAGACTTGACTTCTATTCTCTATACTATCTATTGCAAAATTTATATTGGAGATCAATCAACAACACCATGTAATTTCCCTTGATTTCCCTTTTATAGAAAAAAGGAAGCAAAACAAGCTTCGGGCCAATGTACACTTGTCAAATTTTCATTTGACCGCTTACCTATTATATTTCAATATATGGGAATATTCCAAGGATAAAACTGTTATATTTACATTTGCAATTCTTTGTCCCTTTGAGGTAAATTTCCACTTCTTTCTTCATTTATCTTTTTAATGTTTTCCAAGGAATCTGAATTGGTATGTGAAGACAAAACTTCATGTGTACAAAGTGTAAAACTATTATTTCCATCCTTGTTGAATACTCCTCTTACTTGTTGAGTGTGCAAGGTTTGAAATTCACTGTCATCTTATCCCAAAAGCAACTTACAATTCAAGAGTGTCAACATAATTCCTTTTCCAAAGCTCAAAATCATCATCAAATGGTCATGTGTATGAAATAAATTCATCCAATTTGGTTATGTATGGACCATATTTGATAGCTATTTGATTTTCCTCTTAATCAAAATCTTCAAGGAAGCTTCTTGTGAAAGATAGATTATCCATACTATCTTTTAACTTTTCAATATCCACTCCATCCCTTTCACAAAAAAGTGTTGTGTGTGTGGTAACCAAACCATTCATCTGATCCATCTATTGCTAAATAGGATTGACATTGCTGAATAGGATTGACATTACCAACATCATTCAAAATATCAAGTAGCAAACCAAAATCACCTTTATCAAACTTCTGTGTAAGCTCCTCAATTTTTTTCTCCATTGGATCCACTAACCCCTAATATTCAACAATTCCTTTCACAATTTTATGGGTTGGGGCAATGTGGAGTGGTTTATTGGTATCATGTGTTGATCTAATAACCATGTTCTTTAATGCTTCCAATTTGGGAATCCATTTCTCCATCAATGGGATGGCAAGTTCTCCACCCCTGTCAAATATTTTTATTGCATCAAGCATTGAAGAATTTAATTTGAATGAATATTGTTTATCTTCCTCTAAGTCTTCTTATTCAAATGCTCTAATACAACTGTTACAATATGGACATTATTCATATACTATTTCCTATCAAAATGTTGGAGTAGTTCCTCATAAACCTTGAGTTGTTGGATCATTTATCTTCTTCTGGCCCTCTACCTTGGATGTTGAGGAGGGGGAGTAGATTTACTTGGGAAAAGCTCAGCTAATGGTGTATCCTCATTGTACATAACACTATCCATGCAAGGTGTAGGTGGTGATTGAACTAGTGGAGATGGAGAAGGGGGAACATTAACTTGTGCTAGAGCTGTGGGATGTTGTGATTGCAATTTCTCTCTTAACATTGCAACTTCTAACTACAAATCTACAATTTTTTTCTCATCCTTGTTATATGCAATCACCAAATCATTGTATTCCTTGTTCTTTGCATCACATTCCTCCTATAACGATTTAAGAGTAGATTTAGTAAATTGAGCTACATTTAAAGCCAATTTGGTTTCCTCTAGTGCTAGAGTATCAAATACTCTCTTTATTATTAGCCCTCTTCTCAAATCAATTGTTGGCTCTACAACTTCAAGTTTGCTTGTGTTTGGGGCTAGGGCCCAAATGATCAGTGTGTCCCACTATGGATTGAATGTTGACCCCTGCAAAGCTACTATTGCTTCCTCCTCAGTGGAAAAAATAGGAACATCATACCTCATCATAGTGTCAAAGGCTATGGAAGATTCCATATCCCACTCAGGTAAAAGGAGCACTCCACTTTCTCTAACAAGTTTCTTTGCTTTTGTAAGTGTTATTTCTTTGTAATTTTGCTTCATTTGTGCAAGCACTCCATCCTCAATGAATTTCCTTGGAAATTTTGGGATTTGGATCATCTCAATCTTCACACTTTCATCATGTTCCTCTCTTCTAGCTCTCCAAACAAATTATTGAAAAAAACCCGTCTTGAAAAAAAGTGTCATCATCCATGAAGTCATTGCATGCCTTCTCCCTAACATCATTGACATTGTTGAATCTAGTGAGATCAACTTTTCTCAACCTTAACCTTTGAATTTGTAGATTTACCTCCCTTGGGGGTGAAGGAATAGCATGCATCATTTCCTCAATAGTAACAATAACTTCCTCATTCAAATCAAGATGATAGTCAACAAGTCCAGCTAATGCAACACTCCTTGATGATTCTATTCTTATTTTTTTTGTGATGACTCCCTTTGAGGTGAGTAAAGCTCAATGACTTGTGGGGAAAGTGGTCTCATAGGTGGGGGGATGGAATGTGGTATACAAGAGATGAAACCCTAGATTGTTTAAAATGAGTGGGAGTGGGAACAATCTTCTCCTTTCTTACAATATATTTTCTCCTTGAGAATATTAATTGCTTTGGATGTGGCTGGTATGATGATCTATACCAACCATGGGTTCCTTTCCTTTGTCTTGCAGCTCTCTTTCTTCCTTGAATTTTCCCACCACCCCGTCAAAGTTTTGTAATATTGTTTCCATCCTCACCATATCATTATCAATATCAAAATATGTTCCCCTAAAACTAGGATCTCTATCTTGCTTTGCCTTGTCCAATTTAACAAAGGCCAACCATTTCATTTTTCTTTCTTCTTGCAGTTGTAGATCAAAAATATTTTTGATCACATCCTTAGGGACGTAAAAGTTGTGCCAAAATTTTCCTCCCCTCATCTTGTCCTTTAACCAAATCATAAAGCCCTCTAGATCATAATTCATGTGTCTCCAACACTTCATTCCAAGAAGATTTATTTTTGGAATAATCTTCTTCCATCCCTCTTTGACCATAAAAAAATTAAAGAAAGAAATATAAGTGGGGAAGAGAGTTCCCTTCTTCATTCCAACTAGGTGGTTATTTTCAACAATTACCAGTTGCCACATGACCTCAAGAAAACCAATCCTTAGTGGCAGATCCCTTGGGAAAACATGAGTTGTAATACTGGTGCCATAAACTCAAAGGATTGTGCAATCATGATAGGGAATAATATCTCCCTAGTTGTTCTCAATTCCTACTCCAAGCCTCCTCTCCTTGGGTCTTAGGAAGTCATGTAGATCTTTCAGGATCCTAGGTGGATCCATAACCAAGTATCCTCTCAACTTTGAGCCAAAAAAATTTTAAAAGACAAAAAAACTAGAGTTCTGATCATCCATATCTAAAATATGGGTCCATGCTTGGATAGGGAGGTCTCACCCTTCTTATCCCTCCTTTCTAATTTCATGTATTCTCCAAAATAATTAAATCCCTTATACAAATTTATATGGATTAGAAAAGAGTACCACAAAAATCTAACGTCGGCCTCACTAGCCTTGAGGGTTGTCAATCCCTTGTGGATTTCATTTGATAAGTAGGTTACAAAGTCATATAATTGATTAACCATAGGATGCTAAATATTTGTTTCCATGTATATGTAGGCTATTAGAATCCATGTAGGAGGGTCTAACCCTAAAATTTGGGCCAAGGCATAGAAATTCCTCTAAAAATAAAACTCAAACTTCTCAATTGGGAAGGGATCCTTATCTGATGGAATTAATTTTATCTTCACTCTATTCTTTCCACTTCCCATGAAATTAGTTAAATGTGTAACCCTGAAAGTCAATTTTATCTTTTCATACTATACCTTAAATGCCTTCAAGTCAATTGGATCCCTGTTTACAAAATTCAATTTGGAAACATCAATAAACCCTATCCTATTGATGTTAACCATCTCCACACCTGAATGTGTCCTTACAACTTAGAAAATAGGGTCATAGTTAGCTGCTATAGCTTTTAAGAGGTCAATGTTGAGATATACATTAGGAAAAACTAGTTTTCCCATGTCCAACCTCCATGGATTGCAAATTGGGGTCTTAAAATTCCTCTTCCCAAATAAATAGGTGAAGAGAGTCCATCCACAGACTAGTAATGTGGCATCCTTAATGGTACATTATCTATCAACATTGCCATCTCCTATTTGAGGACCTTGAAATAGAGGTTGACCTATACATTTATCATTGGTGGAAGGAGGAAATTGTTCCAATAGATCTTGAAACAAAGGTCATACTTTAGGCTTTGGGTTAGAACCAAAATATTGGGCTTTTGGGGGTACCATTATATTGAAAATTTGACACAACCTAGGGTTTAACTAATTTCAATTAAGGTTCTAGTAAGTTTCTAAGTGTTGTCAAGAAACACACATAAACTATGGAAAATTTGAAAAGTAGTTTTACAACAATTAATGAATGTCAAACCTTAAAATATGCTCTAATTTACATAGAACCAATAATTACACAAAATTTGCAAGAAAATTTAGTGCAAAGAGTGTAATTTTCAGTTACTAGTTTGTGTACATTAAGGAATCCTAATTGTGGATGCCCAGAGCTTGAAAAATGTTGCAAAAAGTCTTTGATTGCTTTAAAGTACTTTTATGATTTCACATTATGCTCAAAATTTAGATTTTATTGCAAAAATTCCATTCAATTGGTTTCATAGCATCATGTCTGCCATTATTGTTTGCTTGCACAAACTAGAATAGCTTCATCTACCCCATAAGTAAATTTGAATGTCAACCATTGATATTTCATCTAGTTGGATTGATGAATGACTCATATGGAGTCATACACATTTCAAAACTTGACTTACATTGACTTCTACATCGATCCTATAAAGTCCTACCATGTGGAGCTCTTTCCTTGTTGTCTAGCGGGCACCACTACACCTTACTATCTTTGGTAACATCCACATGCCATGAACCCACTATCCTGCATTGGTTTTTTGTTATATAATCAACAGTTATGAGCTAGTGGGTGATGAACTAAATTAGGCATGTATAGTTCAACATGTTCACCCTTTAAGCCTCCAAACCTACGCCCATGTGGTTAACATCTTTTCCTGATGAACGATTGAGATTAAAGCATCTCAACCACATTTTGACCACGTGCACCATAGGTCCCTTTAGTAGCTCATCCTTTAAGCCTTGATAGCCACTTGAAATATTTTAATGAAATATTACTTCACTGCAATAGTCTTTTGGATCCTATAGATTATGCCATGTGGCAACCGCTTACTTCCCTATAGGGAATCAACATCCTCATGTGGGTCCCTTGTGGGCTAGTGGGGAATGGTTAATATTTAATCAACATATCACATGGGAGCCATTAAATCGTGAAACTTTTGATTATCACTACTTTTGAGACCTGTAGGGCCCGTCATAAGAATGGACACGTAACACATGCTTGTTGCCTCACACAACCTTTTACTTGAATATTTTAATATTGTGGGCTAGTGGGGAACTAGTGGAGTGCAAGATATGGGACCAAGCCAATCATGACCAAGGGTTTTTATATGCACATGTAGTAAGATGCAACTTAAAAGGGAGACTTTACTAGGTTGATGGGAAATTAAACTTGAATTATATCAAATAGGCATAAGACATAGCATGAAGATTTATTTTAGGCCTGCATAACATTAGACACAAGTAAATTTCAAGCATGATGATGACTAGTTTAGCTAGGTAATGGGGGTTGGTTTACAAACGAATTCAGTGACATAAGAACTAAATTGAATGACTGAGAATAGGCACAAATAGGTCAACAACTAAATAGAAAATAAAGCAAAGGGTTTAGAGGGTTTTAACCCTATGGTGAACCCTAACAAATAAAATGAAAACCCTAGCCAAATATATGATCATTTAACTCAAGGTTTAAAGAGTAACAACATGGAACCATGGAAAATTTGAAAGGGTGCTATCACTAGCCTCAAGCCCATAGACTGGGTAAAAAGGTGACTTCCTTGTTGCTTTTTTGATGGTTACCTTGTCAGCCCATAAGGCTTGTCTAAGTTTAGAATCCCAGGCCTTTTTTTTTTTCTCTATCACCCTTTTGATAATTTTCATCAAACTTATTACTAGACTAAACTTGTTTATTTACCTATGGGTGATAAGGGGATGAATATGATATTGAAATCCCATACTTTTTGTAGAAGTCTACAAATTCCTCTAACCTAAAATACATAGCATTATTAGATACTATTTTCTTAGGTATACCAAACTTGGTTAGAATATTATTTATCAAAAAATATGTAACCACATTACTAGTGGCCTTCTTTGTAGGAATGACCTCAATCCATTTAGTAAAGTAGTCTGTGGCCACCAATATCCAGGAATGCCCTCCACTAGACTTTTCTACAATTTCACCAATAAAATCAATCCCCCATTGCTAGAATGGTGCTCGCATTGTAACTAGCCTAAGGGGTGTAACATAGGGAAACAAGAGAAGATTAAAGAAACAAAATGCAATAAACTCAAATCTAACCTACGCTAATAACAAAGAACAATGGAAAGCTTAAAACATAAATAACAAAATGATCTCACCAAATATTTACGTAATTCCATGCATAACCTCAATTTTCCTTCTCCATTTTTTTCGTTGTATGATAATGCCCTCAGATTTCTCTAAGTGTGCAAGTATAGTCTCATGATAGTGTTATTAGCAAAACACCAAAGATTAAGAAAGTAGAGTGCTGCCAAAAGTCAGAAGATTTTGGGAGGAGTTACAATGATGAAGGTCAGGCCAATTTATAGAAAACATAGTTTTCAAATGACAAGTTCAGATTGAAAGATAGATGGATGATTAAGATTGCAAGATTTGACATGCATTAAGATTAATGTCAGTATTAATGCAAGTGATAAAGCATAAAAGGTGGGGATTAAGATTAAATAATAATTTAATCTTTGGTTGAAAGTGTTTGAAACTTAGAAGAATAATGATTGTATGTAAAGGATAGAGATTAGCATAGAGAAAATGGTTTGTTCGAATGCACAAATGAATTAATTAAATAAACAAAGTTATTTAATTAATATAAATTTGCACACAAAAGGATTAAAACAAGAAAACTAACTAATTTAATTAAATCTCGACTTAAGTGGTAAATGAATAATTAGATAACTAAGCGATTATCCAATCATAGAGGAATATGCCAGGAATAATTCTTTTTATGAATTAAATGATAATTTAATTCAAGATTCAAAATTTGAGGATTAAATTAAATAAATTAAGATTTATTTAATTAACTAGAGAAAAGGTTAAAGAATAATTAAATAATTCTAAGTGATTATTTAATTATAGTCATAAATGTGATGAGAGTAAATTAAATAAGAATTTATTTAATTTTAGAAAGAGGATAACTTAATTAGTGACGTAATTAAATAAATAATATTTATTTAATTAATTAGGATTGAATAAAGGTAAAAATGAATTAATTAAATAATTAAAGTTATTTAATTAATAGATGAAAAATGACTTTAGAAAATAATTAAATAATTAACATTATTTAATTATGACAATGAAGGTACAAATTATGAAGAAGTTGAAGTTGCAGTCCTAGAACAATTTTTAGTGTCTACATTTTGCTCCTCTTTGATATAATGTCATTTTGGCGTTGTGTCAAAGAAAATCAGTCAAAACACGCCCCATTCATACCTTAGTGTAAAATAAGTAAAGGGTATGCCCCCTTGGGAAATATGACAAATTTTTGAAAAATTCCAAAAATTTTGGAAATTGTCCCGATTAGGTAATTTGATAGCTAGAAGTTCGATGGTGGTGAAAGGAATCAGTTTCGGGGAAGTTTGGTAGGTGAAATGGTTGTTTGAAGTTGGAAAATAGTGCTCCTAGTATAGAAGGCATGAGAAAAACCCTCCAAAAACCCTAGGTATAAATAGAAATAGGGTGGAAAATCAATTCATTTGCACCCCTTAAGTTTAGAAATCTTGATTTTTGCTTTGGAGAAGTTAGCAAACATGTCGCTTGTTCCCTACATAGAGCACTGCGGATATCACATTCAGACTTTCAGACAATTAGTTGATGCAGGACCCCCATTATGTACTTGAAAACCATTCTTTGAAAATTTGATTTTCATGCATTTAAAATTTAATTTTCAAATGCATCATTGTTAGATCAACGCATATGGGTTTGTGTGCGACACGTTTTCTTGCAAAATGATGCATATGTTAAGTACAATGTCACATTTTGAATTATGCACCACAGTTGTTATTCTGCTACACATTTTCTTGACTATTTGGTTGTTTTATTATGCATCACATTTGTTAAAACGTGATGCATATGCATGATTGGTTGGGTGTGATTGCTCATTTGACACATTTGCATAATTTTAACACATTTGCATGGTTAAATGATTCATGTGTAATTGTGCGACACATTTGCAATGTCGAATGATTCATGTGCAATTTTACAATGCATTTGTTTAAAAACGATGCATTTTCTTGTCAAAATTTTTGAAGTTTGGTGCTATAAAAAGTTGCTTTGTATTTCTGACACAAGATATTATTTATGCATTTGTAGGTTACTTTAGATCCAATATACATGTTGGTGTAAATAAGTATTTTACTTATTACACTTTACTTAAGCTTTCTTAGGGAATGCATATCATTATAGGTTGCACTTGTGACACCTAGTTATTTGCATCTTGCATCTAGGTTTGTGCATACATTGAGAGATATGAGTTAGACACTTAGGGAAGTGTGTGTAGGAGAAATTCCACTTTTTATGGTGTGATCTAGTTATCACCTTTTTATCTCCACTTTTCGTGGCATGATAATTCCACTTTTGGTGGGTGATCCACCTTTCATGGAATTATCTATTATTTCTTTCTACCTACCCTACACATGATTGGGACACTTGTCTCACTCATGGCCCTTCATTGTGTCCTAACTTGCCTTTATAAGCAAGCCTTGTGCATGCTTGTAATGTCCATCTTCATAGTCCATCTTCATAGTCTATCTTCATGTCTATCTTCATGCATATTGAGAATACAATAATCATATTCTCTCATCTTGTCTCTCTCTTTTGTGCTATGTTTAGTCTCCTGATCCTATTTTTGCTTTTCATAAGTTCTTACAATACACTCCAGAGTTGAGGCCGATGACATATGAGTTTCAAGATTAGTTACGGAGCAGAGAGAGATGATTGATATGGAACCTTGGGTTACATCATGTGACATTTATGCCCACAATTCAGGCAAACTGAGGTTTGTTGACTGCACTTTATGAGTGTTGGCTTTCTAAGACTTCCTCTTTCCATCTTCCTACATGAGAGGCTACTATCACCTTAGAGGATGTTTATAGGATTTTGAGATTGCCAATTAGGGGTGAGGGAGTCCTATATGATACCCAGAGGGGTTTTAGTGGGTTGAATCGATTTTATGTACATGATGATATTAGATAGCTAGGCATAGAGCACTATGAGATTAGATGGCATGTTTTGGCCAATAGAAATGAGAGGATATATTGTATGTTATGTACATTGATTGGAGGGATTGTTCTACCTAACCGTTGAGGTCATGGGTTTCTTGTTGGGTGGGGTGAGATGTTGGTAGGGATGCTAGAGTGATAGGGTGTATATGCTTGGGGCCCTTTTTTACTTGCCATGTTGTATTTCCATCTGTGGTAGCCTTAGAGAGGTTTTTTCCCTCAAATGCATCCTTATTTTTTTATTTTTTTATCTTCCAAAGGAGCCTTTCGGTTTTCACCTAGGGACTCATAATTTTTTTTTTCATGTTTTTCATAGATCATTCTATGAGCCATTTATTTTTAGCTAACCAAAAACCTTCTATTTGCTGGTGCAAGAGGTCAAACCTCTGAAGCCATCTCATGTACTTGTCTTTCTTAGTAGAGATGAAAAGTTTACCATGGGAGATTCATGGGAACTAAAGCTTGAATGACCCATAGAAGTGAGTGTCGTGGAGTGGATCCACTGTGGTCAAGCTTCTAATCATCCACTTTGAATAAGCGCAACTGGGGAAACCCAAGTGACAACTTAGTAGATATTGTCACTGCCAACCTTAGGATCATACTTATTTTTTGTTGGAATTATACATGTTCATGATCAAACTTGAAATATAGTGTTTTATAATTTTCTTCTATTTTCCAAAATTTGATAAAAAACAAAGTCAGTCAAACTTAAAAATTACCAAAATACCACAACTGTTAACCAAAAATTTGCAACTGTCAAACTGAACTGCAATTGTCCACCAGTAAACTGCATTTGTCACAGTGAGTCACATTTGTTTACCAATAAGCCACATCTATCACATTGAGTCACATCTATCAATTTGAAAACCACATATGATATCTTGAGTCACATATGTCGAGTCTGCTGACACCTCTAATACTAGAAAACTGCATTTGAAACCCTTCGTAACACATCTGATCTGGTGAGTCGCATATGCAGTCTGGAATGACACATATTCCCTGTCATAGACCTAAACCTTGTTGACCAATACATAGTCTCTTAGTTCAAAAACCCGCATCTGACAAATCCTGTGACACATCTAATATCTCAAGTCGCATCTTTCTATCATAGACTCAAGCCATATTTTACTAGTAAGCAGTCTTTGAGACTAGAAACCGCATTTGAAAAATCTTGAGTCGCATCTGCCTGATACAAATCTGAGACATAGTTTACCAGAAAAACACATATGACACAGAGAACTACATCTGCTAATTTATGTGATACATTTTCCATCCTGTGCTACAATTTTCTGAGAATCAAAAATCTAAAATTCACTATCACAGTCTGAAACCAAACAGTCACACTAGTATCTAATTTACCTTGTCACAATGACCTTTGAACATAAACTAGAAAGTTTGCTTATACTTTGCACAATTGCATCCTTTAGGTATCATTTAGTCATAGAGATAGACATCCTAGTTGTAAATTTTAGTTTCATCTTAGGAGTCTTTATTACCTTCAGATTGATCAAGCTTTTAGAAAAATCACTTTTGCAGACTTTAGGATAGGTCGAATTTCCACACTTTGGATAAACCATTGCTTCAACGAAAACTATTATTGAACCTAGTCATGTCAACATATCTTTTGTCCTCTACGTGAATCCTTCCATCTCATCAGTCTAGTTTGGGAGTTCACCTTGTTTTTTGGTCCTAGTCCTACATAGGTCCTTTGGAAAAACTAAATTGAAGCCTTGGTTAAACTTTAGGTGGTAGGTAACCTCTTTGTAGAATCTCCCAAAATTGCTTACCTAAACTTTTTCATATTTAGACACAGTCATCCTAGGATAACATCATTTTAGACATTCCTTATTTTCCAAAAAAAATCAAAAAAATAGCTGCATTCATTCCTTATATCCAGAAAATCCCAAAAACATAGACTAGAAACATACCATCCATAGACTTAGTTTTTGCATCACTTGCATTTTGAGCTTATCATACATGGTTGAAACAAGGTCTAAAAGGAAAGAAAGAGAAAAGATGGCTGATCCAAACATCTTCATCAATCCATTTTCAAATCCCCCATCATCCAAATAATGATGTTGCAGTAAGATTCTCTTTGATGGCTCATAAATCAACATTTTCTGCAATGAGAGACCAATCAATTTTTAGTAGTTTACTTACAAATATGCAAAAGTAAAAGAGAAAAAGAAAGAGCATCCAAAATGGAAATGAAATAAAAATTGATGGAAGGAACTTATAGATAGGCATGCTAGTCTCTCAACTTAGTCAATCCTAGTCATACATCTTCACTGTGAGTTTCAAGATACCTATTGCACACAACACCTCTCATGAATAGAGTAAGTTGAAATTTGAGATGCTCTTATAATTTATACATCATAGCTTCTCATGATAAGGTTAACTTCAAATGAATAACTTGAAATTCCCTCACCAAGATTTGCACACACTTTTGTAATGGCTTAAAATCATATTGAGATTTGTCAAGATCATCAAAATAAGGATGTTGCATTTCTTTTCTGGCTAACATTCTCTTGGATGGCTCATAAATCTACATTTTCTACAAGGAAACACCAATCAATTTGTAGTAGGTTACTTACAAATAGGAAAAGTAAAAGAAGATGATAACATTACCATCAAACAAATTAATCCAGTGAACCATCTAGGTCTACTCTGCTCTTTATTGTGTCAAGTATTGCTTTGTGGTCAGAGTCATGGACCTTCCACAAGACCTTGTTCAAAGGTATACCCCCATATTTGGTCAAATGAACATTGGATGCCATGAAAAGGTTTGAGTAATTAAGAATCTTACGATGTGTGTCAAATTCCTAAAACAACCAATGTTTAACACTCTTATGTGGGTACCTCCTAAGCCATGTTCCAGTAACAACAACTGAGCCTGTAGGGTATTAAATGTTTTCTCCATCTATGACTGAGGCCTCCAATTTCTTTTTGGCCTCAACACAATGACACAAGTAATAGTTTGTTCCCTCTTCATTGTTTTCACCTGTAATAATTGCATAAACTTTCCCTACATTTATATGTGCAACAAATCTCTCGAAATTAGTCAACATTACGAATACACTACAAAGTAATATAACAATATGGAATTTCAAAAACTAAGCAAATGGATATATTACTTGGTTGAACTAGATCTGATACGTGGTCAAATTTGATCTATGATTCCATTTGTGTTAGTTCCAATGCCATGAGAGGGTGATACATGTGAAGTGGGATGAGATAACTTGTCAAGCATTTGTCAACCCACTCCCTTGACTCACAATCATTCCAGGCTTGCATTGTACATGAAGAACAAAAGCATGCCATCTTTCGTGTATCAATACTCCATGAACTTGCATTTGAGCTAAGGAAAGAGTGTAGCTCACTTGATCCTATTAATGTACAACAATCTTCATATGGTGCAATGTTAGTATCATCCATCAACCAAAAATACCTACAAACTGAAGATGTAGCTTCATTACCTAGACCCATCGAAGCATTACACCACTCCACTCGACAATTGATCTTGCATCTGTCAGCTTTGCATTGCCTTTATACTTTAACTCTTCTCATGTTAATGCTCTTTTCACGCATGTTCCTGCACCATCATGCTCCCCCTTTCCATGCTTGGCCTCACAAAAAGTTCCACATATGTTGTACACCTATAGTGACATGCATCCTACTCAACCAGTAGAACATGCATGAGTTCTTGAACTGTCTTGCACAGTTATCCAACCATATTAAATGTTAACTATATGCTATGCCCCTCAGAGCCAAATCACTATAGAACATCTGGAAGCAACCTTGCACAAACTCTGGAGAGTGTGTGTGATCATCACTAATATAAAAGTGATACTTCCTCAATACCTTCCTTTGGTCCTCTATACTATTAGCTGCATGAATGAATGCTATTTGCACAAATATTGAAACCTATGTGGAGTTGTAATACTGTGACTACACCTCACGATGTGGTTGTAGAGTGTAGTTCTCTACAAAGTCAACCACTAATACTATGTTTCCAACTGCAAAGGTGTCCTTGCATAGATTAAATTGTGTATCCAACCATTGGGCTCTATGGGTATGCCTTGCATACTCATACACTATATTGTCATGAAACATGGACATAAACTGATACAATGGAATCTTCTGAAAAACCAAATCATACCTTTTTTCTTGAGACCCATCTTTTGTAGCATATGCCACCATTTTATACTTCCCAAACTCTACTAGTTTATGTCTCATCTCATCTGTGCTTTCCATATGTTGACATATTGGCATACACTACAAGCCACTGCAACACTCGCATGAACCATCCAAGCATGTTATCTTGTAGAATATTTGGCCATCCTCTATTTCACATTATTTTTTTGATAAGAACTCTCTTGAAGATTTTGGTGGGGCTTCTATGCCACAATCCTGCAAAACATTGTTAGTATGCAAATTACAACATATAGAATGATAAAAATCATAATGGTTAGAGAATTCAATATGTAGTCTACAACAACAAGTAGTGCGTGTGTGATTTATCTTGACATAAACAGGTTTAAACATTTCAATTTTTTTTTGAAAAATACTAATTTGAGGATAATCCATTTGAAATTTATGAAAAAATAAAGTTTGAGTCATATCCAAAAAATGCTTTGGATGTGGCTCATGGTTTTGACTACTGATTCTCCTTCTTACCACATCCATTTGATTCAGAGATGGCCTTGTGTTATTCTTCCAATACTCTTCAATTAGTGTTCTCAATACTTCAACAATTTTTTTATCTTTTTGTGGCAGTCTCCCCGAGAATGCCCATAATTCATTTGAATCAGTGCCCTCAATTCTTTGTCACCTTTGAATGGATTTTGATAAAAATTTTCTACTAATTCTCTTTTGTTCACTCATCTTTCTAATGAGATGAGCTCTCTTTACTTGACTACTTACCAAATTTGATGTAATGACACGTTGTGTGATATTACTATCCTTTGAGCATGAGGTCATACCCACACTCTCATATGCATCCACTAGATTCTTCACAATAGTGTTTTCACTGGATGCATTCGATGTTCTCAACCCAAGAGTCTTTGTGATGTTTCTATACTTTATAACCCTCATCATTTCAACAAATAGTTAGCATCTTGCGGTCTCATTTAGCCTTTCAAAGTAGAATTTCCAAATCTTATCAGCATATCTTCTACAAGTGTGTGCTGGAATCTTACCTTCCATGTGCTACAAAATATCCTCATTAATATTAATCAAATACTTTGGACTTCTATGCAAAATTCTAGGTGGTGTTCTCCTAGGTACATACATCTCAAAATTGGGAATTTCATCAATATTTAATTGAGGTAGGCTAGATGGAGTAGAAGACATACCTTGAGGTTCTCGCGGGGATGATGGCATACCTTCTTTGTCAAATTTGAGTGATGATGTACTCTCAACTTGAGATGAGTTGGATAGTGTCCAACCATATTCAATTGCGATAGATGGTGTCCCTCCATATTCAATTGTGGTAGTTGGTGTCCCTTCGTATTCACTTTCCATAGAGGGTGTGTCTCCAACTATGGTATGTGAATTTGTCTTAGTACGATGCTTTCACATTTGTTCCCTTTGTGCTGCAAAATCACATTCTCTTTTTGATGGTTGAGGTTCCTCTTCAATTGGCTTGTTTTCATCAATAGTACCCAATTTCTTCTTTTCATGATATGCCCTCAACCATTCTCTCTCCTTTGCTTTGAAGGTTTCATACTCTTTATCTGTTAGTTTATTCCTTCTTCGTTTCTTTAGCATGGCAGATAATTTTACCTATAGCATGGTAATGAGATGAATATTAGTTCCTAAAGTATTTTTCCATTCAAGTAAATGAAATTGGGAGGTCTGATAGTGCATTGGGTGTGAAGCCCTAAAGGTGAAATTTGAGTTTTCCTTGGAAAATTGAAGGTTTCGGTATGTCAATTTGATTTTTATGAAAATAGTGTTATGTTATAATCTTTTGAGCATGTGAAGGTGTAACAAGCCTTGTTGGAACAATTGGTAAGTTTGCAAAAGAGTGGGAGAGGCATTTTTCACTAAACCCCTAGGGTTTAGGCTAAAAAGTAGGGTTTTGTGGATTACCCTTTGTATGATGGCATGTATGAGATTTGATTGTGGATTTTGAGGTTTTGACACATTTAAATTGTTTCTCCAAGGTTTGATAGGGTTTGATTGAGTTTCAAGCATAGTTGCTTTGGAGAGAGAGGCTAATTAGAAGCCTAAAATGGTGAAAAAGTGAAATTTGAGTGCTCTGGTCTAAACTAACCATAGGTGGATTTTGAGTATGTCAATTTTTTTCCAAATGGGTTCCTAAAAAGGTTCATTTCATGGTCTAATGAGGTGTCATTGAGAAGAGTTACCCGATTGAGTTGATTCCAAGTGGAGCGTTGGCAAGCTAGCTCGCTCACTAGCTTGCTAATGCGGTAGGGTTGAGAAGGTAGGGGTAGTGTATCCCTCATAGAAATGGTGTGCCACATTTCTATGAGGCATACGCTGCCCCTACCTTCTCAACCCTACCGCATTGGCAATACATCATTGTGGAACCCCATTTCAATGAGGCATTCACTGCCCCTACCTTCTCAACCCTACCACATTAGCAAGCTAGTGAGTGAGCTAGCTTTCCAACACTACACTAGCTTGCCAATGTGCCATGGCACCCCATTTATATGAGGCATACATTTCCCCTACCTTCTCAACTCTACCACATTGGCAAGCTAGTGGAGCATTCACTAGCTTGCCAATGTGGTAGGATTGAGAAGGTAGGGGCAACATATGCCTCATAGAAATGGGGTGTACATCACTGTGGCACCCTATTTCTATGAGGCATACACTACCCCTACCTTCTCAACCCTACTACATTGGAAAGCTAGTGGAGGGTTGGCAAGCTAGCTCACTCACTAGCTTGCTAATGCGGTAGGGTTTAAAAGGTAGCGACAATGTATGCCTCATAGAAATGGGGTGTCATGGTGACGTAGGGGCAATGCATGCCTCATAGAAATGAGGTATCATAGTGATATACACCCCATTTCTATGATGCATATGCTTCCCCTACATCAATGTCACACCCCATTTCTATGAGGCACACACTGCCCTTACCTTCTCAATCCTACCACATTGGCAAGCTAGTGGAGCATTGGCAAGCTATCTCACTCACTAGCTTGCCAATGTGGTAGGGTTGAGAAGGTAGGGGAAATTTATGCCTCATAGAAATAGGGTGTCATGATGATTACATCACTATGACACCTTATTTCTATGAGGCATACACTGCCCCTACCATGTCAACCATTTCTAAGACCGACCTAAACACACAGTTTTAAGGTTTAAAAGTAATTTAAAATGATGTTTTGACCCATTCCTCTCAATATTATAACTCAAACTCAAGGATTTGGTCTGAAAAATCACTAAAAAAGGTGTGGGAATGTTGAGTGTGTGTAGGGTAGGTCAAGAGTTGAGTTAGGCATGAAGCCCTAGAGTGAAATTTGGTGTTTTCCATGTGAATTTAAGAGGTTTTGACATGTTAAAGTGAGTATTGTGTTAGGGCAGCATTTTTTATTATTGAATTGAGTTTTTGCAGGCCATTTTAGACCTGCTTGAGGTGGTGGCATGTTTTGATAATGTTGGGAAGTGTGTTTTCCAATAAGCCCTAGGTTATTTGGCTTTAAAAGAGGGCTTTTGGTTTTGGCATCTTGGTGGATGAATTTATAAGAACTAATTGTGAATTATTTGGTTTGAATACATCTAAATTTCATCCCACATGTGTTTGGAGGTTTTGGTCAAGTTTCAAGATAAGTTTCTTTGCTAAAGTGTCCTAATTTGAGGCCTAGTTGGCGTAGAAAGCCTAATTTGAGAAAGTTATTACAAAGTAACCATTAGTGGTTTGATGACATGTGATTGTGTACCCTAAAGGGTACTTGAAATGGTTCAAGTGTTGGTCTGAAATAATATCATCGAGAAGAAATATCCGATTGAATGAGTTGGCAATGGTACAAGGAAGAGTGTTGATTTGGTGAAAAGTGAAGATTTTTGAGAATTGTGACTTGTGAATTGTTGTTGTTGGTTGATTTTTTATGTTTACTCATGTTGCAGGACCTCCCTGGTTGCATCACAATTCAAATTCTTTGTCCATGCTTCCATTTTGAGCCATGATTGCAAGATAGGCTGCACCTTTCCCCATGTTGCTAACTCAACCTTCAATAAAGAGTCTTCTAACAGTGGAGAGAAGGGTTAGAATCACTTGTAGGTATACTAATCAATGAAACATTTAAAATATATCACAAATAAAAGTGATGAGGTAGGTTTAGTGATGAGGTAAATTTAGAAATAGAGATGAAAACCAAAATAGTTTCTAAGATCTATCAATGTGGGAGGAGTATATTCCAATTTTTTAGAGAGATGTATGGAAAATTTGGTATCATAGATAGGGCAATGAGCTGCTTGGTATAATTGTTTGACAAAATACCTCACTGAAAGCTTCAGAGAGTGGTATGCACTTCCATAATAAAGGATTGAGAAATGATGGTTTATTTTACTTCCTTAAAACGTATGTCATATATATGTGTATACAAAATGTGGAAGCATACACATGGCAAGTCAATTGTTAAATAACAAAAAGCCTCGAAGAGATGTGGTTTATAAATGTAATTGGAAAGTGTATAGAATTGTGTAATTTAAAATGTTCATTGACAACCTAAGGTTATAATGAAAAACAAACAATGATCAACATGGAATATGCAAAATAACAAAAATGAAAGCAAGCCATAATAGAATGAAAGAAAATGTGTAAAGACTTCTCATACCTAAAAAATTAGAGTTTCAAATGGAGGAGTTCAATCCAATTATGTAGCCTTAGCTTCTTCTTTCTTCAAATTCCTCAACAATTTGACTTTTTCAAAAGCTTGTTCCCCTCCAAACTTCAATTGTATATCAGTTTTCAATGGAATTCAAACTTGAATTGATATTATATGTATTTCAATGTGAAAACTCTGCTATTTCATGCAAAGGTGGTAGAAAGATCATGAAAAAGGTGGTGGAATGTGAAAA